>CAWUFW010006233.1:0-600000 GCA_963921515.1 Calotriton arnoldi
TGCACTAAACCCTTAAACACCACCCCCAGCAAGACCACCTACACTGGCCGAACACCACTGCACTGCCCTAAACCCTGAAACACTACCCCCTGCACGACCCCCTACACTGCCCAAACACCACTGCACTGCCCTAAACCCTGAAACACCACCCCCTGCACGACCCCCTACACTGCCCGAACACCACTGCTCTGCCCTAAACCCTGAAACACCACTCCTCAGCACGACACCCTACACTGCCCGAACACCACTGCACGGCCCTAAACCCTGAAACACCACCCCCAGCACGACCCCCTACACTGCCCAAACACCACTGCACTGCCCTAAACCCTGAAACACCACCCCCTGCACGACCCCCTACACTGCCGGAACACCACTGCACTGCCCTGAAACACCACCCCCAGCACGACCCCCTACACTGCCCGAACACCACTGCACTAAACTTTGAAACACCACCCCCAGCAAGACCACCTACACTGGCCGAACACCACTGCACTGCCCTAAACCCTGAAACACCACCCCCTGCACGACCCCCTACACTGCCCAAATACCACTGCACTGCCCTAAACCCTGAAACACCACCCCCTGCACGACCCCCTAAACTCTCCAAACACCACTGCACTGCCCTAAACCCTGAAACACCACCCCTCAGCACAACACCCTACACTGCCCGAACACCACTGCACTGCCCTAAACCCTGAAACACCACCCCCAGCACGACCCCTACACTGCCCAAACACCACTGCACTACCCTAAACCCTGAAACACCACCCCCTGCACCACCCCCTACACTGCCCGAACACCACTGCACTGCCCTAAACCCTGAAACACCACCCCAGCACGACCCCCTACACTGCCCGAACACCACTGCACTGCCCTAAACCCTGAAACATCACCCCCAGCAAGACCCCCTACACTGCCTGAACACCACTGCCCTAAACCCTGAAACACCACCCCCAGCAAGTCCCCCTACACTGCCCAAACACCACTGCACTGCCCTAAACCCTAAAACACCACCTCCAGCACAACCCCCTACACTGCCTGAACACCATTGCTCTGCCCTAAACCCTGAAACACTAGCCCCAGCACGACCACCTACACTGCCCGAACACCACTGCACTGCCCTAAACCCTGAAACACCACCCCCAGCACGACCCCCTACACTGCCCGAACACCACTGCACTGCCCTAAACCCTGAAACACCAGCCCCAGCAAGACCCCCTACACTGCCCGAACACCACTGCACTGCCCTAAACCCTGAAACACCAGCCCCAGCATGACCCCCTACACTGCCCGAGCACCACTACACTGCCCTAAACCCTGAAACACCAGCCCCAGCACCACCACCTACACTGCCCAAACACCATTGCACTGCCCTAAACCCTGAAACACCAGCCCCAGCACAACCCCCTACACCGCCCGAACACCACTGCACTGCCCTAAACCCTGAAACACCAGCCCCAGCACGACCCCCTACACTGCCCGAACACCACTGTACTGCCCTAAACCCTGAAACACCAGCCCCAGCAGGACCCCGTACACTGCCCGAACACCACTGCACTGCCCTAAACTCTGAAAGACCACCCCCTACACCACCCCCTACACTGCCCGAACACCACTGCTCTGCCCTAAACCCTGAAACACCACCCCCTGCACCACCCCCTACACTGCCCGAACACCACTGCACTGCCTTAAACCCTGAAACACCACCCCCTGCACCGCCCCCTACACTGCCCGAACACCACTGCACTGCCCTAAACCCTGAAACACCACCCCCAGCACGACCCCCTTTACTGCTCGAACACCACTGCACTGCCCCAAACCCTGAAACACCACCCCCAGCACGACCCCCTACACTGCCCGAACACCACTGCCCTAAACCCTGAAACACCACCCCCTGCACGACCCCTACACTGCCCGAACACCACAGCACTGCCCTAAACCCTGAAACACCACCCCCTGCATGACCCCCTACACTGCCCGAACACCACTGCACTGCCCTAAACCCTGAAACACCACCCCCAGCACGACCCCCTACACTGCCCGAACACCACTGCACTGCCCTAAACCCTAAAACACCACCCCCAGCATGACCCCCTACACTGCCCGAACACCACTGCACTGCCCTAAACCCTAGAACACTACCCCCAGCACGACCCCCTACACTACCCGAACACCACTGCACTACCCTAAACCCTAAAATACTCCCCCAGAACGACCCCCTACACTACCCGAACACAACTGCACTGCCCTAAACCCTCAAACACTCCCCCAGCATGACCCCCTACACTACCCGAACACCACTGCACTGCCCTAAACCCTAAAACACTCCCCCAGCACGACCCCCTACACTACCCGAACACCACTGCACTGCCCTAAACCCTAAAACACTCCCCCAGCACGACCCCCTACACTACCCAAACACCACTGCACTGCCCTAAACCCTAAAACACTACCCCGCATGACCCCCTACACTACCCAAACACCAATGCACTACCCTAATCCCTAAAACACTACCCCCGCACGACCCCCTACACTACCCAAAGACCACTGCACTACCCTAAACCCTAAAACACTACCCCCGCACGACTCCCTACACTACCCAAAGACCACTGCACTACCCTAAATCCTAAAACACGACCTCCTACACTACACAAACACCACTGCACTACCCTAAACCCTAAAACACTACCCCCTACACTACACAAACACCACTGCACTACCCTAAACCCTAAAAAACTACCCCAGCACGAATCCCTACACTACCCAAACACCACTGCACTACCATAAACCCTAAAACACTACCCCCAGCAGTACCCCTACACTACCCAAACACCACTGCTCTACCTTAAACCCTAAAACACTACCCCCAGCAGTACTCCCTTCACTACCCAAACACCACTGCACTTCCCTAAATCACTACCCCCATCACGACCCCCTACACTACCCAAACACCACTGCACTACCCTAAACCCTAAAACACTACCCCCAGCACGACCCCCTACACTACCCAAACACCACTGCACTACCCTAAACCCTAAAATACTCCCCCCAGCATGACTCCCTACACTACCCAAACACCACTGCACTACCCTAAACCTAACCCCAGCATGACCCCCTACACTACAAAAACACCACTGCACTACCCTAAACCCTAAAACACTACCCCCAGCACGACCCTCTTCACTACCTAAACACAACTGCACAATTTGTTACAGGCGTTGCAACGCAGGCCTGTGGTGCTTACTGGAAGTACCTGGTGGGCTAGTTGGGCCCCAGGGACCCTCAGGATTCAAGGTGACCTAATCCCCCAACTTAAAACGCTCCACGGGGCGCGTTTGCACAGTGGTGAAGGGAGGGGCGGGGCCTCAGGTGACATGTGCGCAAACACGCCCTGTGGTGCGTTTTAAATTGGGGAATTAATTCCCTTTGAATCCTGAGGGACCCTGGGGCCAACTAGCCCACCAGGTACCTTCAGTAAGCACAACAGAGTTGCGTTGCAGAGAGGTGAAAAAAGGTGCGTGGCCTCGGAACGCCTCTCTGCAACTCAGCTCTGTGGTCCTAACTGTAGGTACCTGGGGTGCTAGTTGGGCCCCAGGGACCCTCAGGATTCAAGGGGACTTAATCCCGCAACTTAAAACGCGCCACGGGGCGCGTTTGCACACATGTCACCTCAGGCCCCCCTCCCTTCACCACTGTGCAAACGCGCCCTGTAGCGCGTTTTAAGAGGTAGTTTTAATCCCCCTGCCCTATTATGTATTAGGGACTTGCAGAGGAGGTCATGCTAATCACAGGGGTACCCCAACGCATAGTGTTCCCTAGTGTATGTAGGTGTTTTCACTGTATTCTAAGTGTCTTTTAGCATAGCACTGGCTCTGGTTAGTCAGAGTCAGTTACCACCAGTACCCGTCTGAAAAAGTTGTGGGCACAGGATGATTTTGCAACAAGGCCTCTTTCTGCTCCTCTGTTGGTTCTTTCTGCACATCTTTTGCTTCTTTCTGTGCGTTTTTTCTTCTTTCTTCACATGTCCTACCTCTGTAGGCATAGTTAGAAACTAGCATTTAAAAAACCTTTGAAATTCACTTAAAAAATCATAGGTTTCAGGCATGTTATAGTTAGAAATTAGCATTTAAAAACCTTTGAAATTCACTGAAAAACCATAGGTTTCAAACACGTTATAGTTAGAAATTAGCATTTAAAAAACCTTTGAAATTCACTGAAAAAACCATAGGTTTTAGGGACAGTTATAGTTAGTTGGACATTTCACTCGTACAAAACCATAGAAATTCCCCCGTTATAGTTAGTTCAGCTAACTATAACTCGCGCCCGCAATGCACTGCTGATGACGTCACATATTACATCACTCATGACATGGTCAGTGACATCACTGATGACATCACTGATGACATCTCAAAGGACATCACTGATGACATCATCCATGTGATAATTTCATGCATCTTCTCACACCCTAATATAACTTTTGATACACCCACTCTAAATTACAGACTGCCATTCTCAAAACCATAGACACTCCAACACCAAAAACTACATACCCACTCACTGATTCTTAGGTCTACACACACATCCATTCACTCACCCGTACAGTCACTCATACTTACAGTCACTCAGTACAGGACTATCATATGCACTCATACACCTATATAAACACTCACACACCGCCACTCATCCATAGAGGTACTCACACACCTAGTCAGTCATGCAAAAAATTAATCACACACCCATTTACTCACCTATACAGTTATACACACACCAGCTCACTTACTCATACAAATACTAGCACATTCTTACGCTCTTATACAATAACTGATACAAGCACACACGCATCCATACAGCCACTCTCACTATCACATACTCTCACTTATAGCCATTTAAATACTCTAACACACATATATACTGCCTTTTACATATGTAGTTACTCGCACATGTACCACTGAGATATACATTCACTCACTAACACACCCATACACACACTCACCCACCCAAGCAGTCCATCACAGATGCACTCTTGAAATCATGCACCCAGTGAATCACCCACTCACACATCTATGTACAGAGTCACACACACCCCACCCACACAAACACTCAGGCAGCCATACAGATACTCAGAGAACCAATCAATAACCCATATAGACACTCATGTAGCTATTCACAAATCCATGCATCCACTTACACACCAACAAACAGACGGATACAGACATTCACACAGTTTAGTCACTAACCCATGTATTCAGTAAGATACGTTTAATCACTCACTTGTAGAGTCAGTCACTCACATACTAAATCATCAATTCAGACACTTATACACCCACTCATTCTTCAATACGCCTTTCCCTATATATATTAAACATATTTAAACTTTACAGAAACACACAGTCCCTGGATGATGTCATCAGTGATGTCATCAGTGATGTCATTTGAGATGTCATCAGTGATGTCATCAGTGATGTCACTGACCATGTCATGAGTGATGTAATATGTGACGTCATCAGCAGTGCATTGCGGGGCGCGAGTTATAGTTAGCTGAACTAACTATAACGGGGGAATTTCTATGGTTTTGTACGAGTGAAATGTCCAACTAACTATAACTGTCCCTAAAACCTATGGTTTTTTCAGTGAATATATATATATATATATATATATATATATATATATATATATATATGAAGAAATCCACACTCCTGTATTGCCACCGTCACGGCAAGAATCAGGTACGGACCACAGCGTGCTTTGGTTGCTTAAAGTGCGTTTATTGCAAGGTTATCAGCTGTCATACATTGTGGCAAGTGCCCAGCATTACGCGTTTCGACAGTGAAACACTGTCTTGATCACATGACGTTCTATGGGCCAATGAGCAATAAATAGTGACTACAATTGTGAAAAAACTGGTGAAAGAAAGCCCGCCCTTTTCTTTAAGCATGAAACTAGAAAACATACTTCAACAATCCAAATACAGCCGCAATGGTATATTGTTAAGGTAAACCTGAAATGTTAAATGATTGCTTAAACGGGCAAAATTAAGTGCATGACATGGTGATAAAGTGCAAGTGCATATAACTTATATTAAAATAATATCGTCATCTAAAACCAGTTATTAAAATCATAACTGCCAATAGCATTTGAGAATGACCGGTAGATGCTTATATTCTTCATAAAAATAAAGTGCAAGTGCATTGTAAACAAATATAGATGTGCAACATGAGCTCAGTCCTATAAACATTAATCAGTGTATTACATTCTTGTGGGCCCGTTCAGCCTAGGGTACCAGTATGCATAGATGTAGATATAAAGTGCTAGTGTATTACTTTAACATCATACAGTATAGCCAAATAGAGATAAAGGATACATAGCTAAAATCATTATAGCTAAAAGAATTAAAGGTAAAATCTCCAAAGTGACCATTAGAACGCCAGGCAAAGTCACGTAATAACCGAGTAAAACCAGAGGTAAAACCAGGTAAAACCCAAGTAAAACCAGGCTAAAACATAGCTAAAACCAAGGAATAACAATGGACCACCTCTAAAGGAGACATCTTAACCTTAGGCCAAAACTGACAATCCAACACAGTACAGTAGAATCTTGCCCAATTAGTTATAAAAAGTTATGTAGGTCCTCCCCTGTGTTTAGACCGTTAGGCATCTTGGTGTCGAGTATTAAAATATAATGGGACTCTAACTGTCTAAGTTTTTTCTCTCTATTTCCACCTCTGAGTGACCTGGGCACAGAATCAATCACAAAATAACGCAGGTTTTTAAGATCGTTGTTATGCACATGTTTAAAATGTCGAGCCACCGGATAACTTGGGTCAGAGTTTACTATAGCCTGCAAGTGTTGCAATATGCGGTTAAAAACTTGTAGTTTAGTACTGCCTACGTATTTTAATCTACATGAACATTCTAAGACGTAGACTGCAAAATCCGTACGACAAGTTAACAAACTTTTGATTCTCATAGGTTTAAGTTCAAATGCTGTAGAGAACTCACATTTACATGCTCGACACGAGCTGCACTTATAAAAACCTGTTCTTTTGGACAACCAATTGGATGAAACAGTGACCTCTGGACTAGTTTTCACCAGTGCATCCCTCATGGAGGGTGCATGTCTAAAAGTTAACGCAGGTAACTCAGGCACCAATTGTGACATTGTTAAGTCTGTTTTTACAATGGGCCAGTTTTTGTAAATAATTTTCCTGAATTGCTTCTCCTGGCGTCTATAGGTTGTAATAAGTCTCACTGTATCCTTAGGTCCCGATTGGTCAGTAATACCGTTGCTACTCATGAACGTGGTGGCAGTTTTAGCACTGTGTAAACATTCATCTCTGGTATGGCCATTTGCTTTAATCATGGCCGAATTGAGATCCCTATCCTTGTACCCTCGAGCCTTAAATCTCTTGAATGCCTCATTTTGACAGAATTTGAGGTCCTGATCTGAGTTACAAATTCGCCTTATTCTTAAAAATTCCCCATAGGGGATACTTTTAATGAGGTGGTTAGGCTGGGAACTGCTGGCATGAAGTACTGCATTTCCTGCAGTACTTTTTCTGTGTAGTTTGGTGGCCGCCAAGTAGGAGTTCCCTGCAAGAGCTCCCGGGTTTGGGGATTACCTTCTCGGTAAATATCCCTGGTTAACCCTGCCATCTGCCCTTCTCTCTCTCCTGCAACGTGTGCCCTGGGACATCGATTCGCCTGGACCCACTTTCTACCTACCTGCGCAAAGAATCTCCTGCTCCACGCTGGGATCGGTAGTGGCGAGGTCTCGACTCGGCGTTTCTGCAGCCCCGCTACCACCGTTGGCTGCGGTGCCGTGGTACGCGTGCAGAGACCGGGTAGCGGCTGCGAGGGACTCATCGCACGACGACCTGGGGGGTGAGTGCTGCTGCACCTTGCTGCTCCCCTGCAGGTCCCGACGCTTAGGTCTGTGCTGCCCGGATGGCGGGATGGCGCTCTTCATCACTCGGAGAAATCGGGGCTGGATGCTGCCCTCTGCCTCCAAAGGCTCAGTGATTTAGTGGAGTACGGGAGCATATGTACGCTGAGGGTGACTCTCCGCAAACTTCTCCTGCGGGAGCCGCTGCAGCCGCCATCTGTTGGCCCTCGATGTGCAGCACTTAGGAGCGTTCTGGGCGCTTGTTTTGTTTTTTAAACACCTTGTTAACGCTTTGCTCATGTTTCCAGCGGGGACATGGTTCCTTTGTTTCTTCCCCAAAACGCTTGCCTGCTGATGATTAGTGTAAACAGTTCCTCTCAATTACTCATCGGAGACATTTTCACTTTGCTGCATTAAACAGAGAAACAGGACTACACTCCCTATAGACCACCCAACTGAAAGCGAAAGAGGACTTCGTGACAGGGGCAGGACTATGAAGTAAACAGAGCGGCCATCTTGAACTGTTGCTTTCTAAATGGATTGGCTCCCATGAACTCAGATAACCCCCTCATTCCCTCATTCTACAAACTTAAAGGTATCTCCAATCAATAAGGGTTATCTAAGAAATGATCTAAGCCAATGCTACACCTATCAAAAATTAATGAATCCTACCAGCGAACGAATATGATGATGTTCCATTCTGATGATTGAGAAGACGTACTCCGGAGGAATCCCCTAGTGCCTTGCTGCGCTGTGCTGAGAGTGGCCTCGGCACTATTATCGGGTCCGGTGCGCGCCATCTCCTTTCTGGGTCCCGGCCTGTCCTGGCGTTGCCCTGGCCCTGAGGCGCTGAGGCTGGCCTGGCCTCCCGGACTCCGCTGCAGCCCTTGTACTCGACAATGTTCCGCGTGGTGGAGACTCACCCCTTTCGGCTTTAAATGACCAATCCCGATACCACAGCTCCCCAACGTTCTGGGAGAGGGAGATTCACCCTTCCGGCTGTTCAGTGACCGATTTTCGACCCTATACTGCCCTACCTTAGCCAGCATGGCAGGACCCGGCCTGATCGACACCGGGGAAAACTACTACACTATTGTGTATCCTCCCAACCTCTCCAAAACCGCCACGAAATCTCTCAAGCACTCCACCCTGAAAACACACCCCGAGACCTTAATCTCTGACTTTCGTCACAGCGCTGACAAGGGCACAGTCATTAATGACCTTATTTTCTACTCTAGAAGAACATCCTCGTGGCGCAAAACCATTGCGCACCTCCTCAATGTACATGGAACCAGGAAAATACCGTATGGGACCAAGCTCCCGATAGTGCCCTCCGCAATCTTGCGAGCTGACCTCACCATCACCCTCTATAAAAACGGTATCATCTTGATCCAAGCCACAACCAATAACCTAAATAAATTCGCTGACCTCTTTACCCGCCTCAAAGACCTTGTGCATGACACCTGCAGGGTAACAAACACCTGCCCCGATGACCCCCTAACTAGTGTGCCCAGCCACCCACAAACCACCCCCCCAAGGCCTCACAACTCAGATCAACCTAACCCCTCTATCACGCCACCTACGTCTACCAACAGAACCGTTCCCAGACCTTCGGTCTCCTCCCCGCCAGCTCCTCCCTCTAACCTTGAGACTGAAATTCTCCCATTGGCCTACGACACAAGTCGACCCAGCCCCTCTACCATACCCCCAACGCATGCCAATAGAACTGCTCCCAAACCACTGTCTCCCTGCCCTCAAGCGCCACCCTCTTTTATGGATATTGAAACTCTGCACTACCGAGCAGCCAAATTAATGCAGAGCATCCATAACTCCATTCTGGATCTACAGAACCTCCTTCACCTCACTGCACGCTCCTTCTCTAAGTTCAAGCCTCCGCGGAACACCACCCCCCTCCCTATCACAGAGCCCCCCATTCACCCACTACTGCTATCCTTGAGACACCTTCGCCCTCGCAAGCAACCATGCCACCTTTCGGAGGAGGAAATTCTCACTCTCCTCCTCTCCTACAACTCTACCCTTATCACCCCCAGTCCGTTAGATCTTACTGAAGAGGAAACTCTAGCCATCCTCCATTCCCACAACTCTACCCCAGTAACCCCCAGTCCACTACACACGAATGTCGAACATGCCATCCGCACGGTCGCAATCAAAGCCAACAGATCGGCTACCCTCCGCAACAGAAGTGTGGTTGCCAGCAACCTAGCGCCAGTACCCCTGTCCGCCCCTTCGCACGACACTCCCTCCGAACCCCCTCTGTCTGGCCTCCTAATTAATTGCCGGTCAGCAGTTAAGCATGCCGCCGATATCGCAGACCTCATACTGAGCCAAAACTTTGACTTAGCAATCCTGACCGAATCGTGGCTCAACGAATCCTCATCTCCATGCCTGGACCTCCTTGTCCCTCCCAACTACAACATTGCAAGGCTGGACAGGCAATCCAGCAAAAAAGGGGGAGACATTGCCTGCATTCACCGTTCTAATCTCCTCGTCACGGAACTTCTGGCCGATACCACAGACTCCTGTGAGTACCTCGCACTCTCTATATGCAGCAACACCAACCAACTGTGCAATCTGCACATCTTTTACCACCCCCCAGGCACAAATGACGCCTTCACCGACCACCTCATGGAAATCATCACAGCCAAGGTTTCCTCCAACTCCAAAGACATTTTCCTGGGTGACTTCAACCTGCACTGGAACGACCCCAAGGACCCTCATGTCAACGCCATCAAAAATTTCCTGGCCGACCAAGCCCTAACCCAAGCCTGCTCACTCCCTACACACTCGAAAGGCGCCACTCTAGACTGGATCATCGCTAAGGAATCTACAGTCAAGCTTGTCGCTATAGACCCTTGTGACTGGTCGGACCACCACGCTATCACCTTCCTATTACCTGGCACCCACAAGACTAGGGCACCGCAACAGGTGATCCCTAAACGCTGGGTTAGAGACACCAAGAACCTTGATCCCAGGGAATTGGCAGCTCGTTGCAAGTCTGACCTCCCACCGCCCCTCCATATCACATCGGCCAGTGACCTCAACGATCATTATTCTGTGACTATAACTAACATTCTCAATGACATTGCCCCGCTAAAATTAAAAAGAACCCAAATCAAAGACAGAAACCCCTGGTTCAATGGGTCCCTCAACAGCGAGAGGAAATCCCTCCGGCAGTCAGAAAGAATCTGGAGACAGCACCCCTCAGCCGCACATTTAAAACTTCTCCGCCAGGCCAGAAATGCCTACAACAGGAACATCCTTAATGCAAAAAAAGAATTCTTCAGGTCTGAGCTGGGGAACGCCAAGAACAGACCCCGCAAACTCTTCGAATTGGTCAAACACCAATCCAACAAACTGGCCAAAACAGCGAAAGAAACCCCCAAATCACTAATATCAGCTGAGGAATTCTCCTCGTTTTTCTCTGACAAAATCACAGCCTTAGGTAATGAGCTGAGATCCGCTACTTACTCTCAACCCCTTCCAGATCTGCCTCCTCCCTCCGAGCCGCCTCCACAGGCATCTCCCAAAAACCAAGCGCACTGGACCAACTTCGAAATCTATGACGAACACTCCATCTCAAAAATCCTATCCACCTTAAAACCGAACAACCACTTTAATGACCCACTCCCCTCTAACTGCCTAGCTGCCGCCACCCAATCCATCATCCCTAGCTGGACTGCAATAATTAACGCCTCCCTACTTCAGGGATCGATACCCGACTCTCTGAAAGCCGGCCAAGTCCTACCCATCCTGAAAAAACCAGCGCTTGACCCCACCTCCCCTGACAACTTTAGACCTATTTCTAACATCCCACTCTTAGCTAAAGTTCTGGAGAAGTGTGTGCAACAACAGCTGAGCCAACACATCACCAACTTCCACCTACTAGATGACTTCCAATCCGGTTTCAGGCCTGGGCACAGCACGGAAACCACCATTCTCCACATCGTGGATGATGCCCTCCAAGCCCTTGACCAAGGCAAAACCTGTCTCCTAATCCTCCTAGATCTATCCTCGGCGTTTATCCTGGCAACCATGAAAAATTACTCGAACGCCTCAAACTCAGGATGGGAATGGATGGCTCTGTTCTTGATTGGTTTAGGTCCTTCCTCCATAACCGATCTCAGAGATTCCTAATTAACGGTAACCTGTCTGCTCCCTCTCCGGTCACGGTTGGAGTCCCCCAAGGTTCAACCCTGTCCCCCACCCTCTTCAACCTTTACCTCAAACCGCTTGCCGAAGTACTGCACACCGCAAATATCTCCTATCATATGTACGCTGACGACACCCAGATCTACATCAAAATCTCCTCCCTCGAGGAGATTCTTTCCCTCAATGAAGCCTTGAAACTGACTGTCCAATGGCTCTCCTCCAACCAACTCAAACTCAACGCAAAGAAGACAGAATTTCTACTAATTTCCCCACCCATAACCAACCCCGAGCCTCAGGTATGGATTAAGGCCATCACAGCCTTAAACTGCCCTCCGACCATCGTGGACTCGGCCAAATCGCTTGGAATAACTCTGGACTGTAACCTGAGCATGCGGGACCACATCAATTCGATGGCCAAATCAGCCAGATTCCACCTGAGCTACCTAAGGAAACTGAAACCCTTCCTTGACACTCCTGACCTAAAAATGGCAGTCCAGTCTCTAGTCATCTCTAGACTCGAATATGGCTGCTCTACCCTCTTGGGTTTACCCATGATCTCCCTGGCACCTTTAAAAGCCTGCCTCAACGCGGCCGCCAGACTACTAACAGGCTCAAGGAAATTCGACCATATTTCACCACATCTGAAAGCTCTGAACTGGCTTCCTCTACAGGCCAGAATCCAACTCAAATTGGCATGTATCACGCACAAGGCATTATACTCAAACTCTCCTGCATATCTTGCCCAAAAACTCGTGATATCCGGAGGAACCAGAAACTCCTGATCCACCAGAGACCTCTTGCTCCAACCTGCATGCTTTCGGAAAAAGAAAACTTACAATCGGGCCTTCTCTGGGGCTGCACCGAGAATATGGAATTCACTCCCGCCCGCCATTAGAAGAATCCCTTCGCTGGCTCGCTTCAAAAAGGATGCCAAAACCTTCCTAATGGGCAAATTCCTCGCTTAATTTTTGCCTTCTATTCTTCCAGAGACCTTGCTCTACTTCCGTCTAAGGCATCCCCCTGGAGTACCCTGACACTATCCACCCGGAACTTCCGGGCTTCCCTCCATGGACCCTGGGACCTTTGTTTCTCGTAAAATATAAATGTAAATGTAACTGCTTGTCCTTTTATCCCTTATGTATCCAGCCCCCTGCCAAGTCTGATGTTTGCTACTGCTGATTCCTGTAAAGCGCTCTGATACCCTAACGGGTCAAGTTCGCGCTCTATAAAAACTCAAATAAATAAAATGTATGGTATCATGCTTAATATATACCTCGACATCCAGAAATTGTACACTCTCATTGCTAATCTGGGCTGAGAAATTCAAATTTAAATCATTCTTGTTGATGTCATTAACAAAATTAAAAGCAGATTCAATAGATCCTTCCCAGATAATGCACACATCATCTATGAATCGCCACCACTGTTTAACATGCGCATCATACTGCTCCCTGTGGGTGGTTCTGAGGACGTGCTCCTCCCACCAGCCAACGTGAAGTCACGCATAGCTGGGAGAAAAGCACGCCCCCATCGCCACTCCACGTAACTGTTGGTGAACCTCTTTGTTGAAAATAAAATAGTTGTTGGTGAGGCACATATTAATCATACTCAAAAGCATTTCATTATGATGGTAACATTCAATATTACGTTTAGATAAAAAATGTTTAACCGATGCTAACCCATCAGTGTGATGGATGCTGGTATACAATGAGCATATGTCCATAACAATAAGAACATAATCATGTTTCCATTCAACCCCTTGGATTTTTGACAGAAAATGGCCTGTATCTCGAATATACGATGGTAAATTTTCCACGAACTCATGTAAAAAATAGTCCACATATTTGGACATTGGTTCGAGTAATCCTTTTGAGCAGATATAATGGGCCTGCCAGGTACAGGTATTGTGTTTTTATGTACCTTCGGGATGAAGTACAACACTGGGGTGGTAGGGTAATCATTTTAAAAAAACAAAATTCATTTTTGCTTAAGAGTCCCATTCTCTTCCATTGTGATAGTTCTTTGAATGTGGAATCCTTGATGTGTTTGAGATCATTAAAAGTGGCTTTTCTATAACAAGCATTGTCACTTAGATGCCTTTCTGCTTCTTGCATATACAACTCACGGGGCCAGAGCACAATGTTTCCCCCTTTGTCCGACTTATTTATGATAATATTACCATTGCTTTGTAATTTGCGCATAAGTGTAGAATATTGTTTTTCTTTAAACTTTCTTTGTTTTTCCTTGTGCAACACAGTTCGATTCAATTGTTTAAGATCTTCCACGACACAATCACTAAAGATATCTATTGCATCTTTGGGCATCAATGGTATGAACGTAGACGGCAGCCGAAAGGGAGTTAAGCTCGTTTGATTGCCCTGCACTCCCAGTTCAGAAAGGTCATCTTGAGTTGAGCTGGCAATGTTATCATCATCTTGAGCTAAAGCATGCATAGATCTCAGTAGATGGATATCTGCTACCTGCAAGTTGCTGCCTGATGTAACTGCAGGTCTGTTTATATTGGTAGTTTCATTGATTTTATTCAACTTGAAATGCTTTAAAAGTTTGAGTTTTCGAATGAATTTAAATACGTCAACACGTGACTGAGCATATTTGAAGCTATTTCCAGGACAAAATGATAAACCCAAAGAGAGCAGTTGGAGTTCAGCGACCGATAGTTCAACATCAGATAGATTTATCACTGTTTTGTCCGATTGTTTGATTTCATTCACTGTTGGGGCCACTTCTTGCCTCTGCCCCCTCTGCCTCCGGATTTTCCGCCTTTGTTTTCTGCGGTTATTGCGCCGTCGCTGTTTTTCTTCGTAGGGTTGTGATAACGAAGTGTTTGACGGCGGTCCTCTATTAGAAAACCCAGTTCCTCTGAAGGTGTATAATCGGTGGGTAATTTTGTTAATTGATTGTTGGTACTGCTGTCGTCAGACTCATAATTACTACTTCCAGAGCTAGCCTCCGTATTAGATGATTCATTGCCCATTTGGACTAATGTACTACTGTCAGGTGTTTTAGAGACTAAGGCCTGTCTCTTAGCAGTGTCGAATTTCCTGGAGAAAGTAAATACTCTGCCAGTCTCATAATCCTTTTATCACGAGCAAACTTCCATATTTTACGGGCCTTAATTGTTTCCTCATGTTTCTTCAATCTGATGTCAATATCATCACAACCTTTTTTAACAAGCTCCTTCTGTTCATGAGCATCCAATAGCGCATTTATTTGATCAATTTCTTTAACAATTTCCAATATGTCAATTTCAGCATATTTAATTAAGATAGATACCATATTCATGGAGGCTTCTAAATTGTTTGTTGCCCACTCTTTCAACATGAGCGGGTTTGGCTTCTCAAATGATGGAGCAATGAGTACTCTGAGCCCCCGAGGCACCCTTCCAACTTCCTTGTATTTCTCTAAACTTTTCTTTTCCCACCATTTAGTAAGCTCCGTCCGGAGCAGTTTTTCCAGGCTCTTCAACAAGGTTTTTATACCATTATTGATACTTGTGTTGGTACTTTGCCCGGTTTGCACATCATTTATTTCCTGTAGATTTAAAAATAATGCATCTGCCACGGCCTCTCGAGCCCGTAGCGCGTCTGCTGAAGTTGACATGTTATGCTGGATTGCAATTATACAGTCTGCACTCTGCGTGCCTGCTGTGTGGAATAAACTTCACAGGCGCGTAACTCTTCCAGCACAATCCCTTTCACCCGCAACTGTCTCTTTAATATATATGTAGGTAGAGCTGACCCGGCTTACCCCTCCAGGGCCCGACCGGCTCCTCGGCGTCCTCCGACTCCTGAAACCTGCCGACAACTCCGTGGGGCCGCCAAGTGCCTCTCTTCTCCTAGGATTCAGACAGCGGGGGGCTGGCGCGGCTAATACTCCTTCCGGGTTGTGCACTGAATCGGGGGGAGAGGGACCGAGAGGGACTGATGTGGGGAGAGGGACCGTGAAAGGGGTATCTCGCACAGACAGAGCTGCGGTATATTTTTAGTGTTGCCTCGCAGAGGTAGAACTACGGACCTGATGCCTTGTAGAGGGAGAGTTGTGAGCTGACGGACTGAATAACAAAATGGCTGCCAACACTTCCTAGTTTCAACAGTTCGCAGCCAATGAGCCGCAAGCTCGTGCTCGTAACGCTTCAGCCAATCAGATGTCAGAATTCTTAAATATCGATATCTGGAAAATTTGATATTTCTCTAAAACTACTGAATGGATTTACCCGATTTAATTAAAAGCGTGCTTTCTAGACCAATACCTTTCTCTGTGCCAAATTTGGCGTAATTCCATTCAGCAGTTTGACCTGTAGCCTTGTCTAAAGTTTCCTATGGAAATTGCATGGAGAAAACACGTTTTGGGACCCCCTTTTTTCTTAGCCCCCTCTTGACGAATCCCCCCCAAACTTTTAGGATAGGAGCTGACCTGAAAAGAGGAACTTTTTGGAAAATTTCGTAAAGATTCGTCAAACGACGCCAAAGTTATAAGCACATCAAAAAATGCTTTTCCTATGGAAACGTGGTCCTAACTATAACTACCTACTGGCGACCGCCAGTAGGTAATATATATATATATATATATATATATATATATATATATATATATATCCACAATTAATCCGAAGGACGGAATCACGTACTCTCAGGACACAAAGGGGTTGAAAGATCAGGATTTTATTATGCTTCTTCGCTACGCGTTTCGGCTGAAAAACAGCCTTGCTCACACGTAAGAAGCCATGTACCCAACGTGCATATATACAAAGTCCAAACATTAAGGTAGGACTACACAACACTGCATTGATACGGTGATAACGGCGGCCATCTCACAATGTCCACAATGCGTGTAACATATAATATGGTATCACTTTACATGTTCAGAAATATACTCTTAGAAAACAACATGCGCAAAAAATTCAGCTCAAGATGAAGAAAAGCATAAAATAAAGAAAATAACTCTTGTATACATTGTACATTGTTGCTGTACATATATGTATCTATTTGGACAACAATCACCGCAATATTGTCACAAATTTAGACTGATTCATATGCGTGCTGTGCATTCTCAAACCGCTGTGTCGTACGTCTGAGATTGGCCGATATCTAATCTCACCAAATGGAGTTGTGTGTCTATGTTGAGAATTCAATAAAGTTAGCTAATATTGAAGGACATGCCTCTTCCCTGTATTCTATATCTCTCTCTCTCTGGTACCCAGGAAATGGACTCCAAAATCCGATTGTCATATGTTAACATAGTTACAATGAGATCTACCTCAATCGCCTGCCGTAAATTACGGTACATATTAAGCCGCAATAATATATCGTCCCGTGTATACAATTTGTGAAAATTTGTGAGACAACTTTCGAACACAATATTTAACATACGCTGTATAGTACTAGAAATTGCTGCCTCATAAGGACACTAGAAAAAAAGTAGTTACAATCAAATTGTACAATTGCCAAAACTGGGTATGACAGAAAAACCTCTTACTGGGTATAGTGTGTAATACCGGGCCAGTGCCCAAATACACAGTCTATCTCATATCGATAAACACAGATGATGAGGTATGCCAAGTTGGACATAAAACAATGTCAGTGACATTGATACACTTGTAACCTTACACCAACTAGAAACAGGTGTGGAAGGGGATGAGAGTAATACGGTGATTGAAAACATACTTGATGACTTGAACATTGTTTATGATGACACAGCTAAAACATCATTTAAACCCCGGTCAACCTTTTTTCCCTCACTCACACACGATAACATTGACACCTTTCACGATACAGTAACTACTAACCTAATTAAGTTCCGTCACAAGAAGTGGTTTAGAGATCAAACACTCCATAATCTAACCTACCCACAGAGACAAGTTCTCAAATCCTTAGCTGAGGATGAGGACATTGTAATACGTCCAGCCGATAAGGGAGGGAATATTGTGATTTTGAGTAGGGAAATGTATGTTATGGAGACCATGCGCCAATTGACGGATGAAAGATTCTATACCACTATTACAAAAGAGGTATATTCGCAGAGTGTAGAAGAAATATGGGACAAATTGAAGAACTGGAGGGACAAGGGGATTTTAGAGTGGGAAGAATTCTGTTTTCTGAAAAAAGACCATCCTATTCTCCCGGTTATGTATCTTTTACCTAAAATACATAAAGATAAGGCTAATCCTCCTCTATACATTAAATAAGTAAGACACAACACACAATAAAAATACTCATAATGAGTCCTTGTAGTGCATCAAATGTTAATTTCACACGATCGAAGGTATGGGCTAGAACTCTTCAATTATCAGAGTTTATTTAGAATCATGGAAGGAACGAAAAAGAAGTTCATTTAGCACAGCCAACACATGTTTCTCCCCCTAACGGCCCATAAGCCTGGGGCTTCCTCAAGGCTATAGTATTGATAATACCAAGTCACCATGATATTATTTATGCAAAAACAAAACAGACATGAAATGGAATTAAAATATCATGACCAGTATATGCAAGGCAATTTTCAAATTAAATAAGTGGTTTTGTGTATACAAAAGTAGTATTACATATAATACCAGTCATTACCAAGATTGAGACAAAGGAAAAGAGAAATGGGGAGATATTCCTTGTTTTATCTCCCCATTTCTCTTTTCCTTTGTCTCGAAAAAATAAAATCACCTACCTTGCGCTCACCGCATTGCCGAGTCGGCGATGTGGCGAGCGCAAGGTAAGTGGTTTGATTTTTTATTTATTTAAATTTACTTTTCCCGTCATATGTCGACTTACCAGACCCCCACCCCGCCCCTGCCCCGTCCCACCTCCCCACCGCTCTTACCTGTGCCGGCCGCCATTGGCTTTACAATCTTTCTCAAGTAAAGTGCCTACTTCCTTACAAAAGTATATACCGTCACCAATCACCATTTTTTAAAAGGACATAGTAAACATACTATGTTCCACAAAATAGGCCCAACAATGACATCACACACATTTTACAAATGAGAATCACATGAATGCAAACATAAAGAATGTTAGAAAGGGGGTTTCTGGTTCATCTAGGGTATGCACCTAAGTCAAGCAGAACTCACCACTCTAGTCACGGCAAGGGTGTTACACACCCAAGATATCCCCTGCTCATCCCCTTGGTAGCTTGGCACGAGCAGTCAGGCTTACCCCAGAGGCAATGTGTAAAGCGTTTGTGTAACACACTCACACCAGTGACACAATAAATACACCACAAAAGAGACACCAGACAGGATTATATAAAAATGCTGTATATAGTGTGCACGTAACATATACCCAAACAACATGACCAAATAACCACTTTGCCAACTAGGCAATTGTCAAAACATCACAATTAGTGCAATATGGTAAAGACTTATATGTTGCACACGTCATGATAACACCATCACTGTACATAGTATGCCGATCCTGAACCAGTACTCATTATCCTGACAAAGCTGGCTTCCAAGTTGTATACATCTTATAACATCAGGGCATAAAAAATGCAGTAGTTAGGTTAGGGCTAAAACACATAAATCACCCAATATCACCAGTAATTCAGGGACTGCTAACTAATACCTTAAGCATAAGGTGTAGCACTTTAGAGGGTCAGAAAATATCCCCACGCTTGCACAGAAGGACCTGCGTTTCTCTTATTGGTAATACAGTAATTTTTGTAAATCCCCTGTGATAGAAACCACATGCAGCAGTTTCCAAGTCCAGGAGAAGACCTTGTGGTCTCAACAAAGTGCTTCTACCACACTAGTTACAGTAAGTTTCAGTCCTCTCCTCTGAAATGTGGCAAGTTCCTAACAGGGGGGCTTTGTGGAGGTCTTCCCCCGTACTGCCGAAGATCAAGAAATGCCACCAGGTATGTGAAGGCACGGGGGATCCGTCCTTCATCTCCTTGTGTTTACACAGGGGATGGTACCAACTACCTCCTTCTGCGGGGCAATCTCACTAGGTCCCCGTGTGTGTCAGCCTACGGCAGCTGCTCAATAGCAGCTGCACAGTACCTTTCGTGGTGCTCTCTCTGAGACCCTAGGGACTCCTGCGGGCCTGCTGATGGAGGGGCTGGTATTGCCCGATCAAGCAGGGTTCATACCTGGGAGGGCAACAGCGCACAACTTACGCACAATTTTCGCGCTTCTACAGGATATTGATCCTGAATCCAACGCAGTAGCTGTTACCTGGATGCAACAAAAGCATTCGATTCACTAGAATGGGACTACCTACTGGCAATCCTGGGTAGAATGGGCCTACCTGTAGCATTTCTCAGCTGGATAGCTTTATTGTATAACCAACCCACGGCGGTCGTACAGGTGAATGGCATATTTTCCAATCCTTTTCAGATATCCAGAGGCACTGACAGGGGTGTCCCCTTTCACCCTTAATATTTGCTCTCGCTGTTGAGCCCCTCGCAGCCAAGCTTCGTCAACACCTCAGGGAATATGCCATACCATACCCCTCGAGACATATCCTAGTGTCGCTATATGCTGATGAAATTACCCTTTATCTCCTGAAACTGAGTATCAGTCTGAACCCTGTACTGCGGGAATTCATCTGTTATGGGGATATATCGGGGATAGGATTTAACTGGAGTAAATCCCAGGACTTCCCACTGACCTCGTCCACTCCAGAATTCCCTTTAGACTTCACATTAACATGGTGTGCGTCGGAAATAAAATACCTGGGAGTGAGGATTGCCCAGGGCAGAGGTGAGATGCTAAGGGCAAACTACGGAACTGCCCTAGACACCATCACAACTTCAATCCCCCGTTGGATATCTATGCCGCTATCTCTTGCAGGCAGGATATCGCTGATGAAAATGATCATCCTGCCAAAGTTGCTTTATTTATTTATCAATATACCATACCACCCAGGTCGTCCTTTCTTCAATGCAAGAAACTCCCAATTCATCAGACTTGCATGGGGAGGTAAGCAACCCTGAATCAGCTGGCAGACACTGCAACTCCCATACTCGCGAGGGGGTTTCGAAGCACCCGACATCGAACTTTGCTTTCTGTGCGCCCAGGTGCATCATGCCATTTACTGGCTCCATCCACCACCATTCATGCCTCACTTGGCTATTGAGCGAGGGTATATGGTTCCGTTGCCTACGACGTCCTTCCTGGGAGCGAACGTTCCAGAATGGAGCACTAAGTACTCCACAGTAGCATGCACGAACCTAGCATGGAAGCGTATAGCTACAAAACTGGGAAAGCCCTTTCTGTACTCCCCATTGATACCTCTTCCATACCTACACCTTGCCCCAGTCACCCAGGAGGCAGCCTGTAAGAAGATGCTCAGAACGCGCAACCTGAACGCCCTAGGGGACCTATATCAGGAGGGAACATTCAAGAATAGACAAACGCTACTGGGGGGAAATGGAGGCACACCATTAGAAACCTTCATGTACATCAGACTACGCCACGAGATCAAAGCCAACACGCCTGCGTTCCCACAGGAACCCTCTAAATGCGACACATTACACACTCTCCTTCAAATGAACGGGGCAACACACATAGGGGCTGATTCTGATTCGGGCCGGAAAACGTACCGACCGACTCGGAGCCGGAATAAATACCGACCGACACGTACCGGTGCAGCCCGACCCGCAAATACGATGAAAAGCGTGCTAAATCCGACCGACTCGTACGGAACACAAGCCGACCGACCGAGCCGCGCGGAGAACAGCCATCCGGCCGGAAAAGCATGCAAAACGAACCGACCGACACGCACCAGGAAGAATCCCGAACGAAACGTACCCGCGAACGTCGACCCGCCAAGTACGAAGCAACGCGTGGAAAACACGACCGAGTCGCACGGAGCACAAGCCGCACGACCGACACGCATTCAAAACTGCGAGCCGAAGCAAACCAAAACCCCGCGACCGACGCGTACGCAGCACAGAAAACAGCACAAACACAGCGTGAACGAATAGGAGAGGCTCGCACGAGACAACTGGAGGGTCCGACTCGGTCACAAGAACGCCTCCTACATGCACAAAAATAACCAAGGAAAAAAAAGACACAAAAAAAGGCCAAACAAGCTATCACAAAGTAAATAAATACTGGGGGGGGAAACAGGGAACAAAGACACACCCACAACTCCACCTATATAAAGGACACAAATCCCTACCATGATCCTTTGCAAATTATAATTACCTGCCAGCACTCAACACCAACAGACAGCAACCACACACACACTCACAGCTCATCCATCACACAAGCCACACACCAGCAGCACCACAACAAATAGCACCCTCACATACACCCAGCAAAACACACACTCACACACCCTCACTTGCACACCAACACACACATCACTCACCAGCACCACCCAACACCATGCCCCCAAAGAAGAATCACAAGTTCTTAGATAGTGAATTGGAAGTCCTGGTAGATGAGATCCTCAGGGTAGAGCCACAGCTGTTTGGCACATTGGTCCAACAGACACCCATGGCGCAGAAAACCAAGATGTGGGAGAGGATCGTCGACAGGGTCAACGCACAATCACCATGTTTGCGCACAAAGGTAGACATCCAGAACAGGTGGTATGACGTGCGCAGGAGGGTCAAGGAGCTGTTGAAGAAGGACTACATCTTGAGCCAACACACCGGCAGTGGCCCTCCTGCCAAACCAGTATACCTCAGGCCCTGGGAGGAGAAGGTGCGGGCCATCCTACCACCAGTGAGCGTCTATGGACTAGAAAACATCCCAGAGCCTGGTGAGTACACAACTAATGTACACAATATTGTGCCACAATACACACACATCACTGTCAAGGGGAGAGTCAAACCATGCACCCTTAGCAAATACACACCAACCAAAACAGATCATCCCAAAATGTGTATGTCAGCCAGATAAACACAATACATGCCAGCTCATAGTGAAATGTAACTGTGTCATGACATGTACAAACCTAACAACAAATACAGCAAGGCAGTGGCACAAATATAACCAACAAACACAGTCAGACATGTAGCCACCACCACAACACCACCTCACAGGGAAGCTCACTGAAAGGAAGGAATACTGTGTATGCTGGGCAGGTCAGTGCAGCCAATAGCATCATGGGAGTCGTAGTCACAGAAATTGCCCACCCTCACAATGCGCACATCAACACCACCATGAACCATGCACACATCACAGGCAGTGCAAAACAACTGACAAGATGGCTGACACTGGCTACTGCTGTGGGGAGCACAAGGCCCTGCTGGCAACTGTGCACCAACAAACAGCACAACACCACTGCCTGACATCCTGAAAGCCAACTTGCACTCTCTGCAATGCAAGCACGTTGCATGGTGGGATATCTGGCTGGGTGGGAAGGAGGACTCACAGCACTGACCATAGTTACAAGCAGCTCACCTCACACACCCCCTCAACACAAACTCCACATAACCCACCTGGGAGAATGCAATGCCTCACATACCAAATGAAGATTCCACAAAGAACCGCCACCCTGGGTAATGCTGTGTGAAGCACAGGGACACACCTGGGACTTGTAGCCAAACAAACGCAAGGACAACACTGTCAGCCTTCCTGTCAGCACAGGCACACTACCCCACAGGGAAGCAGAGTCAAAAGGAAGGAAGTATGGGCATGCTGGGAAGGGGGGTGCAGGCAATAGCATGATGGGAGTTGGAGTCACAGATACTGCTCACCCTCACAATTGGCCCATCAACACCACTCTGAACCATGCTCATATCACAGGGAGTGGATAAGGACTGACAAGATGGCTGACACTGGCTACTGCTGTGGGGAGCACAAGGCCCTGCTGGGAACTGTGCACCAACAAACAGCACAACACCACTGCATGACATCCTGAAAGCCAACTTGCACTCTCTGCAAGGCAAGTACCACAATGCCAGTTCCATGGTGGGATATCTGGCTGGGTAGGAAGGAGGACTCACAGCGCTGACCATAGTCACCAGCAGCATTGCCTCACACACCAATCAAATATCCCACAAAGCACCACAACCCTGGGTCATGCAGTGTGAAGCACAGGGACACACATGGGACTTGTAGCAAAACAAACCCCAGGATAACACTGTCAGCCATCTTGTCAGCACAGGCACACAACCCCACAGGGAAGCTGAGTCAAAAGGAAGGAAGCATGGGCATGCTGGGAAGGGGGTGGAGGCAAAAGCATGATGGGAGTGGTAGTCACAGCTCAACATCCCCCACCCCCATGGCCCAGCAAGCTCACACTGAAGCAGGCACACCTCACAGAGAGTGTAAAGCCCCATCAAAGATGTCTGACACTGGTGCGCTATTGTGGGGAGCACAAGGCCATGCTGGGAACTGGACAACAACCAACAGCAGGACACCACTGTCAGCCATCTTTCCATTGCTGTCACACCCACACACAGTGAAGTACATTCAAAAGGAAGGAAGTATGGGCATGCTGGGAAGGGGGGTGCAGGCAATAGCATGATGGGAGTGGGAGTCACAGCTCAACATCCCCCCCCCCCATGGCCCAGCCAGCTCACACTGAAGCATGCACACCTCACAGAGAGTGTAAAGCCCCATCAAAGATGTCTGACACTGGTGCTCTGTTGTGGGGAGCGCAAGGCCATGCTGGGTACTGGATAACAACCAACAGCAGGACACCACTGTCAGCCATCTTGCCACTGCTGTCACACCCACACACAGTGAAGTACACTCAAAAGGAAGGAAGTATGGGCATGCTGGGAAGGGGGGTGCAGGCAATAGCATGATGGGAGTGGGAGTCACAGCTCAACATCCCCCCCCATGGCCCAGCAAGCTCACACTGAAGCATGCACACCTCACAGAGAGTGTAAAGCCCCATCAAAGATGTCTGACACTGGTGCTCTGTTGTGGGAGCACAAGGCCATGCTGGGAACTGGACAACAACCAACAGCAGGACACCACTGTCAGCCATCTTGCCATTGCTGTCACACCCACACACAGTGAAGTACACTCAAAAGGAAGGAAGTATGGGCATGCTGGGAAGGGGGTGCAGGAAATAGCATGATGGGAGTGGGAGTCACAGCTCAACATCCCCCTCCCCCATGGCCCAGCAAGCTCACACTGAAGAATGCACACCTCACAGAGAGTGTAAAGCCCCATCAAAGATGTCTGACACTGGTGCTCTGTTGTGGGGAGCACAAGGCCATGCTGGGAACTGGACAACAACCAACAGCAGGACACCACTGTCAGCCATCTTGCCATTGCTGTCACACCCACACACAGTGAAGTACACTCAAAAGGAAGGAAGTATGGGCATGCTGGGAAGGGGGTGCAGGCAATAGCATGATGGGAGTGGGAGTCACAGCTCAACATCCCCCCCCATGGCCCAGCAAGCTCACACTGAAGCATGCACACCTCACAGAGAGTGTAAAGCCCCATCAAAGATGTCTGACACTGGTGCTCTGTTGTGGGGAGCACAAGGCCATGCTGGGAACTGGACAACAACCAACAGCAGGACACCACTGTCAGCCATCTTGCCATTGCTGTCACACCCACACACAGTGAAGTATACTCAAAAAGAAGGAAGTATGGGCATGCTGGGAAGGGGGGTGCAGGCAATAGCATGATGGGAGTGGTAGACACAGATATTGGTCAGCCTCACAATTGGCCCATCAACACCACCCTGAACCATGCACACATCACAAGGAGTGGAAAACAACTGACAAGATGGCTGACACTGGCTACTGCTGTGGGGAGCACAAGGCCCTGCTGGCAACTGTGCACCAACCAACTGCAGGACACCACTGACTGACATCCTGAAAGACAAATTGCACTCTCTGCAATGGAAGCAAGTTCCATGGTGGGATATCTGGCTGGGTGGGAAGGAGGGCCGGATGTCAACCCAATACAACCAATGCAGACCATGTTCACACCCCAACATTCACATGGAAATGCCCAAATAATGCAGGACAATGTGCTACACCAATATCAACCCCTGACTGTGACAACTTAGGACAATGCAATGTACAGGCCCGCATCCAGAGGCACAGTCACAACTGTCAGGTGTGTCAACCATTGATGCCTGCAGAAACATAACATACATTGTGTGTGTCTCCCTAAAACAGGTGATGATGGGGACACAGCAGCAGACGCTGAGGAGTCCCCGTCCCAGGCTCAAGAGGATACGGAGCTCACTGGTGTGGAACAGCCACTGCCCTCCTCGGATGAAGAAGACCAACCTGGCACCTCCGGAGCAAGTCATCATGCAGCACCAGCAGGACCACCAGCTGCACCCCCTGCACCCACCTCTCCAACGACTGTCAACACACATACCACCCCTGCCGACATGGAAAGACCAAGGAGCACCACCACCACCAGCACAGGGACCCTGGACCAACGTGGGGCCATGGACACCAACACCACCAACAACCCCCAAGGGGGCCCAGGGTCACCTGTGCGTGCCACCTCAGGTACTGCACGTGTCGCCAGGGGTGGTGGGAGGGGTGGAAGACACAGGTCACTGATCGCAGAGGGGTCTGGACTGCATGATGACCCACAACTGGCATGCATAGCCGATGTGTACCAGTCCAGCACCGGAGAGCTCAGCCAGATAGTGGGGCTCCTCAGGGACATTAAACAGCAGCAGGCTGCCCATCATGCCCGCTTGGACTCACACATGTCCCGCGTGGAGTCCAAGTGGGACACACTGCAAGAGATGACGGCGGTGCATAGGGACATACTACAATGCCTCCGCCAGATGAGCAGCAACCAGTCAACACCTCCCTGTGTGCCCACAACATCTGCTGCTGAAACAACTGCAACTGCCACAGGGAGGGAGGATGACTCTGGCGGAGAGTCCCCTGCACCGCAGCAGCCTGCACTTGAGGGTCCCCCCCAAAGAAGAGGGGCCGTCCGAGGAGGGGCAAGTGAGAGGCCGATGGCCATGTGCAACCCTCAGGAAGCCTAAACCTGTTCTGGATAATCACCTTTGTGCGCAAACTGTTCACCCTGTTGACTGCAACACAACTCTCCCACATGACATGGGGAGCTCAAGTTGGACCAATGTCTCAGATGACTGTGGACTTTACTCTGGACATTTATGCTACCAGGACTTCCAAATCATCTAGGAACTTTGGATTACAATCACAATGTACAGCACCCACCACCCTGTGCACTATACTCACACATGTATGTCAATAAACTCACTAATACACCATACTTGCCTCTGTTGTGATTCCTACGTTGTCTCTGAAGTGGCGATGATGAACTGGGAAATGACACTGTGCATGCTAACTGCTACAGCAAGTACAACACCGGCATGTGAGTCATGGCGACGTCACACATATGAGGGAGGCACACCACCAGGGCTACACAACACATACACACCATGGCCATCTGACTCATCGCCTACACTGATGTTGCCAGGAAATACGTTGCATTGCACAGACCCAACACCTATTCACAGTCTGTGTTAACTAGCCCACTGGTGCAGTAAGCAAATGTCAGTCAGATGTGTGACCACAGACAACGCACATCACAAAGTGAAGCACAGGTTTATTACACATTTGCAACATGTTGTAACCACCACAGATGCAAGGTAATCCCACCTGGCAGCGGGCACACAGTCAACAAGTGTAGAAGGAAGGAAGTCCATGGGTGTGGTGCACATCACCTGTAGGGACACGACAGCTACCACCCTGGAAGTCGAATCACGGTGTCGGGGATCACAGTTGACCAAACGACTCTGAAAGTACCCTGTGAAGGACAGAAATGACACACAGTCAAAAGGACTGAAGAACAGGACAGAACTGCAATACTCATGCCCAATACATGTCACAAGATACCCACCCAGAACCAAGTTAGCATGTCAACACTGTAGGGGAGTACAGACTACCTGTAAGGACACATCGCTACACGCATACAGTCATGTAGCACATGCACACACTCAAACAGCACCAGAGCACCACCAACACATATCATGCAAACTCACATCAGTTACATGACATCTCTGGATACTTACATTCAGCTGAAGAAGTTGGTGATGAGCTGTGTGCGGACATCACCATCATCATCATCATCATCACTGGCATCGTGGTCCAGGCCAGGATCCTCCACAGGTGGCGGACGTTGGTCATCGTCATCCAGGATGAGAGGCAACTCCTTCCGCACTGCCAGGTTGTGTAGCAAGCAGCAGACGATGACAATCTTGCACACCTTTGCCGGGGCATATGGGAGGGACCCTCCTGTCTTGTCCAGGCAGCGGAAGCGGCTCTTCAGGAGACCAAATGTCCGCTCAATAACTCTCCTCGTCCGACCATGTGCCTCATTGTAGCGCATCTGGGCTGGTGTCACAGGGTTCCTGAGGGGCGTCAGCAACCACGGCATGTTGGGATATCTGGAGTCACCTACATACAGACAATTCCACATTAGCTGAGTTGGAAAAGAGGGTGGGACACTACATTGCAGAACACACACAATGGTACAAAGTCAGTACACACCAACAAGCCAGGCACGCTGGTTCCGCATCTGTGACATCATCCTCGGGATGCGACTACTCCTCATCACATAGGCATCGTGTGCAGAACCGGGGAAACGGGCACACACGTGTGTGATGGTCATATCTGCAAGACAGACCACCAGTGCATTGACCGAGTGGTAGTGCTTGCGGTTCCTGTATGCCTGCTCCTGGGCCTGTGGTGGTACCAAAGCCACATGTGTCCCATCAATGGAGCCAATGACATGCAGCATCCTCCCCAGGGCATAGAAGTCACTCTTCACGCCAGTCAGTTGCTGGAGTCTAGGGAAATAGATGTACTGGTTCAGGTATATCAACATAGCCTCCAATACATCGTGGAGCACACGGCTGAACATGGTCTGTGACATCCCACCAGCAGTCGCCAGAGTGTGTTGAAAGGTACCGGTGGCAAAGAAGTGTAGGGCTGCCATCACCTTCACCTTGGGGGTCAGCGCTGTAGGATACGGCCGGCCAGGTTGCAGGTGTGGTGCCAAGCGCACTGCCAAATCTTCAATCAGCTGCCTGGTGAAGCGGTACCTTCGGATGCTGTCACGTTCCACCATCGTTGCCAGGTCAGGGAATGGTCTATGGACAGCTGGTGCCTTGCAGTGCATAGGTGAAGAAAGAAAGATTGTCAGTCACCCCACATATGTGGCATTGAACACACTCAATATCACATGATACATCATTATGAGGCACAAGTACATGATGTGTGCAGTTCCGTAAGGACATGTATGGCACATACATGGCCAACATCCAACATCACAGTTCAACAAGTGGCATCAATAAGTCCCAGGTTGTGCCATTGGGTATCATGAGGACGTGTCACATTTCCCATCTCCTGCTGCCACGTTACAAACACATCCCACAGTGACATGTGAGGACAGATGTGCCCCAGGCATCACAGCCCAACGACAGGTAGATTCCCAGGGACCCTGTATTGCCACATGGACACTGGCATGACATGGCGTATCATGTATACACCACAGCAAAACAACCATGACCCCCACAGGTAGTGGTCCCTGTTGCCTCGGCAGGACAGACATGGACGTCTGTGACACACACACGCACAACATCAAAGTCCATGCACAAACAACGTGGATGTGGAGACTGTCTCCCATTGTGCACATGAAATCAGAGACATTGTAAACACAACATGCACACAGACTGCGGAGGACCATCACTATTGTGCCAATGGGTCAGCCTGGGTTAAACATACCGTCCCACATGGGACTCAGGGGGCATGTGACATGACATACACATACAACACCGTGAAATGTGACCATGCCACATGCTCAGATATGAACAGTTGCACATCACAGTGTTCATGTACACGAAACACCAAGGATACTGTCCCCATGAACATGTGCACAGCCTGGGGGTGGCTGCCCCAAGTGACACCCACAGAACAACATGTTCACCCCCATACACGGAATAGGTAATGCAGCCTTACATGCCTTAGGATACAGTTTGGACAGGCTGTGGTGTTGTAGGTGTGCCCCTCACTCCCTGGGAAGTATATGTGGCTGGCATATGTTCACCTGTGACAGGCATGGTGACATATGCCAGTGACATGTACAGGGACGCGTTGGACAGCAATGGACCGATTGGTGCGCACACATTGGCCATTGCATTCAATGTGTGCTGGTACGCGTTGTATTCGCAATACGCGTTGGACAGCAATGGACCGATCGGTGCGCACACATTGGCCATTACATTCAATGTGTGCTGGTACGCGTTGTATTCGCAATACGCGTTGGACAGCAATGGACCGATCGGTGCGCACACATTGGCCATTGCATTCAATGTGTGCTGGTACAGCGTTGTATTCGCAATACGCGTTGGACAGCAATGGACCGATCGGTGCGCACACATTGGCCATTGCATTCAATGTGTGCTGGTACGCGTTGTATTCGCAATACACGTTGGACAGCAATGGACCGATCGGTGCGCACACATTGGCCATTGCATTCAATGTGTGCTGGTACGCGTTGTATTCGCAATTCGCGTTGGACAGCAATTGACGGATCGGTGCGCACACATTGGCCATTGCATTCAATGTGTGCTGGTACGCGTTGTATTCGCAATACGTGTTGGACAGCAATGGACCGATCGGTGCGCACACACTGGCCATTGCATTCAATGTGTGCTGGTACGCGTTGTATTCGCAATACGCGTTGGACAGCAATGGACCGATCGGTGCGCACCAGCTGGCCATTGCATTCAATGTGTGCTGGTACGCGTTGTATTCGCAGTACGCGTTGGACAGCAATGGACCGATCGGTGCGCACACATTGGCCATTGCATTCAATGTGTGCTGGTACGTGTTGTATTCGCAATACACGTTGGACAGCAATGGACCGATCGGTGTGCACACATTGGCCATTGCAATCAATGTGTGCGGGTACGCGTTGTATCCTGGGTACGCGTTGAACAGCAATTGCCCGATCGGTGTGCCCGGCCGGCCCATTGCAATCAATGTGTGCGGGTACGCGTTGTATCCCGGGTACGCCTTGAACAGCAATGGACCGATCGGTGTGCCCGGCCGGCCCATTGCAATCAATGTGTGCGGGTACGCGTTGTATCCCGGGTACGCCTTGAACAGCAATGGACCGATCGGTGTGCCCGGCCGGCCCATTGCAATCAATGTGTGCGGGTACGCGTTGTATCCCGGGTACGCCTTGAACAGCAATGGAACGATCGGTGTGCCCGGCCGGCCCATTGCAATCAATGTGTGCGGGTACGCGTTGTATCCCGGGTACGCCTTGAACAGCAATGGACCGATCGGTGTGCCCGGTCGGCCCATTGCAATCAATGTGTGCGGGTACGCGTTGTATCCCGGGTACGCCTTGAACAGCAATGGACCGATCGGTGTGCACCCATTGGCTATGGCCTGGCCTGGCAACGGACGCGTTTTCAAATTTTGAACGAGTCTGATGCTGGAAATTCAGTTGGTCACCCACAACAATGTTGCAAATTCATGGGTGTCATGAAGTTGAACTTTTGAAGGATGCTGTGGGCGTGTGTAAGTGGTGCAATTCCATGGATTGGCCAGATTCAGAAGATGCTAACTACTTGGACCTATCACTTTGGACACATGGGACAGTAACTGCCTCTGCAGCACACATATAATGCTGGCTGTTCCCCTGAGAGCTCACTTGCCTGCACTACATGCTCCAGGACGACATCTGCCACCACCACTGCTGCTGAATCTGCACCCTCTGGACCCTGCAATGGCACGTACTGTGGAGAGAGCCCCAGCCTTCAGCACTGAGGAGAACCAGGCCCTGCTGGACAGCCTCCTTCCACAGTACAGCAAGCTGTATGGGAAAGCAGGGGAGCAGGTGAGTGTTCTGTCCACTGCCTTCCTAAATGTGCATGTTGTCTGACTAGCAAGGCTAACAGTCTGCACGCCACTGGCTAGCAGGCTCACTGAGTTGTTGTCACCCCCATAGTGTGTAGTTACATGCACTGGACAGGTATGGTGCAGTGACAGTGCATTTAAACAAGGTTTTACTTCCCAAGCAATGATACCATGTAGTTACTGCTGGCATACTGTCCATGGCCATCTTTGCACTACCTGTGTACATCATGTGCCCCTGTGATTGAGACATGTATACACAACTGTGTAATGCACGGATATGTTGCATGTGTAGTAATAGCATTCTCACTTTGTCATCCTCACAGGTTGATGCCCACCAGAAGCAGAAGATATGGCTGACCATCGTCCGGGCAGTGAGATCCGTGGGGGACTACAAGCGCCGGATCCGCAACTGCCAGAAGAGGTGGCAGGACCTTCGGGGCTGGACCCGGAGGATCGCACGGGTCCAGCTGAAGCTGTCGCCTCCTCGCAGGAGGGGCGGACACCGGACCCTGACCCCCACATGCTCAGGATCCTGGCGGTGGTCTTCCCTGATCTGGATGGGCAGCTGAAGGCCAGAGAGCAGCAAGGAGGGGGTGAGTCCATGACTGCATTGTGAACTTTGTCTGCCATGCTATGTGCCCTCCTCTGGCCTGGTTAAACTTCCACAGTACATCAGTCATGTGGCCCAGGACCCATGTCCCTCAATTGTGCACTGCCCACTCCTCATCTGATACCTAGGTGTGGCCCTTGCAGTCAGGGAATTGTGTCACTTGGGTACTGTGTCCTTGCAGTTTGCTTGACTCAAGGTGGGGGACAGCATCTGTTCCCCTAACTCTGTGGTGGGCATCATGGGTGGGTCCATTGCTTACACAATGCCTGTGTTCTGACATGTAATCTGCGTGTCACTTTGACATGTGGTCCAATTGCTGAGCTGATCCACCACATGTGCCTGGGGTGTCTGGCACACACCCATGCTGCGGGTGGGAACAATGTTTGGGCCCCTGGAGTGTGTATATTACGTGTGTCACACATACTTAGCCAGCTGCCTACTGTCCAGGGCTCATCCCTCATTCATGTGGGGAAGGACAGTCATGCCTACTCCAGGCCATACAATACACTCTGCACTCCCACTCCCGTGTATCAGCTGACACGTTGTGCTCAGTGATATGTCCCCTCAGGTGTCTGCCTCTGTGTCAGTGTGCTGTGGCTTCGTTGTCAGGACTGCTGGGGTGTTTCTCGGTTGGGGCTCAGCATGCCACCGGAGATGTGACCATAGGAGACGATACTTGTGTCACACATAGGTGTTTGAACACCTGACCGTGCTGACTGGGGTATGCGAATGTGTAGTTCATGCAGCTGTTTCCCATTCACAGCAGATTGTGAGGTGCTCAGGTTCAGAGGGTTGTGTTACAGGTCTCCCATATGTCCAATCGGTATGACCGGACAGATAAGGGTTCAGATGATGTGGTGTGTGGGGGATGTACATGTGCACTTGTTCAGCTCCAGGACTTGCATTCCCCATGACCTACTATTGTGACACAGTGCAGACTGTTGTTGTGTGGCTGCCCTGCCCATGTGACTGGAGACAGTGATGTATGACTTAGCAGGCATGCCTGTGCCATGGCATGTGACTTCCTATGGGTGATCCTGCAGGGGAGTGACATGTGCTACATGCACACCATAGTGGCAATGGCTATCAGCACATGTATGCCTCGTGGTGTCTGTTGCTGGTATGCATCACATGCATTTCATATATCTGACTCTGGGCATCACTTACATCCGGGCACCTGTACTGACTCAGTGGCAAGAGTTGTGATGTGTGCATGTTCACATGCTTCACCGTGTTCTCTGCACCGTCCCACTACTGTGTAGGTGGTGCATGTGTCCACACTGGGGTATTGCCAGCCAACGGACGCAAGACAGATGGGTGCAAGGCCAGGTGGGATGTGAGTGCCATGGTTGACGATCAGACTGACAATTGGCTTCTCCTATTCTGTTTGTGCAATTTTAGCAATGTCCAACTAAGGATGCCAGGCCTTGCTCTGTATTGTGCTGTACTTACTGTGGTGTGTGCGTTCGGTGCAGGTGACTGATGTCTGTCTGTTTCCCTATTGTTTGCAGATACATCCACGGCCACAAGAGGGGACAGCTCCACGGACCAGGAGGAGCCGCAGAGCCAGACTGGGTCAACAGCCGAGGAGTGGTCGGAGGGACCCAGTGGCACGGAGGGCGAGGGGAGCCACACCGAGGAGTCCTCAGCACCATCCACCTCAGCTGAGGACCACAGCAGCTCAGAGGATGACTCCCTTATGGAGGCGGGTGTCAGCAGCCACCACACCCCAGCTAGTGTTGCTGTCCCCGCCACCACCACCACCACCGCCCTCCCATCGGCTCCCATTCCCGAGGTCCGTGGAGGCTCCCATGTTCGGGAGCGTGTCTCCTTCGGGCCAGGCACCGCACCCCCTGCCCCTGTGTCCCCTGCTGCCCCGAGTGAGGAATCTGTGTACCTCCTTCGCCAGCTCCATGTAGGGCAGACAGCGATGCTGAGTGTCCTCCATGCCCACACCACTCTGTTGACTCAGCTGGTGTCGTTCATGGAGGGCATCTCATCGGGCATGTCTGCCCTACAGAGGGGCAATAGGTCCATGGACTCCTCCCTGACGGCAGCAGTGTCCCTCCTCCAACAGTCCCTCACCCCTCCTGCCTCTGCCCCATCCACACTCCCCAGCACCTTACCTGTCCCAAGCACACACACACCGGCACAGGCACACACCAGCACAGACACGAGCAGCACACACACACACACGCCACAGACAAGACGCACACGCACGCACAGTCAGGGGACTGAAACCACACTCACAGGGGATGGGGCCCAGTCACACACACACGCATCCCCGAGCACTGCGCAGTCCACAGTTGCCTCTCCCTCCAAAGCCCCCTCCGTTGCCTCACCTGCAACCCCAAAGACCCAGCAGCTCTTCCTCAGTGACCTCGGCCTCTTCCCCTCCGATCCAGCTGGTACAGCATTCAGGGGGAAGAGAAAGCCCACCCACATGGAGCGGAGTGCCCCTCGCCACCGGACACCCTCCCCCAGGCGCAGACCGACTGACGCACCCATCCGCAAGTCCCCCCGGACCCGGAAGAACAAGACCCCGCCGCCGCCCTGCAGCTCAGGCACCAAGTCTCCTTCCTCCATCCCTCAGGCCCCCACTCCACAGGTGCTCCCACCACACCCTGCCCCAGGTTCCCCCACCCACAGATACACCATCCCCAAAAGGATCAGGCCTTCTCCCCCTGCCACTTGCTCTTCCGGCCCCACACACCCCGCTGCGCTTGTCTGTGCCACTGGTGTGGAGATGGTGTCCTCCCCTCTGTCCTGCCCACCTTACCTGATCCCCATTCTCCTCCCCTGGAGGTAGGCACTGCAGTGGAGTCCACTACCACCCTGTCTGACTTGGGCACTGCAGTGGGGAACCTGTCCACTCCATCTGCACGGTCCCCTGCAGTCTTGCCGGCACCCACACCATCAGAGTCATGCCCCCACTTGTGCCGGCACACACCATGTCAGACACCTCCACTGCAGTTGTCAGTGGCTCTCCAGCACCCACCACCCCTTCCCTGCCTCCTTCTGGTGAGCCATGATCCTGTCCCTGCGGTGCCTGGCCTGCCCCCGTATGCCCCTCCGAGGGGATTGTCCCTGGTGTGTAGCAGTGCAGGCATGCGTAGGGTGACATCTGGCACTGGCACCCTGTTTGGACTCATATTATGGACTGGCCATTGGCCTTTGTTATATATTTTCTTTCACTTCTCTCACCCAAATGCTGAATAAAGCAACTTTCTGTTCTCTAGTGGTTTTGATTCTGATGTACATGATGTTGATGATGCTAACCGTGCCCTTGCTGCAGTGATGGTGATATTTGGTCTCATGATAATGAAGTGTTACTGTGCAGGAACACATGTGGTCCAGGGGGAATGTGTCCTATCCTGTGGTGTATCCATGTCATCCTTAGCAGCATCTGAGGGTGTCATGTGTTCAATATTTGGCAATGGGATTTCCTACTTACATTAGCAATTTCACATCTGTGGCTTCCACCCCTGCACATCTGTTGTGCCTGCCATTGTTCAATTCGTCTACTAGCCTGACCGTGTGGCCATCTCCACTGGACATGCAGGTTTGGGCATCAATGGGGAAGGGCTCATCTGTGTTGTCAGTGCAACATTGCTATACAAGTGTGTTGGATCCGTGCTGATGATTTCGTTGGCACTCTCATGACCAGGCTGATGTGACGGGAGCATTCATTTGGTGCTAATTGTTGAGTGTGTGACCAAGTGCTCAGCTGACATGATGGAGCCCTACTGTGGCAACATATGGCACAGCTTTCCTCACACAGGAGTGGAGTCCCCTCATGGCAGTGTGTACTCCTGTGACATTGCCTGCGCCCAAGGTGTGTGTTATATGAGCATGTCTGTGTGTTCACTTCCGTTTAGCTGTGCATGCTGGGATCCCTAGTGTTGTACCTGTTTGTGATGCTTGCTGAGTTGACCTATGTACCTCCCAAGTCTTCTCCCTGGATCCTCTGTGATGTGGGTGCATGGCACATTACTGGTCATCAGGGTGTCACCCATAGGTGTGTTTGCTGTCAGGGCTGAGTTTGTGTGCAGACGCAGATGGGTCACAGTCAGGATTCCCCTTGGCACTTGTTGTTTACACCTGTCATGTGATTTCCAGTTTGTGTTATCTTTCAGTGATTGTGATACGTTGTGTGTGTGACTGCTGGCACTCCTCAGGGTCCGGGCTGCAATGTTGGTAGTTGTCTATGTGTGTTCTTTGTGGGTGTCCTTGGCTTCTTCATTGGTGTGTGACTGTGGGTGGGATCCCATTGGTTGGTGTGGTATTGCCGTCATGTCCATGTACAGCGTAGTGTGCAGTGTGTCAGACATTCAGGAGTCTTGTTGAGTGGCCATGTGTGATGTGTATCTGCACCTTGGTTCCCACCCACCACCCTGGGATTGTCATGGGTGCATGTGCAATGTCACCAGTGCATGTGTGCTTCACTGCTGCACATTGTTGGAGGTCGAGGTGTGTGGTGGTGAGTGTGTGCAGATGAGAGTTGTTGCCCGGCTAGACCCCTGCCTCCATGTTGGCCTTGGCTTACTGGCCGTGCTGATTGATTTGTGCTTGTGTAGGTGTGATGGTAGTTTGTTGCTCAGGACACATGACTGTGGTTCACAGTGTGAACGACATCTAGCTTTGTCATCACAGTGGGATTGTAATGCAGCCCAGGGTCACCACATTGTGGGGACCCTGGGGGTAGTGCTGTGGTGTGTCTGTGTCTTGCTGTGTCAGTTGCTGTTCCTACATGCTTGTGTGACATGTGTGATTTGTGCTCCCTCTCATCTGACAATGCCTGATTGCCCACATAGGGTATTTGGATCCATGAGTTACCTTTGTGTGGCACTGTATGCACATCTGTGTAATTGGTATTCAGGCCTCCTCATGTGTTGTGTGGTTGCCTGGGGACACTGGCACCCCCTCTCACCTGTTATGTTTGATGTGCAGTGTGGGTCTGCCTGTTTGTGTTTGTGCATCTGCACCACTGCATTGGCATATCTTTGGTGTGCCATTGGCTGTATGTTGTTTGGTGGGTTTCCCCTGCTGTCCCTGGGACTCCTAGGTCATCGGTCAGCACAATGATCATGGTTTGTGTGTCCCATTGCTGCCAAGGTATGGTTTCTGTTCACCTCACATCTACAGTCTGCACAGGATATCTGCATTTGTGTGCCCATTGGTGCAAATATGTGGGTCTGCATTCTGATGGTCACTTCTGTCATTGTGTCATTGATGAATGTTGACAGTGTCAGACCCCATGGGTGTTGTTTGTCTGCACATGGCCAAAGGTATGTCTTATTTGCACTGCAGTATTTGCCTCCCCCAATCTATGTTGCAATGGGACACATGCACTACTTTGCCACTGATGTGTTTTATGTTCTGTGACCAGGAATCATCCATACAGTTTGGCAGTTGCAGCTTTTTCTTTGTCAACACTTTTGGTCACTGTGATGATGGGGGTTTAGACCCCATTGCCACAATGTTCGGAATGTGCTTCAGATATGGGCCCCCACACTTACATTTTGGTCACTGTGATGATGGGGGTTTGGACCCCATTGCCACAATGTTCAAGATGTGCTTCAGCTATGGACCCCACACTTACCTTTTGGTCACTGTGATGATGGGGTTTTGGACCCCATTGCCACAATGGTCATGGCCTGCTTGCATTGTGGGGGCCACACACATATATGTGTGGCACATGTGATAGGGGGTCACATTGTATGTTCAAAGTCATGTTCAGTGTTGTAGCCATTTGACGCAGTCTACACACGCTTGTCATGGTGTTGGGGGATGTCTTTTTCTTGCATTCCCTAGGTTGTGGTGTGCTGGTTGTGTCATGCATTGTCCATCCTATGAGTGGGGGTGGTGTTGGTGGTAGGCATCCAGCCCCCCATGGGTAGAGGTGGTAGTAGTGGTAGGCATTTGGCACCCCCTGGGTAAGGGTGGTAGTAGTGACAGGCATCCAGCACCCCCATGGGTAGAGGTGGTAGTGGTGGTAGGCATCTGGCACCCCATGGGTAGAGGTGGTAGTAGTGGTAGGCATACAGGCCCACATGGGTAGGGGTGGTAGTAGTGGTAGGCATTCTGCCCCCCATGGGTAGAGGTGGTAGTAGTGGTAGGCATCTGGCACCCCTGGGTAAGGGTGGTAGTAGTGGTAGGCATACAGGCCCACATGGGTAGGGGTGGTAGTAGTGGTAGGCATCCTGCCCCCCATGGGTAGAGGTGGTAGTAGTGGTAGGCATCCAGCCCCCATGGGTAGAGGTGGTAGTAGTGACAGGCATCTGGCACCCCATGGGTAGAGGTGGTAGTAGTGGTAGGCATCTGGCACCCCCTGGGTAAGGGTGGTAGTAGTGACAGGCATCCAGCCCCCCATGGGTAGAGGTGGTAGTAGTGGTAGGCATCTGGCACCCCCTGGGTAAGGGTGGTAGTAGTGACAGGCATCCTGCCCCCCATGGGTAGAGGTGGTAGTAGTGGTAGGCATCCAGCCCCCATGGGTAGAGGTGGTAGTAGTGACAGGCATCTGGCACCCCATGGGTAGAGATGGTAGTAGTAGTGGTAGGCATCTGGCACCCCCTGGGTAAGGGTGGTAGTAGTGACAGGCATCCAGCCCCCCATGGGTAGAGGTGGTAGTAGTGGTAGGCATCTGGCACCCCCTGGGTAAGGGTGGTAGTAGTGGTAGGCATACAGGCCCACATGGGTAGGGGTGGTAGTAGTGGTAGGCATCCTGCCCCCCATGGGTAGAGGTGGTAGTAGTGGTAGGCATCCAGCCCCCCATTTGTAGAGGTGGTAGTAGTGGTAGGCATCTGGCACCCCCTGGGTAAGGGTGGTAGTAGTGACAGGCATCCAGCCCCCCATGGGTGGAGGTGGTAGTAGTGGTAGGCATCTGGCACCCCCTGGGTAAGGGTGGTAGTAGTGACAGGCATCCGGCACCCCATGGGTAGAGGTGGTAGTAGTGACAGGCATCTGGCACCCCATGGGTAGAGGTGGTAGTAGTGGTAGGCATCTGGCACCCCTGGGTAAGGGTGGTAGTAGTGACAGGCATCCAGCCCCCATGGGTGGAGGTGGTAGTAGTGGTAGGCATCTGGCACCCCCTGGTTAAGGGTGGTAGTAGTGACAGGCATCCGGCACCCCATGGGTAGAGGTGGTAGTAGTGACAGGCATCTGGCACCCCATGGGTAGAGGTGGTAGTAGTGACAGGCATCTGGCACCCCCTGGGTAAGGGTTGTAGTAGTGACAGGCATCCAGCCCCCCATGGGTGGAGGTGGTAGTAGTGGTAGGCATCTGGCACCCCCTGGGTAAGGGTGGTAGTAGTGACAGGCATCCGGCACCCCATGGGTAGAGGTGGTAGTAGTGACAGGCATCTGTCACCCCCTGGGTGAGGGTGGTAGTAGTGACAGGCATCCAGCCCCCATGGGTAGAGGTGGTAGTAGTGGTAGGCATCTGGCACCCCCTGGGTAAGGGTGGTAGTAGTGACAGGCATCCAGCCCCCATGGGTGGAGGTGGTAGTAGTGGTAGGCATCTGGCACCCCCTGGGTAAGGGTGGTAGTAGTGACAGGCATCCGGCACCCCATGGGTAGAGGTGGTAGTAGTGACAGGCATCTGGCACCCCATGGGTAGAGGTGGTAGTAGTGGTAGGCATCTGGCACCCCTGGGTAAGGGTGGTAGTAGTGACAGGCATCCATCCCCCATGGGTGGAGGTGGTAGTAGTGGTAGGCATCTGGCACCCCCTGGGTAAGGGTGGTAGTAGTGACAGGCATCCAGCCCCCATGGGTAGAGGTGGTAGTAGTGGTAGGCATCTGGCACCCCCTGGGTAAGGGTGGTAGTAGTGGTAGGCATACAGGCCCACATGGGTAGGGGTGGTAGTAGTGGTAGGTATCCTGCCCCCCATGGGTAGAGGTGGTAGTAGTGGTAGGCAACCAGCCCCCCATGGGTAGAGGTGGTAGTAGTGACAGGCATCTGGCACCCCATGGGTAGAGATGGTAGTAGTAGTGGTAGGCATCTGGCACCCCCTGGGTAAGGGTGGTAGTAGTGACAGGCATCCAGCCCCCATGGGTAGAGGTGGTAGTAGTGGTAGGCATCTGGCACCCCTGGGTAAGGGTGGTAGTAGTGGTAGGCATACAGGCCCACATGGGTAGGGGTGGTAGTAGTGGTAGGCATCCTGCCCCCATGGGTAGAGGTGGTAGTAGTGGTAGGCATCCAGCCCCCATTTGTAGAGGTGGTAGTAGTGGTAGGCATCTGGCACCCCTGGGTAAGGGTGGTAGTAGTGACAGGCATCCAGCCCCCATGGGTGGAGGTGGTAGTAGTGGTAGGCATCTGGCACCCCTGGGTAAGGGTGGTAGTAGTGACAGGCATCCGGCACCCCATGGGTAGAGGTGGTAGTAGTGACAGGCATCTGGCACCCCATGGGTAGAGGTGGTAGTAGTGGTAGGCATCTGGCACCCCCTGGGTAAGGGTGGTAGTAGTGACAGGCATCCAGCCCCCCATGGGTGGAGGTGGTAGTAGTGGTAGGCATCTGGCACCCCCTGGTTAAGGGTGGTAGTAGTGACAGGCATCCAGCACCCCATGGGTAGAGGTGGTAGTAGTGACAGGCATCTGGCACCCCATGGGTAGAGGTGGTAGTAGTGACAGGCATCTGGCACCCCTGGGTAAGGGTTGTAGTAGTGACAGGCATCCAGCCCCCATGGGTGGAGGTGGTAGTAGTGGTAGGCATCTGGCACCCCTGGGTAAGGGTGGTAGTAGTGACAGGCATCCGGCACCCCATGGGTAGAGGTGGTAGTAGTGACAGGCATCTGGCACCCCTGGGTGAGGGTGGTAGTAGTGACAGGCATCCAGCCCCCCATGGGTAGAGGTGGTAGTAGTGGTAGGCATCTGGCACCCCTGGGTAAGGGTGGTAGTAGTGACAGGCATCCAGCCCCCATGGGTGGAGGTGGTAGTAGTGGTAGGCATCTGGCGCCCCCTGGGTAAGGGTGGTAGTAGTGACAGGCATCCGGCACCCCATGGGTAGAGGTGGTAGTAGTGACAGGCATCTGGCACCCCATGGGTAGAGGTGGTAGTAGTGGTAGGCATCTGGCACCCCTGGGTAAGGGTGGTAGTAGTGACAGGCATCCATCCCCCATGGGTGGAGGTGGTAGTAGTGGTAGGCATCTGGCACCCCCTGGGTAAGGGTGGTAGTAGTGACAGGCATCCAGCCCCCATGGGTAGAGGTGGTAGTAGTGGTAGGCATCTGGCACCCCCTGGGTAAGGGTGGTAGTAGTGGTAGGCATACAGGCCCACATGGGTAGGGGTGGTAGTAGTGGTAGGCATCCTGCCCCCCATGGGTAGAGGTGGTAGTAGTGGTAGGCAACCAGCCCCCCATGGGTAGAGGTGGTAGTAGTGACAGGCATCTGGCACCCCATGGGTAGAGGTGGTAGTAGTGGTCGGCATCTGGCACCCCCTGGGTAAGGGTGGTAGTAGTGGTAGGCATACAGGCCCCTATGTGTATGTGTGGCATTGGTGAGGGCCATCCCGCCCCTATGGTGCTGCTGTTGCTGGTGTAGGTATTTCTGCATCCCTCTGTGTGTGATTTGTCGGGTACGTGTAGTTTGTTTTTGTTGTTGGTGTCTGACTTACCTTCTGCGCCGTACGCGTCCATGCCTGTTCCGGTAATAGAGGTAGAATATTGGTAGGATCGGTACGAAGGGATTCATGGTTGGTTCGTCTCGTTCGTCTTTCTCTTTGCTTCGCCTCGTCCTCGTCGCTGGCGTGTTCGTCTCGTAGCCGTGGATCGTGTTGTGGCGCGAATCGGAGCTTATGTGCGCCTCGCCCGGATGCTTTGACGTGCCGTGCGTAGCGACGGGTTCGGCGCGTACGGGATGCGCATCGTACTTGTCCGGCCGGACGGGGCTGCATTTTTGCTTCCGTGCGGCTCGATTCTACGATTCCGGATCCGGCTCGGACGGGGAACAGGACCTGGATTGGGTGAGTACGACTGGGTCGGAATCTATGCTGTAGTGCGCATCGTACTTGCTCGTTCGGAATGATGTGCGGATCGGTCGGGAAACAGGCATTCGCATGGCTTTTTTCCCGACCGAATGGTGTTAGGTGCGTCTCCGACTGAGATCGGAATCGACCCCTTAGTGTCTAGATTATACCGCATGGCCTTATTGGGGTGCCCATGCACTCGTCAAGAGGCGAGAATGGGATGGGAACTGGAGGTTGGAACCACACTCACAGATAAGCAGTGGGAATACTGCTGTAAGCAAACAGAAGGTATAACGACGAGCAGCCGGTTAAGAATTATACACCTCAAATGTCTTCAACGAGTTTATTATACCCCTGTGCATTTACACAGGTATAAGCTGCGCGATAATGATCGCTGTGACAGATGCAAAAGCGAATGAGCGGGATTCCTACACTTAGCGTGGCAGTGCGAAAAAATACAGGACTACTGGGTGGAAGTGACGGAGGCAATATCTAAAATGACTGGAATATACATTACATTGTCCCCTATTGTGCCTCTACTAGGGTATATGGAAGAATTGCCACTGACGCATAGGAAGTTCTGTGCTTTAAGTATGCTACTGTGAAGAGGCGAGCAGCGTGTAGGTGGGGTCATGGACGAGCTTCCAAGTTGAAGGAATGGCTTACTGATTTAATATATTGCAAAGATCAGCTCACCACCTACGCAGAGCTGCTGCCTCCTTCATCACGCCCCAGAGAAATCTGGGATCCGCTATTAACATACCTGCGCACTCTGCCAGACTAAGCACATACAAGATGTTCTGATGTCAACCTAAATACTAAAACATGTACAGACATGATGGGAGGGTGTATTGTAACAACCTTTTTGAGATAAATAATGCTGTTGGCACCAACCCCCGGGGTGATGGTCAATGGAGGACGGGGGAAAGTGCATTGAAACAAATGTGATGTATTATGAACACTCTTTATTGTTGTTAGATTTGGGGGTCTCTAGTTGGCAGAGGTAGGTACCTTTGTCCAAATAGGGACCCTTGAGTCTAGTCAGGGAAAGTAGGTACACTCCTGAAATAACCCCTGCTCACCCTCTTGGTAGCTTGGCACGAGCAGACAGGCTTAGTTCAGAGGCAGTGTGTAAAGCACTTGTGAACACATACAGTAATCAAGTGACAACACTACAAATGGACACCACACAGGTTATATATTTATAAAAATAGGTATACTTTATATAGAATTACCACAAGACCATAAACGACAAAAATAATCCACAATACTGTCAAAAATCAAGAGTTCTGGTTAAAAATGCTTAAATCAAGGTTCTGTGCGAGTCGGTAGCCATCTCCGGCTACTGCGATGTAAAGAACAAACAGAGTCTATCAAATCCAGCTGACCGCGTCGATACGGGCCAGCACAGCGTAGACGGACTCGGTCACAGTACCTTTTACTTGTAGCGGCAGGCACGGGCGTGCGAGCCGGACGGCTGAACGTCGCGGTCGCGATGTAAAAATGGAAGCGTTGCAGGACACGTTGTTTCTCGATGCGGTGCAGGCAGCGGCTCGTTGACGGAGTCGGTGAGACCAAGGCCGTGCATTGCAGGGTGAGACGGTGCTTCGATGCGGTGCTGGCAGGTTGCGGTGCGGCGACGGAGCCGGATTCAGGAGCTGGCGTCGATCAGTCCGGACAGCGGTGCGAGTCGGGCGGTGCGTCGCGAAGCTTGCGAGGCGGTGCCCAACTCCGGTGCGGTCACAGGACTCGAACTCAGCAACAGTGACCGTGTCGGTCGGACCAGATGGATTCGGTGTAGCGAGGCGTTGCAAGGTGCGGTGCTCACAGGTTACGGTGCAGGCAGTGGCTCGTTGACGGAGTCGGTGAGACCAAGGCCGTGCGTTGCAAGATGCAGGCGTTGCTTGATGCGGTGCCAACAGGACACCGAGCCGGTCGGGAGAGTCGGTCACAGCTCCCTACCTCTGTAGCCACTGAAACAGAGTTTCCAGCAGCAATTCACAAAGGGGGTGAAGTCCAATGGTCCTGGGACTTCGATCAGGGGGCAAGCTCTCTTCCAAGCCCTTGGAGATCCTTCACAAGTTGATGAAAGTCACAGCAAAGCAAAAGTTCCTTTCTCCTTTCTTTGGCAGTCAGGCAAACCACTGCAGGCCAATCCCCCAAGCAGCACTTCAGGCTTAGGGATAGTCTCTCCTCAGTTTCTTCTTGGTTCCGCTCCTCAGCAAAGGTTTCTTCTTGTTCCCAAAAGTGATCTAAAGTTCCTGGGTTTGGGCCCCAGTACTTATACTCCTTTTCTCTTTGTTCTCTGAAGGCAGAGAGGCCTTTGCTTAGTTTAAACCAGTTCTGTGCAGCTTTGGAGCACTCTGTGTACATGTCTCCTTCTTTTCCTTTCAGAATGTGGGGCAGGGTACTCAGACGCCCGGCAGGAGTTGGAGCCCGCATTGTGGAAAGCAGGCACAGCCCTATTCAGACCTAGCTGCAACTCCTCCCTCCACTCTGGATGCAGATCTCTCTATTCAGCCCTGTGCTGCCTCACCCTGTCTCCTGTAGCCCCCCCCAGCCCCTGTCACGCACAAACCAGACACACAATACACAAGCTGGCAGAGGCAGGTTGGATAGTTAGGCAAGAAAATACCCACTTTCTAAAAGTGGTATTTTCAAACACAGAATGTTAAAACCAACTTCACTAAAAGATGTATTTTATCATCCTGAGTTCAGGCATACTAAATTCGTTTTTCTACCATGTTCCCTGGGTCAGTTAGGATTATAAGGTGTAATCATCAAACTGCCCATTCTGGCCTATGGGGAGCAGGTAGCCTTGCAATAGTGAAAAACGAAAATGGCTGTAATTCACTATTAGGACATGCCACACACACCAGGGCATGTCCAACCTTATACTTACAATGCACCCTGCCCTAGGGCCTACTTTAGGGGTGACCAACATGCAGTAAAGGGAAGGTTTAGGGACTGGTAAGTGGGTGCACTCACCAAGTCGACATGGCAGCCCTAGGCTGCACACAGGCTCTGCAATGGCAGGCCTGAGACATATTTTACAAGCTGCTTCTGTGGGTGGCACAACCAGTGCTGCAAGCCCACCAGCAACATTGGATTTACCAGCCCTGGGCACACTCAGTGCACTGTACTAGGGCCTGACAAGTAAACCAATCATCCAATCATGGAGTCACTAATACATACATCAATTTACAATAGGGAGCAATTGCACTTTGGCACTGATTAGCAGTGGCAAAGTGCCCCTGAGCATCTAGTCCAGCAAAAACATATCGACAACAGTGGGGGCATTATGAAAATATGGAAGGGAGACCCACGCCAAGGATGCCAGGTCTAACAATTGTATTGCACTACTATGTAAGAACTGTTTAATTGAAGGGGGCACAATGACTGCCGCACACCAACTTCTTGTGCCTATGTGAATGTACATGCTGTATACTGTCAAATCCTAAAACAATGTGCTGTACTGCTATATAAATTTAATAAAATTCAATTAAAAAAAATAAAATAAAAAGAATATGCCAAACAGGTTTAAGCCAATCATCCCAAGTTTAAAGGAGAGAGCACATGCACTTTAGCACTGGTTAGCAGTGGTAAAGTGCCCAGAGTCCTAAAGTCAACAAAAAGAGGTGTAAGATAATCAGGAGAAAGATGGCAAAAAGTTTGGGGATAAGCCTGCAAAAAGGGCCCGGTCTGACAAAGAATAATAATATTGTGCTTGTTTACATAACCATTGTGTTGAGCAAATATGTATAATATTAAGTGGTGTCCTTGGTTAATACAAACATAATTTTGAGTGGAAAACATCATACATGCAGATGTCACAGTGCATTTCAGTAGTAACTCTTGCTGTGTTACATAAGCCATACAAATCCTAAGGCAACAGCGTATCATGATGTGAGACACATGCCGAACAATGCTAATGACAGCCTTGTATCAAGATAAACGCATTGTGATCAAAAGGTTAGCGGGCAAGATGTGCACTTGTCAAGCGTAGAGACTTCTAAATGAGCTACATTGGGTGAAGTCGGTTTTCGGGTACCATAATGCATTTAAATGGTAACTCGTATTTAGATCAGTGCAAGTAATTCCATGCCGTGAAGCGCTCAAGCTCTGACAAGTTGATGAAACTATAATGTATCAGAGTTTCGCGCTAAGGCACAAAATGTATGTAGTGCGGGCCCCTCACAGTATTTACTTATATATATATTCACTGAAAAAACCATAGGTTTCAGGGGCGTTATAGTTAGTTGGACATTTCACTCGTACAAAACCATAGAAATTCCCCCGTTATAGTTAGTTCAGCTAACTATAACTCGCAGCATCAGCAATGCACTGCTGATGACGTCACATATTACATCACGCATGACATGGTCAGTGACATCACTCATGACATCACTGATGACATCTCAAATGACATCACTGATGACATCATCCTTGTGATAGAGTGGCAGACCTCCTCTCACCCTAATATAACCTTTGATACACACACTCAAAAATACAAACTACCATTTTCAAAACAATGGACATACCGATACCAATTACAACACACCTATTCAGTAATTCCAAGATCTACACACACATCCACTCATTCACCAACAGTCCCTATACAGTCACTCATACATGTACTCACTCATCATATGTACTCATACACCTATACATCCTGTTACACACCGCCACTCATCCATAGAGTTACTCACACACATAGTCACACATGCAAACAAAGTATCAAACATCCATTTACTTGCATATACAGTTATACACACACTACCACACTTACTTCTACAGAAACTTACACATACTTACTCTCTTAAACAATCACTTATAGAAACACCTACTTATTTGTACAGGAACTCTTCCAATCTCTCACTCTCACATATACTCACTTATATACACCAATACTCACATATACTAGTTTAAAACATATGTAGTTACTCATAAAGACACTATTGAGACAGTCATTCACTCACTAACACACCCATACACATACTCATCCACCTATACAGTCCTGCACACATGCTGTCTTCAACACATACAAACAGTGAGTCACTCATTCATGCATCTATGCACTAAGTAATACCCCCACCGAACCATACAGACACTCAGACACTCATACTGATACTCAAAAAACCAACTAATAACCCATATAGACACTCATGTAGATACTCACCAACCCATGCAGCCACTTATACACAAAGTGAGAGACTGATACAGATATTTTCATATTTAAACATTACTCACTAACCCATGTATTCACTAAGATACACTTAGTCAGTTATACAATCAATTTTACAAAAAAATCATCCATTTAGACACTTATATACCCATTTATTCTTCCATCGACCTTGAGATATACATATATAAAACATTTAATTTTCAGAAAAACACACATTCACTGGATGATGTCATCAGTGATGTCATTTGAGATGTCATCAGTGATGTCATGAGTGATGTCACTGACCATGTCACGAGTGATGTAATATGTGACGTCATCAGCAGTGCATTGCAGGCGTGCGAGTTATAGTTAGCTGAACTAACTATAACGGGGGAATTTCTATGGTTTTGTACGAGTGAAATGTCCAACTAACTATAACGCCCCTGAAACCTATGGTTTTTTCAGTGAATTTCTAAGGTTTTTTAAATGCTAATTTCTAACTATAACGTGCCTGAAACCTATGGTTTTTTCAGTGAATTTCTAAGGTTTTTTAAATGCTAATTTCTAACTATAACGTGCCTGAAACCTATGGTTTTTTCAGTGAATATATATATATTTATTATACTATGTATACATGTGAAAATGTCTCGGTCCCCTGTTTGCCTCGGTGGCACGGAAAAAATGGGTGGAACTGACGTCAGCACGCCGACGAGGTCCTCTTATGGCTCCGATGACGTCATACGGTGTCGCGAGCGGAGCCGTGCTCGTTGACGTGGGAGAGCTAGGAAAGAATTTCCGTGGAATGCTGGTGCAGGGGATATTCACCTAAGTGTTCAGGCTAGTCCTTTGGGAGCAACTGTTTATGTTGCCACTCCAGAAACCGAAACCAGTCATCCGAGGGCAGAGGCCCTGCAGATGGCACACGAGGTGGGGTGCCCAGTCGTGTGCACCGGCGGGGCAGCGAAGTGACAAGCACCACAACCCACAAAAAAGGTAACGAGGGCACTGAATAACACAGGATCTTCTCTTTGTATCTGGCAGGAACAACGAAGTTAAAATGCCCTAGTACCAAAATGTAGAATTAGTGCTACAACGGTCTTCAAGAGGACCTGCGATGCCGCTTCTGCCTCCCGTTCCCTGGAGGCGGCACATGGGTCACGCGGTACGGTCATACTGCGGTGGGACGCACACTCGTTGACCTCTCATGGCACTGCTCCACACTTCAGGGAGGACGCTTTCCATTAGCTATGTTTTCTGATGACATGTCGCGCCGGCCCCGTCCAACAACAGAACTCCTTTAGATCCAAACAGACTCTTCCACTCTCTCACCGGAAGTGAAACCAGGCCACGCGGACACTTTCACAATACAACAGCCGGGAATGCACTTTTCGGTAAAAAACCACATTCCTTCCTCCTAATTAATCAAATAAACGTCTCACTGAAGAACAGGGGCCAGCTTCGATCGGTAAACAGCCGTTACAACGACTTTTTACTTTGCGATACCATTACAATGCATGCATTACCACGCATGCGTTGTACATCACGAAGTCATTACTACTCATTTTTAGAACGCATGGTCATTTACCACGCATGCCTTTACAACGAATTTTGTTGTAAAGGTATGTATGGTAAATGACCATGCGTTCTAAAAACATGTAGACTATCCATGTCGTTGTAAGGAAGCAGAGGCTGTTCCGTTTCCTCACAACGACGTGCACCGCCCCTCAGAGATGACGTGAAGCAGGAACCACGAGGAGAGAGGAACCATGAGGAGTGAGAGGTAAGGGGGATTGGGCATGGGGTGGGGGTTTCTTTTCTAGGGTTTAGGGTAGTGCAGTGGTGTTTGGGTGGTGTAGGGGGTCGTGCTGGTGGTAGGTTTTTAGGGTTTAGGGTAGTGCAGTGGTGTTTGGGTAGTGTAGGGGGTCGTGCTGGGGGTAGTGTTTTAGGGTTTAGGGTAGTGCAGTAGTGTAGGGGGTCATGCTGGTGGTAGTGTTTTAGGGTTTAGGGTAGTGCAGTGGTGTATGGGTAGTGTAGGAGGTCGTGCTGGGGTAGTGTTTTAGGGTAGTGCAGTGGCGTTTGAGTAGTGTAGGGGGTCATGCTGGTGGTAGTGTTTTAGGGTTTAGGGTAGTGCAGTGGTGTTTGTGTAGTGTAGGGGGTCATGCTGGGGTAGTGTTTTATGGTTTAGGGTAGTGCAGTGGTGTTTGGGTAGTGTAGGGGTCGTGCTGGGGGTAGATTTAGGGTTTAGGGTAGTGCAGTGGTGTTTGGGTAGTGTAGGGAGTCGTGCTGGTGGTAGTGTTTTAGGGTTTAGGGTAGTGCAGTTGTGTTTGTGTAGTGTAGGGGGTCGTGTTTTAGGGTATAGGGTAGTGCAGTGGTGTTTGGGTAGTGTAGGGGGTCATGCTGGTGGTAGTGTTTTAGGGTTTAGGGTAGTGCAGTTATATTTGGGTAGTGTAGGGTGTCGTGCTGGGGGTAGTGTTTTAGCACTAATTTTTCTTTCTACAGCACTAACCATAATTTCTATGACAAAATGAACCCCCTCATTTTGTTCCTTTTTAAATTAAATGTTTTAAGTGTTACCAGTTTATTCCAATCAAGATGGCTTCAGGTGTGCCATAATTTTGTCATAAGTAAGACTGTTAGCGCTCTAGTTGTTCTTTAGAACACTCTGGGAAGCTGCAGTAGAACACAAAGTCATCGACTGACAGGCTGTTCCTGTTGAAATATAACAGGAAGATATTTGAGATCACACTTGAAACATGTCCTAATTTTTCTTTCTACAGCACTAACCATAATTTCTATGGCAAAATGAACCCCTCATTTTGTTCCTTTTTAAATTAAATGTTTTAAGTGTTACCAGTTTATTCCAATCAAGATGGCTTCAGGTGTGCCATAATTTTGTCATAAGTAAGACTGTTAGCGCTCTAGTTGTTCTTTAGAACACTCTGGGAAGCTGCAGTAGAACACAAAGGCATCAACTGACAGGCTGCTCCTGTTGAAATATAACAGGAAGATATTTGAGATCACACTTGAAACATGTCCTAATTTTTCTTTCTACAGCACTAACCATAATTTCTATGACAAAATGAACCCCATCATTTTGTTCCTTTTTAAATTAAATGTTTTAAGTGTTACCAGTTTATTCCAATCAAGATGGCTTCAGGTGTGCCATACTTTTGTCATAAGTAAGACTGTTAGCGCTCTAGTTGTTCTTTAGAACACTCTGGGAAGCTGCAGTAGAACACAAAGGCATCAACTGACAGGCTGCTCCTGTTGAAATATAACAGGAAGATATTTGAGATCTCACTTAAAACATGTCCTAATTTTTCTTTCTACAGCACTAACCATAATTTCTATGGCAAAATGAACCCCCTCATTTTGTTCCTTTTTAAATTAAATGTTTTAAGTGTTACCAGTTTATTCCAATCAAGATGGCTTCAGGTGTGCCATAATTTTGTCATAAGTAAGACTGTTAGCGCTCTAGTTGTTCTTTAGAACACTCTGGGAAGCTGCAGTAGAACACAAAGGCATCAACTGACAGGCTGCTCCTGTTGAAATATAACAGGAAGATATTTGAGATCTCACTTAAAACTTGTCCTAATTTTTCTTTCTACAGCACTAACCATAATTTCTATGGCAAAATGAACCCCCTCATTTTGTTCCTTTTTAAATTAAATGTTTTAAGTGTTACCAGTTTATTCCAATCAAGATGGCTTCAGGTGTGCCATACTTTTGTCATAAGTAAGGCTGTTAGCACTCTAGTTGTTCTTTAGAACACTCTGGGAAGCTGCAGTAGAACACAAAGGAATCAACTGACAGTCTCTGCCCTTGTTGGATGTACATGTTTTACTGAGAATGTCAGACTTCATTCTCACATGACTGAGAAAGATAATGTGAATTTACAGAAAATATGCTCTCATTTTAGCTTCTGGAGCACCTTCCAAAACTGTATGGGACAAGCATGTGAAAATAGTTCTCTCAAACATGATTCATGATATCCCAGCAGAAGGTTTTTCACAGGGTAAAATCACCTTAGAACACACCACAATTCCTGAAATTAGTATGGTACCATCAACAAATGAATTCTAATGTAACTAAAGTCTGTTATCACCCTTTATAGTTCTCCTTTTGGTAACCCTCAAAATTGATTTTTTTTGTAAAATTGATTGTATAACTGACTAAGTGTATCTTAGTGAATACATGGGTTAGTGAGTAATGTTTAAATATGAAAATATCTGTATCAGTCTCTCACTTTGTGTATAAGTGGCTGCATGGGTTGGTGAGTAGCTACATGAGTGTCTATATGGGTTATTAGTTGGTTTTTTGAGTATCAGTATGAGTGTCTGAGTGTCTGTATGGTTCGGTGGGGGGTATTACTTAGTGCATAGATGCATGAATGAGTGACTCACTGTTTGTATGTGTTGAAGACAGCATGTGTGCAGGACTGTATAGGTGGATGAGTATGTGTATGGGTGTGTTAGTGAGTGAATGACTGTCTCAATAGTGTCTTTATGAGTAACTACATATGTTTTAAACTAGTATATGTGAGTATTGGTGTATATAAGTGAGTATATGTGAGAGTGAGAGATTGGAAGAGTTCCTGTACAAATAAGTAGGTGTTTCTATAAGTGATTGTTTAAGAGAGTAAGTATGTGTAAGTTTCTGTAGAAGTAAGTGTGGTAGTGTGTGTATAACTGTATATGCAAGTAAATGGATGTTTGATACTTTGTTTGCATGTGTGACTATGTGTGTGAGTAACTCTATGGATGAGTGGTGGTGTGTAACAGGATGTATAGGTGTATGAGTACATATGATGAGTGAGTACATGTATGAGTGACTGTATAGGGACTGTTGGTGAATGAGTGGATGTGTGTGTAGATCTTGGAATTACTGAATAGGTGTGTTGTAATTGGTATCGGTATGTCCATTGTTTTGAAAATGGTAGTTTGTATTTTTGAGTGTGTGTATCAAAGGTTATATTAGGGTGAGAGGAGGTCTGCCACTCTATCACAAGGATGATGTCATCAGTGATGTCATGAGTGATGTCATGAGTGATGTCACTGACCATGTCATGAGTGATGTAATATGTGACGTCATCAGCAGTGCATTGCGGGCGCGCGAGTTATAGTTAGCTGAACAAACTATAACGGGGTTGTGTTTTAGGGTATAGGGTAGTGCAGTGGTGTTTGGGTAGTGTAGGGGGTCATGCTGGGGTTAGTGTTTTAAGGTTTAGGGTAGTGCAGTGGTGTTTGGGTAGTGTAGGGGTCGTGCTGGGGGTTGTGTTTTAGGGTTTAGGGTAGTGCAGTGGTGTTTGTGTAGTGTGGGAGGTCATGCTGGGGGTATATTTAGGGTTTAGTGTAGTGCAGTGGTGTTTGGGTAGTGTAGGGAGTCGTGCTGGGGGTAGTGGTTTAGGGTTTAGGGTAGTGCAGTGGTGTTTTGGTAGTGTAGGGAGTCGTGCTGGTGGTAGTGTTTTAGGGTTTAGGGTAGTGCAGTTATGTTTGGGTAGTGTAGGGTGTCGTGCTGGGGGTAGTGTTTTAGCACTAATTTTTCTTTCTACAGCACTAACCATAATTTCTATGACAAAATGAACCCCCTCATTTTGTTCCTTTTTAAATTAAATGTTTTAAGAGTTACCAGTTTATTCCAATCAAGATGGCTTCAGGTGTGCCATAATTTTGTCATAAGTAAGACTGTTAGCGCTCTAGTTGTTCTTTAGAACACTCTGGGAAGCTGCAGTAGAACACAAAGGCATCAACTGACAGGCTGCTCCTGTTGAAATATAACAGGAAGATATTTGAGATCACACTTGAAACATGTCCTAATTTTTCTTTCTACAGCACTAACCATAATTTCTATGGCAAAATGAACCCCCTCATTTTGTTCCTTTTTAAATTAAATGTTTTAAGTGTTACCAGTTTATTCCAATCAAGATGGCTTCAGGTGTGCCATACTTTTGTCATAAGTAAGACTGTTAGCGCTCTAGTTGTTCTTGAGAACACTCTGGGAAGCTGCAGTAGAACACAAAGGCATCAACTGACAGGCTGCTCCTGTTGAAATATAACAGGAAGATATTTGAGATCACACTTGAAACATGTCCTAATTTTTCTTTCTACAGCACTAACCATAATTTCTATGACAAAATCAACCCCATCATTTTGTTCCTTTTTAAATTAAATGTTTTAAGTGTTACCAGTTTATTCCAATCAAGATGGCTTCAGGTGTGCCATAATTTTGTCATAAGTAAGGCTGTTAGCACTCTAGTTGTTCTTTAGAACACTCTGGGAAGCTGCAGTAGAACACAAAGGCATCAACTGACAGGCTGCTCCTGTTGAAATATAACAGGAAGATATTTGAGATCTCATTTAAAACATGTCCTAATTTTTCTTTCTACAGCACTAACCATAATTTCTATGGCAAAATGAACCCCCTCATTTTGTTCCTTTTTAAATTAAATGTTTTAAGTGTTACCAGTTTATTCCAATCAAGATGGCTTCAGGTGTGCCATAATTTTGTCATAAGTAAGACTGTTAGCGCTCTAGTTGTTCTTTAGAACACTCTGGGAAGCTGCATTAGAACACAAAGGCATCAACTGACAGGCTGCTCCTGTTGAAATATAACAGGAAGATATTTGAGATCTCACTTAAAACATGTCCTAATTTTTCTTTCTACAGCACTAACCATAATTTCTATGGCAAAATGAACCCCCTCATATTGTTCCTTTTTAAATTAAATGTTTTAAGTGTTACCAGTTTATTCCAATCAAGATGGCTTCAGGTGTGCCATACTTTTGTCATAAGTAAGGCTGTTAGCACTCTAGTTGTTCTTTAGAACACTCTGGGAAGCTGCAGTAGAACACAAAGGAATCAACTGACAGTCTCTGCCCTTGTTGGATGTACATGTTTTACTGAGAATGTCAGACTTCATTCTCACATGACTGAGAAAGATAATGTGAATTTACAGAAAATATGCTCTCATTTTAGCTTTTGGAGCACCTTCCAAAACTGTATGGGACAAGCATGTGAAAATAGTTCTCTCAAACATGATTCATGATATCCCAGCAGAAGGTTTTTCACAGGGTAAAATCACCTTAGAACACACCACAATTCCTGAAATTAGTATGGTACCATCAACAAATGAATTCTAATGTAACTAAAGTCTGTTATCACCCTTTATAGTTCTCCTTTTGGTAACCCTCAAAATCTTTGATTCACTACAATGCATTTCAATGGGGTACTATCATTTATATTGGTCCCAAGATGGCTGCCAGCAATTCCAGGATGAAGTGCTGATAGCCAATCAGATCTCACGATGACATGTGTGGTTAGGCTCCGCCCAGATATATGTGTTTTCTTTTTCAAATTTCTCAGGAACTACTGAACGGATTTACACCATTTAAGCAAAATGCATGACTCTGAACCAAGGGCTACCTTTTTGGCAAATTTGGTGTAATTCCGTTCAGCAGTTCGGGCTGTAGCTGCGACTAAAGGTTCCTATGGAAAATTGCATGGGGAAAACACGTTTTGGGACCCCCCTTTTTTCTCGGCCCCCGCTTGCCGAATCACCCCGAGACTTTCTGGATAGGAGCGGACCGGAGCGCCCCAACAAGTTGGAAAATTTCGCGAAGATTCGTCAACCGGCGCCAAAGTTATTTCAAATAGAATGTTGCGGATTTCCTATGGAAAATAGGTCCTAACTATAACTATCTACTGGCGACCGCCAGTAGATAATATCTATCACCTCGCAAATCCCACTTTGCTTGAAGAATGGGTCGACACAGCTCAGGTACACAGTCAGCGAGTTTAATATATCACCAGGGATGTAAGTAGAAGAATATTCGTGTGCAGTCCTTGAAACATATAGGCAGACGCCTTTCGGCTAGTTGCCTTTATCAATGCCTGTTCCACGAAGGGTTCATCAGCTGGAAGCATTTAAATAAGCAAGTGTTGGCTCCCATTGGAGCGTGTGTGTTGTCACACTCGTTTATTAAAGAAACAATGTCCCCTCTTGTTGGCCACACACTAAGTCTGAAATTCAGCCGCTGGGTAACGTGTAGCAGCCCCATTAGCGAGCATTAGTTCAGTAACTCGCACCCGTGCACATATTAATGCCCCAACGTACGTCAGCTTTTGGGCTGCAAATTCGTTCCAGCTGCTGAATTACTTTCCAGTGATCTCCTCGCAATGGTGCTGTCCCTTCACGCAGTGAATACTGCTTCCTCTCTCCCCAATGCAACAATGGAACCTCACTGCAGGGGGGGCTTTGCGGTGTATCTTTACATGCACATCACCACTGTTGACGGCAGCCGCGTAGCTCCTGATGGAGAGGGCGTGTCGAATCCAGTGCAGACGAACTGGTAAAACATCACCTCCCAAATCCCACTCTGCTTGAACAACGGGTCGACACAGCTCAAGTACACAGCCAGCGACTTAAATATATCACCAGGGACGTAAGTACAAGAATATTTGTGCGCAGTCCTTGAAACGCTTAGGCAGACGCTTTTCGGCTAGTTGCCTTTATCAATGCCTGTTCCACGAAGGGTTCATCAGCTGTAAGCATTTAAATAAGCAAGTGTTGGCTCCCATTGAAGCTTGTGTGTTGTCACACTCGTTTATTAAAGAAACAATGTCCCTTCTTGTTGGCCACACACTAAGTCTCAAATTCAGCCGCTGGGTAACATGTAGCTGTTTCATTAGCGAGCATTAGTTCAGTAACTCGCACTTGTGCACATATTAATGCCCCAACGTACGTCGGCTTTCGGGCTGCAAATTCGTTCCGGCTGCTGAATTACTTTCCGGTGATCTCCTCGCAATGGTGGTGTCCCTTCATGCAGTGAATACTGCTTCCTCTCTCCCCAATGCAACAATGGAACCTCACTGCAGGGGGGCTTTGCGGTGTATCTTTACATACACATCACCACTGTTGACGGCAGGCGCGTAGCTCCTGACCGAGACGGCGTGTCGAATCCAGTGCCGACAAACTGGTAAAACATCACCTCCCAAATCCCACTCTGCTTGAAGAACAGGTCGACACAGCTCAGGTACACAGCCAGTGAGTTTAATATATCACCAGGGTCGTAAGTACAAGAATATTCATGTGCAGTCCTTGAAACGCTTAGGCAGACGCGTTTCGGCTAGTTGCCTTTATCAATGCCTGTTCCACGAAGGGTTCATCAACTGGAAGCATATAAACTTTCAGGCTGCCCTCTTCATTTATTGGTTTGTTTTTGTGTCACTCACATTTGATAATTTTATTTCCGCTCAATATAGCATGCAGAATGGAACAATGGGTCAGCCCAATTCTTTACTGTGTAGTTTTAATCAGTGCCAGGAACTACTATGACAATGCGCACTTCTTTAGACCAAAAAATATTTTAGCTTTTAGCCAATGTTTTTATATTTTTTTCTGAGCTAGAGCCCAGCAGCCTCCCCAACAATAACGTTCTACAAAAAAGATTTAAAGAAAAAACAAACATTAACAAAACCAAACGTCTAGCTGCCAATATAAACCTATTGATTTTGCCAATGTTTGTTTAATAAATAGAAACATATCATATTGTTGAGAGCATCTTATTATGAAAATACCAGTTTCCAAGTTCCAAGTTGTAGTAACGACAACAGGCTGAACAAAGTTGCCACTTTCATTTTTTGTATTAATTACATCTTGGACCCGGGCACCATTATGTCAGTTGCACACCCAAGGGATGCGGTAACGTCTGCAGAAGGAAGGAAAGAAGATACCAGATGTTATTCACATTTCCTCAGGCCAAGTAACCTGGACTTTAAATTAATTAAAGGCTCTCGCCACTGTTTCATGTCATGCTACCAGCTGCACGGTCTCTGTCAGAGACGGCTTGAAGCATGAAGAGTCTGGACTTTCTCAGTCATCACAATCTGCTTGGCAGACGGCATTCATATTGAAAGTAGTCTACAGGGGCGTTCCAGATGCAAGTAATAAACGATTTAGATGCAGTTTTTTTATCGGGTTGTCCCCTGCTTTCATTTGAGCTCTCCAGGATGCCATATTGTCTGCACATTGTTGTGTATCAGTGCGTGCACGAGGGCACACGCCGGCCGCTGTTGATGTGAGTGCCCTTTCAAATTTACCTATATTGCGCTGTAGCCGCTCCACACATCTGGGTTTGGGTACCAGTAGCAGACAGTCTTTTGGTGTATATTATGCTTTACTTTATCGCATTTTTCCTTGAGCAATGAAGGAAAATTTTGTTTTTCACAATTTACTTCAATGAAGATACGTATTGACCCCCCACCCCGCTTTAGCAGCTACAGCAGAGTGTCGGGCGGAGACAATTTTCCCAGGCAGATGCCCCCGTTCCCCAGGAGCGAAGAGGGAGCCCCTCCCTTCCCCAAAGATACAGTCTCCCCAGTGCCAACAACAGAACACACTAGGGGAATACAAGCATCTTCAGAAAAAGAAGAGACCAAGGAGGACAATCCGAAAAAGTCCCAATGCCGCCAACAAGGAGGAGACCCCGTCCAATAGCCACAGGAATTCTATATATAATGACAAAAGATAAATAGATACAATTACTGAAGGTAACTGAAGAGTTAAGCTAATAAACTGAGGTTGTGTACTATCCCACACTTACTTGGTTTAAGACTGGATGTGGTCTCATATAGGTATTCACGATTGTCCCATAAGAAAATGTCTCTTAATAAACAAAAAGTTAGAAAAGGGCTGGTGAGGGTAGTTGTTCCTGAATCCAGCTTCTTATGTAATATAATTAAAGAGTCATAGAGCATACGTCTGCTCGTTCTCCAAAGTTCAGTTCCTGAAGTAAAAATAAACTCGCACAACTTCCAGGGTCATATGGGGGCGGAGGTAATTGTACCACACATCTTGGGGAAGGTAGCGTGTCCTTCACAGAACACGGCAGCGTGGAGGAAATCAACGTGTCCCTGCGTTGAACCAAAATGAACAGCTGCGCGTCAGGTCCTTATTCCACAATGTAAGCGGCAGCGGGGAAGACACCAACGCGGGCTCGTGTTGACCAAAACACAAAAAACAAAGGCAGGTCATCTAAGACCACAAAGAAAATAGTACGGGGAGAGTAGCAGCGCGACCTAGCGCTGATCCCTCACTGGGCTTGAAAGGCAGCGGCAGCAGGCGGGAAGAATCCTCGCTGGAAATCGCAGCGCGTCCTCGCGCTCGAGTCAAATCAACAAAGGGATGCGGAGTTTCTCAGACAGCAGGGCTCAGCACAAGCAATAGCTCAAATCCCGGGGCAGGAATCTCGGAGGTCATTCAACACACGGAACAGGGCAGGGTTCACACAAGGAAAGCCAAGCACTGAGGCACAGTAGCTGAAGGCTTAAGAACCTCCCAATCACCTGACCAGTCCTAAAGCAGTATGGGACAGCACACAACCCATCTCCCTCGCTGAGCATTCTGGGAGACGTAGTCTAAACACCATACAGGAAGCCTGACTCCTAACACAGAGGTGGTGTTTTTTTTATTGGGCCTCTTTTCTGCAACTTGGCAAGTAAGAGATCCTAATTAACTTACATGAAGAAAGAAAGCTGGGTTGGTAGAAAAGGGAGAGAAGGATGGACGAGTGGATGCATGAGAGGGTGAATGGATGGATGAGTGGGTGGATGAAAGGGTGTATGGATGAGTGGGTAAAAAGGATGGATGGGTGGGTGAAAGTATGTGTGTGGTAGGATGAGTGGATGGATAAGTGGGTGAAAGGATGGATGGGTGTGTGAAAGGATGGATGGACGAGTGGGTGAAAGGATGGGCAGATAAGTGGGTAAAAAGACGTGTGGGTGAGAGAATGGATGGCTGGGTGGGTGGGGGAATGAGTGGGTGAAGCAATGTGTAGATGGGTGGATGAAAGGATGGCAGAGTAAATGAAACCTGAGAGGATGGATTGGTGGGGGAAAGTATGACAGAGTAAGTGGAAATCTGAGAGGTGGGATGAATGGATGGATCAGTGAGTAAAAGTATAGTAGAATAAATAGAAATCTGAGTGGATAGATGGATTGCATAGTAAATGAAAATCTGAGAGGATGGATGGATGAAAGAATGGACAAAAGGAACAAGTGATGGCTGAAAGGCTTTATTGATGGATGGGTAAGTCAAATGATGTATGTATGAGTGGATAAATGTATGAATTTATGCATGCATAGATTCTGGCTGTGTGAACAGATAGATGGGTGGATGGGATGGACAATGGATGGATGGAATGGGGAAAGGTTGAATGCATGATGGATAAAAAAATGAATGCATGACAGAATGTAAAGGTGAAGTGGTGGATTTGAGCAGGTAGATGAAGGGTGAAAGGATGACGGATAGGTGCTTGGATGGAAGTAATAAGGGAGTCCTTCTAGGGAGGTTCGGGCTCACTTGCATCGCGTGCTTTATGGTGTCCGAGCCTTGGTCCAAGTGGGGGGAATTTTAATTTTCTGGCTACTCCCTTGCCAGTGATTCTCGTTTTCTAAGCCTAACTCCCATCAACAAATTTCCAGCGCCTGTTACAAGCATTTTAAACAGGCATTGGGAAAGCACATTTATTTTTATTTATGCATTCATTAACAGCAACATAACATTTCCATCGGAAAAGTTGTACATCGCATCTGTGACAGTACATAAGTCAATGAATATTACATTATTTATTTTTAAAGTTAATTTTACAGATTGATCATGCTAAAATATGCTAAAGTCTGGATAAAACTGGCAAGGACAACATGAGGTACAAAATGCACGAACATTCGAAGAGCACATGGGGACCAATGCACAAATTTCACTTTGTAGCATGTAACCTAGTACTAGTCGTACTGGTGTAAATTTCCATCTCCACCGCTCCTCTCTTTTACATGGGTAGATCTCCATACATATATGTTTATTACCTAGTAAATGTGGGAGGTGTCGGGGGAGTGGCTGTAAAATGGGGAATAATTGCTACAAAATAAGAGGTGTATAGGGAGGGTAAAGAGGGGATAAAGGAGGGACTTTGTAATCAAGACACCTACTCACAAAAGATTAAGACCACTGACACTCTCAAACTACCCTTCTAGAGTTACTACAGCTCAAAAGGCAACAAAGTAGACGTAAATGTGCTCCAGCCTACCTTTGGAATAAGTCAAGCAATAGGTCCAGCGCAACACATGGTAAGTCATTGGTACTGCAATACATTCCTATAGAAGATAGTGGATACAGAGACTTAAAATAACACCCCAGAAGAACCAATGTTCAAATAATAAAATAATTTTGACTTTTAAACTATATACCCATACATACATATATATGTAATTGTTTTCAGTGTTAAAGTTATATTACATTTCATTTTAAATATATTTAATTAAAGAAATTACTTCAAGATAAACTTTGAAGCTTTTAATAAAAACTTAAAATAATTTTAAATTGATAAAAAACATAACTTTTACTAAAATTCCCTAAATATTGCAAAAAATTTAAATCGTAGTAATGCTAGGATTTTTAAAATGTTAAAAATAATATTTATAAATTAATATATTGAAATTATTCAATTATTTAATGAACATTTAATTTGTTGAGTTAAACTGCTGTAACATTTTATTTTATTAGTTCTATGTCATTAATAATTCATGTAAGTAATTTACTTAAATTTAAATTAAATTGTACAAAAAAATGCTAATAAATAGATTCAAATGCAGGTGTCTCCACTCCTGGCCACAGGGATGGAGACTTTTAAGTTTACACTCAGAAATATTGAATAGCAAAAGAATGAGTAAATCTACATGTGCAAAGATGCTTTTGTGAATAGGGCAATGGTGTTTAGGAGTAGACAGAAAGTCAGAAAGAAGTGGATCAAATGTTGCAGGATGCTGTGCAGCATCATACAGTGTTGGAAATACAGCTGAGGGCTAGCTTGTTTATTGACCTTTACCATTAATTTATATAATATTCTGTTTTTGGTATTTAGCTATCCTACTCGATGGAAATAAAGGTGAAAAGTGCTAAGGAAGATTAAATAAAGTTTGAGCTGCAAAGTTCAGAACATTATCTAGTGGAGTCTAGCAGTAATTAGGTAAACCCACCAGGAGAGTATTGCAGTAATCCAGTTGGCTGAAAACCAGCAAGTTGGTGAGAGTGCTTTTACCTGAAAGTGCCTGGATTCTTCTATCCATTAAGTCACTCATCCATCCATCCATGCACTCAATTGTGGGGTTTTTTATATAGCGTGAGCTAGACCCGGAGGTATCAGAGCACTTTACATGAGCACCAGTTACGTTACAGACAGACACATTCATAATTGTTAGGCACGGGGAGATTAAGTGATTTGCCCAGAATCACAGAATGTTGAGCATCCCTGCCGAGACTCGAACCCGGTTCCCCAGCTCCGAGGTCGACTACCCTAGCGGTTAGGCCACATTCTCTTCCCAATCTCCTCAATCACTCATCATTGATGCACTCACTGATTCATTCTTTCACCATGGATCCATTCACAATTCCATTGAATTATTCTTTCATTTGTCAAATCACAGATTTGCAATACCGCACACAAAACCTTCTCAATCAATGAAGAGGCACTTTAACAGTCAGACCTTCAGGATTTGCTGAACATTTGTGAGAGATTTGAGAGGACTTTTGGTTGTAAGGGGTGGTAACTGCTTTTAGAAATGTGTGTCTGCTAGTCTGCGAGAGTACCTACGGAGTACATAAATGTACTCTGTGAAGGATGTCAGAATGCTGTTGGTGGTTTGAGACTTCTACTATGAGTGGGCTATGAGTATGCTGTCAGGAGTGTAACTGCTAGTCTGAGTCAGTGCGATAGGTCTGCCGGAGAAGGATTCTTGTATCTCAATCGCCAAGTGTAATCCTTAAATACCCCTACCATTGGTCATATGGACCTTTGCAAGTCGACAAGGAAAGATGATAAGGATCAATTATTTACATCAGACACCATAAAAAGTGAAGTCCAATTGGGGCTTCACGAGAATCGATAAAGAGATTTGGTATGAGTTTAAAGGGGTTTATTACCAAATTAAATCAAGTCACATTTATTTTTGTATTTTTGTATTAATATTGGTCATCATTGTTACAAATTTAAATAATCTATTAGTCAAGATTTCAAAACAAGATAAAATAACTCATTAGTAATAATTACAAATAAAATAGAAAAAAATGAAATCAGTGTGTTCCATAAAGGGACATCCCGAATTTAAATTAATGGGGTTTTAGGCATAAAGGGCACTTATCTTCAAGAGCCAAGGTAAAATGTCACTTCCAGAAACACAAAGAAAGGGCTCTGATGGGAGAATAAGAATGCATAGGCATGAAACCTTAGCACTCAAGCAATGGCATTTTTCAAACGCTGGAAAATAGTCTCAGTTCAAAATCAGCTGACATCTCTAAGGTATGCTTCCTAAGTATTACAGCAAGCTCTCCATGCCTAGTCTCTGGATGAGTGAGAAAGGGAAGCCCTCTAAAAGATGGAGGCCTCTCTGGGAAGGGCTTTAAAAGTGCTCTCTCTAATTAATCTAAGGAACACACACTAACATAATTCTACCAAATATCAATAGCAACAAATCTTGCATTCCCCTTCCCCACCAACCAGTTAGTTTCCAGCAAATTCTGGGAGCACGTAAGCTCCCTAGTTTCTCACGTCTTCTCAATTCACTATGCAATCATGTCCATGTTTTGTTGCTTTGATCAAATCTTGTGGCTCAGACAGTTATTTCCATCTCCTCTACTCCAGTGAGAACCTCACTATCAGTTGTCCACTACATAACAATTGCCTATTAACAGAAGGCTTCTGGAAAATGTCAGCATCTGCAATGAAAACAGAAAAACATTTGGTTCAAAAAACAATAGTTTAATGTGAAAAACAAGCCTCATATCCCTAACGTGTAAACTCAACATTTAACATGGCATCAGTGATCAGGCTAACTTAAGCCAATACATTAAGTTTCTTCATTTGTGTGTTTTTAATGCCTACATGTGATAACCCACAACAAATTTTTCATTATCTGTGCGTATATTATTCAGCATTGAAGTTTAGCACTTTTCAGTTAAATTTGCAAATAAGGAAATTCGGTCTATCAATTTCCCCCTCTGATGGCTAGAATAGCCATCACATTTTATCACAAACTAATTTTTAAGGTGCTCCTCCTTCCTTTGCAGAATAATCTATATTATCCTATAAGCTTTGCATTTCCTTCAATCCCTTACACAGAGCAAATAAGCATATTAAGCAAATTCCAATAATCAATATAGGCTTTGATATACCTCTAACAATCCACTACCATTACTTCCAAGCCAACTACTCATAGCAGAAGCTCCTTTGCCTAAAGCTCCTAACACACTAGTAGCTTTTAAATTTTCTAATTCAGGTTTTAAGTCAGAAAAGTTCTCTGCAAATTTTTCTATCATCTTGCTTTTGTCTGGTATGTACAAACAGCAATGTTGTGCCTTCAGCATTTTGCAGACTCCGCCTTTTTCTGCTAACAATATTTCCAAAGCTAATCGATCCTGCAAAACCATAGATCTAATTGCTACTAATTCTGTATTTGCTGCCACCAAAGCACCAGATGTACTAGTGACTAATTTAACTACTACTGTAGAAAGCTTTCTGATTTTATCATCATGTAGGACTACTCCTACTGGGGGGAAAATTGCACCAAATATATCTCCCACTAATTGTTTCCCATTATCTATACAGCGTCTATGTCTGTGAGATCGATTTATTGTTAAAGCTTCTATGCTATTTACGTGATCCATTTTAGAAAATAATAGAGTCAAATAAACACCTTACCAGTCAGCTGGGAAATAGAAAAATGCATCATGGCCACATATAAAGTACACTCGAGGGATAACTGGTTCTTCCCTAGTTAATATATGCCCAGGCCCTCCAAGAACTTCAAATGTATTTTCACAGCTACTTATCCCCCTGTGTCTATTTCTAATGTGGTTTCTTCTCTGGTAAAAGTGTAACATTTTCCCTTCTGTCATTGGTCTAATTTCACTCTGGGATATGCCATTTGTTTTATACTCTTTTTCCTCCTCTCTACATGCATTCTTCAAAACATCTTCCTGATTCTTGCTTTATGAAACATGAGAGTTTTCCTTTCCTCTAAAACTTGGATATATTTATTTTCTAATGGTTTCATTGAGCAAGTCAAATTTCATTCATATGCCTTAACGATGTCTATCTTTTCAGGGGACCTAAAGAAAAATCAAGCTGTCTCAATCTCTTTAGCTTGTGGGTGAGGATTCATTCTTTTGTGAAGAGGGAAGTCAGAGAGGATAAAATCATAATTGGAAAAATAATATTCATAATGATTCTGTCTATGAAATAAACTAAGCAATATACTACATATAACTGCATATGAAAGTGGAATATGATGGTAGGTCACATCCTTAGTAACTGAAGCAGGCAAGTGTGCACAAACATAACTATCCTTAGCATCTAAAGCTTGTGTTTATTCTTGAAAAAATCTACAATAAACATTTAAAGTGAATCCCCCCTGAAGCATCTATAAATGAAGCCTTTAATTTTCTCTCATCTACTGTGTGAGCAGGCGATTTAGGTGCAGGTGTTGATCTAAGTATTTATAACTTGGGGTGATACTCATACCAACTAAGAGAACTATGAATACTAACATAATATTGGATAATGTAACAGCAATCACTACTCTACATCTAGCCTTGGTAAGGAAACACGTTTGTCTACAGTCAGACCTTCAGTAGAATATAGCAGTAGGCAAACCTAATATTCTGCGTTTGTTTCTACTGTTGTTTCTACTTGTGCAAAATGTTCAAAACTTGTGGTTCTTATTCTTCGGTTAATTTACTCAGCTTATATACATCAGTCTTCATGAGGCATCCCTAGCCCTACTCTGTCTTCTTCTAGCCCTACGCTTCTACTGTAGCCTTGGCCTTAAGAAATTCTTCTTAATTCTTTTTATTTGTTTTTTCTTAAGCAATGATAGTTATGTTCATTTATCAGTTGGCATAGTCTTATTCAGTAGTTTGGTTCAAACACAGTTCATAGTACAAAGGATCAATTATTGTTGAATCAAATCAGTCAGTTCTCAAATGTTGAACTTAATTAGGATTTTGTTTCAAAAGTTTGAATCATATGCTATATTAACGTGGCATTTCATGAAGGCTCAAGTGATTCTGCTTTCAGTTCAGTCGGATCATATGCTGCCATATTAGGCACACTATCTGTATAATCAGTAGCGGCCCGTGGAGGGAGTTCCGTGGGGCGGTGAGGCGGGGTGGGGGGTAGTAAACACCGGAATTTGGATGAACGGAGGTAAGTAAACAATTAAATAAATAAAACGAATTTCGTTGCGCGCGCTGCATCGCATTTTGCGATGCAGCGCACGCAACGAAATTCGTTTTATTTATTTAATTGTTTACTTACCTCCGTTCATCCAAATTCCGGTGTTTACTACCCCCACCCTGCCCCTCCCCCACCCCGCCTCACTGCCCCACGGAACTCCCTCCACGGGCCGCTACTGTGTATAATATGTTTTTTCAGGTGGTGAATACCTATGACAAGGTACTCTTGCTCTCGTAGATCTCATAGGTGTCTGTTGATCTTCTTCCGTATCACTTATACCACTAAATTCTGTTTCTTCAATGACGGTTTGTGGTACACGTTTAACTGGCACACTAGATTTTAATTGTCTCCTACTCCTCGGCCATTCCTTCTTCGTTTGAAGTCTCTCACTCCTCACACTTGTTCCTTCACCAGGGTCATTCAGTTGCACTGGTGGTGATTCTGCAGCTATGCCTCTCTCAGGTCTCAAATTTCCATCATCAGGGGATACCTCCTCACTACTTTTGGTGGATGTCACCCCCCTCTGGTCTTTCAGGACATACGGACCCAAGAGGTTGCGGACTTGGCTCAAATGTAACCACCTCATCAAGTGTGTACCTCACCCTCTGGGTGTGTGAGGCATGAATCCAGTTGGGTATCCCACCACTTTTACCAGCAGTGTTGGTAGTCAGGATCACCTTATAGGGACCCTTCCACCTTGGCTCCAAACAGGATTTTTGAACTTGCTTTTTTATTAGGACCCAATAGCCAGGGCTAAGATCATGGCACTGCTCTTGACTTGGGATGGGAGAAGCAGCTCCAACCTGGTGGGAGACAGAATGCACCACATCAGCCAATCCCTTGCAGTAGTTGAGAATCATGTCTTCTGTGATATTTAGAAGCACATTTGCAAGCACAGCAGGTACTTGCATGACACGTCCCATGAGTATTTTGTGTGGTGACAATCCTGTTCTTCTATCAGGAGTGCTATGGAGACTCACCAACACTAAGGGCAAAACTTCTGGCTATTTTAGAGAAGTAGATGCGCATACCTTGACTAAACAAGATTTCAATGTGCCATTAAGTTGCTTGACAATTCCTGAAGCTTCTGGTCGGTAACTACTATGCAAACTCTGTTCCACGTGTAGTGCCACACACAGCATTCTAAGGATCTCATTATTATGAGTTCCTCGGTCTGACTCCAGAGAAACTGGGGATCTGAACCTCGGTATGAGTTCTTGCAACAGCAGTTTGACTACAGTGAGACACTCATTCCTCCATGTTGTGTAGGCTTCCACGCACCGGAAGAAAATGCACACTTTGACCAGGATATATATCAACCCGTTACAAACAGGCTTTTCAAAATCCAAATGCATTCTGTTAAAGGGTCCTCCTGATCTAGCTATAAGACTGTGCCAAGTAAGTAATTTTCATCTCCCCTAAGGCACCCTCATTGCGAATTGTCAGAGTCAAAGCTCTCATTCTCAAACATAGGGAACTGTTAAATGGATTCTGATTCAGGAAAGGATTCAGGTTTCCCCTTAGTACTTGATTCATATTAAATCTGGCGTCACCATTGTTCTGTGGAGCATCAGAGCTTGCAAGATCTGAATATTAGGGTTTGTGACTGATTAGGAGTTTCCATTCAGTGAACTTGGACCTGAACTGGGACATTCTGCATTTGAGTTGGATTCACAATTTACATTTGCCCATTACCACTTACTCTGTTAAGATTCTGTTGACATTCCTGCTTCTAATGCCTGAGCTTGTTACAGTAATGAGAAGGAGTCGATCTCTTCAATGCCGCAATATCTACCCCTGAATTTGGATCAACCAGAACACCTCAACCTCTTCCTTGTGGAACACCAATTCCACCTTGCACCAGATGCCTTCCACTCTGGTAACTGACACCTTACATTTTACCAACATTCCCTACATGAGGCTGATTTTGAAACCCTTTCTGTGCAATCTTTGTCTGCGCTAGGGTACATTTCTTTTCAAGCCTTTTCAGCTTCATCTCCTGTTCATCGCTAAAGTACTTAGCATACCTTAGGTTCTCACCTTAAGGTTTTGTCTTTTATGATATCACAATCTGTTGTATGTGCATAGTGGTCTCTGGGCTCAACCCAAAAATGAACTGTGACACAAACTTCTCATATCTCCCCTTTCAAAATGTTCTTGTCCACTGTGCTGTTTAAACATCTGTAACAACTGTTAATAAAAAGCATGAACTGATTCTTTAGCTTTCTGAGTTGTTCTATTGATTTTCAACCAATCAATGTCCCTTGCTGGAACCTTTCTCTTCAAGAAAGTATTCACCTCATTGTACTTTACTATCACCATAGGCAAATGTGCATGGGTATGTGGATCCCATGAAGGCTCTGTACGTGACCATTGTATGGCTATCTTATACTCAGCCCATAAGTCACTTTGTACCACAATGTTGAAAAGGTTACTTAGATCTGTCCACAAAACCTTCATAATTTTCACAAATGTATCAACCTGTGTACACCATTGAGCAGGATTCTGTCATAGTTTAGGGAAGTTGTTCATGAATGTAACAAGATCACCTTGACTCCATAGCACATGAACATACCCTCCACCTGGTATCTCCCTCATAGGGAACGTTAAAGCCTCATTCTCATCAGAGGGTACTGGAGGCAGTTTACCATTTACCTCTACAGTGCCTGGTTGCTTCTTTTTCTTTTCCTGCTTTTTCACCCATTTGCTCTCTAATCTGGAAAACTCGCTCCACTTCCGAAACCATTTAACCAGTTAATTCCTGACGATTGCATAGTGACAGTCGCCTCATCCTCTAACTGTGCCTTGAAACTTTTCAGTAAGGGAATACTCTTAGAGAGATCTACTTTGTATTTCTCTGCAAATTCTGATAATTTATTCTGTATAGTAGCCTAGTAATTTCCTTATTTACGGATATCAGTTCATTTTCATGGTATTGATTCAAATGTGAAATGTCTAAACATCTCCTAATGATTTCCTCCAGTTCCACCTCCAATTTCCGTACATCTAGGGGTCTTGCCTTTTCTTGATTTGTGGCGGGTATTTCTGTATCTCCTGTTTTCCCTAGTCATAGGAGTTCCTTCAAATCATGGAGACAAAATCTCATTATCGAATGGTCCCATTTCCCCCTCAACAATTGGAGTTGTAAAGTAGGAACATTTTGAGGTTGGGTGCAGGCAACATTCTGTGAGTTTTGCAATGTCGGTATAAACCCTATCGCAGCTACTCCACCTACAGCTCCTGGAATAGCAGGATTAGGAGCAATGTTTATTGGTGCAGGTACAACAGGAACTGCTAATGTCAGAGCTGATATAACTTGTGACATTAGTGTAGGAGCCCTCCCAATAGAAGTTGAAATACCTGAAGCAATTACAGTAGTAGCTGTTTCAGTAGGTGCAGTTACAGCCCAAAGAGTTGGGCGTTATCCCCCTAACCGAACTACATTCAGGTCAATGGGGGCTGTGGCAACAGGACCACTAGATATTGTAGCACTAGCTTAATCTAATGATTGAGCAATATAAGGCGGTGGATGTGAGGATAACAGAGTATCCAAAATATCACCCCCGATATCACTATCAGTATCAGTTTTCCTGGCAGTATCATAATCTTCATTTTCCTGCTTTCAATTCTTTTTAGGCTTTTCTGTTGTCAATGCTGGGCACGTTCTAGCTCCCTCAACTATACATTTCCTCCATCTATGATGTTCTTCATTCCATTTAGCATCAACATAATGACACACTGCTCTTTTGGCTCTATTGCGATACCTTTCTTTCTCTTTGGTATGAGCTGCACGTTCCCAGGCATTTAATGCTTGATATTGTTCAGGTCTAGGGGGTGGCTTCATCTCATTTAATAGTCTCCTGAAATTTTCAATAACTTTTAAATCAAAAGTACCATGTTGTAGAAATCTTAATGCTCCTTCCTTTTCAGTGATCTTGTGCCATTGACGAAGCCACAAACATGTATGAAGTCCTATGCTTGTCACATTTAATGACCTGGAATACCTTCTAATGGAGCTTCCTCACCCTCACAACAGGAACTCACTCTTCACCTCTCATTAAATCTCAAAGGGCTCTAAAACAATTCATGATTACAACAATTCAACAATGAAATGAGCAATGTCAATTCAATTCTTTTTCAATGTTTTTGTTCACATCACAATCTCCATACAGATCGATATTAACATCCAGTCTCAGCACAATCCTTTCTTTCATAAACCTATCACAACGTAACACCTAACGACACACCTACCAATCCCAGCGGGGCTATGTACACCAATTGACCGATACCAGCGCTGTACTCTCTGACGCAATTCTCACTCCTCGCAGCAGTTCACACTCCTTCACATTTTTTCGTACACTAAATTCCACAACTTTAGGCAAGCACAACAAACAAATAATCCTTGTCTGCTCTACTGTAGAATTAAAAGTAGTTAATTCCCACAGATGATGGCCAAAAATAACACTTTCAACTTTCATACACACAGATGAAATCTCGACCAGCAGAAATCACTCTGACTGATGTAGTTTTCCCTTAGCACAATAGGCTGTAATAACACCAATCACTATTAATACAATCAAAATAATCTGTTATGGTCCCTATCGCAATTGTGTGTTTGATGGTACCTCACGAACCAACACCACAAAACCTTTAGTAGACAGCAATACCACATCTTTTATTGATCCCAGTGTCATGGACTGCACTGTGTCTGATAACAACTTAAACTGCTAAGCATCAAACATGTATGTACAATTACACAATTAAATTGTAGACATCACTAAAATGCAAGACATACAGCATCAACATAATAACATTGGCTCACCATGACATTAACCGTCACTCTGCTAACACTTGCCGGAGCAGGGATTCTTGTATCTCAGACGCAGAGTATAATTATTAAATATCCCCCAGCATTGGTTGTATGGACCTTTTTGGTTGACAAGGAGAGATGATAAGGAGCGATCATGTATGTCAAACATCATAAACAGTGAAGTTCAATTGGGGCTTCACAAAAATGAATAAAGAGATTTGGTGTGAGTTGAAAGGATTTTATTAACAACTTAAATCAAGTCAGATTATTTATTTAGTAAGTATAACATTTTGGTCATCATTGTTACAAATTCAAATAATTCATTTGTCAATATTTGAAAACAAAATAAAATACCACATTAGTAAGAATTACAAATAAAATACAGAAAATGCAACAACTGTGTTCCATAATGAAAAATATCTAATCTAAATTAAAGGGTTTTTTAGACAATAAGAGCAATTATCTCCAAGAGGCAAGGTAAGGTGTCAGTTTCAGAAATCAAAAAAAAGGGCTCTGATGAGAGAATAAGAATGCATAGGCATGAAGAATAGCACTCAAGCAATGGAAATTTGCAAAAGCTCAAAAATGTTCTCAGCTCAAAATCAGCAGACATCTCTAAGGTCTACTTCCTAAGTTCTACAAGCAAGCTCTCTGTACCTAGTTTTTGGGTGAGAAAGGGAAGCTCTCTGTAGGATGGACACCCCTCTGGGAAGAGCTCTAAAAGGGCTCTCTATAACTAATCTAGGGATCGCACACTAATATAATTCTACCAAATAGCAATAGCAACAAATTTTACCTTACCCATTTCCATCAACCGATCAGTTTCCATCACATTCTGGAAGCAGGTAAATTCCTTAGTTTCTCATGTCTTCACAATGCACTATGAAATCATGTCCTGGTTTTCTTACTTTGATCAAATCTTGCGGTTCAGACAGTTCTTTCCATGAGTCAAGTTTCCTGCCATTTCCTTTCCTCCTGGTGAGAACCTCACTATCAGCTTTCTATTATATAACAAATGCCTATTCACTATCTAACAGAAGGCTTCTGGAAAACAACAGCATCTGCAGTGGAAAGAGAAAATCATCTCATGCAAAAAACAACAGTTTAATGTGAAAAACAAGCCTCTTATCCCTAATGTGTGAAGTCAACATTTAACATGACATCAGTAGTCAGGCTAACTTTAGTCAATACATTATGTTACTTCATTTGTGTGTTTGTAATGCCTAAGTTTACGACCTACTACAATTTTTTGCATTATTTGTGCGTGTTATTATTCACCATTGAAGTTTTGCTCTTTTCAGTTAAATGTGTTAAACTTGCAGATAAGGAAATTCACTCCATCAGTGTTGTCAATAGTGTGACATTCTGAGTGTGTTTGGTGTATGGGAGTGCCGTCAGTGGTTTCAAATAGGTAATAGGTGAGGGTTGGGTGCGCAGATGATCGTGTTTGACTTCTAATTTGTTAGGAGTTTAAGATTGCTTCTGCTGTGTTACTACTACTCTATGGGAGTGTTGTGAGTAGTTCAAGACTCCTACTATTTTAGGGGAGTTTCTAAGTGGAGGCTTCATCTTCTAGTTGTGAGACTTAATGGTCTCCTATTCACCAAGCCATGCACAAATCACTGACTCCTACATCATGTGCATAACCGTTTGAGTTTACAGTCATCACCAAGCCCAGTTACACCAGGGAACAAAGTCTCAGGCCCTTCCACCCGACCCTCTATTAATCCTAGACACTCATCCTTTGCTCGGGGACCATTCCTCTAACCTCACATAAACAGCTCCGCAACTGTCTCTAGCAGCTGCACTCCCAAGCTGATGCTGGGCCCAGTGCACAAACACTAATGCCACTCCAGCTCCCATGCGTGCCCATGCAGTTTGTGCCCATGTTCAGTAAAAGTGCAATTCCTGTGCAGGGCTCATGTGAGGTACAGTGAGCTTGACAGGAAACAGCTGATTCAGCACCAGATAGGATCACTGTACCATATATGTGCTGATAGAGTGGCATAATGTAAATTGAGATGCCCTCCTGCAGAATGTATTGAGGCTGAAACGTGGAGGCCACAGGGTTCACAATGTAAAAACTCCATTCTACTGTATTTGTCAGAGGGTTCACAACATAAAGACCATCCTATTATATTTTCAGAGTTCACAGTGTAAAACCACTTCCCATTGTCTTTGTCAGCAACATCACAATGTAAAAACCCTTTCTAATTGTATATGTCATGGGTGTACACCTTGTAAAGCCCTTGTCAACTGTATTCAACATGAGTTCTGCATTAACAATGTTTCTATCAGTAATAAGCAGAGACAACTTCATCGGTGAGGAGGTGTTTAACATAAGAACGGAGTCAAAGCCCCTTCTCTGTACTTGTTTATGGAATTACACAGTGTTTAGTAATCATAAAGATGTCTCCTGCCAGACCTAAAAAGGCCACCTTTGGTGAGCTGCAACATATTTCGCCTGTCTTAAAACACTATCTTGGGGATTTTCTGCTTGCAGGTGCTGTGTATGTCAAAGCATCCCTAATGAATCACAACAAATTCATCAAATGCAAAAGGACAACAGAGGTGCTCGGCACTCCTAACCCAGTTTACAACGAGACCTTCAGCTTCAAGGTGGACCCTGTGGAGCTGGATACAGCGAGCCTCAGTCTGTCACTCCTACAGAACACTGAGGGAGATAGTAGGTGTCAAGGATTTCTTTATAAAACGACATAGTGCCTTAATCTATATTGTGAATATTGTTTCAGCTTCCCGATGTCATGAGGGTGGCATTCGGCCAGTCCTGATTTTTCAGACAACAGCACCTGGAATGGTGGGACTTGTAGTTTCAGTTTTACCACTATATTAATCTTCAAGTATACATGCCCTATTCTGGTTGGCATCAGTGAAGGTCACCCTAATGATAACTTGACAAGGGACCAATTTACTGCTATGGGCACTGTAAGAGATGCTTTATTTTCTATGTATCACAATGTCTCTTACATGCAATCATGCATACACAGCACTACTTAAAGGCAGCGGCGGCCCGCACAGGTAAGCGCGGTGGGGCGGGGCAGGGAGCGGTGGAGGGGAAGCCGACAGATGACGGAATAGGTATTTTTTATTTATTTAATTATTTCATCGTCTGATGACTTCCCCCCCACTCCCACCCAGCCCTGCCCCCGCCCCACCCCACCGCCACCACGTTTTCCCATGCTGGCCGCCGCTGCAAATGAAAGTGTTATGCCGGGTACATAATTCAGAAGGTCCAAAGACAGGTCTAGCCTTCACTTGGCATTCCATTACTGTGTCTCTCTGCGTTTTTACAAATGGTCTTTGGACAATAAATGCTTTGCACTTGTTTATTCCAGTTTTCAAAGCAACAAATATTTGACCACATAAGACTTCAAAGACATGCAACTTGATTGCATTAAAATTTGGACTAGGTCCTCCATGCGGTAACAACATATGCAATTGCCCTCTTGAGATTTGTGAAGATATTTATTTCGTGTGAGAAACGTAGTCAGTTTTGATTTTATTGAACTCATTTAGCTCTCTTGATCTTTGCTTCATTGGAATTCAGCATAGAATAGGATCAAACATTCTGAGATTACAAAAAAAGAAAGACCAAACGTCAAATGCATACAACAAACATAGGGTCCATGGGGAACATAATTATGATTAATTTAAAACTCAGTGGTGGATTTAGAGTCAAATGGGAAAGAAAGAAAAAGAAAGAAAGAAAGAAAGAAAGAACAATTTGGATATAAAATAAAGGAAGATGAGAATTTGGTATGCAACAACAATGAGCTAATGGAGAGCACTAAATACAATTAGTTAAGCATCAAAGGACGGGTGTAGGACCACCAGGTGAAACAAAGGATATTTAAAAAATAAAGTCAAAGGCTCATCCAAATTTCTAAATGAGGATTTGAAATGGTATAGAGGGATAACCAAATATATTACAGACTTTTATTTCGCATAAGCAGATCATTGGTCCTTTTTTTAATAGAGTGCTGGGAGTGGCAGGGGTTGGTGGGGGGTAGGATCCCAATATAATTATCAGGTGTGAGCTTTTATTGTACAGGGATAATCCAGTATGTGTCCTTCCCCGCATCCCAGGTATCTCAGACTCTGTTGCGGATTCCTATTCTGGAAGCCAGCACTTTTTAGCTTGCTAAAATCATGGATCCTACACTTCTTGGCCATCTTGGATAAAAGCCAGGTTAAAATCGTATTCCTGACTGCCTCTCTGGATTGCATATTTCAGCCTTGAGCACTATGGAAATAATGACACAATCGTTGTTGCGTCCAGTAAAGGTTTCAGTAATGTAAAACTGAGTTCAACCCCCTTAGCTATGGCAGAAAGCAGACAGGCTTAACTTAAGAAAATGTGTAAAGCATTCAGAAGTACCAAAACACAACACAATAAAAATCCCACCGCAATAAAAATCGGGAATATTTTAATGAACTAGATGACACCAAATGACAAAAATCCAATAAGGGGAACAGTAGATATAAATGTTTCAAGTTTTAGATAAACATATTGCTATAAAGCGCAAAGCGCCAACAATGGGGAAGTGGTCGTGCTAGACCGGGAAAAGGGTAAAGTTTAAGGCCGACCTTGATGGAGCGTGGATCAGATACATATACCAGGTTCGTCCCATTCGGAAGTTTTACCTTCTGACTTAGGGGCCGATTCCGATCTCGGTCGGAGGCGCACCCAATACTATTCGGTCGGGAAAAAAGCCATGCAAAAGCCAGTTTCCCGACCGATCCGTACAGCACACCGAACGAGCAAGTACGATGCGCACAACAGCAAAGAATCCGGCCGAGCCGTACTCACCCAAACCAGGTCCTGTTCTCCGACCGAGGCGAATCCGGAAACGCCGAATCGAGTCGCACGGAAGGGAAAATGCAGCCCCGTCCGGCCGGACAAGTACGATGCGCTTTCCGTACGCGCCGAACCCGTCGCTACGCACGGCACGTCAAAGCATCCGGGAGAGGCGCACATAAGCTCCGAATCGCGCCACAACACGATCCACGGCTACGAGACGAACACAGCACAGACGAGGACGACGCGAAGCGACGAGGACGAAGCGAAGCGACGAGGACGAAGCCAAGCGACGAGGACGACGCGAAGCAACGAGAAGGACGAACGACACGAACCAACCATGAATCCCTTCGTCCCGATCATACCAATATTCTACATCTACTACCGGAACAGGCACGGACGCGTACGGCGCAGAAGGTAAGTCAGACACCAACCACAAAACACATACAACACGTACACGACACATCACACACATACACTGGGAATCTGAATATACTTACACCAGCAGCACCATAGGGGCGGGATGCCCATCACCAATGCCACATATGCACACAGGGGCCTGAATGCGCGCCACCACCCCAACCCAGGGGGGCTGGATGCCAACCACCACAACCACCCTTAGCCAGGGGGTGCCAGATGCCCACCACCACTACCACCCTTAGCCAGGGGGCAGGATGCCTACCTCTACTACCACCCTTAGCCAGGGGGCAGGATGCCCACCACTACTACCACCCTCACCCAGGGGGGCAGGATGCCCACCACTACTACCACCCTTAGCCAGGGGGCAGGATGCCCACCACTACTACCACCCTCACCCAGGGGGGCAGGATGCCCACCACTACTACCACCCTCACCCAGGGGGGCAGGATGCCTACCACTACTACCACCCTTAGCCAGGGGGCAGGATGCCTACCACTACTACCACCCTTAGCCAGGGGGCAGGATGCCTACCTCTACTACCACCCTCACCCAGGGGGGCAGGATGCCCACCACTACTACCACCCTCACCCAGGGGGGCAGGATGCCCACCACTACTACCACCCTTAGCCAGGGGGCAGGATGCCTACCTCTACTACCACCCTTAGCCAGGGGGCAGGATGCCTACCTCTACTACCACCCTCACCCAGGGGGGCAGGATGCCCACCACTACTACCACCCTCACCCAGGGGGGCAGGATGCCCACCACTACTACCACCCTTAGCCAGGGGGGCAGGATGCCTACCTCTACTACCACCCTTAGCCAGGGGGGCAGGATGCCTACCTCTACTACCACCCTCACCCAGGGGGGGCAGGATGCCCACCACTACTACCACCCTCACCCAGGGGGGGCAGGATGCCCACCACAACTACCACCCTTAGCCAGGGGGGCAGGATGCCCACCACTACTACCACCCTCACCCAGGGGGGGCAGGATGCCTACCACTACTACCACCCTTAGCCAGGGGGCAGGATGCCCACCACTACTACCACCCTTAGCCAGGGGGGCTGGATGCCTACCACTACTACCACCCTCAACCAGGGGGGCAGGATGCCTACCACTACTACCACCCTTAGCCAGGGGGCAGGATGCCTACCACTACTACCACCCTTAGCCAGGGGGCAGGATGCCTACCTCTACTACCACCCTTAGCCAGGGGGCAGGATGCCCACCACTACTACCACCCTCACCCAGGGGGGCAGGATGCCCACCACTACTACCACCCTTAGCCAGGGGGCAGGATGCCTACCACTACTACCACCCTTAGCCAGGGGGCAGGATGCCCACCACTACTACCACCCTTAGCCAGGGGGGCTGGATGCCTACCACTACTACCACCCTCAACCAGGGGGGCAGGATGCCTACCACTACTACCACCCTTAGCCAGGGGGCAGGATGCCTACCTCTACTACCACCCTCACCCAGGGGGGCAGGATGCCCACCACTACTACCACCCTCACCCAGGGGGGCAGGATGCCCACCACTACTACCACCCTTAGCCAGGGGGCAGGATGCCCACCACTACTACCACCCTCACCCAGGGGGGCAGGATGCCTACCACTACTACCACCCTTAGCCAGGGGGGCAGGATGCCCACCACTACTACCACCCTTAGCCAGGGGGGGCTGGATGCCTACCACTACTACCACCCTCAACCAGGGGGGGCAGGATGCCTACCACTACTACCACCCTTAGCCAGGGGGCAGGATGCCTACCACTACTACCACCCTTAGCCAGGGGGGCAGGATGCCTACCTCTACTACCACCCTTAGCCAGGGGGGCAGGATGCCCACCACTACTACCACCCTCACCCAGGGGGGGCAGGATGCCCACCACTACTACCACCCTTAGCCAGGGGGCAGGATGCCTACCACTACTACCACCCTTAGCCAGGGGGCAGGATGCCCACCACTACTACCACCCTTAGCCAGGGGGGGCTGGATGCCTACCACTACTACCACCCTCAACCAGGGGGGGCAGGATGCCTACCACTACTACCACCCTTAGCCAGGGGGGCAGGATGCCTACCTCTACTACCACCCTCACCCAGGGGGGGCAGGATGCCCACCACTACTACCACCCTCACCCAGGGGGGGCAGGATGCCCACCACTACTACCACCCTTAGCCAGGGGGGCAGGATGCCCACCACTACTACCACCCTCACCCAGGGGGGGCAGGATGCCTACCACTACTACCACCCTTAGCCAGGGGGGCAGGATGCCCACCACTACTACCACCCTTAGCCAGGGGGGGCTGGATGCCTACCACTACTACCACCCTCAACCAGGGGGGCAGGATGCCTACCACTACTACCACCCTTAGCCAGGGGGGCAGGATGCCTACCACTACTACCACCCTTAGCCAGGGGGCAGGATGCCTACCTCTACTACCACCCTTAGCCAGGGGGCAGGATGCCCACCACTACTACCACCCTCACCCAGGGGGGCAGGATGCCCACCACTACTACCACCCTTAGCCAGGGGGCAGGATGCCTACCACTACTACCACCCTTAGCCAGGGGGCAGGATGCCCACCACTACTACCACCCTTAGCCAGGGGGCTGGATGCCTACCACTACTACCACCCTCAACCAGGGGGGCAGGATGCCTACCACTACTACCACCCTTAGCCAGGGGGCAGGATGCCTACCACTACTACCACCCTTAGCCAGGGGGGCAGGATGCCTACCTCTACTACCACCCTTAGCCAGGGGGGCAGGATGCCCACCACTACTACCACCCTCACCCAGGGGGGCAGGATGCCCACCACTACTACCACCCTTAGCCAGGGGGGCAGGATGCCCACCACTACTACCACCCTCACCCAGGGGGGCAGGATGCCCACCACTACTACCACCCTTAGCCAGGGGGCAGGATGCCCACCACTACTACCACCCTCACCCAGGGGGGCAGGATGCCCACCACTACTACCACCCTCACCCAGGGGGGGCAGGATGCCTACCACTACTACCACCCTTAGCCAGGGGGGCAGGATGCCCACCACTACTACCACCCTTAGCCAGGGGGGGCTGGATGCCTACCACTACTACCACCCTCAACCAGGGGGGCAGGATGCCTACCACTACTACCACCCTTAGCCAGGGGGCAGGATGCCTACCACTACTACCACCCTTAGCCAGGGGGGCTGGATGCCTACCACTACTACCACCCCCACTCATAGGATGGACAATGCATGACACAACAAGCACACCACAACCTAGGGAATGCAAGATTAAGACATCCCCCCACCACCATGACAAGCGTGTGAGCAGGCTGTGTCAAATGCCTACAACACCGAACATGACATTGAACATACAATGTGACCCCCTAGCACATGTGCCACACATTTATGTGTGTGGCACCCACAATGCAAGCAGCCCATGACCATTGTGGCAATGGGGCCTAAACCCCCATCATCACAGTGACCAAAAGGCAAGTGTGGGGTCCATAGCTGAAGCACATTTTGACCATTGTGGCAATGGGGTCTAAACCCCCATCATCACAGTGACCAAAAGGCAAGTGTGGGGTCCATAGCTGAAGCACATTTTGACCATTGTGGCAATGGGGTCTAAACCCCCATCATCACAGTGACCAAAAGGCAAGTGTGGGGTCCATAGCTGAAGCACATTTTGACCATTGTGGCAATGGGGTCTACACCCTCATCATCACAGTGACCAAAAGGTAATTGTTGACAAAGAAAGAGCTGCAACTGCCAAACTGCATGGATCATTCCTGGTCACAGAACCAAAAACTCATCTGTGGCAAAGTAGTGTATGTGTCCCATTGCAACATAAATTGGGGGAGCCAAATACTGCAGTGCAAATGAGACATTCCTTTGGCCATGTGCAGACAAACAACACCCATGGGGGCTGAGACCGTCAACAGTCATCAATGACACAATGACAGAAGTGACCATCAGAATGCAGACCCACATATTTGCACCAATGGGCACACAAATGCAGATACCCTGTGGAGACAGCAGATGTGAGGTGAACAGATACCATACCATGGCAGCAATGGGACACACAAACCATGATCACTGTGCTGACCGATGACCTAGGAGTCCCAGGGACAGCAGGGGAAACACACCAAACAACATACAGCCAATGGCACACCCAAGATATGCCAATGCAGTGGTGCAGATGCACAAACACAAACAGGCAGACCAACACTGTCATCATACACAGCAGGTGAGGGGTGGGGGTGCCAGTGTCCCCAGGCAACAACACAACACATGAGGAGAGCTGAATACCAATCATACAGATGTGCATACACTGCCACACTAAGGTAACTCATGGATCCAAATCCCCTATGTGGGCAAGCAGGCATTGACAGGTGAGAGGGAGCACAAAACACACATGTCACACAGGCACGTAGGAACAACAACTGACACAGCAAGTCACAGACACACCACAGCACCACCCCCAGGGCCCCCACAATGTGGTGACCCTGGGCTGAAGAAAAATACCACTGTGATGACAAAGCTAAATGTCGTTCACACTGTGAACCACAGTCAGGTGTCCTGAGCAACAAACTACCATCACACCTACACAAGCACAAATCAATCAGCATGGCCAGTAAGCCAAGGCCAACATGGAGGCAGGGGACTAGCTGGGCAACGACTCTCATCTGCACACACTCAAGACCACACCCCTCGACCTCCAACAATGTGCAGCAGTGAAGTACACATGCACTGGTGACATTGCACATGCACCCATGACTATTCCAGGGTGGTGGGTGGGAACCAAGGTGTAGAAACACATCACACATGGACACTCAACAAGACTCCTGAATGTCTGACACACTGCACACTACGCTGTACATGGACATGACGGCAATACCACACCGACCAATGGGATCCCAGCCACAGTCACACACCAATGAAGAAGCCAAGGTCACCCACAAAGAACACACATAGACAACAACCAACATTGCAGCCCGGACCCTAAGGAGTGCCAGCAGTCACACACACAACGTGTCACAATCACTGAAAGATAACACAAACTGGAAATCACATGACAGGGGCAAACAACAAGTGCCAAAGGGAAACCTGACTGTGACCCATCTGCGTCAGCACACAAACTCTGCCCTGACAGCAAACACACCTATGGGTGACACCCTGATGACCAGTAATGTGCCATGCACCCACATCACAGAGAACACAGGGAGAAGACTTTGGGGGAACATAGCTCAAGTCAGCAAGCATCACAAACAGGTACAACACTAGGGATCACAGCATGCGCAGATGAATGGAAGTGAACACACAGACATGCACATACAACACACACCTTGGGCGCAGGCAATGTCACACGTGTACACACTGCCATGAGGGGACTCCACTCCTGTGTGAGGAAAGCTGTGCCATATGTTGCCTCAGTAGGGCCCCATCATGTCAGCTGAGCACTTGGTCACACAATCAACAATTAGCACCAAATGAGGGCTCCCATCACATCAGCCTGGTCATGGATGTGCCAACGGAATCATCAGCACAGATCCAACACACTTGTATAGCAATGTTGCACTGACTACACGGATGAGTCCCTCCCCATTGATGCCCAAACCTGCATGTCCACTGGAGATGGCAACACGGTCAGGGAAGTAGACAAATGCAACGATGGCAGGCACAACAGATGTGCAGGGGTGGAAGCCACAGATATGAAATTGCCAATGTAAGTAGGAAACCCATTGCCAAATACTGAACACATGACACCCTCAGATGCTGCTATTGATGACATGGATACACCACATGATAGGACACATTCCCCCTGGACCACATGGGTTCCTGCACAGTAACACTTCATAATCATGAGACCAGATATCACCATCACTGCAGCAAGGGCATGGTTAGCTGCACCAACAACATGTACATCTGAAGCATGAGCACTAGAGAAAAGAAAGTTGCTTTATTCAGCATATGTGTTGAGGCCAAACGAAGTCCTGAAAAAAGAGCAAAGGCCAATGGCCAGTCCATTGTCAAAGTTCAAACAGGGTGACACTGGCAGATGTCACCCTACGCATGCCTGCACAATACCAGGGACAATCCACTAGGAGGGGCAACCGGGGGGCAGGCCAGGCACCGCAGGGACAGGATCAGGGCTCACCAGGGGGAGTCAGGGAAGGGGTGGTGGGTGCTGGAGAGCCACTGACAACTGCAGTGGAGGTGTCTGACATGGTGTGTGCCGGCACAACTGGGGGGCATGACACAGATGTCGTGGGTGCCGGCACAACTGCAGTGGACCCTGCAGATGGGGTGGACAGGTCCGCCACTGCAGTGCCCAAGTCAGACAGGGCGGTAGTGGACTCCACTGCAGTGCCTACCTCCAGGGGAGGAGAATGGGGAACAGGCAAGGTGGGTTGGACAGAGGGGGGGACACCCTCACCACATCAGTGGCACAGACAAGCGCAGCGGGGGTGTGGTGCTGGGAGAGCAAGTGGCAGGGGGAGAAGGCCGGAGCATCTTGGGGATGGTATATCTGTGGGTGGGGGAACCTGGGGCAGGGTGTGGTGGGGGCACCTGTGCAGTGGGGGCCTGAGGGATGGAGGACGGAGACCTTGTGCCTGAGCTGCAGGGCGGTGGCGGGGTCTTGCTCTTAGCACTCCGGGGGGACTTGCGGGTGGGGGCCTCAGTCCGTCTGCGCCTGGGGGAGGGTGTCCGGGGGCGAGGGGCACTCTGCTCCGTGTGGGTGGGCTTCCTCTTCCCCCGGGATGCTGGAGCAGCTTCATCGGTGGGGAAGAGGCCGAGGTCACAGAGGAAGAGCTGCTGTGACTTTGGGGTTGCAGGTGAGGCAAGGGAGGGTGCTTTGGAGGGAGAGGGAACTGAGGACTGCGCAGTGCATGTGGATGCGTGTGTGTGTTCCAGGGCCCCATCCCCTGTGAGTCTGGCTTCAGTCCCCTGAATGTGCGTGCGTGTGCGTTTTGTCATTGGCGTGTGTGTCAGTGTGCTGGATGTGTGTGTGCTGGTGTGTGCCAGTGTGTGTGTGCCTGGGATGGGTAAGGTGCTGGGGAGTGTGGATGGAGCAGAGGCAGGAGGGGTGAGGGACCGTTTGAGGAGGGACACTGCTGCCGTCAGGGAGGAGTCCATGGACCTATTGCCCCTCTGTAGGTCAGACATGCCCGATGAGATGCCCTCCATGAACGACACCAGCTGAGTCAACAGCGCGGTGTGCGCATGGAGGACACTCAGCATGGCTGTCTGCCCTACATGGAGCTGGCGAAGGAGGTACACAGACTCCTCACTCAGGGCAGCAGGGGACACAGGGGCAGGGGGTGCGGTGCCTGGCCCAAAGGAGACACGCTCCCGGACATGGGAGCCTCCACGGACCTGGGGAATGGGAGCCGATGGGAGGGCGGTGGTGGTGCTGGTGGTGGCGGGGACAGCAACACTAGCTGGGGTGTGGTGGCTGCTGACACCCGCCTCCACAAGGGAGTCATCCTCCGAGTTGCTCTGGTCCTCAGCTGAGGTGGATGCTGCTGAGGACTCCTCGGTGTGGCTCCCCTCGCCCTCCGTGCCACTGGGTCCCTCCGACCACTCCTCGGCTGCTGACCCAGTCTGGCTCTCCGGCTCCTCCTGGTCCGTGGAGCTGTCCCCTTCCGTGGCCGTGGATGTATCTGCAAACAATGGGGAAACAGACAGACATCAGTCACCTGCACATAACGCACACACCACTGTGAGCACAGCACATCACAGAGCAAGCCCTGGCATCATTAGTTGTGCATTGCTAAAAGTGCACTAATTGAACAGGAGAAGTCAATTGTCAGTCTGATGCCAAGCATGGCACTCACATCCCACATGGCCTTGCACCCATCTGTCTGGTGTCTGTTGGATTGCAACACCCCAGTGTTGACACATGCACCAAGTACACAGTAGTTGGACAGTGCAGAGGACACGGTGTGGACACATCACAGCTCTTGCCACTGAGTCAGTACAGGTTTACGGATGTAAGGGATGCCCAGAGTCAAATAGGAAATGCATGTGATGCATACCAGCGACAGACACCATGATGCACCCATGTCCTGATAGCCAGCGCCACTATGGTGTGCATGTAGCACATGTCACTCCCCTGCAGGATCACCAATCAGTAGACACATGCCATGGCGGAGGCATGACTGCAAAGTCATACATCACTGTCTCAGTGATGTATGACTTTGCAGCCAGACAACAACACTCTGCACTGTGTCACAATAGTAGGTCATGGGGAATGCAAGTCCTGGAGCTGCACAAGTGCACATGTACATCCCCCCACAACACATCCTCTTAACCCTCATCTGTCCAGGTCATACCTATTGGACATATGGGAGACCTGTGACACTACCCTCGGAACCTGAGCCCCTCACACTCTGCTGTGCATGGGGAACAGCTGCCTGAACTTCACATTTACATGCCCCAGTCTGCATGGGCAGCTGATCAGACACCTATGTGTCACACAAGTATCGTCTCCTATGGTCACATCTCCAGTGGCATGCTGAGCCCCTACCAAGAAACTCCACAGCAGTCCTGGCGACTAATCCACAGCACACTGACACAGAGGCAGACACCTGAGGGGCAAATCACTGTGCACAATGTGTCCTCTGATACACGGGAGTGGGAGTACAGAGTGTATTGTATGGCCTGGAGTAGGCATGACTGTCCAGCCCCACATGAATGAGGGATGAGCCCTGGACTGTAGGCAGCTGGCTAAGTATGTGTGACACACGTCATATACATACTCCTGGGGCCCAAACATTGTTCCCACCCGCAGCATGGGTGTGTGCCAGGTACCCCAGCCACATGTGGTGGATCAGCTCAGCAATTGGACCACAGATCAAAGTAACACGCTGAATACATGTCAGAATACAGGCATTGTGTAAGCAATGGACCCACCCATGATGCCCACCACAGAGTCAGGGAAACAGATGCTGTCTCCCACCTTGAGTCAAGCAAACTGCAAGGACACAGTCCTAAGTGACAGAATTCCCTGCATGTAAGGGCCACACCTGGGTATCAGATGAGGAGTGGGCAGTGCACAATAGAGGGACATGGCTCCTGGACAACATGACTGCTGTACTGTGGCAGTTCAACCTGGCCCGAGGAGGGCACATAACATGTTAGACAGAGTACACAGTGCAGTCTTTGACTCACCCCCTCCTTGCTGCTCTCTGGCCTTCAGCTGCCCATCCAGGTCTGGAAAGACCACCGCCAGGATCCTGAGCATGTGGGGGGTCAGGGTCCGTGTTCCGCCCCTCCTGCGAGGAGGCGACAGCTTCAGCTGGACCCGTGCAATCCTCCGGGTCCAGCCCCGAAGGTCCTGCCACCTCTTTTGGCAGTTGCGGATCCGGCGCTTGTAGACCCCCACGGACCGGACAGCCCGGACGATGTCCTTCCAGATCTCATGCTTCCGATGGGCAGAAGCCTGTCAGGATGACAAAGTGATAAGGACATTACTACACATGCAACATATCCGTGCATGACACAGTTGCATATACATGTCGCAATCACAGGGGCACATGGTGTACCCAGGCAGTGCACGGCTGCCCATGGACAGTTTTCCAGAAGTCACTACATGGTATCATAGCATGGGGAGTAAAACCCTGTTCAGAAGCACTGTCACTGCACCATACCTGTCCAGTGCAAGTCACTACACACTATGGGGGGTGACAACTACTCAGTGAGCCTGCTAGCCAGTGGTGTGCTGACTCTCAGCCTTGCTAGTCAGACAAAATGCACATTCAGAAAGGCAGTGCACAGAACACTCACCTGCTCCCCTGGTGTCCCATACAGCTTGCTGTACTGTGGAAGTAGGCTGTCCAGCAGGGCCTGGTTCTCTTCAAGGCTGAAGGCTGGGGCTCTCTCCACAGTACGTGCCATTGCAGGGTCCAGAGGGGCAGAGACAGCAGCAGTGCAGTGGCAGATGTCGTCCTGGAGCATGTAGTGCAGGCAAGTGGGCTCTCAGGGGAACATGCAGCAATATATATGTGCTGGAGAGGCAGATACTGTCCCTTGTGTCCAAAGTGATAGGTCCAAGTCGTTTGCATCTTCTGAATCTGGCCAATCCATGGAATAGCAGCACCAAAACACGCCCACAGCATCCTTCAAATCTTCAACTTCATGACATACATGATTTTGCAACATTGTTGTGGGTGACCAACTGATTTTCCAGCAACCGACTCGTTCGAATATTCGAAAACGCGTCCGTTGCCAGGCAAGCCCATTGTCAATGGGTGCGCACCGATCGGTCCATTGAGGTACAACGCGCACAGGGGTACAACGCGTACCCGCACACATTGAAAGCAATGGGCCGGCCGGAGGCACCGATCGGTCCATTGCTGTTCAACGCGCACAGGGGTACAACGCGTACCCGCACACATTGAAAGCAATGGGCCGGCCGGAGGCACCGATCGGTCCATTGCTGTTCAACGCGCACAGGGGTACAACGCGTACCCGCACACATTGAAAGCAATGGGCCGGCCGGAGGCACCGATCGGTCCATTGCTGTTCAACGCGCACAGGGGTACAACGCGTACCCGCACACATTGAAAGCAATGGGCCGGCCGGAGGCACCGATCGGTCCATTGCAGTACAACGCGCACAGGGGTACAACGCGTACCCGCACACATTGAATGCAATGGGCCGGCCGGAGGCACCGATCGGTCCATTGCAGTACAACGCGCACAGGGGTACAACGCGTACCCGCACACATTGAATGCAATGGGCCGGCCGGAGGCACCGATCGGTCCATTGAGGTACAACGCGCACAGGGGTACAACGCGTACCCGCACACATTGAAAGCAATGGGCCGGCCGGAGGCACCGATCGGTCCATTGCTGTTCAACGCGCACAGGGGTACAACGCGTACCCGCACACATTGAAAGCAATGGGCCGGCCGGAGGCACCGATCGGTCCATTGCTGTTCAACGCGCACAGGGGTACAACGCGTACCCGCACACATTGAATGCAATGGGCCGGCCGGAGGCACCGATCGGTCCATTGCAGTACAACGCATCACTGTACATGTGACTGGCATATGTCAGCATGCCTGTCTCAGATGGACATATGCCAGCCACAGATAGCTCCCAGGGAGTGAGGGGCACACCTACATCACGACAGCCTGTCCAAACCTTATCATAAGGCATGTAAGGCTGCATTTCCTATTGTGTGTATGTTGGTGTACATGTTGTCCTGTGGGTGTCACCTGTGGGCAGCCACCCCCAGGCTGTGCACGTGTTAATGGGGACAGGATCCTGGGTGTTACGTGTACGTGACCACTGTGATGTGCAACTGTTCATATCTGTGCATGTGCCATGGTCACATTTCACAGTGGTGTTTGTGTATGTCATGTCACATACCCCGTGAGTCCCATGTGGGACGGTATGTTTGAGCCAGGGTGTCCCAGTGGCACAATAGTGATGGCCCTCCACAGTCTTTGTGCATGTAGTGTTTACAATGTCTCTGATTTCATGTGCACAATGGGAGACAGTCTCCACATCCACGTTGTGTGTGCATGGACTCTGATGTTGTGCGTGTGTGTCACAGACGTCCATGGCTCTCCTGCCATGGCAAGTGTGGCCACTACCTGTGGGGGTCATGTTTGTTTTGTTGTGGTGTACACATGATACTCCAGGTGATGCCAGTGTCCATGTGGCATTACAGGGTCCCTGGGAATGTGCCTGTCGTTGAGCTGTGGTGCCTGGGGCACATCTGTCCTCACATGTCACTGGGGGGTGACTGTGACACAGCATCATGATATCCAATGGGCCAACCTGGGACAAATTGATGCCACCTGTAGGACCGTGTTGACAGATGTTGGCCATGTATGTACCATAAATGTCGTTCCGGTACTGCACACTTCATGTAGTTGTGCCTCATGATGATGTATGTTGGGATCTTGAGTGTGTTCAATGCCGCATATGTGGGGTGACTGACGATCTTGCTTACTTCTCCTCTGCACTGCAGGGCTCCTGCTGTCCATCGGCCATTCCCAGACCTGGCAACGATGGTGGAACGGGACAGCATCCGACGGTACCGCTTCACCAGGCAGCTGATTGAGGATTTTGCAGTGCAGTTGTCCCCACATTTGCAGCCTGGCCGGCCGTATCCTACAGCGCTGACCCCCAAGGTGAAGGTGATGGCAGCCCTACACTTCTTTGCCACCGGTACCTTCCAACATACTGTGGCGTCTGCTGGTGGGATGTCACAGACCATGTTCAGCCGTGTGCTCCGCGATGTTTTGGCGGCAATGTTGCTCTTCCTGAACCGGTACATCTATTTCCCTAGACTGCGACGACTCACTGACGTGAAGAGTGACTTTTATGCCCTGGGGAGGATGCCGCATGTAATTGGCTCCATTGATGGGACACATGTGGCTTTGGTACCACCACAGGCCCAGGAGCAGGCCTACAGGAACCGCAAGCACTACCACTCGGTCAATGCACTGGTGGTGTGTCTTGCAGACATGACCATCACACACGTGTGTGCCCGTTTCCCTGGTTCAGCACACGATGCCTTTGTGATGAGGAGTAGTCGCATCCCCAGGTTGATGGCACAGATGCAGAACCAGCGTGCCTGGCTTGTCGGTGTGTACTGACTTTGTGCCATTGTGTGTGATCTGATCTGTAGTATTCCGCCCACTTTTCCAAGTCAGCTGATGTGCACTTGTCTGTCCGTAGGTGACTCGGGATACCCCAACATGCCGTGGTTGCTGACACCCCTCAGGAACCCTGTGACACCTGCCCAGATGCGCTACAATGAGGCACATGGTCGGACCAGGAGAGTGATTGAGCGGACCTTTGGTCTCCTGAAGAGCCGCTTCCGCTGCCTGGACAAGACCGGAGGGTCCCTCCCATATGCCCCTGCGAAAGTGTGCAAGATTATCATCGTCTGCTGCATGCTCCACAACCTGGCAGTGCGGAAGGAGTTGCCTCTCATCCAGGATGACGATGACCAACATCCGCCACCTGTGGAGGATCCTGGCCTGGACCACGATGCCAGTGACGATGATGATGATGATGGTGATGGTGATGTCCGCACACAGCTCATCACCAACTTCTTTAGCTGAATGTGAGTATCCTGAGGTGTCATGTGAATGATGTGAGTTGGCATGATGTGTGGGTGGTGCTCTGGTGCTGTTGGAGTGTGTCCATGGGCTACTTGACAGGATGTGTGTTGCGATGTGTGGTGACAGGTGGGCTGTACTCCCCAACAGTGTTGACATGCTAACTTGGTTCTGGGTGGGTATCTTGTAACATGTATTGTGCATGAGTTTTGCTGTTCTGTCCTGTACTGCATTGCTTTTGACTGTGTGTCATTTCTGTCCTTCACAGGGTACTTTCAGATTCGTTTGGTCAACTGTGTCCACCGACGACGTGATTGCACATCCAGGCTGGTAGCTGTTGTGTCCCTACAGGTGATGTGCGCCACACCCATGGACTTCCTTCTGTCTACAGTTGTTGACTGTGTGCCCGCTACCAGGTGGGGTTACCTTGCATCTGTAGTGGTTACGGCATGTTGCTACTGTGTAATAAACCTGTGCTTCACTTAGTGATGTGCGTTGTCTGTGGTCACACATTTGACTGCCATTTGCTTACTGCACCTGTGGGCTACTTGACTACAACTGGGAATGGGTGTGGTGTCTGTGCATTGCACCGTCTTCCCTGGCAACATCAGTGTAGGCAATGAGTCAGATGGCCTAGGTGTGTATGTGTTGTGTAGCCCTGGTGGTGTGTCTCCCTCATATGTGTCACGTTGCCTGTACTCACATGCCTGTGTTGTCCTTGCTGTTGCAGTTCGCATACACTGTGTAATTTTGCAGTTCATCATCCCCATAACAGCACCCACGTTGGAATCACGACAGAGGCAAGTATGGTGTATTAGTGTGTTTATTGTGATAATAGTGCATAGGATGGATTGTGCTGTACATGAATCTTGCAATCCCAAGTTCCTAGATGAATAGAAAGTCCAGGTAGACAGGATCCCCAGTATCGGGGCCACAGTTGTCTGACACATTGTTCCAACTTGTACTCCCCATGCTATGTGTGGGAGTAGTGTTGCCATCAACAGGGTGAACAGTCTGTGCACAAAGGCGAAAATCCAGAACAGGTTCAGGCTTCCTGGGAGTTGCGCTTGGCCATCAGCCTCTCACTTTCCCCTCCTCGGACGACCCCTCTTCTTGGGGGGGGGCCCTCAAGTGCAGGCTGCTGCGGTGCAGGGGACTCTCCGCCAGAGTCCTCCTCCCTCCCTGTGGCAGTTGCTGTTTGTTCGGTACCAGATGTTGTTGGCACACAGGGAGGTGTGGACTGGTTGCTGTTCATCTGGCGGAGGCATTGTAAAATGTCCCTGTGCACCGCCGTCATCTCATGTAGTACATCCCACTTGGACTCCACGCGGGTCATGTGGGAGTCCACACGTGACATGTGGGAGTCCACACGTGACATGTGTGACTCCACTTGGGACATGTGGGAGTCCAAGCGGGCATGATGGGCAGCCTGCTGCTGTTTGATGTCTCTGAGGAGCCCCACTACCTGGCTGAGCTCTCCGGTGCTGGACTGGTACGCATCAGCTATGCGTACCAGTTGTGGGTCTTCATGCACACCAGCAACGTCTGCAAGCAGCGACCTCTGTCTCCCACCCCTCCCACCACCCCTGCTGACATGTGCAGTGTGTGCAGTTGCACGCACAGATAACCCTGGTCCACCTTGGGGGTTGGTGGTGGTGGTGGTGTCCATGGCCCCAGGTTGGTCCAGGGTCACTGCGCTGGTGTTGTTCCTTATTCTGTCCATGTCGGCAGGGATGGTATTCGTGGTGACAGTCGTTGGAGGGGTGGGTGCAGGGGGTGCAGCTGGTGGACCTGCTGGTGCTGCAGCTGGTGGTCCTGCTGGTGCAGCATGTTGACTTGCACCGGATGTGCCAGGTTGTTCTTCATCGTCCGAGGAGGACAGAGGCTGTACGACGCCAGTGAGCTCGGCATCCTCTTGAGCCTGGGACTGGGACTCCTCAGCGTCTGCTGCTGTGTCCCTATCATCACCTGTTTTTGGGAGACACAAACAATGTATGTCATGTTTCTGCAGGCATCAGTGGTTGACACACCTGACAGTTGTGACTGTGCCTCGGGGTGCGGGCCTGTACATTGTATTGTCCTAAGTCGTCACAGTCAGGGGTTGATATTGGTGTGGCACATTGTCCTGCATTATTTGGGCATTTCTATGTATTCTCTGGGGTGTGAACATGGTCTGCATTGATTGTGTTTGGTTGTCAGCCAGACCTCCTTCCCACCCACCCACCCACCCAGTCAGTTATCCCACCATGGAACGTGCTTGCATTGCAGGGAGTGTAAGTTGTCTCTCAGGATGTCAGTCAGTGGTGTCCTGCTGTTTGTTGGTGCACAGTTGGCAGCAGGGCCTTGTGCTCCCCACAGCAGTAGCCAGTGTCAGCCATCTTGTGAGTCCTTCTCCACTCCCTGTGATGTGAGCATGGTTCAGGGTGGTGTTGATGGGACAGTTGTGGGGGTGAGCTATGTCTGTGACTACGACTCCCATCATGCTATTGCCTCCACCCCCTTCCCAGCATGCCCATGCTTCCTTCCTTTTGACTCTGCTTCCCTGTGGGGTGGGCTGGCTGTGCTGACAGGATGGCTGGGAGTGTTGTCCTGGCAGTTGTTTGGCTAAGAGTCCCAAGAGTGTCCCTGTGCTTCACACAACATAACCCAGGGTGGTGGTGCTTTGTGGGATCTTGTGTTAGGATGGAGGGCATTGCATTCTACCAGGTGGGTACTGTGGAGTTTGTGTTGGGGGGGGTGAGGGGAGGTGCTGGTGACTATAGTCAGTGCTGCAAGTCCCCCTTCCCACCCAGCCAGCCAGATATCCCACCATGGAACGTGCTTGCATTGCAGGGAGTGGAAGTTGTCTCTCAGGATGTCAGTCAGTGGTGTCCTGCTGTTTGTTGGTGCACAGTTGCCAGCAGGGCCTTGTGCTCCCCACAGCAGTAGCCAGTGTCAGCCATCTTGTGAGTCCTTCTCCACTCCCTGTGATGTGAGCATGGTTCAGGGTGGTGTTGATGGGACAGTTGTGGGGGTGAGCTATGTCTGTGACTACGACTCCCATCATGCTATTGCCTCCACCCCCTTCCCAGCATGCCCATGCTTCCTTCCTTTTGACTCTGCTTCCCTGTGGGGTGGGCTGGCTGTGCTGACAGGATGGCTGGGAGTGTTGTCCTGGCAGTTGTTTGGCTAAGAGTCCCAAGAGTGTCCCTGTGCTTCACACAACATAACCCAGGGTGGTGGTGCTTTGTGGGATCTTGTGTTAGGATGGAGGGCATTGCATTCTACCAGGTGGGTACTGTGGAGTTTGTGTTGGGGGGGGGTGAGGGGAGGTGCTGGTGACTATAGTCAGTGCTGCAAGTCCCCCTTCCCACCCAGCCAGCCAGATATCCCACCATGGAACGTGCTTGCATTGCAGGGAGTGGAAGTTGTCTCTCAGGATGTCAGTCAGTGGTGTCCTGCTGTTTGTTGGTGCACAGTTGCCAGCAGGGCCTTGTGCTCCCCACAGCAGTAGCCAGTGTCAGCCATCTTGTGAGTCCTTCTCCACTCCCTGTGATGTGAGCATGGTTCAGGGTGGTGTTGATGGGACAGTTGTGGGGGTGAGCTATGTCTGTGACTACGACTCCCATCATGCTATTGCCTCCACCCCCTTCCCAGCATGCCCATGCTTCCTTCCTTTTGACTCTGCTTCCCTGTGGGGTGGGCTGGCTGTGCTGACAGGATGGCTGGGAGTGTTGTCCTGGCAGTTGTTTGGCTAAGAGTCCCAAGAGTGTCCCTGTGCTTCACACAACATAACCCAGGGTGGTGGTGCTTTGTGGGATCTTGTGTTAGGATGGAGGGCATTGCATTCTACCAGGTGGGTACTGTGGAGTTTGTGTTGGGGGGGGGTGAGGGGAGGTGCTGGTGACTATAGTCAGTGCTGCAAGTCCCCCTTCCCACCCAGCCAGCCAGATATCCCACCATGGAACGTGCTTGCATTGCAGGGAGTGGAAGTTGTCTCTCAGGATGTCAGTCAGTGGTGTCCTGCTGTTTGTTGGTGCACAGTTGCCAGCAGGGCCTTGTGCTCCCCACAGCAGTAGCCAGTGTCAGCCATCTTGTGAGTCCTTCTCCACTCCCTGTGATGTGAGCATGGTTCAGGGTGGTGTTGATGGGACAGTTGTGGGGGTGAGCTATGTCTGTGACTACGACTCCCATCATGCTATTGCCTCCACCCCCTTCCCAGCATGCCCATGCTTCCTTCCTTTTGACTCTGCTTCCCTGTGGGGTGGGCTGGCTGTGCTGACAGGATGGCTGGGAGTGTTGTCCTGGCAGTTGTTTGGCTAAGAGTCCCAAGAGTGTCCCTGTGCTTCACACAACATAACCCAGGGTGGTGGTGCTTTGTGGGATCTTGTGTTAGGATGGAGGGCATTGCATTCTACCAGGTGGGTACTGTGGAGTTTGTGTTGGGGGGGGTGAGGGGAGGTGCTGGTGACTATAGTCAGTGCTGCAAGTCCCCCTTCCCACCCAGCCAGCCAGATATCCCACCATGGAACGTGCTTGCATTGCAGGGAGTGGAAGTTGTCTCTCAGGATGTCAGTCAGTGGTGTCCTGCTGTTTGTTGGTGCACAGTTGCCAGCAGGGCCTTGTGCTCCCCACAGCAGTAGCCAGTGTCAGCCATCTTGTGAGTCCTTCTCCACTCCCTGTGATGTGAGCATGGTTCAGGGTGGTGTTGATGGGACAGTTGTGGGGGGGCAATATGTGTGACTGCGACTCCCATGATGCTATTGGCTACACTGACTTGGCCAGCATACACAGAATTCCTTCCTTTGAGTGGTCTTCACTGTGTGTTGGTGTTGTTGTGGTGGCTACATGTGTGGATGTGTGTGTTAGTTCTATTTGTGCCACTGCCTAGCTGTAGTTGTGGTTGTGTTTGTACATGTGTTGGCACAGTTGGATGTGACTTTTTTGATGGCATGTGTTGTGTTTATCTGACTGACATACACATTTTGGGATGATTCTGTTCTAGTTGCTGTGTAATTGCTATGTGTGCATGGTTTGACTCTCCCCTTGACAGTGATGTGTGTGTTTTGTGGCAGTTTATTGTGTACATTTGTTGTGTACTCACCAGGCTCTGGGATGTTCTCTAGTCCATATACGCTCACTGGCGGAAGGATGGCCCGCACCTTCTCCTCCCAGGGCCTGAGGTATATTGGCTTGGCAGGAGGGCCACTGCCGGTATGTTGGCTGTTGATGTAGTCTATCTTCAGCAGGTCCCGTACCCTCCTGCGCACGTCATACCACCTGTTCTGGATGTCCGTCTTTGTGCGCCGACATGATGATTGGGCGTTCACCCTGTTGATGATCCTCTCCCACATCTTGGTTTTCTGCGACATGGGGGTCTGTTGGACCAGAGTGCCAAACAGCTGTGGCTCCACCCTGAGGATCTCGTCTACCAGGACTTCCAATTCACAATCTAGGAACTTGGGATTCTTCTTGGGGGGCATGGTGATGGGTGGTGATGGTGAGTGATGTGTGTGTTGGTGTGCAGGTGAGGGTGTGTGAGTGTGTGTTTTGCTGGGTGTATGTGAGGTAGGTATTTGTTGGTGTGCTGATGGTGTGTGGCTTGTGTGAGGGTGAGCTGTGGGTGTGTGGTTGCTTTCTCTTGGGTGCTGGCAGTGAAATGGCATTTGCAAAGGCTCATGGTAGTGATTTGTGTCCTTTATATAGGTGGAGTTGTGGGTGTGTCTTTGTTCTCTGTCCCCACCCCCCAGTATTTATTGGCTTGGTAATTGCTTGTTTGGCCTTTTTTTGGTTGATTTTTCCTTTGTGCTGTTTGTGTATGTTGGAAACGTTCTTGTGACCGAGTCGGACCCTGCATTGGTCTCGTACGGTGTTTTCCGTTTCGTTCACGCTGTGTTTGTGCAGTTTTGTATGCTGCGTACGCGTCGGTCGCGGTGTATTGTGTTGCTTCGGCTCGGTTTTGTATGCGTGTCGGTCGTACGGCTTGTCCTCCGTCCGACTCGGTCGTGTTTTCGCGCCTTGCATCGTACTTTGCGGGTTGGAGTTGGCGGGTACGATTCGGTCGGATTTGTTCCGGGTGCGTGTCGGTCGGTTGGATTCGCGTGTTTTTCCGGCCGGATTGCAATTTTCCGAGCGGCTCGGTCGGTCGGCTTGGTTTCCTGACGTGTCGGTCGGATTTATCGCGGCTTGCATCGTACTTGGCGTGTCGGGCGCCACTGGTACGTGTCGGTCGGTATTTTTTCCGGATCCGAGTCGGTCGGTGCTTTTTCCGGCCCGAATCGGAATCGACCCCTTAGTCTCTGAAATGGAAGTCAAAAATCCTCAGCGGGACAAGGCAGCAGATTGTTGCCAAGATGGGTTCAATGAGGCAGATTAGCCATCTGGCAAAGTCCCAGTGCAGCAGATTACAGTTTAAACAAAGAGGGACTGCTCCCTCTTCCCATCCTGTTTAAAAATCATTGCAGTGCATATCCCTCGGTGCCCCTACATACTCTACAGTAATTACTGCAGAGTATGTAAGGGTGCCCAGTGGTGTGCACTTTAGTGGTTGTTACAAGAGTAACGCAGAATCAACAGATTCTTCTGATTCCACAGGCATAATTAATTATCCCGCCTAGGCCTATTTAAGTGCTGCATAAATACTTTACACATTACCTCTAAGTTAAGCCTGACTGCTGTTGTGCCAAGCTACCAGAGGGTTAAGCACAGGTTAATTCAGTGACTTTTTGTGTTTCACCCTGATGAGAATTGTGGTGGTTGTATTAAGTAGGGTTTCACCCCCTCAACCAGCAACCCAATTGCTCATAAGAAGCCATTGTAGAATTTTGTAGCAGACTTTGTTTGGGTGACAGGTATTTTTAAAATATTTCCAGTTCTATAATCACTGCACATATCCAATATTAAGAATATTTAAATTTCAATATTAAAAAATTATCAAGCAGTTTGAGGGAAGAATGTGGATTTTTGAATGTGGAACAATAAGGTGCAAACTTCGCAAATATAATATAAATTGTGCAAAGCAAGACTACCCTTACAAGTGGAAAGTATAAGGCACTCAGTGACAATCTAGAAGATGTATTTCCACAGATAAAAGATGAGAACATTCGCTCATTCTTTTTTTAAATAAAGAAATTCTTACAAAAAACAGGGGAAAGCTGAGAACAGAAATTAAGCAATGATAAAACCTACATTTTTAATAAAGCCACACAATGCATGATTGATAAGAGAAAGGAGTACGTAACCATCTTTGACACCGTTTTTTTCAACAGAGGCACATAATTAAGATCATATAAATCTGTTAAATCTCATGATTCATAAATACCTAAATAGTGTTTGGGATTAGCATTATGCACTGTTCCAATTTCATCCGGAACGGGACAATTGAAAAGAAGAGTGAGGATTTTTTGTTGATTGATTTTATATTCTGCCATTTCCTGAAACATATAAAAAGCCTCTAGACTATTATAAAAATTTCTCCTCTCGAGTTTCACAAACACCATTACGTCATCTGCGCAAAGCTTCACCTTTGACATTCTCTATAGGTGGAAGCAGGTTCTTTTTTTAAAATATTTATTTTTATTAGGATCCAGATGTTGCAATATCATAGATATAAATTGCAGTGAGCATTCATCATAAATTACGCATAAAAGTCTTCAATACAGACATAATTTCATATTATATAAATACAATAAATACACAGGGTATCACATCTTATGATAAAAAAATCATCAAAACGGAGAATATTATCAATACTATAAATGCAGTTGGCTTAAAACCAGATACAAAAAAGAAGAGGGAGGATAGTTCATATAGTGCCAGCAATGGGGTAGGGCGGAAAAGCTTAACTTATTTGATCATTCCACTTTCTACTCCTAGCATCTTCAGATTGAAAATATTGTCCCCAGAGTTTCTCTAATTTCCTGACTCCCCGGTTCGTATTGCATATAGCTGTTCACTAGTTCTAACTCGTCTCATTTCTTGTAGCCAATCCTGCATTGGGGGGATTATTTGTGTTCGCCAATTTTGGAACAAGAGAGATCGAGCTAAGGCTGTTGCAATATATACTAATTTTACCCACTTGTTCTGCAGGCCCAGTCCCGGGTTATACCCCAAGACTCTGAGCCAAGTAGTTGGAGCCAGATTGACCTTCCCCACACCTACAAGATACTGAAATATTTCAGTCCAGAATCCCTGTATGAATGAGCAGTGGCTGATCACATGCGTCCAGTTTGCCGGGGAATGCCCTATACACCGGGGACAATTACCTGGGAGGGCAGGGTTAATATATGTTACCAAGGCTTGGGTTCTATATAAAAGCTATTTAGAAAAGAAAAGCATCCGTCGCCAATTGGCCCCTCTTAACACACTACAGTTTAATATATTGACTTCTTTCCACATGTTGTCTGTTATTTCAAGACAATTTAATGTTTATCCCATTTTTTAATCAGTTTTTGGGTGGGTTCAGGGCCCTTAAACTCTAAATGCATTCTTTTCCATTCCCTGGCCTTTTCAAAACCCCCTCATCACTTAAAGCAGATGCCACCTCTGTGCAGCAAAGGTTCTTATCATTCCAAATGCCAATTAGCACTTGCTCCAGAAACTGAAAAAGTTTAGTAATCACACAACTCTAAATACATGTTTATGCTCTATTTAATTCAACACGCTACTTTCTCCTTCCCAACTGTAAATATATTATTGTAGCACAAATGAATGCCCCTGTGTACATACATGGCTTTACATTTCCAAATAAGCATGTTAGGAGGCCGTTGTTAAAATGGTGCTTGATATGCATGTCTTTCCATTTCTCAAATATACCTGACTCCAGTCACAGGGCAAATGACCTAATTCAACATTCTCTGCCATGCTTTAAGTGTAAGGTAACTTCAAAATCCTCGCCTTTGTAAGTCTTTTGACGAGAGTGCACAATGACCTAGACTCTGACCGAACAAAACGTAATTAGAAACTGATATTAGAGAAGCGTTGTGCAGTGTAATGGAAGAAATTGTCTAGGAGTGTGGCGGAAGGGCCGTGCCTTTGACACTTGCCTGTTTGCGCTTCATTGGCCATGTTGTGGAAAATGACTTTTAAACTTAGTCTTTGGGACAGGTTTAAGCTCAGAAAGATATTAAAAAAGGTGCTGCTTTGTACCCGTGTTTCATTTTGTTTTCTTTTTGTCGTGAAAGACATGGCTTGAATATGAAACATACACATAACGAATGTGGAGCAATGCAATACTATTTTCTTTACATATTTTCACAGTACATGTATGCACCAGGTACACAGGTAGATACAACACAGAGAATTGTGGCATACAAAAAATTCCTGTACAGCATATTTCCTGCAAGAGTATAGACTCAACTTGTCCATCATGAGCCCTTAAGTAAGGCTCAATATATCCACCTATATCTATTCTGCAAATTCCACAATCCATAATTCCAGGCCTGGACCAGGGTCATAACACAGGCCTCTGCAGCCCCTACGGAGAAGGGGGGCCCCAACCCATCAGTAGGACCCCTAGCCCTATAGGTCGATCCAATCTGCCCAAGGCGGCGGCCAATGAATATCTGTCATATATTGGCGACTAAGGGGCTCCTCATCACATTCTGCAGGGGGACTCATCTTTTTGCATTATGTCACTGCGCTGGACTTTCCAGACTTGTCTTTGTTGCTGCAGGAGTAGGAGCTTCAGGCCTCAGTGCAGGCCAGCCCTTCTCGGCCCCTGTAACAGCAGAGGGAGAGCAGAAAATGCTGCCCCTGGCAGGAAAAAGCACCCTCATACCAGTCTCACAGCTCTCCTGCTACTTTCATGGTTTTGAAACTGTGATACATTGGACGAATGACAAGAGGAAAAAAGGGCAGGGTTAAACTGAAAGTTTTATTTCTCTTATGTGCCACAAGGCTTTCAGTCCGTCTTTCCGATTGCTAGTTGTCCTCTCCTCGGTGAGGCTTGATATCTCGTGGCTGGAGTCACCCTCGGGAAAAAGAGAGAGACCCGTGTGAGGTTAAAGGGTTCTCAATAACCAACTCAGGGAATGGGCAGTGAGGGGTTTCTGAACACCCGGTTATCTGTCACCAGTGATGCGCTAGTAGAAAGCAATGCACTGAGCATTATCCTCATGCACGGTGCGAACCCTTCCGCACTGTGTTCACCCCCTTCCTCCCTCCATCCTTTCCAAGCCCTTAGCGTCGGGTCGGTCCCATTTAAATAACCCCCTGAGGCGGCCACGTACCTCCATGAGCCACGCTCCTCCTGGACCGCGGCGGGCGAGCTTGTGTTGCTGGGTTAGGTCCGGCTCCCGTCTTGACTCCTCCCGCCGGATCCTCAGTTTCGGCTCATGTGTTGCCTCTTCAGTCCCTGGACACCAGACGCCCTCTTCCGCGCTGCTCCTGCTCCTCGTGCTTCGTTCCTCCTTGAAGTTCCTCACCGTACTCGGCAGCAACTCCTCTTCCTCATCCAGGAAGCCGGTGAAAAAGCAATCTGACGTTCCTCCGGGGCTTGTGATTGGCCCATGTGACGTGGTCACATGGGTCGGGGTTGACTCCAGGAAGTGCTCTGTCTTAAAGGCTTCCTCCTCCTGACACACGGCCACATCCCAGGGAGGCTGGAAATAGAGGAGAGGAGAGACATAAGGGGGGAATACATCCTCACTGTCTCCCTCACCCTCGGTCCGATCAGGTAAGTTGCGACAGAAACCGTACTTAAGCTTTCATGCCATCCAAAGCTGATGGTCAATAAATGATCCTTGTAAAGACAATTGAATTTGCAGTGCCATAGTATAAAAACATATTAATTAATCAGTAAATGTTAAAAATTGGGTTCTTGGTTGACTAGGGTGTGAGCCCTAGTCATGCATTAACTCACAATCCTAGTCAGGGTAAGGCACCAGCAAACGCCAAATTAAAAGAATTCTTAATCTCTGGTAGGTTGGTACAGAGCAGTCAGGCTTAACTTGAAGGCAATGTGTAAACTATTTGTGCAACATTTCAAACAGTAAAAACAGTGAGAACGCCACACAAAAAAGATCCCACATCAGTTTAGAAACATAGAGAATATTTTAATTCTTTTAAAAAGACCAAAACAACAAAAATCCAATAAGTAGAACTTGAGTTATGAATTTTTAAAGAATAAACTGTAAAATAGCTCTTAGAAGCAATAAGCACTTATTTGGGATATCTGGATGCGCTGGACTGGGACAGTCAAAAGTTCAGGCCGACCGCGATGAAGCGTGGGCTGTCTACAGGGACAGGGACCAGGGCTGGCCCGCTGAACAAAAGCACCTTGATCCTGGATGCCTCGACGTCAAGGGATGCGTGGTGCAGTCAAAGCGATGCGTTATATATGGGAGCCCAGAAGTAATTGGGAGCACTTTTTACTCTTTCGTTTTAGGGCAGATACTCTTACACTATTATCATGTTTATCAGTTGGGTTCCAACATTACCTCAAACTAAGTACATGCCCGTACAACGGTACATCAAAACAATCAATAATGCATTTTTTATTCTTCTACGGTTTTTATAAACTTTTTTCTCAAAAGTTTTAGTAAACTTGCTGAAAGCAAGAAATTTTAGACATTGTAATAGAGCCTTCATACAGCCATCTGCTCACGGGAATCAATGCTTTTTTAAGATAGTTTTGCTACATTATTTAGCCAACCTTGTGGATTGGAGGTTTCATAAATTGCTGCTCATGCCTCATTCAGCCCTATTAATTGACTCTGTATTAGAAGCTTAATATTTTTATGTGAATTGAATTAATGTATTTATTAACTTTTATTGTACTGTTTCTGTTGTTTGTGTGCTTTTATGGTTGTTCGCAGCCGAATAAAGAATTTAAGATTAAATGAATGAAAATCAAGATCATGTATAGCTAGTGTTCATTATATTCCTTCTCACCAATCACCCAATAAATCTGTACTCATTAGTTATTCAGCACATTAAGTGAGCTGCAATCAAATCCTGGCCAATTGCTGTTTTGAGTTGATTAATTACTTTTGCACTAGAATTTTTTTGTTTACATACTTGGAATTTTAAGAACGTGTTAGGATCTAATGCAAGATAACTGTATTTGGTAATCATACCTGTCACAATGTTGCCATACTGATCATCATTTATTTCTTTACCTTCCTTTGTTCTTCTCAGAAAGCCATCTGCTTGGTCGTGTCGTTGTTGGTCCATTCATGTACACCCGTGGAAAAGAGCTGGAACATTGGAATGAAATGCTCAATAAACCCAAAGAACTGGTGAAGAGGTGGCATGCCCTCAGCCGCACTAGCACCTGAATCAAGGAACCAATATCTGGACGCACATCTTTGGGTGGAACTTTGCCTCAACATCTCATACACTGGTCTACTAACGCCATTTTATTTTTCATTTAGGGCAGATGTAACACATTGAGTGTCTTGGAGAGTGTATTTGCTACTGGTTCTACATCTAATGTTTCCAGAATGAATCCAGACAATGAGTCATAGTTCATGTGGCAAAGAAATTGTGAGATCCAAAACTTATCTGTTTGGTTAAAAATATCTTTATTAACCGCTTGCCTGCGGCAGGAATTCCAGCCAGGTGCTGGACATTCCGATCGCGGGCGTGGTCGTGACGGCACCACGCCGTCATGAGCACAGCTCAACCGTGACTCATGACGGCGTGGTGCCGTCATGAGCATCGAAGAGGTTAAGATAAGATGTATTAAAAGCACCATCAAAATAGTGAGTAGCCGCAAACAACAACTGCACAGACAGGCTTCATATGATGGCATCCATACATTGTCTTTCTCTCATTCAAGAACAAGTACTTATCAATTGATTGTTTTATTATGAAACATGCTCAGGAATTTACAACATAACAAACTTATCTTTCATAGGGCAGGTGTAAAGTAATCATCAACAAGAGAATCAGGTCCACATGTTAATGATAGAAAGTTAAGTGTTATTAAATAAAGATTTGTATTTTAAGCCTTTTCTACTTGATAGACCTAAAAAGCTCATCGTTATTGCTTTTTGAATCTACTTCACTAAGAACAAATATTAAACACGTGTCTTTAGACACAGAGGACAAGCATATGACAAACAATTGGCTTGCGCTACCCTCCTCCACCAATGCTAAGACCTTTACCTGCACCTTTCGTTAAAAGAGTATTCAAAGAAAAGGTTCACAGGATTTGGTAGCAGCTAAGACTCTAACACAGGATCAAACCCTTCAACCTTAAGGCAACTGCTGCCACACCTTTCAAGCTCTGATTCTCTGAAGCATGAGCTAAAAAAGTGTCTTTCTCATAGGACTCCTTAACTTCACACTAGCCCCATAAAGTATATCCTCATTCTGCCACATCACCCAAGACTGGCCAACTGAAGCTACCACATTACAAGCCTAGTCTCCCTGCTTATCTCTAGTTCAAACCAGTTTGCATTATATATAAGGTTATTCAGATCAGCTACTAACTATGACCTATGGATCAGCATTACGCTCCCTTTTTGACAGAAACTGTCCAAAGACCTAACAAAAACCAATGAGACTGGAGATCCCAAAGCTTCAAAATGAAAACAGAGAAATGAAGCCTTCAAAGGGTATGCCTCCATTGTCAGAAGCAACCTGCTCAATCATCTGACTGCCCACTACAATCCTTTCCTTCTCAAAAGAGCAAAGACAGTCTTCTTCCTTGATAACTGTGCAACTCCGCTTCCCCCACTGCCCTGACTCTTCTCCCTGGCACTGGGGCCTACCCTGACTACTCATCGAATTCTGGCCCTCTATTCTATGTTTAAGTTTGTATGCATCTTCTACTTGCAATCCTATCTTACTCCATGTTGTCATGTGGCCATCCATCTCTGCTTCTGAAAACATTATGTACGGGCATGGAACCCTTGTGCTATGAAAAATGCCTTGCTGCCCCTCAGTGCTAGTCTTGTGGTTTTGTAATACCATAAAAAAAGGAAAAGAAATTAAATGCTGTTTGTTGTTTCTCATCATGTCATTATTTTCCTTATTGATTAACGAGCTTTCTCTGGAGTATACTTCACTAAGTTATATCAGTTATATCATATGTGTTTTTTTCAATATATTTAATTGAGTGCCTGTATTTACAGTTAACTATGAGTGAATTAAGAATCAACCAATCAGAAACAAATAAGTTGAGAACAAAATTATAGATATATATTTTGCCCAGAAATGGTTCAATTTTAATTGTGGATGAAGTCCTCGTACTAGGTAGTCTGGCATTTGATCTCAAAATATAAGGTCAATGGTGTGAAGGGATCATTGACACAATATCAACGTAAATAATATTGTTTGACACAAATATTGTGTTAAAAATATGGTTTCCAAAATATCATGTCCCTATATTTATAATGGTAAGTACAAACATATCGGGAAAAATATATCGTTAACATTAATGTCATCCAAAAATCGATTTTGTTTACTATAGATAGAGTTTCAAGTAGTAAATGTTAAATGCTTTAATATATTTATTTAAAATAAAGTAAATTAAATAAATTCCACTAATATTTAATACAATTATAAATATATAATTATACAAACACATATAAATGCATATATATATATATACATTACCTACTGGCGTATACCTACTGGCGGTCGCCAGTAGGTAGTTATAGTTAGAACCTAGTTTCCATAGGAAAAGCATTTTTTGATTTGCCAATATCTTTCGCACCGTTTGACAAATCTTCGTGAAATTTTCCAGAAAATAGGGCTGGACTGCTCAGTTTGTGTGTTGAAAGTTTCGGGGTGATTTGTCAAGCGGGGGCCGAGATAAAAGGGGGTCCCAAAGTGCATTTTCTCCATGTTATTTTCTATAGGAAACTTTATTACAGGCTACAGCCCGACCTGCTGAACGGAATTACACCAAATTTGGCAAAAAGGTAGGTCTTGGTTTAGAGTGCACCCTTTTTTGAAATGGTGTAAATCCGTTCAGTAGTTCCTGAGAAATTTTAAAACGAAAAATATCGATATCTGAGCACTGAGGAGGATTCGCGAACCCTCCCTGGCACGAGCTTCACTCTGATTGGCTACCAACACTCCAAACCAGGAAGTGTTGGCAGCCATCTTGTGACTCGGTAACCGAGTCACAAGAAAAAGGGTGAAACAAAGATAAAAAAACATGAAAAGGGGGCAGGGTACAGGCACCCTGACCCCCTAGGCCTGCTCAGGGGGTCCCACAAAGACCCCCAGGGCCAAAAAAAGCATTTTGTTTTTTAAATTGGCCGAATTCGCGCTGGGGCCGCGAATCCTGCCAAGAAAATTTTAAAAAACCGAAGCACGGGCTCCCGCGCTTCATTGTATTTAAGCCCCCGGGTGGGCCAGGTCCCGGGGGCATGCCTAATTATGTGGCGGGGCCGCCCTGCAGCCCCGGGGACAGCCACCTCCCTGGGGCTCTGTTTTTAAAAAAAACTAAAAATGTGTGGGGGGGGGGGGGGGGCTTGAACCCCCCCCCACATGCCCCGGGGATCACCACCTCCCAGGGGCACTAAATATTGAAATTGGGGGGTCCGTTACAGACCCCCAAGCCCCGGGGACCACCACCTCCCTGGGGCTTTGAAAATGAAGGGAGGGGGCTGCGCGGTCCCCCTCCTGGAGCCCTCGATGGCCCTGGGGACCGCCACCCCCAGGGCCAGCTCCTGCAATGTCCCGGGGTGCCCACCCCCAGGACATTGCTATTTGCCATGGCAGGGCTGGAGCACGGCTCCCACCTTGCCATAGCAAACTCTGCTTTGCTTCATTGAAGCGAGAGCAGGGAAACCTGCTCTCGCTTCAATGAAGCAAAGCAGAGTACATGGAGCAAGGGAGATGCATGTCAGCAGCTCCCCTTGCTCAAGCAATGCCGGCTCCCGCAGGAGGCGGGGAGCCGGCGGGACAGTGGGGGCATTGAGGCTCCCCCCACGATCCCAATCACACAGGCCAGGCCCCGGGGGATGGGGTCCCCAGGGCCAAAAGTGGCCCAGGAGGGGGGCCACGTGGCCCCCCTCCCCTCCAATAATTTTTTTTTTTTAAACAAAAAGGCAGGTCCCAGGGGATGGGGTCCCCGGGGCCATAATTGGCCTGAGGAGGGGGGCCACGTGCCCCCCCCCACATAAATAAATAACAATTTTTTAAAAAAGTCTGGCCATGCCCCGGGGGATGGGGTCCCCGGGGCCGAAATTGACCTCAGGAGGGGGGGCACGCGGCCCCCTTCCCGTTTTTTTTTTTTTTTTTTTTAATAAATAGGGGTCAGGCCCTGGGGGATGGGGTCCGCAGGGCCCAAAAATGTAAAAGAAGGGGGCCACACAGCCCCCCTTGTAAAATAAAAAAATTAAAAAACAGCATCTCGCCGGAGGCCACGCCCCCTTTCTCCACCACTCTGCAAACCCGCCCCCGGGCACGTTGTTAGATGGGGAATTAATTCCCCTTGAATACTAAGAGTCCCTGGGGGCCAACTAGCCCACCAGGTACCTCCAATATGCGCCACAGAGCTGTGTTGCAGAGAGGTTGTCCGAGGCCACGCCCCTTTTTACACCACTCTGCAAACGCGCTTCTTGGCGCACTGTTGGTGGGGCAATGAGGTCCTCGTGTCCTGAGGACCTCAAGACACAAGTGGACTTCATCCCCCGAGGAGCAGTGCACCAAGAGGCGCGTTTGCAGAGTGGTGTAAAAAGGGGGCGTGGCTTTGGACCACCTCTCTGCAATCTAGCTCTGTGGCGCATATTGGAGGTACCTGGTGGGCTAGTTGGCCCCCAGGGACCCTCAGTATTTAAGGGGAATTAATTCCCCAACTAACAACGCGCTAGGGGGCGCGTTTGCAGAGTGTTGGAGAAAGGGGGCGTGGCCTTTGTCTACCTCTCAGCAATCCCACTGCATGGGGCTTACTGGAGGTAAGAGGTAGGCTAGTTGGCCCCTAAAGGACCCCCAGCAGCGAAGAGGACTTCAATCCCAATCCAAGAGCGCGCCAGGGAGCGCGTTTGTAGAGTGGTGGGCAAACGGTACGAGTACTTACCGGTGCTGCTGTGTGGGACTTACTGGTGGTAATAGGAGGGGAAGTTGGCCCCCAAGGATGTCCTTGGGGGGCCAACTACCCCTCTTGTTACCTCCAGTAAGTCCAACACAGTGGGATTGCTAAGACGTCTTCGGAGGCCATGCTCCCCTTTCTCCACCACTCTGCAAACGCGCCTCCTGGCAGACTACGGGATGGGGGATGAAGTCCAATTTAGTCCTGAGGGAGTTTGGGGGCCAAGAAGCCCTCCTGGTACCTCCTGTAAGTCCTGTGCAGCGGAATTCCTGAGCGCTGGTCGGAGGCCCAGCACCCTTTCTCCACCACTCTGCAAACGTGACTACTACTTAAAGAAGCATCTTTCTGCACCTCTGACTTAGAGGTAGTTTTAATCCCCTGCCCTATTATGTACTAGGGCCTTACAGAGGAGGTCATGTTAATCACAGGGGTACCCCAACGCATAGTGTTCCCTAGTGTATGTAGGTGTTTTCACTGTATTCTAAGTGTCTTTTAGCATAGCACTGGCTCTAGGCCTGGTTAGTCAGAGTCAGTTACCACCAGTACCCGTCAGCAAAAAGTTGGGGGGACAGGAGGACTTTCTGCTCCTCTGTTGGTTCTTTCTGCACATCTCTTTCTTCTTCCTGCACTTTTCTTTGTCTTTCTGGACTTCTGTTGCCTCTTTCTGCATTTGTCTTGCTTCTTTCTGTGCCTTTGTTCCTCTTTCTTCACATGTCCTACCTCTGTAGGCATAGTTAGAAATTAGCATTTAAAAAACCTTTGAAGTTCACTGAAAAAGCCATAGGTTTCATGGACGTTATAGTTAGAAATTAGCATTTAAAAAACCTTTGAAATTCACTGAAAAAACCATAGGTTTCAGGCAGGTTATAGTTAGAAATTAGCATTTAAAAAACCTTAGAAATTCACTGAAAAAACCAGAGGTTTCAGGGACGTAATAGTTAGTTGGACATTTCACTCGTACAAAACCATTGAAATTCGGCCGTTATAGTTAGTTCAGCTAACTATAACTCGCGCCCCCGCAATGCACTGCTGATGACGTCACATATTACATCATTCATGACATGGTCAGTGACATCACTGATGACATCTCAAATGACATCAATGATGACATCACTGATGACATCATCCACGTGATAATCTGATGTACCTCCTCACACCCTAATATACCCTTTGATACACCCACTCTAAAATACAGAGAACCATTTTCGAAACCATAGACACACCAATACCAATTACTACATACCCACTCACTGATTCCTAGGTCTACACACACATCCACTCATTCACCCATACAGTCACTCATACATGCAGTCACTCATCAATACAGCACTATCATATGCACTCATACACTTATACAGACACTCACACACCGCCACTCACCCATACAGTTACTTACACACCTAGTCAGTCATGTAAAGAATCAATCACACTCCCATTTACTCACCTATACAGTTATACACACACCACCTCACCTATTCATACAGATACTAACACATATTTACTCTCTTATACAATCACTGACACAAGCACACACTCATCCATACAGCCAATCTCACTATCACTCACTCTCACATATAGTCATTTATATACTCCAACACTCACATATACTGCCTTTCACATATGTAGTTACTCACACATATACCACTGAGACATCCATTCTCTCACCAACACAGCCATACGCACACTCACTCACCCATACAGCCCTTCACAGACACACTCTTGAACCCATACACCCAGTGAATCACCCATTCACACATCTATGCACAAAGTCACACACCCCCCACCCACCGACACAAACACTCAGGCACCCATACAGATACTCAGGCAACCAATCAATAACCCATATAGACACTCATGTAGCTACTCACCAACCCATTCAGCAGCTTACACAACAACAGACACACTGATACAGACATTCACACAGTTTAGTCACTATCCCATGCATTCAGTAAGACACATTTAATCACTCACTTATACAGTCACGCACCTACTAAATCCTCCATCCAGACACTTATACACCCACTCAATCTTCAATACACCTTGGCATATATATAAAACATATTTAAACTGTATAGAAACACACAGTCACTGGATGATGTCATCAGTGATGTCATCAGTGATGTCATTTGAGATGTCATCAGTGATGTCATCAGTGATGTCACTGACCATGTCATGAATGATGTAATATGTGACGTCATCAGCAGTGCATTGCGGGGGCGCGAGTTATAGTTAGCTGAACTGACTATAACGGACGAATTTCACTGGTTTTGTACGAGTGAAATGTCCAACTAACTATAACGTCCTTGAAACCTCTGGTTTTTTCAGTGAATTTCTAAGGTTTTTTAAATGCTAATTTCTAACTATAACGTGCCTGAAACCTATGGTTTTTTCAGTGAATTTCAAAGGTTTTTTAAATGCAAATTTATAACTATAACGTCCCTGAAACCTATGGTTTTTTCAGTGAATATATATATATATATATCTTGTGATCAAGGCCGCATGTCTGGCGGCCGAAACGCGTCATTTGGACATTTGATGCTCAAATAAAGAAATCATTGACTTTCTAACTTTGCCTTTGGAGTCTGTTTCCTGGTGTTGCGCCTTTCTTTGGATGGTGGTACCCCTGGGATCCTGCTGTGGAATATATATATATATATATATATTCGAAAAAACCAAAAGGATTCCCCGCACTTCCGCACAACACAGTGTGGCGAACAGAGAAACACGAACCACACGAAATCTGGCACTGTTGTTTATTTAGTCCTCAGATCTGACGCGTTTCGGACAACACTTGTCCTTGATCACAGATCACAGAGCCTAGTTCGCCATCTTTTTAAAATGTGCAGTGAAACTCCCCCACGTGGTATATAGACATAAAAAAACACTCATTTTGTCATTCTGCGTACTGATAAGTCTGTTTTTCAATTATTTGCACATTACAAACCCAATTTCATACGGTCAATAATAACAACAAAACTGAAACGGTATCATTGTAAGAGATGTTACAAATTACATAATAGTACCTGTTGTCCAATCAAAATAAATTAAATTTAAATTTAAAATTTTAGATTAAGATTAAGGCAGCGATATCTGGGGTTTTAATGAGTATCATTACTAAAAAACCCACTAGATGTTGCATTTGCACACCTTCTGCTGATTCTCCAGTGAATGAATTCAACACGTTCCTGCATAGCTCTTAAAAACTCTTAAAAGCATATGTTTTGAAAAAACAGAGAGACTCGATAAAAACCAAACAATCCCACATGATCGTGTTACTGGTTAAAGTCCCTCAAAAAAAATTTGCAAAAAATTGCATGTCCAAGTATAGGGATTCCTCTATATTTCCTTGGATAGCCATCTGGTCATGCAATAATTAAGTTTCTAAAAAACATGTGCAAATATCGCAAGGAACATTGTCAACCTTAGAAAAATGTGCAAAATACTGCCACTTTGGAGTACTTCCGTTCATCTTACTGCTTGAATGCAAAAACGTATTTGTGCAAAATGTCGCAAAAAACAATGTAAACATCAATAAGTATACACGCTGCTGCCAACATCGAAGAACCTTAGTTCATCTTCCTGCTTAAATGCCTTGGCATACATATTGACCCGTTTTATGTCAAACATTAAAAAACAATGTGCAAAACTACGCAAATACAAGTAAAGTGCTATATATTAAAAGTGCTACCTTTCGGTCAATATGACCCAATAAAGTGCAAGTGCTAAAACCAATAATTAAATACCCTCGTGGAAATTGTTAACCTAAAAATTAATTAAATACTAAAATCAGAGCATAGATGGAAATGGGAGGCCTACCGACACGAGAACTTATCTACAATTCTTCACATAACTGATCTTCATATAGGGGGAAGAACCATTCAATATCAGTCTTGACTGTCATCATTATTGTAATTTTATAGAAAATGGTGTAAATCCTCTGTGTTGTTAAGACCATTAGGAAATTTACTATCCAACTCCAGTATCATTTTTGATTCCATTTGCCTTAGAAGCTTTTTACTGTCCCCTCCTCTCCGTAACATTGGAATGGCCGCCACTACATAGTACCTCAAACAGTTAAGATCATTATTATGTTCTTGCTTGAAGTGGCGAGCCACGGGATAGGAGGCATCATTGTTCACAATCGCTCGCAAGTGTTGCAAAATCCTGACATGCACCTGTAGCTTGGTGCTGCCAACATATCTCAAGCCACAGGTGCCTGTCAGGATGTACACTGCATACTCTGTTCTGCAATTAAAACTCCCCTGAATGGTGATTTTGTCAGGGCTAAAAGGGGTGTGGTAGTGCGTAGTGTTTTCCCCAAATTTACAGGCTCTACACGAGGAGCATTTGGAGAACCCCTGTCTGGGTTGTAACCACATTGAAGCCCCTGCTAGTTCTGGACTGCTCTTAACAACTTGACTTCTCATAGATGGACCTTTTCTATAAGTGATGGAAGGCTGCAGAGGGAGCCTAGAAGTTAAAACCCCATCTGTAAGTAGTATAGGCCAACTGCGTTTTATTATTGAGCTTATCTTTCTCTCCTGTTTATTGTATGTGGTTACAAATCTCGGGACATCTTTTTCATCTACATTAGATGTTCCTTCGTTTGTACTGGCACTGAATAGGGATTCTCTGGGCCTGTCTTTCACTTTTTTGACAGCCTCCTTTAACGTGGCCTTGTTGTATCCTCTCTTTCTAAATCTAGAGAGAGCCTGTTCCATGCAGATGTTTAAACATGCCTCTGTGCTACAGATTCTTTTGAGGCGCAATAGCTCACCAAATGGGATATTTTTGATAAGATGTTTAGGATGCGCACTGCTGGCATGGAGTGTAGAATTGCCAGCAGTGACTTTTCTATGGAGGGTAGTTGCTATTATATATATATATATATATATATATATATATATATATATATATATATTACCTACTGGCGGTCGCCAGTAGGTAGTTACAGTTAGGACCTAGTTTCCATAGGAAAAGCGTTTTTTTTCCCCAATAACTTTGGCGCCGGTTGACGAATCTTCGCGAAATTTTCAAAACTAGTGATCAGCTCTGGTCAGCTCCTGCCTTGAAAGTTTCGGGGTGATTTGCCAAGCGGGGGCCGAGAAAAGAGGGGGGTCCCAAAACTCGTTTTCCCCATGTAATTTTCCATAGGACACTTTAGACAAAGCTACAGCCCGAACTGCTGAACGGAATTACACCAAATTTGGCAAAAAGGTAGCCCTTGGTTCAGAAAGAGTCTTTTTTGTTAAATGGTGTAAATCCGTTCAGTAGTTCCTGAGAAATTCAAAAAATAAATAAAGTTTCGATATCTGGGCGGAGCCTAACCCCCCCCGAGCACAAGCTTGGCTCTAATTGGCTGCCAACACTTCAAACCAGGAAGTGTTGGCAGCCATCTTGTGCTCGGACCGAGGGGGAAAGAAAAGGTGAGAGAAAGATAAAAAAAACAAGAAAAGGGGGCAGGGTAAAAACACCCTGACCCCCCAGGCCCAAAAAAAGCATTTTTTTAAAAATGTTTGGGCGGAGTTGCGCCGTGTTGTAGTATGATGCTCAGCCTGGATGACTGTGTGTGAGAATGTTGGTGTGTGGAATGTTGGAGTGCTTGAGTCAGTTGGTGACGGGCTGAGCAGCATAGAGGCTGCTCCTGGTTGGGCTCATCCTTTGTACAACTTACAACTTAAATAAACCTACATGAAAACTACCTCGGCTGGACTACTCATCTTATCATTGCATTTGGCGACGATTTGGAAGAACCTGCCTGTGCTACCTTACTCACAAAGCTTAAATTACTTAAAGGTAAAGCACCTGCTTTGAAATTGTAACCTGCGTTTTAAAAGAAACCTGTCACCCCCGAGCCCCACCAGTGACCTTCCACCGGTCGCCCACAACTAAAGTGTGCCAGTTCCTACCTGCAGGTCCTGCTGCCTCCCAGTTCCTGCCTGCTGACCTGCTGTCTGCCATTTTCTGCGACATTGCTCGCACACAACTGAAGTGTGCCAGTTCCTGCCTACAGATCCTGCTGCCTCTCTGACCTGCTGTCTGCCAGTCTCTGCTGTATTCTGCTGACCGGGTTGCTGAAGTGCCACTGTCCTGTGCTGCTTTACTTAAGGACCTCCATAACAGAAAAGACACGTTTTTCTGTCGGATCTGCCTTGCTGCCTGCCTTCAGTCTTTGATTTCCTTTGAGCCAGCGTGACCTGCCACTACTCTACAGCTACATACCTGCCCTACCGGCCCTGCTGTGCTTCTTTGTCTTGTTTGCATGTCAAAGTTACGGGGACATCGGCACATGCGATCATCCAGTACTTTTATTTACATTCGATGGGCTGATGCCGGTATTTGGGACGATAGCTGTAAGTACTTTATTTATTTTCCTAATTGCGTATTTTTCCTTCGTGTGTGCGCCTTCCCGTGGCAGTTGAACCGCCACCACACACATTTGAAATACGTCTCGAGCACACACAGAGCTCGCGCAGCCTTACCTTCCTCCTGCTGCATAGCGTCTCCTCCCTTTGCTTCACTGTGACGTATGTGGCTTGCTTCTTGTTGCTCGGTGTGCTTGGTGCACGGTGACGCCGGAAACCATCCGGTGCGGCGTCACCAGTGCGTGCCGCCATCTTGAGTTTGGCGTGTTTCTTCAGGTCATCAGTATTCCCCAACATACCTTGCGCTGTGCCAACCACGATGCCATTGCTTTTTCAATAAAGTTTTGGTGAATAAGCCTCCCGAGCGGTCCCCCTGTTGCACCTTCTTCAACTTCAGCATTTTTCTCCCACATGTGCATTTGTTTCAAGACATCGGATCGCCGTAGCGGATCATCGAATTTCATTGCAGGTACTGTTTCCCTTTGATTTTGTAAAACCTGCTGCCCCTCCTACATTGATCTTTGAGTCAAGCCTGCTCTTCTGGGAATTTTAAGCATCGCGAAGATCTGCTGTTTCCTCAGGAAGTCAAGTATCGCTTTGAGTGCGCAAGTACTGGATTTTCATTTCTCTATTGTGCCATCAAGTACATTAACTTTGTCTGTCGCCCTACAAGGAGTCAACTCTCCGCCAACCTGCAATTTACATTAACTGTAATTCTCCTCCATTGTTTTCTTGTTTCATTATTACAAATTTCTATGTAAAGGCTGATGTTCTGGCAGTTTATACTTACCTGAGTACATGCCTTGCTCCTACATACAGTTGCTCTGCACATTGTATTTCAGTGCTGCGGTGGTTGTGTGCTGTGTTTTTCATTATTCTTTATCAGAAATAATTATCGTTTATGATGTTATGCAAAGCTTTTATAATTATTTCTCTGCTTTGGGCTGCTGTATGTTGTCCCGTGTGGCGTGTCTCCACACCTATTTCTACAGTTTCTGTGTTTTTACATGATTACACGTGATGTTTTACAACACACCTATTTCTGCTGTTCCTACGAAATGTATTCTACCGTGTGGTATCTGCTACCACACCAAGTTCTGCTGTTCCTATGAAATCCATTCCACCGTGTGGTATCGTCCGCCACACCAAATCCTACTGTTTCATGTGGTGCGTTCCCACATCTGTTTTATGTGGTGCGTCCCCACATTTGCTTTACCTGTTGTGCATGTTGCATTCTTTCATGTGGTGCGTTCCCACATCTGCAGTTCCTGCATGTTTCTTTGTTTCATGTGGTTCCTGCTTTTACGTTGCATAGTTTCATGTGGTGTTTCCACGTCTGTTTTCACGTCGCAGTGTCATGTTTTGCGTCACCACATCTTCCGTTTCTACATATTGCATTGTACCGTGTGGTATTTTCCACCATACCTAGTTCTACTGTTTTTACATATTGCATTTTACTGTGTGGTATCTTCCACCACACCTAGTTTTACTGTTTCTACATATTACATTGTACGGTGTGGTATCTTCCACCACAACTAGTTTTACTGTTCTACATATTACATTGTACTGTGTGGTATCCTCCACCACATCTAGTTCTACTGTTTATATATATTGCATTGTACTTATTACTTATGCTGTTTCTACATATTGCATTGTACCGCGTGGTATCTTCCACCACACCTAGTTTTACTGTTTCTACGTATTACACTGTACTGTGTGGTATCCTCCACCACATCTAGTTCTACTATTTATATATATTGCATTGTACCATGTGGTATCTTCCACCACACCTAGTTTTACTGTTTCTACATATTACATTGTACTGTGTGGTATTTTCCACCACACCTATTTGTGCTGTTCCTACACATTGCATTTTACCATGTGGTATTTTCCGCCATATCCAATGTTGTTTTCCTACACTTTGCATTCTTCGTGTGGTGCTTAACCACACTCTCCATCCCAACCTGTTCTGGGAATTTCTATGGTGTAGCTCACCTTTCCATTTTCACCCCTTTCCTACCTCTGTGAGCTCAACACCTTTTTATTTGCTGTGTTCTGGGGACTTTTCCCAATGCTACTGCTTGTGTGAACGACAGCCACCATTTTTCTGTCTGCGGCTGTCTTCCACCCATTTACTGTTCTCATTACTTCATTGCTTTGTTCTCTCCTTCACCTTGTTGCTGGTACTCTTGTACTTTCTTTGTGTTTGCCTGGCTAGCTTGCATGTTCCTAGTACCTGGGTTGGTTTGTTGCTTGTGGTGTGGGAGTGTGTGGATTGTGTTTTAGGGAGAAAGGGAGATGGTGCGTGAGCGAGTCTTTCGTGCTTCCTGTTTTTCCTGTTACTCCCTAACCACTTATTCCTTTTTCATCTGTATTTCCTACTTTCCCACCTTCAATTTTTATGCCATGTTTCGGTATCAATTTTCATGCCATGTTTCAAGATGCTTTTGCCTCATTTATTTCTGCAACTTTTATTATGCCTCCTGAGAGTTCCTTCCTTCCCATTGTAAAGGAGGGAGATGTTGTAGTATGCTGCTCTGTAAAGGAGGGAGATGTTGTAGTATGATGCTCAGCCTGGATGACTGTGTGTGAGAATGTTGGTGTGTGGCATGTTGGAGTGCTTGAGCCAGTTGGTGACGGGCTGAGCAGCATAGAGGCTGCTCCTGGTGGGGCTCATCCTTTGTACAACTTACAACTTAAATAAACCTACATGAAAACCACCTTGGCTGGACTACTCTACTTATTATTACACGCCAGTGTGCGAATTCGTCTGAAAATGACAAAAAACAAAGCGCGGTCTCCCGCGCTTTGTTTTCAAAGCCCCCGGGTGAGCCAAGTCCCGGGGGCAATTTATTCATGTAGCGGGGGCCCGCAGCCCCAGGGACCGCCACCTCCCCGGGGCTTCTTTTTTACGTGAGTGGGCGGGCACTGAAGCGTGACGGCTTTGCCTGGCACCGCTACCTTCATGAGTGGGCGGGCTTTCTTTGCTGGCTCTAATAATAGGTACGCCGCAGGCGTGGTATCTCTACGTCGCCTTTCCATGTCAGTGGTTTCAGGACTCCTGAAACCATTGACATGGAAAGGTGGCGGAGTCAGCTGCAACGCTCTGTCAACCTCAAAAGCCTTATCATATATTCGATAGGGAGGGCTGGGTGCAGGTTGCGGTTGTAGTGCGCTGGCCGTGTTGGTTTTGGCTGGGCCACGGTGACAGAGTATCAGTGAGACCGGAAGAGAGGGGGCGGGAGTTGAGGGTCTTTGGGTCCCATTAGGAGCGCATTGGGTATAACGTCGCCTTATGTGAGATTTGTTTGTGGTTTTAACTTCTGCTACAGGTCGTGTGCATTATCTAACCAACAAAGATAGAATATCACTTTCTCTACACTTGATTTAGCCATGTGTACGTTTATTAAGCGCCCTGAAGAGTCAGTCTACCTACCGGCCCAGCTGGCGCTTTACAAAATAATGCCATACTCAATGGCAGGGTGTGCTGCGTGGCAAGCAAGAGGGGCATCGTCAGAAGATATGTGCGTACTGGCAGTATCAAAGTATTAGGGGAAGTCTGCGGTTGCTGCTCCCTCCCGTTGTCACTTGTTTACCCCCGCCCTCCCTCCTTCCTGTTATCTGTGGTCACTTGTTTACCCCCGATCTCCCCCTCCCTCCCACTGTCCATTGCCACTTGTTTACCCCCACCCTCCCTCCCATTGTCACTTGTTTACCCCCACCCTCCCTCCCTCCCGTTATCCCTGGTCACTTCTTTACCCCCAATCTCCCCCTCCCTCCCACTGTCCATTGCTACTTGTTTACCCCCACCCTCCCTCCCATTGTCACTTGTTTACCCCCGCCCTCCCTCCCGTTATCCGTGGTCACTTGTTTACCCCCAATTTACCCCTCCCTCCAACTGTCCATTGCCACTTGTTTACCACCACCCTCCCTCCCGTTGTCACTTATTTACCCCCGCCCTCTCTCCCTCCCGTTATCAGTGGTCACTTGTTTACCCCCTATCTCCCCCTCCCTCCCAATGTCCATTGCCACTTGTTTACCCCCACCCTCCCTCCCGTTGTCACCTGTTTACCCCTGCCCTCCCTCCCTCCCGTTATCCGTGGTCACATGTTTACCCCCACCTCACATACTCCCTCCCGTGGTCCGTGGTCACTTGTTTACCCCCGATCTCCCCATCCCTCCCACTGTCCATTGCCACTTGTTTACCCCCACCCTCCCTCCCGTTGTCACTTGTTTACCCCCGCCCTCCCTCCCTCCCGTTATCCGTGGTCACTTGTTTACCCCCAATCTCCCCCTCCCTCCCACTGTTCATTGCCACTTGTTTGCCCCCACCCTCCCTCCCGTTGTCACTTGTTTACCCCCGCCTCACACATTCCCTCCCGTGGTCTGTGGTCACTTGTTTACCCCCACTCTCCCCCTTCCTCCCACTGTCCATTGCCACTTGTTTACCCCCACCCTCCCTCCCGTTGTCACTTGTTTACACCCGCCCCTCCCTCCCTCCCCGTTATCCGTGGTCACTTGTTTACCCCAATCTCCCCCTCCCTCCCACTGTCCATTGCCACTTGTTTACCACCACCCTCCCTCCCATTGTCACTTGTTTACCCCCGCCCTCCCTCCCTCCCGTTATCCCTGGTCACTTCTTTACCCCCGATCTCCTCCTCCCTCCCACTGTCCATTGCCACTTGTTTACCCCCGCCCTCCCTCCCTCCCGTTATCCGTGGTCACTTGTTTACCCCCAATCTCCCCCTCCCTCCCACTGTCCATTGCCACTTGTTTACGCCCACACTCCCTCCCGTTGTCACTTGTTTACCCCCGCCCTCCCTCCCTCCCGTTATCCCTGGTCACTTCTTTACCTCTGATCTCCCCCTCCCCCCACTGTCCATTGCCACCAGGGGGTGCGTTTGCACAGTGGTGCAGGGAGGGGGCGTGGCCTGATGTGACAAGTGTGCAAACGCGCCCTGTGGCGCGTTTTAAGTTGGGGGATTAAGTCCCTATGAATCCTGAGGGTCCCTGGGGGCCAACTAGCCCACCAGGTACATCCAGTAAGCGCCACAGAGTTGCGTTGTAGAGAGGTGTAAAAAGGGGCGTGGCCTCGGACCACCTCTCCGCAACGCAGCTCTGTGGTGCTTACTGGAGGTACCTGGTGGGCTAGTTGGCCCCCAGGGACCCTCAGGATTCAAGGGGAATTAATCCCCCAACCTAAAAACCCGCCAGGGGGCGCATTTGCACAGTGGTGAAGGGAGGGGGCGGGGCCTGATGTGACATGTGTGTACTTATCCAATCACTCCGCCAAAACCCAAGCACTTATAAATTCACCATGCACTCTCCTTGCAGTACTCTAATCATCCAGTCACTACCCATGTACTCATGCAATGACCCAGGCACTAACACATGCACTGCTACAATCCCCTGAGCACTACCCATACAGTCCAGCCATCTCCTTGTCACTACCCATGCACTCCTCCAATCACCCAGCCAGTTCCATGTCCTTATCTAATCACTCCGCCAAAACACAAGCACTTATAAATTCACCATGCACTCTCCTTGCAGTACTCTAATCATACAGTCAGTACCCATGTACTTATGCAATGACCCAGGCACTAACACATGCACTGCTACAATCCCGAGCACTACTTATGTAGTCCAGCCATCTCCTTGTCACTACCCATGCACTCCTCCAATCACCCAGCCAGTTCCATGTCCTTATCTAATCACTGCGCCAAAACACAAGTGTAGGAGAGTAGGATCTGCTTCTTATAGTTACCCCCACTTTTTGCTGATGTTTCACTGTTTTTCGACTTAGCCAGACTGAGGCCCTGCTAATCAGGACCCCAGTCTATCTGCTTTCTACTCTAAATTGACTGTATGTACTTTAGGTACACTCCAGATTGGATTCTGGGGTACCCTTGTGAGTCCCTAGTATATGATATACTATGTACCCAGGGCATAGGTACCCCAAAGGTCTACCAGGGGCTGCAGCATGTATTGTGCCACCCCTGGGAAGCCTTTTAAAATGACACAACAGGTCTGCTACAGCAGCCTGTGTAAGGTGGTATATGCACCCCTTACTGAGATATAGGTTCCCTATATCTCTCCATATCACTGCACATGTAAACCTATCAGTCACCCCTATGGCAGGCCTTAACAATCCTGAGGGCAGGGTGCTGGGTTTCATGTGAGAGGGTGCCCATGCATGAGCAGAGCCCCTCTGCAGGTTTTGGAATCTTCATTCCGGGGTTGTTTGTGATGCAGCCAGACCATATACTCTTAAGTGCATTATAACCCAGCGGTAAATGCTAACTTGAGAATGGCTGCATGGAAACATGTCGTGTTTGGTGTCAAACACCTTGGAATCATACCTCCACCCCAGTACTGGGGTGGGAGGTATGATTCCTCCCTTCTAGAGGGAGCCACATGACATCACCGGTACACCCGGTACCAGCTTAACAGAACCCTGGCATCACAAAATGGATGCTGCAGCCACAGACACGAGTCTGCCCTCCTGCTGCTGGACGAAACTCCGGCAGGGGAGGCCTGGACAATAGGTTTTCCTGTCACAGGGAGGTGTGACCACCTCCCAGACAGGCTTTAGTGTATTGGGGCTGGGTGAGTGCACTCCAAGAGTGCTTTGAAGTCTGCACTGGGGGCACATTTGGTGTCCCTGTGCATAGTCCAGCTCAAACCGTTTGCAGGTGCTACCAGCCCCTGCTCTGGCACGAAACTGGACAAAGGAAATGGGTGTAGCCACCCCTCTTTCCTGACCCTCCCATAGGTGGGTCCCCATAGTTTGTCCCACCCCTTCCTTGGGTATAAAGTAGGAAACCCTGACTACAGGACTTTAGATTACACCTGGACTAAACTCTGTTACCAGAAACCAAGTACTTCGACGATCTACACTACGTTGGATGACTGAAGAATCTCCCTTGGAGTAAAGGAGTTACTCCCCTGCAAGACAGGCACCTTTAACGCAAATGACTGGTTGGCATCTCCAAAGCTCCTGTGGACTCCGAAGAATATTGCCACACAGGAGGTGGGTTTTCCGAGGTCTCTGAGGTTAATCTGTGCCCACAGCAAGTCTGAGGCCCGTATCCTTCGTGGAGACCGTGCAACCTGAACCCCTGGACACCGCAACCATTTGCAGAAGCATCAGCTTTCCGGCAACCCCTGAGGCTGAGCTTTGGGTTACTTGTAGCCCTGACCCCGAGCAGTAATTGCACCAAACATTGCAGGCCTACACTCAACGAGTGTTCCGTGGGCCACCATTTTGTGATTCCTATTGAGGTCCCTTTGCGATCCCTGGTCCGTTGACCTGTGGGTCCCCAAGAAGGCAACTCTAACTTTTATTGGGCTTCCCTGGTTGCTCCAGATGTGCCCTGGCTCTCCATTGCTTGGGGAGTCCCCAGGACCTTGCTGGTCTACACAGAAGCATCTTTTCTCTTCCTGCGTGGGTTGCTGTTACCAAGGCTTGTTGTGGTCAATCCGATCACCAACACCCCAACACTCGACATCCTTCGTGGGACAGCTCGAATCCGGCTCCTGGTTGTCATCGACGTCTCCGGGACCCCGTGGCTGCAGAGTCAAGCTTCACCTCTTTGCACCTGAAGCACCCGACATCGGTGGGCATTCGATTGCTCCGCTCCTGGTCACTGGCTAGTGACCCAGACTCTGTCCCCTCTGCTTTCAGGTTCTTCACATCTTCGATCCAGGCTTGGATCAACCTGGACACTTTCCTTCTTCACGGCAGCAGTACTTTGCAGCACATCGCCATTGAAAACAACGACGATTCCCGACACCCGTTGACACCTATGCACCCGGCTTCCCTGGGTGAGGTAACTCGAGTACTCCAGTGCTCCCGTGGGTGTTGGCCCTAGAACCCCTTAAGTCTAAAGGGGTTTGCTGAAAGTCCTCTCCTAAGTGTCCTTTATCTTTAAAATTCCAACCGCGACTTTCCGCATTAAATCCTACGGCGCTCGCGACTGTGTTCTCACACTGCACACGTCCCCCGTGGGTCTCCTGTGGCACTACCTTGGGTGGTTCCTTGGGGTCCCAGCGATTCTACGTGCTCTAGGCACTGTGTCTAGTCAAGTCGTGGTTCTTATACCACTTTCTTAGTATTTGGTTTGGTCTCCCCCTGGAGCCCACTGTGTATTGTGCTATTTACAGTCGTTTTAATACTGTGATATTGTGTATCTTGGACTCTAATCTCATAAAGAGATTAGTAGTTAGTGTTTAGAAATAAATATATATATTTTATATATATCTTGTGTGGTTCTCCTTTCATTTCGTCATTCAAGAGGTTATAATCTGGTAAACCAAGCTGCTTTACACTCCTTCAAGACTTAGCCTGAAGGCTGCTCTCCACAGCTACCATTAGGATAGCTTTCTATAAGGTTGTCTTTAAACCTACCATCAATAAGGGTCGTTTGGACTGGTGCAAGGTGCCCACTATAACTAGTGGACAGCATATGCCAGGCCAACTTCTCACGATTGGTGTGCAGCGGTTGGATTCAAGCTTGCTATTGCTTTACCAGATAATCTCTTTGAGTGACTAACTGAAAACCACTATAGGTACATAGGTACATATAAATCAAGTTTAGAATACAGTAAGTTCTACTGAACTTAAAGTTGTGTGTCAAGGGCTTAGCACACCCTTTCTACAACTCAAGAGAGTCTCAGTTCCCACTAGAGTAGGTAGGTGCATACACCACACCACACTAGAATGTCTTCAAGGCCTGAAGTCAGTGACTCCTTGCCCACTAGGTATGACAATCTCACATTCCAGGAATTGAGAAATATGTGTACCTCTAGGAAACTGAAGACAGGGAGACATGCAAGCACTCAACGCCTCATAGAGGCTTTGCTGTTAGATGACCTCAGAAAGACCCCAGGGTCTGATGAGGCAGGCAAGTTGGGTGGGACAGCAGAAGAGGAAAGGCCAGGTAGTGAACACTACTATGACCCAGACTCTGATGCTGACCAGGAGGATCAAAATGATTCCAACCTGGATAATCCAATTCTTCCTGCAGGTGAGGAAGGCCTCAGTGGCCCTCTCTTCACTCCCCCAGGAAGGGTTAATAGTGTACCAAGAAGATCAAGATCTCCTTCTCAGGAATCTAATCATTCTAGTACTTCTATAGGGTCCTCTGCTTCTCATATAAGGTCATCCTCTTATGAGAAGAAGTGCCAACTGCTTGAGTTTGAGAGAGCTAAGCTCAAAATCAAGAGAGAGCAATTGGCCTTAGGGAATCCCTGGAGCTTCAGAGAGCTTCTCAGAAGATGGGACTAGGGTCCCATGGTGGCAGCAGCAGTGTCCCTAGATGTAGAGATCATACTCATGACCATAGGAACCTGAACAAGATTGTCCCTCCCTAACAGAGTGGGGATGACATCCACAAATGGATAACTGCACTGGAGAGGGCCTGTAAAGTACAGAGGGTCCCTCAGGAGCAGTGGGCAGCAATCTTGTGGCTCTCCTTTGCAGACAAAGGTAGAGACTAGCTCCTCACTGTAAGAGAAGAGGATGCTGACAACTACAAAGTCCTGAAGAGTGCTCTGATTGAAGGGTTTGGCCTAACCACTGAACAATACAGGCTAAAGTTCAGAGATACCCAAAAGGCACAGACTCAGGACTGGGTTGACTTTGTTGATTGTGCTACTAAGGCTCTGGAAGGCTAGTTACTTGGCAGTAAGGTGTGTGATTTCAAAGGATTGTATAATTTAATCATGAGAGAGCAGATCCTTAATAACTGTCAAAATCAACTGTTACATCAGTACCTGGTGGACTCTGATCTGACCTCTCCCCAAGAATTGGGTCAGAAGGCAGACAAGTGGGTCAGAACCAGGGTGAGGCAGAATGTTCAGAACCAAGGTGGTGACTCTAAGAAGCAAGATTCTAAGAACTCTGATAAGGGTGGGGAGAAGGGTAAAGACCAGAAGTCTTCTCAAGGGCCCCAAAAATCTGCATCTGGTGGGGAGTCCCAATCTAACAAAGGAAAAGGCCAAAAGAAACCATGGTGTAAAATCTGTAAGCAGAAAACCCATTGGACTAGTGATTGTACCAAGACCAAAGACTCAACTCCAGCCACCATTGCACCTAAGGCAACTGTTCCCCCTAGTTCAGCTCCAAGTGGTGGTGTTCCAAATAAGGGTGTAGTAGGGTTAACCCTGGGATCTGAGATGGACTCTGGCCTAGTCAGAGTTCCAACTCAGGCTGTACTGATCTGTGATGGAGGCATGGATATGTCCTCCTATGTGAGTCCCAGTAATCTGGGCAAATACAGACAGCAGCCCTTAATCAATGGAAGAGAGGCTTTGGCATTCAGGGACACAGGAGCAAGTGTCACAATGGTGACAAAAGATCTTGTAGCCCCTGAGCAGATCATACTTGGTGAAATGTACCAAGTGACCAATGCTAGCAATGTCAGGACAGACCATTCCCTGGCAGTTGTTAATTTCTCCTGGGGAGGGGTAACTGGCCCTAAGAAGGTTGTGGTAAGTGCAGACCTCCCTGTTGAATGCTTGCTTGGAAATTATTTGGAAAGTTCAGCTTGGGCTGAAGTTGAACTCAGGACCCATGCAGAAATGTTGGGCATCCCTGCAGATGTGTTTGCTATGACCAGGTCACAGGCAAAAATGTCTAAAATTGAACAGGCCCTGGATTCTGGAAGAATGGACCAGGTGCCTCCCAAGAGGAGGAGCAGTAGGGTTAAGGCGGTGTCTTCCCCCCTGCCTCAGAATGCAGATCAGTCTCTTGAGGGAGATGATCTCAGTCCTGAAGAAGGAACTGTCCCAGAGGAGCTTGAACCTGATCAGGTTGAGTTCTTGGGGACAGGGGGCCCTTCCAGGACAGATCTGAGCCAGGAGCAACTGAGCTGCCCCTCTCTTGAACCCCTCAGACAGCAAGCTGCTGCTGAGGCTGCTGGGAGTGCTAGTGGTACCCATAGGATCTATTGGGATGATGGACTCCTTTACTCAGAGTGTAGAGACCCCAAGCCTGGAGCCACCAGGAGGTTGGTTATACCTCTGAAGTTTAGGAGCTTCCTATTGACACTAGCACATGATATCCCATTAGCAGGTCACCTAGGCCAAAATAAGACATGGGACAGAATTGTCCATCACTTTCATTGGCCTCATTTGTCTGAGGACACCAAGGAGTTTTGTCGCTCCTGTGTCACCTGTCAAGCCAGTGGCAAGGCAGGTAGCACTACAAAGGCCCCCCTGATACCACTACCTGTGGTGGTGGTTCCCTTTGAAAGGGTAAGGATTGACATTGTTGGTCCCCTAGACCCTCAAACAGCATCTGGGCACAGATTTATCCTGGTGGTGGTGGACCATGCCACTAGGTACCCAGAAGCCATTCCCCTCAGGACCACCACAGCTCCTGTGGTGGCAAGGGCCCTCCTGGGAATCTTTTCCAGGGTGGGTTTGCCTAAGGAGGTAGTATCAGACAGAGATGCAAACTTCATGTCTAGTTACTTAACTGCTATGTGGAAGGAGTGTGGAGTAAACTATAAATTTACCACCCCCTATCACCCACAATGCAATGGTTTAGTTGAAAGGTTCGACAAAACCTTGAAGGGCATGATTAAAGGTCTCCCAGAAAAGCTTAGGCGCAGATGGGACATACTTTTGCCCTGCCTTCTCTTTGCCTACAGAGAGGTTCCACAGAAGGGGTTGGTTACAGCCCATTTGAGCTTCTGTTTGGACATCCAGTTAGGGGTCCATTGTGTCTAGTGAAGGAGGGATGGGAGTTACCTCTCAAACCCCTAAACAGGATATTGTGGACTATGTACTTGGTCTCCGCTCCCGGATGGCTGAGTACATGAAGAAGGCAACTAAAAACCTTGAGGCTAGCCAGGAATTACAAAAGCCTGGCATGACCAAAAGGCTGTGTTGACTGTTTATCAGCCAGGACAGAAAGTATGGGTGTTGGAGCCTGTGGCCCCAGCAGCCCTCCAAGAAAAGTGCAGTGGCCCCCATACCATTGTTGAACAGAAGGGAGATGTTACCTATCTGGTGGACCTTGGAACTCCCAGGAGCCCCCACAGGGTGCTCCATGTCAACAGACTGAAACCATATGTTGACAGGGCAGACATGGGCTTGCTCATGGCTACTGATGAGGGACAGGAGGAAGAGAGTGATCCACTGCCTGACCTGCTCTCTCAGAACCCTGATGATGGATCAGTAGATGGTGTAGCCTTGGCAGGCAGCCTCACTGACCAGCAGCAAACTGATTGCAGACAAGTTCTCAACCAGTTCAGACATATGTTCTCTCTGACTCCAAGTCAGACTACCTGGTGCACTCATGAAGTGGACACTGGGGACAGTCTGCCTGTTAAAAATAAGATTTACAGGCAACCTGACCATGTCAGTGACTGCATCAGGACTGAAGTCCAGAAGATGTTGGATTTGGGAGTGATTGAACCCTCAGATAGCCCTTGGGCTAGTCCAGTAGTCTTAGTGGCTAAACCTCACACCCAGGGTGGTAAGAGAGAGATGAGGTTTTGTGTAGACTACAGAGGTCTCAATGCAGTCACTAGGACTGATGCCCATCCAATCCCTAGGGCAGATGAGCTCATAGACACTTTGGCCTCAGCCAAGTTTCTCAGCTCCCAGGAACTACCCATGCACTCTTTCAATCACTCAGACATTACCCCTGCACTCATACAGGCATTACCCATGCACTCCTTCAATCACTCAAACACTACCCCTGCAGTCATGCAATCACCCAGGCACTGCCTATGCACTCATGGAATAACCCAGGCACTACCCTTGCACTCCTCCAGTCATCCAGGCACTATCCATGCACTCATGCAATCACCCAGGTACTACTCATGCACTCCTCCAATCACCCAGAAACTACCCATGCAGTCCTACATGCACCCAGGCACTACCCATGCACTCTTCCATGCACCCAGGCATTACACATGCACTCCTCCAATCACCCAGACATTACCCCTGCAGTCATGCAATCAGCCAGTCACAAGCTATGCACTCCTCCAATTACCCAGGCACTAGCCTGCAGTCATCCAATCACTCAGGCAATCTTTTTGCACTCATCCATTCCCTCAAGCAAAACCCATGCACTCTTGTATGCACTCAGACTCTACCCATGCACTCATTTAATCACTCAGACACTACTCTTGCACTCATCCATTCCCTCAAACACTAATCATGTACTTATCCATGCACTCAGGCACTACGGATGCACTCTTCCAATCACCCAGGCACTACCCAAGCACTCATGCAATATGCCAGGCACTACCCAATCACTCAGGCACTACTGCTGCACTCATTCATTCCCTCAAACACTATCCATGCACTCATCCAATGACTCAGGCAATACTGCTGCACTCATTCATTCACTCAGACAGTACTTATTCACTCATACAATGACTCAGACATTACCCTTGCAGTCATTCATAGAACACATACAAGTTTGTCTATTTTTAACCAATTAGGCGGTTCTAAAAAGAACCATTTTTTTCTTCTTTTTTGTTTTTACATTTTTTTGTGTATTTTGAACTCTTCTTTAATTTTTTTGGTGTTCTTTTTAAACAAAAGATTGAAAAAAACAAGATAATGAACTAAAAAAACTTTTTGCAATTAGAAACTCATTGCAAAAACAAACAAAAAAATTAACAATGATGATTCTTTGCAGCAACAGCAACAGCTGCAACAGATTGCTCGCCTGCACAAAGAAGTTTCTTGCACTTTATGCAGTGCTGTTCCAGTCCTGCAAACTCTGGAACAATTTGTGTGGATGCAGTGGATCCCGCAGAAGTACTAGGTCTGGCGACCTCATCATCTTGCTGTGACTCATGCATTTGGAGCCGATGTTGTTCACGCACAAGGCGGTTTGGGTGCATGGTCTGAGGTGTTTCAGCATAGATGAAGTCCCGCAGGAATACTTCTTTTCTGATCCACGAGATAAAACTTTCTTGCACACACTGCAGGTGACTTTGCGCGCATTCACCTTCTTCTCTCCTGCTGGGATAGAGAAGAAAGCCCACACAATACTCGCTTTCCTTTTCTTAATGGGTTCTTCCAGCTCCTCTTCATCTGTAGGAATATTCTGTGGTGGATTTTGAGATGCCATTTCCTCTCTTGGAAAAAAACACCAAAAAAATCAAATAAAGAGGCACAGAAAACACAAGAGGTGTTTCTTGAAAAGATGCTCCTGGAAGAATGAAAAAAATGGGTGGGGTCCTTCAAGTTCTAGAATAGAAAGCTTCTAAACCAATAAAATTGTTTATTTTGAAGTCACGTGGGAATCATGCACCCGGCGCGCAACCGGCGCGAATCCCGAAAACTATATTTAACAATAATATATCTTTATTACAATTACAAATATATGATATTTACAGTTATATTAAGTAATCTCTTGGTATAATATATATAATAAAGTTATATACATATACTTTTAAAACTTAAAGATTTGTGATGGATTCGCGCACCCAGAGCGACCCCTGGAAATACATACGTGACGTTGCGTGGGGTCCAGAACCGCGCACCCTCCGCATACGCAATGCACATCCTACATGACTTAACCAATATGGCGGCAAAATTCATGGATTCACGCAACCACCGTAACTAGTATACGAAGAAAAAAAAAAAGGTAAATTCATATTTTAGAAAGTAGAAAACATCACATTATTTTTATAAAAGTTTAAAAATTCTGAAAAAGCATTTTTGGACATTACAATTAGAAATTAGCATTTAAAAAACCTTTGAAATTCACTGAAAAAACCATAGGTTTCAGGGACGTTATAGTTAGAAATTAGAATTTAAAAAACCATAGATATTCACTGAAAAAACCATAGGTTTCAGGGACGTTATAGTTAGAAATAAGCATTTAAAAAACCTTAGAAATTCACTGAAAAAACCGTAGGTTTCAGGGACGTTATAGTTAGTTGGACATTTCACTCGTACAAAACCAGAGAAATTCAGCCGTTATAGTTAGTTGAGCTAACTATAACCCGTGCCCCCGCAATGCACTGCTGATGACATCTCATATTTCATCACTCATGACATGGTCAGTGACATCACTGATGACATCACTGATGACATCTCAAATGACATCACTGATGACATCATCCATGTGATAATCTGATTCACCTCCTCACACCCTAATATAATCTTTGATACATCCTCTCTAAATTATATACTGCCATTCTCAAAACCATAGACACACCAACGCCAATAACTACATACCCACTCACTGATTCTTAGATCTACACGCACATCTACTCACTCACCCATACAGGTACTCATACATGCAGCCACTCATCAATACAGCCACTATCATATGCACTCCTACACCTATACAGACAGTCACACACCGCCACTCACCCATACAGTTACTTACACACCTAGTCAGTCATGTAAAGAATCAATCACACTCCCATTTACTCACCTATACAGTTATACACACACCACCTCACTTATTCATACAGATACTAACACATACTTACTCTCTTATAAAATCACTGACACAAGCACATACTCATCCATACAGCCAGTCTCACAATCACTCACTCTCACATATAGTCATTTATATAGTTCAACACTCACATATACTGTCTTTCAAATATGTAGTTACTCACATATGTACCACTGAGACATCCATTCACTCACCAACACACCCATACACACACTCACCCACCCATACACCCTTTACAGATGCACTGTTGAACCCATATACCCAGTGAATCACTCACTCACACATCCATGCACAGTCTCACACACACCCCCAACCACCCACACAGACACTCAGGCACACATACAGATACTCAGACAACCAATGAATAACCCATATAGACACTCATGTAGCTACTCACCAACCCATGCAGCCGCTTACACACCAACTGACAGACTGATACAGACATTCTCAGTTTAGTCACTAACCCATGCATTCAGTAAGACACATTTAATCATTCACTTACACAGTCAGTCATGCACCTACTAAATCATCCATTCAGACACTCATACACCCACTCATTCTTCAATACACCTTGGCCTATATATATATAAAACATGTTTAAACTTTTCAGAAACACAGTCACTGGATGATGTCATCAGTGATGTCATCAGTGATGTCATTTGAGATGTCATCAGTAATGTCATGAGTGATGTCACTGACCATGTCATGAGTGATGTAATATGTGATGTCATCAGCAGTGCATTGAGGGGCGCGATTTATAGTTAGCTCAACTAACTATAACGGCCAAATTTCTCTGGTTTTGTACGAGTGAAATGTCCAACTAACTATAACGTCCCTGAAACCTGTGGTTTTTTCAGTGAATTTCTAAGGTTTTTTAATGCTAAATTCTAACTATAACGTCCCTGAAACCTATGGTTTTTTCAGTGAATATATATATATATATATATATATACATTACCTACTGGCGGTCGCCAGTAGGTAGTTATAGTTAGGACCTTGTTTCTATTCAAAAAGCGTTTGGTTTTCTTGCCAATATCTTTGGCGCCGTTTGACGAATCTTTGCGAAATTTTCAAAACGAATGGTTCACTCAGGTCAGCTCCTGTCTTGAAAGTTTCGGGGTGATTCGTCAATCAGGGGCCGAGAAAAAGGGGGGTCCCAAAACGGGTTTTCCCCATGTTAATTTCCATAGGATCTTTAGACACGGCTAGAGCCTGAACTGCTAAACGGAATTACACCAAATTTGGCAAAAAGGTAGCTCTTGGTGTAGAAAGCAACCTTTTTTAAATGGTGTAAATCCATTTAGTAGTTGCTGAGAAATTCAAAAAATAAAAATGTATATATCTGAGCACCGAGGAGGAGCCGCGAACCCTCCAGAGCACGAGCTTCATTCTGATTGGCTGCCAACCCTCCAAACCAGAATGTGTTGGCAGCCATTTTATGACTCGGTTGAACCGAGTCACATCAAAAAGATAAAAAAAGGTTGTAAATGTAGGAAAGGGGTCAGGGTAGAAACACCCTGACCCCCTGGGGCTGGTCATGGGGTCGCCCAAAAAAGCATTTTTTTTTTCCGCAGGTAGTCGCGCTGGGTACGCGAATCCCGCCGAGAAAATTTAAAAGAAAACGAAGCGGGGTCTCCCGCACTTCATTTTCTTTAAGCCCCCGGGTGGGCCAGGTCCCGGGGGCAATGCCTAATTAATTAGCTGTGGCCCGCGGGGGCCCCAGAAGCCCTGGGGACTGCCACCTCCTGAGGGCTTTTTTTAAAAATGTGTGGGGGGAGTGCTCCTGCCCCCCACGCTGCCCCGGGGACTGCCACCTCCCCAGGGCATTTATATCTTTGTGTGGGGGGCCTCACGGGCCCCCCCCAAGCCCCGGGGACCGCCACCTCCTCTGGGCTTTCATTAATTATTTGCGGGGGGCCTCGCAGGCCCCCCCAAGCTCTGGTGACCAACACCTCCCTGGGGCTTTGTTGATTTTTGAGGGGGGGTTGCGGCCCCCCCAAGCCCAGGGACCACCCCCTCCCTGGGGCTTCAATAATGATGGGAAGGGGGCTGCGCGGCCCCCCTCCTGGAGCCCTCGATGGCCCTGGGGACCAACACCCCCCAGGGCCGGCTCCTGCAATGTCCCGGGGTGCCCACCTCCCCGGACATTGCCGTTTGCTATGGTAGGGCGGGAGCACGGCTCCCGCCCTGTCATAGCAAACACTGCTTTGCTTCTTGGATGCGAGAGCAGGAAACCTGCTCTCGCTTCCAAGAAGCAAAGCAGGATTGCTTTGGGCAAGGGGAGCTGCATGTTAGCAGGTCCCCTTCCCCAAAAGCAATGCCGGCTCCCGCAGGAAGCAGGGAGCCAGCAGGGACCGTGGGGGCATTGGGGCTCCCCCCATGGTCCCCAACGCTGAGGCCAGGCCCCGGGGATGGGGTCCCCAGGGCTAGAAGTGGCCCAGGGAAGGGGGGCCACGCGGCCCCCCTCCCTTTTGTAATAAAAAAATAAAATAAATAAATAAGTCTGGGCCCCAGGTTATGGGGTCCCCAGGGCCAAAAGTGGCCCTGGGAAGGGGGGGCCATGTGGCCCCCTTCCATAGTATTGGAAAAAAAAATATTTAAAAAAAGGCAATGCCCCGGGGGATGGGGTCCCTGGGGCCATTATTGGCCTCAGGAGGTGGGCCACGCGGTCCCCTCCATAATATTTTTAGAAAAAATAAATGGCAGGCCCCGGGGGACGGGGTCCCCAGGGCAAATACCGAATAATGGAAGTGGCGCGTTTTTTTTTCTTTCGAGTTTGGAGTCGCGACCCTAACGCGGCTCTCAGCGTGGCCCCCGTGTAACGTTGCGTTGGATTCGTGAATTCACCTTAAATAAATAATTTAGTAGTATATAATTTAGAAGGTAGTGTTGTATTTGTGAAGTTGTTTTAAAGAGGTACTATGATTGAAGTTAATGACAAGATTACAATTGATAGAGTTGTTAAAAATATATAAAATTAAAAATTAATAGTTAAACTTGAAAAGTGTATTGTGTTGTAGTACATTGAATTCATGCTTTTGCGAATTCGCGTCCGGTGCGCGAATCCACAAAAAATGTAAAAAAAATATGTATGTGTAAAAAAAAATTATATTCACAATTATGTTATAGGGTGGCTCTAAAAAGAGCCCTTATTTTCATTATGAGTTTGTTTTAGGTACATGTGCGGATGCACAGCTTTAGTTGTTGAGAAAGACTCTGTTTCCTTGATCTGTGAAGTGTACTCCATCACTTCTGTAGATGTCATCCATATCAAAACGTAGATTGTTGTTATAGATGAAGCCCATCCTATGGTCTCTGAGGAAGCAGAAACCGCTTTATTGAAATTTTTTCTAGCTTTCTCAATCTGTGAACAGAATTGATTTGAGCACTTCCATTTCTGTCTTTGGCATATATTAGATTATACAAAGACAGTTTGAGGTAAAAGCAACATCAATTGTGCAAAGGTGTCCTTCATTAGCATTTCCAGACCTACCCCAGGCAATGTAACTAGGTTATTGCCACCACAGAGCACAATCATGAGGTCAGGGGGTTGGAGATGCAAAAAGGTTTTAACCAAAGGCATCAATTGGTGCCACTTTAATCCTTTCTGTGCAATCCATTTAATATCCACATTTTGCAAAGCTAGGTCTTTGTCAATACCTCTGCGTTCCGCATACCCTTTGCACCAGAAAACATAGCTGTGTCCAACAATCCACACTGTAAGCATCTTGAAGGGATGTCTGGAAGTAATGACACTATGGGGCCGATTCCGATCTCGGCCGGTAGGGCTCCGAATAGGATTCGGCTTTACCGGATCCGATTCGGAGCCCTTTTTCCCGACCGAATCGTACGCGGGTCCGGCCGGCGAGTACGATGCGGAGTCGCCGACCGACTCGTCCGGGCGACCCGACCGCTCCGACCGACTCGTACCCGGATCGTACCGCTCCGACCGACTCGCTCGGACCCGATTCGCACCGCGCAATGGAGACGTTTTCCGGCCGGGTAAGTACGATGCGCACCTCGACCGCTCCGACCGACTCGCGCCGTCCGACTCGAACTCGCTGTCGGAGCCGTACTTTGGGGGTCCGTGTCGGACCCCCTGTACGCGTACCCGCGCGAGCGCACACAGGGGGACCCATGGGTCCCCCTACCTGTGCGTGTACGCCGCGAGCGCTTCGCGGCGTACTCGCTGTAGGGGGCGCCCTTGTCCGCCTCGCACCCATTGAGGCAATGGGAGCCCGCGTACGCGTTGTACGACCGGCTCCCATTGAGTTCAATGGGAGTCCGACCGACTCGTGTCCGGTGGCATACGAATGCATTGGACTCGTTCGGTCGGACTGCACGGGGCCGATTCGGTCGGAAATCTCTCCGGGTCCGGCTCGGTCGGAGAGATTTCCGGCCCGAATCGGAATCGACCCCTATGTCTGTAGCTGAGGTAGTCAGTTGGTAGAATGAGAGGTATCTAAAATGGTGGAGAAGATGTTGTTTTTTAAAAAGTAAGAATTGATTGGCTGTTTAAGAAGATTGTACATTCAAAAATAGGGTGCATGTTACTTTCTTTAAAAAGCATGTTTCTTATTGGTTAGTAGAAAATGTTTGAAAGGTACAGTAGATAGGATAAGGAGATATTTTGCAAACGTCAACCACACCTGCTGTTTGCATTTATAACCTTGCATGCTGGATTTGAAAATATGGTGAACTTGTGACCTGTCAGTTCAGTTGAATGTTCCATGAACTGTTACTATGGAAACTGGCATTAAGCAGAATGGGGGAAGGGTTGAAACTTAACTGTGGACTTAAAATGTAAAATTGTAATTTATATATCAGTGATATGTTATTAAAGTATAATTTCCCAAGTGAGTACTATCTTTAGAAGTGGCGTGTTCTTAAAAAATAGTGGTATTTTTATTTGTAATATATTTTTGAATTCTCGTGTGGATTCGAGACTCCATCGCGTTGGTGCACGGTGGAGTCGCAACTCCCAAAAATTCCAGAACCAGTTTGGGCACTTTTAGAAGTCAGTTGGTAAGGGTTAATAAGTCTAACCAATAGAATTGTGTTTTACAATTTGAAAGTATGTAGGAAGCAATGTGATTTGTTACTTACATTTATTTGTGTGGAGAAAGAGGGGGAAAGTTTGCCATTACTGGTTTTACTTTGTTGAGAGTAGTGCATTACATTAATTGTGTGCATAAGAAAATCTTTTATGAGTTTGTGATATTTCATATTCTACAAATCAATTTGGAAGGTGAGTTATAAATTTGTGAGGTGTATTATGTATTAACATTTTTTTTAAACTTTAAAAATTATTCAAGAACTGTGATGTTTGAAATATATTATTAAATGTAGAGATGTGTATTGTAGTTTGTTTTATTGTAGTTAAATGTTGTTTGAAATATATTCTGTATAGTAATATGTGTATATTGGAAGATGGATTAGTGATTATGGTAGTTTGTTTTAGTGTGTGGATATGTACATTTGTAGTATACGGCATAATTTTAGGTGTTGCTTTCAAATTGGAAGTGCAGTCTGTCAAGTTTTAAGGTGTGCATGGACTTGTGTCTGAAGTATGTCTCTATTTGTATATGTATGTTCATATGTCTTATACATTTGAAGGTGCATGATGCATAACAAAGAGGTGTTGTTGCTTTTTATGTGGTAGGCACAAGACTATGAGTAGGAGTAGAATGGTGAAGATGCAGCATAAAAGTGTGATTGAAAAGATGTTGACATAAGGTATTAGTGATTAGGCTACTTTTTTAAAGTCTCTAGAGAGGTACAGTTGAAATACGGCACATAGTTTTGGGTGTTTGCTTGAAATTGAAAGTTTGTTCTGTGAACTAGTGAGGTGTGGATAGTGATGTGGTACAGACATATGCATGCATGCTTTTAGGAAAATGGTGAGACTTTTAGCAGAGACATGTGAAGGGTTTCTGCTTTGTATTTGGGTAGGTGTAACATTATAAGTAGTTGTAGAATGGTAAAGCAGCAACACAAAAGTGAGGTTTGAGATATGTTTGTAGAGATATTATTTATTAGAGTAATTTGTATGATGCGTGGAAAGCTACATTTCATACATACCGCATAATTTTCAGTTTCTGTTTGAAACTTGACGTGTAGTCTGTGAAGTTTTGAGCTGTGGATGGGGTTGTGACTGAGGTATGTTTGTACTTGCACATGTATTATGGTATGTGTTATGTGTCTGAAGATGATAGATGTATAAAACACAGGTATACATCTATATGTATATTAGTACTCATGCAGTCCTCTAATTTCATAGGCACTACCCCTGCTCTCATGTAATCACTCAGGCAATATGCATGCAGTTATCCAGGCTCTCAGTCAAGCTGCAGAACAAAAGTGAGTTTTAAGAGATGTTGGCAGAGGGATTACTGATTAGGCTACTTTCTATGAGTCTGGGGAAAGGTACACTTGAAATACACTGTAGAAATGTAGGTGTGTCTTTCAAATGTAAAGTGTAGTCTATTTGTTTATTTCTTTTATATATGATGATGATTTCAAAAGGTAGACACATATGCATGCATGCTTTCAGGAATATAGTGAGATTTATAACAGACATATCTGTAGGTTTGATGCTTTATATTTGGGTACACTCAACAGCCTCAGTAGTTACAGAATGGTGAAGCTGCAGTTCAAAAGTGTACACCATGTCATAAACCTCACTTTTGTGCTGAAATTTCACTCTTCTGCTACTACTCAGGATGTTGGGTGTAGTCAAATATAAAGCAGCAATAAATTATATGTCTCACCTGTAAGTCTGCAATCACATAGCCACGACTGATGCACTCATCCATACACTGAGGCACTATGTTTGCAGTCCTTCAATTAGCCAGGCACTACCCTTGCGCTTGTGCAATCAGTCATGCTTTACGCATGCAGTACTTCAATATCTCAGGCGCTATCCATGCAGTTATAAAATCACCCAGGCACTACCTATGCACTCCTCCAATCACCCAGGCTCTACTTCTGCACTCATGCAATCACCCAGGGACTACCTTTGCAGTCATGCAATAACCCAGGCAGTACCCTTGCACTCCTCTTATCACCAAGGCAGTACTCATGCACTTTTTCAATCACCCAGTCAGTACCCATGCCCTTACAAAATCACTCAGGCACTATCTATGCAGTGCTCCAATCACCCAGGTATTATCTGTACACTCATGCAATCACCCAGGTATTAGCCATGCACTCCTTTAATCACTCAGGCAGTACTCATGCACTCTTCCAATCACTGAGACATTACCCCTGCACTCATGCAATCACTCAGGCATTACTCATGCACTCCTTCAATCACCCAGCCACTACCCATGCACTTATAAAATCACCTAGGCACTACCCTTGCACTCCTCCAATATCCCAGGCACTACCTCTGCACTGAGAAGTGTTTGAAATATACCATATGTTTTTAGGTCTCTACTGGAAATGAAAAGTGCAGCTTCTTAAGTGTTAAGGTGTGCATCATCTTGTGACTGAGGTATGTTTGTATTTGTAGATGTATTTTTATATGTATCTAAAGATGGTTGATGTATAAAATAGAGGTATATATATTTTTGTATGTTTCGTTTATATATGATGGTACTAGGGAAAGGTAGAGACTCATGCATCCATGCTTTTTGAAATATAGGTTGACTTACAATAGAGATATGTGAAGGGTTGTTCTTTGTATTTTGGTAGGCTGTACATCTGAGTAGTAGTAGTAGGATGGTAAAGCAGCTGGAGCAGTAAAGTGATGTTTAATATATGTTGGGTGAGGAATTACTGATTATGGTGGTTTAAAAGAGTCTATGTAAAAGTTTACTTGATGTATGCCAAATAAATCTAGTTGTCTGTTTGAAATGTTAAGTGTAGTGTGTCAAGTTTTAAGGTCTGCATGGTCGTGTGATTGATTAATTTTCTAGTTGCATATGTATTCTCATATGTGTTATGCATCTGAAGATGCTACATGTATAATAGAGAGATATATTTTATTTGTATGTTTCTATTATATATGGTAGTGCTAGTAAAGGTAGAGACACATGCATACATGCTTTCAGGAATATGGTGAGATTTATAACAGAGCTATGTGTAGGTTTGATGTTTTATATTTGGGTAGGCCGAATAACCTGAGCAGTTAGAGAATGGTGAAGCTGCACTAGAAAAGTGTACACCATGTCATAAACTACACTTTTGTGTTGCTATTTCACTATTCTTCTACTACTCAGGATTTGGGTGTAGTCAAATATAAAGCAGCAACATGAAGAGATGTCTCAGCTGTAAGTCTGCAATGACCCAGGCACTACCCATGCACTCATCCATGCACTAAGTCACTATATATACACAGTTCTTCAATCAGTCAGGCACTACTCCGCCACTTATGCAATCAGTCAGGCCCTAGCTCTGCACTCCTCCAATCACCCAGGCAGTACAGATGCACTGATGCATTCACTGAGGCACTACCGATGCACTGATAAATGCCCTTAGCCACTTCCTCTGCACTCATGCAATCACCCAAGCACTACCCATGCAGTTCTCCAATCATCCAGGCACAACCATTGCACTCATGCTATCATCTAGGTACTACCTATGCATTGTCGCAATCAGTCAGGCACTGCACATGCTTTCCTTGATGTACCAAGGCAGCATCTGTGCATTGCTCTAATCACACAGGCATTATTTTAGCACTCATGCAATCAGCCAGGTATTACCTATGTCGTTTTTCAATCCATCAGAGAGTACCCATGAACTCTTGCAATCACCCAGGCACTAGGCATGCACTCATGCAATCACCCAAGTATTACCTATGCACTTCTTCAATCACTCAGGTAGTACTCATGCAGTCCTCTAATTTCATAAGCACTACCCCTGTATTCTGCTACTACTCAGGATGTTGCACTCCTCCAATCACTCAGGCACTACCAAAGTACTACTCCAATCACCCAGGCAATACACATGCACTAATAAAATCACCCATGCACTTCCTATGTACTCCTGTAATCTCCCAGATATTACCCTTGCAATCATGGGATCATCAGACATTACCTATGTACTCCTCTAATCCCCCAGACATAACTCCTGCAATCATGCAATCACCAATGCGTTAGCTATACACTGGTTTAATCACGCAGGCACTACCCTTGCACTCTTCCAATCACCCTGTCAGGATCTGTGCACTCCTCCAATCACTTAGCCAGTGCCTAAGCACTTATAAAATCACTGAGGCACTACCTTTGCACTCTTCCAATCACTGAGGCACTACCACAGTATTACTCCAATCACCCAGGCAGTACTGATGCACTTATACAATCACCCAGGCACTTTCTATGTACTCCTGTAGTCCCCCAGATGTTACCTCTGAACTCATGCAATCACCAATGCATTAGCTATACACTGGTTCAATCACCCATGCAATACCCTTGCACTCCTCCAATTACCCTCTCGGGATCTATGCACTCCTCCAATCACTTAGCCAGTGCCTAAGCACTTATATAATCACCCAGGCACTACCTTTACACTCTTCCAATCACTGAGGCACTACCACAGTATTACTCCAATCACCCAGGCAGTACTGATGCACTTATAAAATGATCCAGGCACTTTCTATGTACTCCTGTAGTCCCCCAGATATTACCTCTGAACTCATGCAATCACCATTGCATTAGCTATACACTGGTTCAATCACCCAGGCAATACCCTTGCACTCCTCCAATTACCCTCTCAGGATCTATGCACTCCTCCAATCACTTAGCCAGTGCCCATGCACTTGTAAAATCACCCAGGCACTACCTTTACACTCCTCCAATCACTGAGACATTACCACAATAGTACTCTAATCACCTAGGCAGTATCGATGCACTTATAACATCACCCAGGCTCTTTCTATGTACTTATGTAGTCCCCCAGATATTACCCCTGAACTCATGCAATCACCCAGGCATTATCTATGTACTCCTCTAATCCCCTACACATTACCTCTGCACTCATGCAATCACCAATGTATTAGCTATACACTGGTGTTATCACTCAGGCACTACCCTTACACTCCTCGAATCACCATGTCAGTATCTATGCACTCCTCCAATCACTCAGCCAGTACCTATGCACTTATAAAATCACTCAGGCACTACCTATGCACCTATGCAATCACACAGGCACTACCTTAGTACTCCTGCAATCACCAAGGCACTACTCTTGTTCTCATAGAATCACACAGGCATGGTCCCTGCAGTCATGCATTCACTTAGACACTACCTCTGCACTCATGCAATTATCCAGGCATTATCCCTACACTCATGCAATCAGACAGGCATTACCAAAGCACTCCTTCGATCATCCAGCCACTACACATGCACTTATGTAATGACCCATGCAGAACCCTTGCACTCATGCAATCACCCAGGTACTATCTCAGCATTGTTCCAATCAGTCAGGCACTATCCATGCATTCTTCGATGTACCAAGGCAGCATCTGTGTATTACTCTAATCACGCTGGCATTATCTTTGCACTCATATAATCACCCAGGTATTACCTATGCAGTTCTTCAATCACTCAGACAGTACCCATGCACTCCTCCAATTACCCAGGCACTACCCATGCAGTCATGCAATCATGCAAGCATTACCTATGCAGTTCTTTAATCACTCAGGTAGTACTCATGCAGTCCTCTAGTTTCATAGACACTACCCCTGCACTCATGTATTCACTCAGGGACTATCCATGCAGTTATCCATGCTGTCAGTCACGACTTGTGCATTCATTTCATTTACTGATGCACTCATTAAATCACTCAGGCAGTACTTATGCACTCATGTAATCAGCCAGTTAGTATTCATCCTTTTCTGCAATTACCCAACTAGTATTGTTGCACTCATACAAACACCTAGAAACTACTGTTGTACTTATTCATTCATGTAGGCACTACTTATACACTCATCTATGCATTCAGGGTCTATTCATGCCCTTATCCATGCACACAATCTCTACGTCTGCACTTATGCATTCAGTTAATTAGTATCCAATGTCTGCTGCAATTATTGAGACATTACCCTTGCACTCATACAATCATCCAGGCACTACCCATGGAGTATTGTAATCACTGAGATACACCCATCATATATCTTAGCTGTAAGTCTTAACGTATTGCAGAAACCATTTATACATATTTCTGTACCTTTTGGTAGCAATATCATATATTAAAGTAATATATAAATAAATGTACACTTGTGTTTTATTTGTCTAGAATCTTCAGATGCATAATATGTATCAGAATACATGTGCAAGTAGAAATATACCTTAGTTACAACACCATGCAGACCTTAAAACTTGACAGATTGCTGTTCAGATTTGTAGCTGATAATGAAAATTATGTGGTATACTTGAAGTGTAGCTTGCCACAGACTGATACAAAGTAGCGTTAAAATTGATTCTTCTCTTAATATGTCTTAAACCTTTGTGCTGCTGCTTCATCGTTCTATGACTACATACTGTTGGGCCTAGTGAAAGATATAGCAGCAATCTTTCATATGTCTCTGGTGTAAGTCTGACAATCTTCTTAAAAACATGCATGCATATGTCTGTACCTTTTGTTAGTAGCATCAAAGAAACATACAAATAGATGTATACTTGTGTTTTATATGTGTAGTATGTTCAGATGTATAAGACATATTACAATATATGTGCAAGTTCATACATATCTTAAACAGAAGACCATGAAGACATTAAAAGTTGAGAGAGTGCACTTCATATTTCAAAGAGACACTTAGATTTATTTAGTGCACTTCAAGTGAACTTTTCCAGAGAGTCTTACAAAGTATCATAATCACTAATTTGTCTGTCATCATATCTTAAATATTAGTTTTCTGGTGCTGCTGCTTTGCCATTTTACTAGTAGTTAGGTATTGAACATAGTTAAAATAAATAACTAAGAAGCAAGAGAAGTGCAGACAGAAGGAACAGAGGTGCAGAAGGAGGCAAGAGAAGTGCACAAACAGGCCAAAGAAGTGCAGAAAGATCCAAGAGCAGTGCAGAAAGAAGCAACAGAGGTGCAGAAGGAGGCAAGTGGGGTGCAGAAGGAGCGATGAGAGGTATAGAAATTTGCAAGAGAGGTTTAGAAAGAAGCAACAGAGGTGCAGAAGGAGACAAGACAACTGCTGAAAGAGGCAAGGCAGTTGCTGAAATACACAAGAGAGGTGCAGTAAAAGGAAACGGGTGCAGAAAATTCAAGAGAAGTGCAGAAAGAGGGAAGAAGGATGTAGAAAGAGGTAAGAGGGGTGCAGAAAGGGTAACAGAAGTGCAGAAAGAAGCAAGAGTAGTGGAGAAAAAAGTAAGAGAGGTGCAGAAAGAGGGAAGTGGGATAGAGAAAAAGCAAGAGAAGTGCAGAAAGAAGCAAGAGAGGTGTAGAAAGAGACAAGCGAGGTACAGAAAGAGGGAAGAGGGGTGCAGAAAGAGGCAAGAGAGGTGTACAAAGAGGGAAGAAGGATGTAGAAAGAGGTAACAGGGGTACAGAAAGAAGCAAGAAAGGTATGGAAAGAAGCAAGAAAGGTACAGAAAGAAGCAAGAGAAGTACATAAAAATTAACAGAGGTGCAGAAAGAGGCGAGACGGTTGCAGAAAGAGGCAAGAGAGGTTCAGAAAGAGGGAAGATGCAAGAGTGGTGCAGGAGTGTCAGAAGTGTACAAAGAAGGAAGAGAAGTGTAGAAAGAAGGAAGAGAGGTGGAAAAAGAGGCAAGTGGGGTGGAGAAAGAGGCAAGAGAAGTGTAGAAAGGAGCAATAGAGGTGCAGAAAGAGACAAGAGAGGTACAGAAAGAGGAAAGATGAGTGGAGAAAGAGACAACAGAGGTGCACAAAGAGGTAAGAAGGGTGTAGAAAGAGGCAATAGGGGTACAGAAAGAAGCAAGAAAGGTACAGAAAGAAGCAAGAGAAGTACATAAACAAGCAAAAGAGGTGCAGAAAGAGGCGAGACGGTTGCAGAAAGAGCCAAGAGAGGTTCAGAAAGAGGGAAAAAGAATGTAAAAAGAGGCAAGAGCGGTGCAGAAAGAGTATTAAAAGTATAAAAAGAAGCAAGAGAAGTGCAGAAAGAAAGAAGAGAGGTGCAGAAAGAGTCAAGTGGGGTAGAGAAAGAGGCAAGAGAAGTGCAGAAAGAAGACAACCGAGGTGCAGAAAGAGACAAGAGAGGTAAAGAAAGAGGAAAGGGGTGCAGAAAGAAGCAAGAGGGGTGTATAAAGAAGCAAGAGTAGTGTAGAAAGAACCAATAGAGGGGGAGAAGGAGAAACAGGTATGCTGAAAGAAGCAAGAGGAGTGTCAAAATTTGTAAGAAAGGTGCAAAAAGAAGCAAGACTAGTGGATAAAAAATCAACAGAGGTACACAAACAGACAAGAGGGGTACAGAAAAAGGGAACAGGGGTGTAGAAAGAGACAAGAGAGGTGGAGAAACAGGCAAGAGAACTACAGAAAGAAGCGACAGAAGTGCAGAAAGAGGCTTGTGGGGTGCAGAAAGAGGGAACAGAGGTGCAGAAAGAGGCAACATGGGTGTACAAAGAAGGTAGAGGGGTGCAGAAAGAGGCAACAGAGATGCAGAAAGAGGCAACAGGGGTACAGAAAGAAGCAAGAGAGGTACAGAAAGAAGCAACGAGAAGTGCAGAAAGAAGCAAGAGAGGTGCACAAAGAGGCAAGAGGGGTGCAGAAAGAGCCTAGAAAGTTGTAGAAACAGATAAAAGTAGTGCAGAAACATTCAAGAGGGGTGTAGAAAGAGTGAAGAAAAGTGCAGAAAGAGAGAACAGGGGTGGAGAAAGAGGGAAGGGAGGTGTAGAAAGAGGGAAGAAGGATATAGAAAGGGGTAATAGTTAGGTATTGAGTATAGATAAAAACAAAGCAGCAACCCTTCACATGTTTGTGCTGTAAGTTTAATTATCTTTCTGAAACCATGCATGAGTCTGTACTTTTTGCTAGTATACTATATATAAAAGAAGCATACAAATATATGTATACTTCTGTTTTATATGTAAAGCACCTTCAAATGTATGACACATATGAGAATACATGTGTAAGTAGAGACATACCTCAATCACAACATCATGCAGGCCTTAAAAGTTGACAGACTGCACTTTAGATTTGATTTGGGTAGCAGTAGAGAAATCCTTTAGTTGTGCTCTGTGATTCTGTTGTATAGGTTGTGATGTCTTCTAATTGTAGGAATTGTGCAGTGTCTGATATAGCTTTGGAGTGCAATTTAAAAAATATCTTTATTTATACATGAGAATATTTGTATATAATTATTTTAATAATAGTAAATTATTTAACAAAACTATTTAAACTTTTATTTTTTTTCAGATATTCTCCATAATTATTAAGAAAGATTCAGTATGACAAGAAAAGTGCAAAAGAAAAGACAACAAAAAAACAGTACTATTTAAAGGAGATAGAAAAGCAGAAATTACATGAAGTACAGCATGTGACGTTGAAGAAAAAGTCTTCTGGTAAGAGAACTAGAGAATTTGTTAAAAGAGTTTTAAAGAATGTAATGAATTTTCAAAATAGGGAAAACAGAAAGAAAAGTACTACAACCAATCAGAAGGAAATGAAAAAAAGGACAAATTAATGGAAAATCAGGTTATGGGAAAAAAATCTATGTTTAAAGAAGGATGAGAGAATATAAAGACATTAGGAAGAGAATGTATAAAAGTAGAGTACTACAAAATGTATTGAAAAATTGCAAAAATTATAAAAGAAGATAAGTATTTTACAAGAAAAAACAACAGATTGAAAGTGTAGTCGAAAAGGCTTTTGAATTGAAAAGAAGATTGTTTATATTAGTATTGAAGAGAATGAAGACATTGAATAAAACAATGCACTTTATGAAGGAGAAAAGTAAAAGAAAAATACTGGTTAATAGAACTAACTTTTGCAAAAATAATTCGGGTGAATGGAAACACACTTCTAGTACTGAACCTTTTTTTAATGAAGAAAGATATTTTCAACAAAATACATTAGTTCATTCAGTTGATACCAGTGGTCGTTGTTATGAGGTTAAAAACGGTTGTCCAATTGAAAAAGAAAAGATGGTTCCTAGAAATGTGGAAGAAGTAATAGCTGAAGAAGTTCAAGGGAGACGTACACAAGCTCAAGTGTATAAGTGGGATTGTAGTAGTATTTGTAGTTTACGACAGGAATCTATTGATATATTACGAAATTTCTTATGAGATTATGGTAAAAAAAAGTCTTAAACAAAAGATGAAGATGTTGCAAGGACTAGATCCTTGTAAAGTGAGAAAATATACTAACTTGCAGGGTCATTCTCTGGCTTGTCTTTCTAGAAAAGTGTGTTGAAGTGCTTTTCATCATTTAAGAATGTTAGCAATACATCACTCAGAAATGCGGAAGTTAGTAAGAAGATTGTACTATGTAAAAAGTCCTGCATTATCTTTAAGTGAAATAAACACAGCTCTTTTGCATGGTTCAGTATTGGATGTAAAAAAAGTTTCTGATGGTATACAGTTTCGTTTCTTTGGTCCTCAAGAGGAGTGTAGAGAAAGTGAGAGTTTGATAAGTGTAGGTGTTGATGAAGAGGTGAAAGATAGTACTACTGAGAAGTTTGCAGAAGAAATTACAAAGTATAAGGTAGTTTCTTGTGAAAAACCAAACTATGTTTGTATTTGTTGTCGACGTACTCACTATAGAAGTCAAACTAGGAATGTTGATGTGTATTTAAAAAGTGAAAAGGAAAACAATGATAAGTGGGAGCAATTTGGTGCTTATTTGTTGGTGGAAGGTCGTTTTGAGTTGGGTAGTGATCAACGTATTTGTAAATATTGTTACAACAAATTAGAAGAGAACGAAATGCCAGCTAGAGCTGTACATAACAACCTAGAGTTGGTAGCTATTCCTCCGGAACTGGTAGATTTAAATACTTATAAGTCCATTCTTGTTCAATCTGTGCATCGGTTTCAAGCTATAGTTCATATGGAGCCTAAAACAGGTAAGCTGCCTCCAACAGATTTACAAAGAGGTTTAAAAGGGAGAGTTGTGTATCTACCTTTAGATTTTAAGAAAAATATTGAAACTGTTGGTATAGAGAGAGAGGATAGTGAACCTGTAGTTATTCTAGTTAATGTTGTACCAACAAAGAGTCAGAAAATATGGCAAGAGTTAGTAGATGTCACCAAACTTCAAAAGGCTACATTATATCTTGTACAAAGCAATATTTATTATAAAAATTTATATGTGGAAGAACAAGAATTATTTTTCAAAGATGATAGAGAAATTTCAACTGGGCAAATAGAAAAAGTGGACAACTCCATGAGTGAAGAAATGTATGAACATTACAGTATACATCCTCTACATTCAAAAGAAGTTATAGGAAACACTATTGAATTATTCCAAATGAAGAAAGCAAAGGGAACTCCCATGAGTGTATGGGAAAAAAGTTTAGAAGCTCGTTGTTTTCCACAGCTCTTCCCCACTGGAAAAGGTGGGCGATATGATGAACGACCAGTACAGATTCCAGCTTCAGAATATCGCACAACAAGATTGTACTCAGAAGATCCAAGATTTCGACAGTGTATTCCATATTTATTTCATCTTCTGTTTGAAAGTGACTTGTCTGGACTTTCATATACAGTGAACCTCAGATTAAAAACGGGAGTTCATCTTACACATGTTTCTGCAAAGGATTTTATGGACAAAGTTCAACAAAGACACGATCATTTAGAATCTCAGTTAATTAATTTGATGGCGTGTCAACGTGGCACTAATGAGTATTGGTATCATCGTCACGGAGAACTTAAATGTATGTTAAGAAACTTAGGAACCCCTACGTGGTTTGTTACACTTAGCTGTGCTGAATACACATGGGACGATTTTCTTGAATTTCTACGACATGCAAATTCAGATGTAAAAAACATTGAATTGAAGACAGCTGGAGAACTGTGTTCCTTGGATCCTGTAAATGTGTGCAGATATTTTAATCATAGGTTTCAAGCTATGATGTCTTTTATCTGCAATAAAAAAACCACCTCTTGGAGAAGTTATTGATTTCTTTTGGAGAAAGGAGTACCAAGCCAGAGGTGCTCCTCATATACACATGCTATTATGGATCAAGGATGCACCTAAATTTGGAACCGATTCTAATGAAACTGTTTTGTCTTTCATTGAAGACTATGTTACCTGTGCTATTCCAAAAAAAGGAGGAGAAAATAGCTTAAGACAACAAGTTTTACGGTTTCAAAGTCATCGATGAGGAAAATATTGTCTACGAAAATACACGTCAAAGGGAAAATTTTATACAAAATGTCGTTTTGCATTCCCACGTGCAGTAGTTTCAAAAGGAAGAGTGAATAGTTTCATGTCAGCAGTAAGGCATACTATCATTCGAAAATCTCCAAAGAATACTTACAACATAAAAAGAACTGAAGAATCAAAGTATATTAATGACTACAATCCAGTGATTTTGACAATGTGGAATGCAAATATGGATATCCAGTATGTTGCAGATAATTCAATTGCTGTTGCTCGCTATGTTACGTCATATATAACAAAATCTGAAAAGACGGAGTTAAAAGTAATGTGGGAAGAAATTTTACAAGAGAAGACTCTTAGTAACAAATTGTACAGCTTTAGTTTGAAGATGCTTTCCCATCGAGAAATTGGATCCTACGAATGTTTGGATCGGTTGACCTCTGCAAGTTTATACTCAAAGTCAAGAGGAATCATTTGGGTAAGTCTAGGTCTTGCTCCAACACGAAATCGAGTATTGAAATCTCTACAAGAAATTGAATACTTAGCATTGAATGAACCGGAAAGTACAGATATTGTTAAAAACGAATATGTTGGATACGTACTATTCCAAAAGGAGTCCACATCTGGAAAACATATGTCTCTATGAAGTACTGCAACATTACAGTTTTAAGAGAAATGTTACAGAAAATATAAATGAAGAAAAATATGGAGTAATTGGATGTAATGGATGTTTGGTAAAACATGCCAAAGGAAATCTTATTAACCACAGGAACCTCAGTTGTGAAACTCCAGATAAAAGGGAATTTTTCTATTTAGCACTTCTGCAACTCTTCAAGCCTTGGCGTAGTGAAATGAAATTACTTGGAGATTTTGAGTGCTATGAAGATTCTTTTAATGCATGTAAAGATAGCATTCAATGCACAATTTTTCCATCTTATCTACAAATGTCAAATGAAGAGATTGAACAAGAAACTACTATTGCAGCTGAAATATCTAGAGACAGTTCTCAAGATAGTCAAAGTTCTGCTCCACTAAGTCAAGATCCACTAGGTCAACCAATTCTTGAAAATTAAGCAGCAGTAGCCATGTATGAAGTAGAAACGGCAATGCAACAAGCACAACAGGATATTATTGAGTTGGGAAACCTAGAAGAAAAACTAAATATTGAACAAAATGAAATATATCAGCAAGTGACACAACAGATACAGCATGGTTTACTGCATGAAAAAAAAGAATGCCAATGCACATCATTTCAACCTATTCGAAAGTACATCAGTGGGCAAGCTGGAACAGGAAAAAGTTTCTTAATTAAAGTTTTGACCAGTTATCTACATAAAACCACTGAATCACCTTTATCTTGTGTTGTAACCGCTCCAACTGGGTTAGCAGCACACAACTTTAAAGGGATTACGTTACATCGATTACTCATGCTACCAGTTGAACATGAGAATAAGTTGGAATATCACAAGTTATCTGGAGAAGCTTGTTATGAAGTTTCAAGAGTACTCAAGAAAATGAAACTTCCAATCATTGATGAGGTGAGCATGGTCTCAAACTTAAGGCTTACCTTTGTACATTTAAGAATGCAACAGATTTTAAAAACAGATTATGATGTTCTATTTGGAGGAAAACATGTAATTCTATTTGGCGACCTACTACAACTTACTCCTGTAAAAGGACAACCTGTTTTTAAAACACTTCTTCATGAAGACACTAAGAAATCTTTGGGAAGTATTGGAAATGTCAACATTTGGTCTTATTTTGAATATAAAGAACTTATTAAGAATATGCGGCAAGCAAGTGATGAACATTATGGAAACATTCTTCAAGTGATAAGAATTGGTGTTTTAACAAAAGATGGAAAAGAAGCTTTACAAAGTCGGCTTTTAATGAACTTGTTTCCAAATGAAAACATAGCACCTGAAATAATATACAAAAAAATTGGAGGAAAGAAGTCTATAGTTTGCCTAATGCCTACACTGCAAGAGTGTTGTACATTCAATCAAGAACTTTTGAAATTGGAAAACCAACCAATACTGAAAATGGAAGCTATCGATAAAATCGAACATGAAGGAGTTACTGTTCTTCTCTCAGAGAAATTACAGTCAAAATTGGATTCTTTGGAAAAGTCGGTATCTAAGACTGTAGGTTTAGAAAAGACTTTATATGTATGTGTGAACTGTCGGGTAATTTTACGGCGTAATTTGAATGTAGAAGAAGGTAAGAAAGTAAATGGAGCAATGGGAAAAGTTGTTGATTTTGTAAATTTTCAGAACAGAGATGGAATTGAATTTTTGAAGATTAAATTTGATCAGATTGAAGAGGTGAAACAGATTGGACGTTGTACTGTTCGTTGTTGCTTGCAAAAGACTTGTATGTTGGTAGAAAACAGTTTCCTCTTTCTTTAGCATATGTTGTAACCATTCAAAGTCAAAGTCAAAAGTAGCTTTATTCGATTGATATACAATACAATCATAAAAGCATTACAAAATTAATTCATCATTGAAACCGTACTTATAATATGTAATCAATGCCAATCAAAATTAAAAATAAGATTAAAACAGAATAAAATCATGGTACATAGGACACAATTAAAACCTGCCAGGAAGATACTACGTAAATTAATTAGTTAACAATAGATTTTCTGAGGCTGACAACTTTTTTAAAAACATTGCTACTCTCCACATTACATGCACATTATCCAAAGTTTGTAAAGCAATCAACGCTGGACGACACTGTCTAATCCCCATAGATTTCAAAACAGGGGTAATCCACACTTTCCTTATATGACAATACAGTCTACAGAAAAAAACAACATGGATGGTAGATTGTCTAGAAGAGGTGTCACAAGGGCACGGAATCATCGTTCGTGACCAGTCGTTCATATTAGGGAAGCTTACTATTCTATGCAATGTTCCCAGCCTAAATCTTGTTAATAAAAATCTATCGTACCCTCCCGGTACGATTGTTAAGTAAGGTTGCATGCTAAAAACACTTAAAATAAGTTGATTTTCTTGTACAGTGGGCTTCAGGATCTCAGTAGTCAGCCGTGACAGATCCAGCATCATTAATCCTTCCTTTTAAAATCTTTCCTACGTACCTCACGCATGGTAGTTGGTTCAGTAAAATACTCTGGGTGGCCTAAATTCAGCATAAAATCACGGACATATTTAACCCAAGGAATCATTAAAACCTTTCCCATCTTCAAAATATCAGTTAAAATGTCCCTATTTAATTTAGTCTCCTCCTTGGTCCAAACCCGGTGCCATAAAAGTACCGGTTCAAGTTTTATGAGATCTGATAAGTGAGATAAGCCCAGTTCAGAATGGCAGACAAATGACGAAGTACTTCTAGGCACGGATAAAATGTATCTCAGGAAATTGTTTTCCACAATCTGTAGTGGTTGAGTATTGGCCAAGCCCCATACCCCTGCTCCATACATGGCAGTCGGGATACTTTTTGCCTGATAAATCCGCAAAAGTTCCACCGGGGGGTTTTCTCCCTAGTTTTTTCGAGAACTGGCCAAGTGCGGTAATCGTTCTTAAAAATGCTAGCTTTTTTGATATAACAGCCTGGGTCCACGAGTCGTCCTCGTGGAACAATATTCCTAGATACGAAAATGTCTTGGTTGATTCTATTTTTTTGCCATTCATGAACATGTCCCGGCACTTTCGGCTCCCTCTGCCACAACTCATTACAAACATCTTGGAGGTATTCACCAGGAGACCTAAATTGGTCATAAAATTAGTAAAACCATTTAAAACCTTTTGTAAACCTATTTGTGTCCGTGGCATTAGCACCGCATCATCGGCGTAGAGAAGGGCTGGTATTGGACGCCTGTTTACCCGAGGGTAATTGATCTGCTCTTTAACCAATGCGACTTCCAAACCATTTATATAAAGATTAAAAAGGAAGGGGGCCAAGACACAACCTTGTCTTACCCCCCTTCGGATTGGGATCGGGGCAGTACAGCCGCCTTTGATGCCAAATCGTACTCTCGTCTGGGCATTACTATAGAAACGTCTCAGAAAGTAGATAATATGCGGGTCTACGCCTATCTCATCTAAAATCTCCCAGAGTTTCGCGTGTCTAACTGAATCAAATGCAGCGGTAAGGTCTACAAAGGCTAAAAATAATCTTCCTTCTTTCACTTGTATATATTTCCCCACCAGTAGTGCTAAATTTAAGCCCTGTTCGGTGGTTCCCACACCTTCTCGGAATCCAAATTGAAGATCTGAAAGAACATTGTTGTCCTGTGCCCAATCATTTAGTCGTGCTAAAATTATGCGGCCCACGACCTTGGTCATTGAGTCCAACAACGAGATTGGTCTATAGCATCCCGGATCCTGACGGTTACCCTTTTTGAAAATGGGGACAATTATCGACTCTACCCAGGTAGGCAAAAAAGATACAGAACAGCTTGCATTCACTACCTGGGTAACCACTGGTCCCCACAAATCCATGTTTGATTTAAAAAGATCCACGGGGACCCCGTCAGGACCTGGAGCTTTTCCTCCTAATGATACAGAAATGGCCCTAATCACCTCATCCAATGTAAATTTGAGTTCGGAGTATTGAGTGTTATTAGGTGACCAGGTGTCATCTAAATCATTAATAGAGTTACATTCCCTGCTGAAGACCTTGGTAAAGTGTTGGATCCACTGATCCTCTGTGATAGCAATCTCTACTGTCGGCCCCCCTTCCTGCTTTAGAAAAGGAGCTCTAACTGTTTTCCAGAAAGCGCTACTGTCTCTATTTAAAACTGCCATGTGCAGCGAGTCCCATGCTTCGTCTCTCAAGGTAGTTTTCCTTTCCTTGACTGCTAAATTATACATCCCTCTAGCATATCTTACAGCATCCTGGTCTCTTGGGTTAGTGTGGAGGACATTAAATTTGAGTACGCTTTAGTGCACTTCGAATTAAACCATCCAGAAGAATGAACATTACTTGATTTTTGTACTTACAATGCCTCCCGCACCGCACTAGCTATAAATGAAAAAGAAGCCAGAATGTTCGTGGGAGTAGATGTCTCATTTAAGCAGACTTCAAGTGCTTTTTACATTTAACTACAACCTGTTTGATAACACAGTCGGGATCAACCATGGACCATTTCAGCGTATACCCATTGTGCTTATCAAGAGCAATGGAATCTAAAATCTGGTCACATTTATTGCTATTGTTTGGGTGATTCAACCATAAAGTGAATATCAGACATAGCGGAAAATGGTCACTCAAAGAAATATCGTCAATACGAAAAGAACGAATTCTCTGGGCATAGTTTTTTGACATAAGTATGAAATCTATAGTAGAACACAAGCCCCTACCATTGAAAGTATGGCCCATTGTGACAGGATTTGGGCACATGTCATTTACAAAGCCTAAATCTAGAGAACACAGCATCTCGTTAAATATCTCCCCTGAATCGAGTGGCAGAAATGGGTGCTGCTAAACCCTTCATCAGATTCACGACCACAAATTTTACTTTCAGAATGCGAGCATAAAACACAATTAAAATCCCCACCCAAAATAACAGCTGTTTCCTTGGTAGATTTTCCCCATAATGATTGTACATCACTGCATAACTTTTTAATAACATGATCTATACTAGACGCTGGGATGTTGTTATAAAAGTTAACCAGAATTAAACGTTGCTTACTTTCTAGTTCAATCCTGATTAACTGATAATACACATCCTCTATAAAAAGGTCAGCCTGAACATTTAAGCTATTAGAAGTACAGAGCCCACCTTTAGGTCTTCCTCTGTGACCTTCAATTGCCCTGGTGTGTAAAGTCTTGAACCCATTGATGTGAATCACATCACTAGCCCATGTCTCCTGAAGACAAAGGAGATCATGGTTTAGTAGGAACTCACACCAAATGGGCTCACTCAGCTTTGAGCGCAGGCCAGCAATATTCCAGGACACCAGGTTGCAGAGGATTTTCTCAGTGATGGTTTTTGTACCATTACACGTGGTAGATGTTACTTTGGGGAAAACAGCGGGATTTACTGATTGCTTTAGTATTATGTTTGGCGATGTCGCACTTGGATCTTCCTGTTTCTTAATAGTGGATCTTAAACAGTCTTTCATTGAATCTGGCACACTATTCGGCATTTCAATAGTGGGAAACACTGGGGTGACGTTATTCAGTTAAAGATAGCTCAGGGACAGCGAGTCAATCGATATCTTCTAGGGAGTTAAGGATTTCATAACAATTATTTGTTGGTACAGCATAGGAATTTTGCATATTCCTTAGTGGTAACCTTCCTCCCTGATCACAGTGTAAGACAGTGGCGGGTTGGTAAAAGAACCCTAAGGGTAAGATGTTGATACCATTAGGATCCAACTGCCAGTTACCGGCCCTATCAAAGATAAGTTGGACCAGTCTGGGGGACCCGAAAGTTAGAATCACACAATCACCTTGTAGGCGCTTTTGGGACCTGCCTATCCAGGATACCCTACGGACCATTTTGAACTCTGAAAAGAGAATGTTTTTTAACCCAGTTCTGGTGCTCACTAAATGGATTGCTTTGTTGCGTAGTGTGGCCCAATGTTCAGGATCATTAGAAGCTAGAGGTGGGACATTTGCTAGGACAACAGAGTATCGGGTGACTTCTGGGGGGAGATTTAAACTCAAATTCAGATTATTAGAAAGATCGTTAGCTATCCTTTGTTTCTCGCCCTGCATGGATGACTCCCCATTATTCCTTATCACTGGCTCTTCCCTGAGACTCAACCTATGATTTATTGAAGAAGGATACTGGTTATGTAAGTTGGGACGTGGTATCCCTTCTATAGGTAAGGAACTGGGGTGCGCTGTATCAGTAATAGTGGAAAGAACAGGATGAATATTAGGGCAGGGTTCATTGACTTTTGGGCCATCCCTTGCATTACTCAAGGTCCTCGGCGGCAGAGGCATAGAGCGCATGATGGCACCGCCGGCATTACGTGAATCGGTAATAACTGGTCGAACTTCAGTGCCCGTTTGCTCTAGCTTCTTTAGCCTGTCTTCTATTTGGCACAATTTCTGCAGTAAGGGGTCTAGTAGGGTAGATATCATTAAATCTAGTCTTTTACAAAACTCATCCTCGCTTGACCATAACGTGCTCGTGTTGGTATTGGCAATAGTGCCTGCAGACAATGATGTGATACTAGGTGTGTCACAACTGCCGTGAGCGCCAACATATCCACCAACATATCCATCAGTTTTGCGACTAGTATGTTTTGGTTTCTGGGCCGGCGCTTTTTTCTTCCTGGTGCCAGGGTCATGCCCCTTAACCAAACTTGCCTTCTGCCCTCTGGTGCTTACACCTTGCTTACGCACTATGGAGGATTGATCATTGGTAAGATTCACTCTAGGATTATTTTCACCAATTTGTATGTCATTAGGGATTGCACCAGAGGGAATTAGGGCCGGATTCTCTAAGTCAATAGCTATACCAGGATGCTGGACTAGCTGGGAATGAGGCTCCAGGGACAACCGTCGTCCTGTGAGCTCAATCTCGTGCATCAAAGCGGATTCCGCTCGAACAAGAAAGGCATCAAGGGTCCCTACCACCCCGACACCCACCGCTGACTTACGTCGACTCATAATCTACTATGCCAGAGATAACAGATTAAAATAACAAATATCTAATGAAAACAGTACCTCTTGCCCCCCACATACAGGAGGGGAATTTAGTCAGTCCAAGACCAGTCCAGAGATGTTAATAACTTGGCCCAGCCCAGCTCCTTCAGGCTCTGACGGGCGCACTGCGGGAGGTGGGCATGGTTTTTATGTCACCCCCGGGTGCCTCCTGGCGCGCGTGCAGCGTCAGGGTGGCGCGAGGCTGCTGGGGGATGTGGTTTCAGCCGTTCCCCTCACGGCGCGATTTGTCAATGGAGTCCGCTCCACTCGCGGTGAAGATTGTAAGGTAAGAGCCGTTCCCCTCACGGCAAGGTTCTGGAAGGTCCTGACAGCAACAACAGTGGTTTTAAATGTCCCGCGCTGCGGGAGGTGGGCGTGGTTTTTATGTCGCCCCCGGGCGCCTCCTGGCGCGCGTGCAGCGTCAGGGTGGCGCGAGGCTGCTGGGGGATGTGGTTTCAGCCGTTCCCCTCATGGCGCGATTTGTCAATGGAGTCCGCTCCACTCGAGGCGAAGATTGTAAGGTAAGAGCCGTTCCCCTCACGGCAAGGTTCTGGAAGGTCCTGACAGCAACAACAATGGTTTTAAATGTAACCATTCATAAATCTCAAGGTTTAAGTGTAGACACTGCTTTGGTAAATATTGGAAGTACAGTGTTTAAAGAAGGCATTGCATATGTTGCATTGTCTTGGGTAAGGACCTTATCTGGTTTGTATTTGATTGATCTTGATGAGAAAAAGATTAGTGCGGATGTAAATTGTGTGAGAGTACAATCGGTTAAGAAGACTTTATGCTCCTAACTAAGGTGAATATCCCGTATATCAGAAACGTATAGTGTGTCCAAAACAGAAATATGACAAATATTTCATTGAGATTCAAAAAAAGAAAAGAATTCAAGAGTATGATGAAACTGCAAAGAAAATGAAAATGGACACAGTTGATGATATTGTAGGATACCAGTTAGAAAATAGTTCAGGTATCAACGGCTATGCTAATGTAATTGTGAATGTTGTGTTTTATCTAGAGGATATTCATCATGAAATTATGGAAAATCAAGAAAAAAGATTCTGTTCTTTACTACATTATATTTTTGAAAAGTTGATAACTGATAGAACTAAAATCCATACTGCTTCTGGCATTCGGCATCTTTTGGATATATGTACTGGATCATTGAAATTTACATTGAATGTACTACAAGATGCAGAAGAATTTCTTATGTTTATGCTTGCAGTATTGGAAGATAAAGGAATAGAAATTGAAAATTTGTTTGTACTAAGTTACAGATGGGATCACAAATGTGAAGAGTGTTCATTTTCTTCTACCACTGAAATAGACACTGAACGATTCATATATTTGACAATACCAGATTGCAAATCAGTGTCTTTTAACAAGTTACTAAAAACAGCTCATCAAGATATGAAATGTTCTCATTGTAAATCAGAAATGTTGTCAACATTATTTATAGAAAGATTTGGACAATATGTCATTTTAATGCTACAACGTTGTAGAGCAGATGGAAGAAAATTGGAAACCAAAATTAAAAATTTTGTGGCAAGTCAAGTATCAATTTCTAGAAGAACTTTTAAAGCAGTGGCTATTATTTTCCATGATGGACCTACTACAACATCTGGACACTATACTGTGTATTTAAAGTGCAATAAAGGATGGACACATTGCAATGATGCCCATTTGGAATTCAAATGTAGGTTGCCTTTCGAATTATCAAATTCATATCTGATATTTTTTTAAACCAAAGTTTTGAAAACATCATTCGGCCTATTGGGAAGATGTGAACACGAATTGATAAGTTTATTTTGGATATTTTCAATGCAAATGGATTTGGAAACATTATTCGGCCTATTGGGAAGATGTGAACAATTACTGTTTTGGTTCTTGTTTGTGCTAATTCTTATTGCATTTGCAAAATTGTGTTTGAAAGAAGTAGTTTATATATTTGATCTTCATATTATACGCGATGTAAATGAGAGGGTATATTTTAGAAAATGTACTTCAGAGAAAGAAATGAATTAATGTAGTTGAAGAATGTAATTTAGAAACTGTAGATAGGTAAACAGATAGTTGAACTTGGTGTAAATATTTTCAATGCAGATTTGTTTGTTTTTTTACAATCTCATTGATTGTATTTTTTTTCCCTGCTGTTATATGATGATCTACATTGAAATCACTGTGTATGGTGAAATTCAGTAGAATCTGAGAACAGCAAAAAGGAAACTGAATATGTTATGTAATTCTAAAATTATGTTGTGTTGTTAAAAGTATAATATTATATGCAATAACAGTTTTTCTTCTTTTTTTACAGAAAGTAATACTAAAGTTTGAAAATATTTTAAATTCAGTCTACAACAAAACTACTGTAAATAGTTTCACTGAGTTTTGTATCTTCTTTAATAAAAAAGGTAAGATGAAGTAATGTAATAAGCATGATAATATGAACTAATGTTTACAGTCGCTTTTACTGCACTCATCCATTTTTTCAAACACTACCCATGCATTCATCAATACAGTTAGGCACTATTCCCACACTCCTGCCATCACCCATGCACTACCATGCACTTCTCCAATCACCTAGCCTGTACCCATACAGTTATAATATCACCCAGACACTACCTATGTACTCCTCCAATCATCCAGGCACTATCTGTACACTCATACAATCAGCTAGATATTACCCGTACACTCTTCCAATCACCCAGGTAGTACCTATACACTTCTCCAATTCCCTAAACATTACCCCTGGAATCATGCAATCACCCAGACACTACCCTTGCACTCTTTCAATCATCCAGGCAGTATCTATACAATGCTCTATTCACTCAGGCAGTACACATGCACTTATAAAATCACCCAGGCACTATCTATGCACTCCTCCAATCACCCAGGTACTACTCCTGTACTCCTTCAATCACCCAGCCAGAGCCCTTCAAGTTATAAAATCACCCAGGCACTATCTATGCACTCCTCCAATCACCCATACACTACCACTACACTCATACCTTTTTTGCCAAATTTGTTGTAATTCCGTTCAGCAGTTCGGGCTGTAGCCGTGTCTAAAGTTTCCTATGGAAATTAACATGGAGAAAACGCATTTTGGGACCTCCCTTTTTTCTCGGCCTCCGCTTGACGAATCACCCCAAAACTTTCAAGACAGGACCTGACCTAAGTGAACCTTTTTTTGGAAAATTTCACGAAGATTCGTCAAACGGCGCCAAAGATATTGGCAAATCAAAAAACGCTTTTCCTATGGAAACTAGGTCCTAACTATAACTACCTACTGGCGACCGCCAGTAGGTTATATATATATATCCTTCGCACTATCCCTCGTGCATTTGTCGCCACCACCAAACCGAAAGTTGCGTTGCCCTGAAGGACCCCACGAGAGCAGGCCCGTACAAATCCACACACTCCTTCCAAAAGGATGACGACGCCTTGTGCAGTTTTTAGATTTTTATTCGGCCACCAGCGAACGCGTTTCGACTTGCTCACCGATATATATATATATATATATATATATATATATATATATATATATATATAAGCTCTACAACTTCATGAAAAGTTATATCCTGAGAAAAGAGTCACTCATGGGGGTGAGTTTTTACATTATTTATTCACTCGTGCAAACAAACGCGTTTCGGCTGTCACCTTCTTCGATGTCATCGGGCGCGCCGCAAAGCGGCATACAATTATACATGTGAATTCATGAAATGAAAAACGGACTGTGATTCAGTAGTCCTGTTCCATTATGACAAAACATAGCACCATCTTTGCATGATTTTCGACAATGTTAAATAAATATAAATTTGTCATTCTCATGATCATTTCTATCTTAATTGCTATGCAAAGTAGTGAATGTTCTCTTAGGACATAAATTCCAAAGTCCACATAATTTAGCCCGATATGGGCACATGATAACGAGTCATTTTCTCATTATATTTAAACATCATCCTATTATAATTATGCCCTGTATGGGCCTTTTATGCCTTGGCTGCATTTGATTGTAATATGGAAATACGGAATACATGTATGTGATTGAAAAGAAAAGAGAAGAAAATCAATAAAATGTTCGATACATTATTATAAGAAGATGTAGCTCCAAAAACGATAACAGAACTCTATACAATGCAATATACACCACATTGCGTATTCCAATGAATGGTATAATCCTATCTAAATGACAGGTGGCAAAAATTGCCAATGTGCCCATGTTTTAGATGTTAACCTAGATGTACTGACAGCTCCTCGCTACTGTTCATGCCATGTGGGGTTTTAGTCTGTGCATCTATTATGTAACGGGACTCTAGTATCCTTAGCTTGTGGATTCTATCTCCTCCCCTGGGATTCGCCGGTACATGATCCATGCAAAAATAGGTTAGGAGATTCCTGTTACTGTTGTGCTTTATGCTGAAATGTCGGGCCACCGGATATGTAACATCCCCATTGGTGATGGCCCGCATATGTTCCAAAATGCGGACCTTAGTGGGATGAATCGTGCTCCCGATGTATTTCAACCCACTTGGACATGTGAGACAGTAGACGGTATAGGGTGTAGTACAAGTCATGAATTTAGTGATTCTCTTAGGTTTTTCAATTCCTGGTATTACAAATGACAATCTTCTCTTACTATTTATGCACGCCTTGCATTTACCGCAAGGGTAAAAACCATTGAGAGCCTTGAAGGAACCCACTGCTTCTTTGTCTAGATGGCTATGTACTAAGTCATGCCTAAGGGACCTTGCCTTTCTAAACGTTATTAGTGGGTACAATGGGATGTCCTGGCCTATGACCGGGTCAGTCCTGAGTGTGTGCCAGTTTTTCCGCATTATCCTTCTAAGGTCTTCGGCATTTTCAGAAAACGTTGTTATCATTCTGAATTTGCCTGTATCTTTGTTATTTTTGGGGGTATTCTTCAACATATCCTGTCTAGGTGATAAATTAACCCTTTTAAAGGCTTCTTCCAGGGTATGATTATTATAGGTCCTCACCTTGAATCTAGACATGTTTTCTAGTGCTGCATTTTGGAAATCACTGTCTTTGGTGTTATTTCGCTTGATCCTCAAAAGCTCACCATATGGTATGCTACTGATGAGCTTATGAGGATGATTGCTGGTGGCATGTAATATCGAATTGCCCGCAGTGGGCTTCCTGTAAAGTTTGGTACATAATGTGCCCTCAGAGACGTCGAATTCAAGATCTAAAAAATTCACAGATGTGTCATTGACCTCTCCCGTGAATTTGAGATTCACTGAATTGGTGTTTAATACATCAATATAAGCCTTTGCTGACTCCAATGTCCCCCTCCAAATCAGGAAGAGGTAATCTATGTAACGATGCCACGCCACGACTTTTTGTGTCCAAGTGTGGTTCTCTTCTGCCCAGGCCACCTGCTCCTCCCACCAGCCCACGAACAAGTTCGCATAGCTGGGGGCGAAGCAGGTGCCCATTGCAGTTCCTTACATTTGTCTGTAGTATTGACTCTGAAACAAAAACACATTGTTTGTAAGACAAAATGAAATAAATACAAGTAGCATGGCATTATGCTCCAAATATTTGAGTGGTCTATTTTTTAAAAAGTATTTGGTAGCGTTTAGCCCATCCTTGTGTGCAATACACGTGTATAAGGTAGAAATGTCAAGCACTATCAACTGAAAGCCTTCTTCCCACTTCACATCTTTTATGGAATTCAGAAAGTCTTTCATATCCTGAATATAGGAAGTCAATTTAATCACTTCTTGAGACAGGAAATGGTCGATAAAGGTGGACAGATGCTCCGTCAAGCTCCCTTGCGAGGAAACTATAGGTCGACCAGGTGGATTTTTTCTGTCCTTATGTATTTTAGGGATGTGATAGAAAGTCGGTGTTATAGGATTCAAGCACCGTAGGTATAAAAATTAATCAGTTTCTAGCATCCCCTACTCATACCATTTTCTTATCAATTTGTGATATGCTGTTATGCTCTCATTGTAAATAGTTGAAGTGATTTTTTGATAGCAATTGCTGTTTTTCAACTGTCTTAGTGCTTCCATTTCATACTGTTCACGTGTTTGCAACACAATGTTTCCACCCTTGTCGGAGGCCTTGATTATTAAGGTTTTGTCGTTACACATATTGGTCAACGCAAATTGTTGTTCTTTATTAAAGTTATTCTTTTTGTGTCTTTTTTTATTGGTGGTTCTTTGTCTCAGTTTTAAGAGATCCTTATTCACTGCTTCAGTGAAAATATCGATGGCGTCATTTGGCATTTGCGGCAGGAATTGCGAGATGGGTTTGAAAGGGCTATTTCCACTGCTTTGCTCTATGCCTGCTGTAAATATTTGTTGTTGTGCATCCGTTTGAGTCGTTGTTATTAATTCATCTTTGGTATTCAATCTTTCCAAAATCTGTATGGTTTTCAAATCCTTCACAGTGAGGATATCTGTAGACATAGGTCGCATGTCAGATTTTTTCGGGCGATTGATTGTTGGTTTTTGTTTAGAGAACTTATGTAACTTGAGCTTGCGTGTGAACTTAAATAAGTCAATGCGTGTTTGAGTGTACTCAAGTTGTTTCGTCGGACAAAATGATAGTCCAAGTCTTAGCACCTTCTCTTCAGTCTTGGTTAGGATTTTAGGAGTTAAGTTTACGATGGTGAGATTTTCAGATGTTACTTCTTTTTGTTGAATCGTTAGCTCCTCGTTACTGAAGTTGACCTGTTTCTTCTTGCGCCACCATCCACCTCTCCTTGTTTTCCTGATGCTTTTGGGTCTGGTGGCTTGCCTCTGACCCCTCTTTGCCATGACTGGCGTATTAATCAAAATTCCTCACGAAAAGGAGTTCTGCTGAGTGACAGTGTTTGGTCATTTCCGATGTCCTCATTGGCTGCTTCATTTTCAGTTATATCTGATTCTGATGTGCCCTTAAGTTCAATGGTCTTGTTTGATTTCCTTGATAATAACTCTTTCCTCGGGATGTCGAATTTTTTTGCTAATGTTAGGACTCTGCTCAGAGCATAGTCTTTTTCATCCCTATCAAATTTCTCCTGTTTGCGCTGTTTGATCTTTTGTTTGTACGTTTTGAGTTGTTTCTTCATGAGCTCTTTGACTTCTTTGTTTTGCTTCACCCTCGTCTTGTGCAATTTCATTTTCCAATATACTGATATCTTGTAGGGCTTTATCCCTGTCACTCCAGGCAAATTTGACAAGTATCGAGAGCATACCTTGACTCGATTGCGCAGTGTGTTCGGCCCACTCTTGTAACAGGAGCGGGTTGGGATTTTCGTATGCGGGTACGGTATAGATCCAAAGTCCCCTCGGAACCCTATTCTCATCAATGTAACTTTGCAGAGAGGTGGCCTCCCACCACTTGCGTATTTCTCTCTCGTACAGTCGTTCTAAGGCTTTAAATTTGGAGTGCAGGGTAGAGACTGTTCTTAACTCTGTCCCTCCGCTTACTGATTCTACAGATGTCCGTTTTTTAAAGATGTTTAAGGCAGCTTCATGGCGTTCCGATTCGCAAAACATTATGTTCATAAAATGCTTGATGCCTTTAAGCAATCGTTGCTACTTCCCCCTTCGCCTTACCGCTGTTCAAATTGGTGCCATAAGTATATACGTAATGGCTTACCACAGCAGTGTCAGCCACATCTTTGGAATACTTCCTTGTAGTCGGCTGAAACTTTGTTGGTCACGTTCTCCTTTTGGATTAATCAATTCCGTGGCAGCGGTGGTGCGCCGGAACACAATACAGGCTCCTTTCGTCACCTTTAGCCGGCGCACTCTCTGGCGGGTGCCTCAATCACGGGGGTGTACCCGTGTTGTTCAATAGAAGCTCCACAACTTAAGGAAAAGTTATATCCTGAGAAAAGAGTCACTCATGGGGGTGAGTTTTTAAATTATTTAATCACTTGTGCAAACAAACGCGTTTCGGCTGTCGCCTTCTTCGGTGTCATCGGGCGCGCCGGAAACACCATACAATTATACATGTGAATTCATGAAATGAAAAACGGACTGTGATTCAGTAGTCCTGTCCATTATGACAAAACAGCGCCATCTTTGCATGATTTTCGACAATGTAATATAAATATAAATTCGTCATTCTCATGATCATTTCTATCTTAATTGCTATGCAAAGTAGTGAATGTTCTCTTGGGACATAAATTCCATAGTCCACATAATTTAGCCCGATATGGGCACATGATAACGAGTCATTTTCTCATTATATTTAAACATCATCCTATCTGTGTCTAAAGTTCCCTATGGGAATTAACATGGAGAAAATGCGTTTTGGGACCCCCCTTTTTTCTCGGCCCCCGTTTGACAAAACTTTAAAGACAGGACTTGACCTGAGTGAACCTTTTTTTGGGAAACTTTCGCGAAGATTCGTCAAACGGCGCCAAAGATATTGGCAAATCACAAAACGCTTTTCCTATGGAAACTAGGTCCTAACTATAACTACCTACTGGCGACCGCCAGTAGGTAATATATATATATACTGAAAAAACCATAGGTTTCAGGGACGTTACTGTTAGAAATTAGCATTTAAAAAACCTTTGAAATTCACTGAAAAAACCACAGGTTTCAGGGACGTTATAGTTAGTTGGACATTTCACTCATACAAATCCAGAGAAATTCGGCCGTTATAGTTAGTTGAGCTAACTATAACTTGCGCCCCCGCAATGCACTGCTGATGACGTCACATATTACATCATTCATGACATGGTCAGTGACATCACTGATGACATCACTGATGACATCACTGATGACATCATCCAGTGACTGTGTGTTTCTGTAAAGTTTAAATATGTTTTATATATATATATATATATATATGCCAAGGTGTACTGAAGAATGAGTGGGTGTATAAGTGTTTGAATGGATGATTTAGTAGTTGCGTGACTGTCTGATTAAGTGAGTGATTAAACGTGTCTTAGTGAATGCATGGGTTAGTGACTAAACTGTGTAAATGTCTGTATTAATCTGTCAGTTGGTGTGTAAGCGGTTGCATGGGTTGGCGAGTAGCTAAATGAGTGTCTATATGGGTTATTGATTGGTTGTCTGAGTATCTGTATGGGTGCCTCAGTGTCTGTGTGGGTGGGTGGGGGTGTGTGTGACTGTGCATAGATGTGTGAGTGGGTGATTCACTGGATGTATGGGTTCAAGAGTGCATCTGTGATGGACTGTATGGGTGGGTGAGTGTGTGTGTGGGTGTGTTGGTGAGTGAATGGATGGATGTCTCAGTGGTACATGTGTGAGTAACTATATATGTAAAAGGCAGTATATGTGAGTGTTGGAGTATATAAATGACTATATGTGAGAGTGACTGATTGTGAGAGTGGCTGTATGGATGAGTGTGTGCTTGTATCAGTGATTGTATAAGAGAGTAAATATGTGTTAGTATCTGTATGAATAAGTGAGGTGGTGTGTGTATAACTGTATAGGTGAGTAAATGGGAGTGAATGAATTAATTTTATTTATGCACAGTTACTTAAAACCATTTGCAATGTACCAGCATGTTTTTAAAAAAAAGTGGAGAATTGATAAAAAGACCATCACAATTTTAAAAAAAAAGAAATTTCATATACAATTATAACCAATCTCATTGCTTAAAAGATGCTATAGGAAAATTGTAAAAGCTAAGTAGTAAAAACTGAATAGTAAATATTATAGAATACATTGGACTGCCGTCATTGAATCTATTTTCTTAGATTGCGAGGGATTTACTCTTTTATCAGTCTGAGTCGAGCTTCCTCCATATATCTTCCAAATCGGGCCAGTTTAGTCGGTAGGGTGCATGCGAACAGCGCCGCAACACCTTCTGTTGCTGTCCGAGCGCCTTTACTTAACCATATTGGCTTTAGTAGTTTCCGGCGGAGTTGTATCAGGCCTGGGCAGCAACAGATCAAGTGGGTTAATGATTCCGTTTTATAGTCACAGATTCTGCAGCGGACTTTTTGGTCGAGAGCTTTCCACCCCGGATTCAGTTCTTTTATTGGAAGGGGAACTAATCTGCCCCACTGGATGTTTTTAGGGCCTTTCTTCCCAGTGCTTGATATAAATAGGGCTGGACTTTGTGCTCCGTGTATGTGCCAGCCATCCCAGGAGGGCCTCTACCACTCTCAAAGTAAGCCCGATCTGTCTCTCTTGTTAGTAGGTAGCATTGTTTGTTAATTGCCTTTCTGATGGCTGGATAGGAAACGACATCTTGAACCCAGTTCTGTGTTGCCAGGCCTAGGGTTTCTACTGCCTCATGCATGTATGCCTGCCATGGGTTTGCTGCACCACCATAGATGGCTTTTAGCATGCTTTTCAGGCTCCCTTCTGGGGCTTTGAGTACTTGGTAGTAGTATTTAGCGTGCGCTCCTAGACATTCTTTACTCTGCTGCACCAGGCCGAACTCCAAACGAATCCAGCTATTGCGGGTATAATTTGGTAATTTAAATATACGTTTGTACGCCCGACATTGCGCTTTTTCCATCATAATGTGCATTTTTCCCGGGAAGGCCTGCTGAGCGTAGCCTGCAACCGCCCTTATTTTGGCCTGTAACACCTTTCTAATTGGGATAGTCGTAGGGCTTTGCATCTTCTCATACAGTTTGCATAATGCGAAGATTGTGGACTCTACTTTCGATTTCATTTTGCTCACATGCAAGCGCGCTTTACCCGAGTCACATAACCAGCATCCAAGGTAGTTGTATGATTTTGATACAGTGATTGGCACTTCACCTACATACCATTTGAGGAGAGTTTTTTTGGATAACTCCCGAAAATCAGAACTTTCGTCTTTTCTGAGTTTAATACCAACTCATTAGTCCGATTGTAGGCATTTAAGGCATCTAGACCCCTTTGTAATCCAATTTTTGTGTGGTCCATCACCACTAGGTCATCCGCATATTGTAAGACTTGGAGTCTGCTACTTCCAATTTTTGGGACTGCGAGGTTGGCATTTTGCAGCTTCTTGCCCAAGTCAGCTGTGTATAAGTTAAAAAGGGTAGGGGCTAAAACGCAACCCTGTTTTAAGCCCCGATTTGTAAAGCACTTTCTCGTGACGGTTTTGTTTGTTAATTTAATTTTAATCCAGGTGTTGCTGTATAGGGAAATGATTGCATTAAGGAGGTCAGATGGAATTTGCCAATCGCGCAATTTAGACCAGAGCTTGCCACGCGGGACACCATCAAAAGCTGCAGAATAGTCAACGAAGCAGGCAAAGAGGGGTTTTTATTCATTACAATTGCTTGCTGGCTTAAATATGATATGGCCGTTATGTTGTCACTTGTCGAACATCCTTTACGGAACCCCGTTTGATACGGAGGGAGAATTTCGTGTTTGTCGATCCATCTGTTTAGCTCAATCAGCAGAGTATTGGCATAAGCTTTTCCTTCAATGTCCAATAAGGCAATTAATCTGTAATTTCTTGGATCTGTGTTGTCTCCCTTTTTATAGATGGGTTGCAGGATCGACCCACGCCACGAATCTGGCACCTTGGACAATAATCGGCATTCGGTGAACAAGTTGGATAATATTCTCCCCCAATAGATTGGGTCTTCCCTGAACAGCCCCCCCGGTAGGCCATTTGGTCCAGGTGCCCCGTCTTTCCTAATCTTTTTAATAATTTTTTCAACCGCTGCCACTCCTCTATCGTTACTAACAACCCCCGAAGTGCATACTGCTCCTTTGTTTGTGCTTTCTTCGTGGGCGTTAGTTGTCCAGTCTGTAACTGTGGCAATTTCCTTCTCTACATAGATTATTGAAACGTGTCTCATCCATGCCTCAGCATCCACAGAGTTGCCCCGATCTATTTTGTCGTTATGCAGCTTGGCTATGTATTGCCAGAGTTGTCGGTGTTTCTGCGGTTTTGTTAGCTCGTGAATCTTAATCCATTCCTCATCCTGCTTAATTTGCTTGAGAGTCCATAGCAGTTGTTTCCGCTCTTTATGCAATTTATTACGCTTCTCCAGCGTTTTTTTCGATGCTTCGACCTTGTATGCTTTTTTTGCTTTGTTAAGGCTGCGAGTGATCTCTCTAAATTTTAGATTGTTAAGCTTTGTATGTATGTTGACTTTCTCTTTTATTTTAGGCTCTATTTCCGTGTTTTTGGACAAAGCTGTTTTCAACTCCGTGATCCATTCTGACCAATTTTCCAATTTGGGCTCGATGCCGACAATAGGGCCTGTGGCTTCTTGATGTTCTTTCCAGGCCTTGAATACAATGGTATTATGCTTGTTCCATTTTATTCTTCTCAGCAGGGCATGTTCCTCGGTTCCTATTGAATGGGATATCGTTGTAATACATCCCCTTTGCGTGATTTCGATATTCAATTCAATCTGCAGAATTGCGTGATCGCTCATCTCATGTGATTTAATTTCAAAGTTTGCAAATTTGGAAGCTAAGCGGTCACACAAGAAAATATAATCAATTGTGGTGCAATTTTTGAATGTGGTTAACCCTTGGTTTTTTGTGGTTAAACCCTGTTGTAGCTTTTCGGCTGAGTATAGATCGTAGTCCCATAGGAAATGGTTAAACGTCCTTTCTGCCTTGGATAGGTGCCTCTTCTCGTTCCGGTTAATGCCTAAATGATGCAGGTTGAAGTCTCCCACCAGTATTTTTGCTGGCAATATGTGCGTGCATAGAGTTTCCTGTAATATTGTAACCATGGTTTCTGTCGCCTCTAATTTCAATGGGCCAGTGGCATTAAGATATATGTTGATTAAGAGAAACGAAACATTTTTCTCTCTGTGCCCTTTGCCCTCGAATAATAATGCCTGCAGCATATTTGAGCCTGTATTCACGGTGCTAACAGTTAACTGTTTTGCGTGTTTTACGTAGGTCGAAATCCCTCCAGACGGTCGTCCATAATAGTTATGTTTGATGGCTGGCTTATGAAAGCCGGCGTATCCTTCGATGTGAACCGGCTCTATGGCCCAAGTTTCTTGTAGGCAAATGATGTCATTCTCTAAGAGTTTGATTATGGCTGAACCTTGTTTGAGAACTCTTTGTAATCCCGCCACATTCCAAGAGGCCAATTTCAGATTGTGAAAGAGAGTTTGAAGTGGATCTGAAAGGCCTATGTGTCCCTCTATGTTCGCTTTTGGGACTGGTGATCTATCGTGCAGTCTTTGGCTGGTCCTCCAATGGTTGCCAATATGTTCTTTTGGTCAGGTCCGACTCGAGTGGCACTGTGTGTCGCTGTATTTCGTAATGTTTTGCCCCCTCCAGCTGATTTTCTGGGGTTTCTCGTCTTCGATAGTTCTATTCGTTCTGGTCCCCTCCTTTGTAGTTACAGATATACTTAAATTTTTGTAACGCTGGTCTGGTAGCCATTTTGTGGTTCCTCTCAATATACTATGATTGGGTTCCTTGTGATTCTTTGAACCATGAGTGATATTTGATAGTTCAAGTAAGACTAACGGATATTTTTCTTGTTCTCGAGTCGAGATTGCTATTCCCCAGTTTTTAAAAATTTCTTTTTCCTGGAGTACTTCCTCTGCTATGTGATGATTAGTCCAGGTCACTACTGTTAGCTCCTGTGCAAGGTCATCTTCACCTACTTCAAAGTGGACGCTCTCTATCTCTGCAGTTGTAACATATGACAGTGATGGTATGTAATGAAGGAGCTTTAATAAATTGCTCCTGTTTAAGATGTCATGTCTGCCCTTTGATTTGTATAACGGGTGGAAGATGCTTCGATTTGCTACTCCACTATCAATAGCCTCAGTTTTAATTCCTACCACATCAAATGGGTTTTTGATTGCTTCCCCCGTTCTCTCCTTTGTGATGGTAGTTGTGCCAGGGTGTGAGAGCATGTAATGCAACTTATCTTCACCTTTTATCGTTTTGGATTGCTCTACAGTTGTTTTTTTCGGCGGGGAGCTGTTATGACTACTGTGTCAGTTTTTACTACCTCCGCTTCTTCGGGCATGTAATGCATCTTATCTTTACCCATTATCATTTTAGATTGTTCTACAATTGTTTTTTCCCGGCGGGAAGCTATTAGGTCCACAGTGGCAGTTTTTACTACCTCCGCTACTTCGGGCTTCTCCTGTGGTTCTTTGATGTCTTGTCCAAATGGGCTGCTTACCTTGACCTGGCTGCCCCTTGGCTGAATATTTGTTTTTGATGGTTTCTTAAAAATTGGATGTATTTGATTGTCCATTGGCGAATCCAATTTTTGGACTGGTTTTGACTCTGGTTCTTTTATGACATAGGATGGCTGACCCCAACAGCGTTTCATTTGTGAACTTTTTCACGCTTCTTTTGCTTTCTTAGTCTCTTCTTCGTGCGCCTTGTCAGATTCATCTTAATAGATTGAATTATAGTTTCCCGATTATCCTCGGTACTTGGAGATGCTGTGGTACCTATCAGTTTTGCCTGTGTAGGACCGTTTAAGTTACCCCGGTTTTCCATGTTCTTCGCTTTTTCGGTGAGAATTAATCTTATGTTTTCCTTTTCATTCTTTGAATCTGTCTCTATGTTTGCGCAAATCTTATATACTTCTTTGTTTGTTTCGTTGTGCTGGGGTCTTGCAAGAGCGGTAGCGGTAGTGTGTTTAACATCAGTCACTTTCAACTTTAGGTCCTCGATAAGAGTAGTCATGATTTCTGGGATTGTTGCTAGTTTGTCAAGTGTAGGGCCACAGGCGCACTCAGTGTTTATAGTGGCCGCGTAAGCTTGTGCTTGTGTGATTAAAGAATTTAGGTTCGCTAATCTTTGATCAATCCCTGTGATTGCGTTTGCTACAATGTTCAGCAGATCTACTTGTACGTCCATTTTGTTAGAGTGGTAATTCAATGCCTCCAGTGTGAGTTGTGAGGTTCTGAAGAAGAGGTCCCATATGGTTCCAGAATCCATTGCTAGTACTGGAGTGGGGTTTGTTGTACAAGCCTTCGTGTTATTAATGTCGTTGCTGTTGGGAGTTAGAGACAGGTTCCTCCTTTTTGGTGAATGTTTTTGTTTTGGTCCAGGAGAGTTTGTTATTTTTTGTTTTTTTTCCTGGGCCTGACCAACTTCTGTGCTTTCCAAGTAATGTGTCTCCTTAATTTGCTTTGGGGATTGATAATTGATTTTTGCCTCAATTGGTTGATGGCCTTTGGTGCCGGCAAATTGCTCTTGCATTGTATGTTGCGTATGTTGCGTTAGACGGTCAGACTCTTCTAGTAGGCACTGTGAGAGATTGGTAGGTCTCAGGGATTGTGAGTATTTATTTCCAGTGAAACTGTCTTCGCATTCTATTTCGAGCCCCCATGGGTTATCCCTTTGTATAGCTGGCTCTCGAGCCACAACTGGGCATGTTGGTGTTGATGTTGAAAATGTTTGAGCGTTTGGCTCTTGCGTAACTACTGAGACCTCTGTTGTGTTTTCTCTTATTAAGAGGACTGGTGTTAGTGGTGCTGGCAGCTGGCTCTCTTTTCCTTGGTTAGTGAGCATTGTACCTACTGGGTCCTTTAGAAAGTCTATCTTACTCGGTGCGTTGTTTGCCCTTGCAAAAATGCGGAACACCGGTGAGATTAAAGGTTGTTCTTCCTTTGTGACGTTTGCTTTATTGTCGCTACTTACAGTTGTCCCTAATGATTTTCTTTTCCTCTTTAATGGAGGGAAGGGTGCTTTAGCTCTTTCTTTACCCGACCTCATGCTTGGCAAACCCTCAACCGTGCCTCGTTCCCTTGTTAGCGCGCCCCTTATTACGTCGCCCTTGCTTGCTGTGGGCTGTAGGCTGTAGGCCCCCTTGACTTAGAGGGGAGAGGCGGTCAGGTATGCGAGTATGCGGGAGGACGATTAGTCTGTTAGTCTGTTAGTTGACTTTCCCTCGGCCACCTCTCTCAGCCTGCAGCTCTGGCGCATGTACCCTCAATCACGCACAGATAGCTTCCCTCAAAAGATAAAATATGAGAGGGTGAGAGGGTGAGTCGGTATCTGCCTCCTTCAGCGGAGGTTAGGTGTATGTGATAATAACCGGGGTCACAGCATTGGCACAGGATTGACACCCAACCCCGCCCTGGTTCAATGGTTTCAGATTGGCAGAAATTAGTTCGAATCAAGTTCAGTTTCTGTTCGATTTAATTTAGCGCTTAGCGTGTTTTTGGCTCGCTCGCTCGCTCACTCACTTTACTCCCCTTGAATGCCTCTCCTCTGCTCAAGCACGGGCGATTCCGTGGCATGCATGCTGTAAATGCCCCATCAGAGATGAATAAAAGAGGGGAAATGGTAATGCTCACTCCGTGCAGGGAGGCAAGACAAAGACTTCATCCCAAGGGCTTAATTACATGAAACTTTGGGGCCCAGTGCTGACTACTCCTGTGGGCCCTTTTCTATGGTAGAGCAAAAAGTAATGTCAAAAGTTACCTCACTTTGGAGGCGTTGGAGGCGGTGCTGCCGGCTCCTGCCGTGCGCCTCTAAAGATATCCCTGAGAAGGGCCACTGGCCCGGTGGAATAAGCCCAGGCTCAGGCTGCCAGGTAATTTCACTCACGGCTTTTTGCAAGAGGACACACGCGGCTCCTCCCGCGAACCCTACTTCACTTGCGGCTCCGTCCGCGTTAGGGTTAGTAGCGGCCGCTCTCGGCTTCTGCTCGTTTCGTTGGCCAAACAGAGCGAATCGGGTTGCAAAGCAGCCGCGGCGGGCAGCGGGCAATGATACCGGCCCCCCGCACGGCGTCTCTGCTCCGCTTCCGCCGTTTCCTTTGCCTTTTACTTTGCCGCTGGTGCTTTAATCCTGCCGCCTACAGCCGCTGGGCTCGCGCTGCTGCTGGATGCGGCTGGAAGCGGGTGGATGCAGGCTGTGAAGAAGGGGAGTCAGTCGAAAGCGTCGGGAGCCGAAAACCGAAAGATCACCCACAGCAGTCCGGCGTCCGCACCACCCGCTCTCTCGCTCCGGCGGTCAGAATGAGTACGAAAACATGGCAATGGAATCTCCGGGCCGAGACCGACTGTCACCGTCCAGTTCAAGCTTGCCCCGTCCGTGACAAACAGTAATTATAAACAAAATGGGAGTGTGATTGATTCTTTGCATGACTGACTAGGTGTGTGAGTAACTCTATGGGTGAATGGTGGTGTGTGAGTGTCTGTATAGGTGTATGAGTGCATATGATAGTGCTGTATTGATGAGTGACTGCATGTATGAGTGGCTGTATGGGTGAATAAGTGGATATGTGTGTAGACCTAGGAATCAGTGAGTGGGTATGTAGTAATTGGTATTGGTGTGTCTATGGTTTCGAAAATGGTAGTCTGTATTTTAGAGTGGGTGTATCAAAGGTTATATTAGGGTGTGAGGATTTGCATCAGATTATCACGTGGATGATGTCATCAGTGATGCATTGCGGGGGCGCGAGTTATAGTTAGCTGAACTAATTATAACAGCCGAATTTCACTGGTTTTATACGAGTGAAATGTCCAATTATGGATTTTTCAGTGAATATATATATATATATACATATACATATACATATATATATATATATATATATATATATATATATATATATATATATATATATATATATATATAAAATCTTCGTGAGGCTTCCCTAGCCCCACTCCGTGTTCTTCTGAATTGTCATACCCTAAATTGTTTCTTCTTCCACTCGGGTCTAGGTGTTCTTCTTCAAGCACCCTTAGCAGGAGTCATAAAAGTCATTCAACATCTCTTATATGTTCAGATTCCAATTCAGTTATGAGCAACTGTGATAAATCTGCTCTCATTTCCGCAACCTCTACAGGGGATTGTTCTGGACTTAAATGAGGAAAAACACTATCATTCAGTACCAGATTTCGCAAGCCACTCAGTCTCGGCAGGTAGGGAACATCAAACAAGAGAAAAGTATTCAGATCAGTCTCCAGAATCTTCAGCAAAACATCTACTATCAGCACTGAAGTTTCATTGCTCGCCCTCGTCGGCATTTCTGGCTAAGCATGTCTACTCAGGAGAAGCGTACCTCCAAGTCACCCTCAGTCATTTGGATCTCCTTAAGCAGGATCCTCCATCTTTGACTTCACTTTGTTCCAACTCAGATGTTTCACTTATAGGTGCGAGCTCTCCTTCAGATGGCAATGGCAAACTTCTCCTAGGTGACCCCTTTGGCCATCAGCCCTAGCTTCATGGCTGAAAGCAGGATATGTCTCGTTCACCACTTCGACATCAGGTTTGTCTGAGCCAGCTTCTTTATCCTGCTCTTCTGGTCCTCCTTTGACTTGTTCTAGTCCTGTTTTAACTTGAGAGGGCCCCCTTACTGCTTGACTGACTCTCTCCCGTGGCCTCTCAGCCACCACTGGTATCTCTTCTCAGAGAGGAGCTATTTCATCAAGGGGACATGGGACCCTGCTGGTGTGGGTGGCGTGCACCCAGTTCAGACGGTCAGCACACTTTACAGCAGTTGTTGTAACTATAATCACCTGGAACAGGCCACGCCAAAGGGGTTCAAGACAGCTCTTCCTTACATGTTTCTTCATGACCACGCAATCACCGGGGTTGAGGTCATGGCATTGCTTCGGACATGGTGGTGAAGTTGCTGCTTCGACCTGGTGAGACACAGAACAAACCACGTCTGCCAGTCCCTTACAGTAGTCGAGCACCAGATCATCCGATATATTCACAAGTACTTTGGCAGGCATAGCAGGCAACCTCATAGCCCGCCCCATGAGAATTTCTTGTGGTAAGAGTCCAGTCCTTCTGTCTGGGATGCTATGAAGACTTATCAACACAAGAGGTAAAGCATCAGGACATTTCAGAGACGATGAGGCACACACTTTAGCCAACCTGGATTTCAAAGTACACTTAACCTGTTCCACGATATTGGAAGCCTCCGGCCGATAACTGCAATGTAGTCTCTGTTCCACTAGCAAAGCTGCACACAACAATTTCATGATCTCATTATTAAAATAAGACCCTTGGTCTGACCCCTAAGTAGATGGAAATCCGAATCTTGGGATAAGTTCCCTCAAAATTAGTTTGGAATCTGTCAGACTGTCACATCTTCTAGTAGGAAAGGATTCAACCCACCAAGAAAATATGCACACCACCATCAGAATACACCTCAGTCCATTACAAACAGGCATCTCAACAAAGTCCAACTCCATCCGGCCTTCTGACCTTCCAATATGACTCAGAGTAACTGCAGTCCTTCTCCCCACATTCATTTGCTGACAGGTCACACATCGGTGACACAACGCCTCAGCAATCACTCGAAACTTGGGATTAAACCATGTCTGCCATTCTAGTAGGAACCTGCTCATCTCATCTAAACATCTCCTGGATAGCTTGAAAACACCTCATTTCCTTTTCAAGGTCCGCAATACACAACTCAACTTCAAATTTAAATCCTCGGAGTTCCAACAACAATACAGTTCCAAATATTTGATCCAACCTATCCCAGTGCGGTACATTCTGATGTGACTTTCACTCCTTGCAGCAGCTCACCCTCCTTCACAATTTTCTTCTCACACACACGTTTCATTTCAAACAACAGTGTTTGCTCCACTAAAAGAATCTATAGAATTCAATCACTCAAAGAACACACACTCTCGCAAATGAAACCTCGACCAGCATGGGAATCACCTGAATTAGTATAGTTTCCCTTCTGAGCAAAAAGGTCCACAACACTATTCACAATTGTCCCATTTACACAAAGTGCCCTATCTCAATTGGGCCGTCGACGATGTCTCATGGGAGACCCCCACAAAACACTGCAGACAAATCCAACACTGTGTCTTCTGCACCTTACTATATATCCCGGGATCTTACAGCACATTGGACTCTGTTAGAACTGGCATCTTTTGGTGTGTTTCCCTGTCTTTTTGCTTTCTGACCTCCTGTTGTTATGGTACGCTGGACTTTGTTTTTGCAGGTTTAGTGCCTCTGCGCGCTTTTTCACTGCTAGTTAGTGCTAAAGTGCAAGTGCTCCTACTGTAAATTGTGTTATGATTGGTTTTCTATGATTAGTATATATGATTTACTTATAAGTCCCTAGTACAGTGCACTGTGTGTGCTCAGGGCCTGTAAATCAAATGCTACTAGTGGGCCTGCAGCACTGATTGTGCCACCCACACAAGTAGCCTTTCAAAGGTGTTTCAGACCTGCCACTGCAGTATCTGCGACAGTTTTAATTGCCATGTCGACCTGGCAAGTGCACCCACTTGCCAGGCCCTAACTTTCCCTCTGACTACATGAAATGCACCCCTAAGTTACCCCCATGGGCTGGGTGCAGTGTATGTGAAAGGTAGGACATATATTAGTATGTTTTACATGTCCTGATATTGAAATACTGTGCATTTCAGTTTTCACTATTGCAAGGACTAGCTCTCCAATAGGCTATCATTGGAGTCTGCTTGTAACATTTTACAGGTGTAACTTTCAAGTGGGAACAGCTAGAGATTTGAGTTTAGGCTCTCTGAACTCAAAATTTAATAACGCACCTTTTAGTAGTGGTGTTTTTTAAATTGTGATTTTGAAAATGCCACTTTTAGAAAGTGAGCATTTTCTTACTCAACCATCCTGTGTACCTCTGCCTGGTTGGGTTTTCACCATCTGGTTTTGGAGTGTCAGGAGCTGGGAATGTGCATTCACTCTAGACAGTCACAAGGGAGGTTTAGGTATTGCCTTTCCTGGGTGACTAATAGCCAGGCTGAATAGACCTTTCTGCATTTAGAGTGGTGGGAGGATTTTTCACTAGCACCTGAATAGGCTGTGTCTGCTCTTCACAATGCTGTCTCCACCTCTGGAAGTGAAGCTGGACCAGTGAGGACAGAACTGGTTTTTACTGAGCCAAAGAGACATTCTGCCTAAGACTTCAAAGAGAAAAGTAGTATACATATGGGGGCTGTGACCCCAGAACTTTAAAACTCTTTTGGACTAAGGAACCTGCCAAGAAGAAGAGCTGGAGAAGCTGTCAGGAGGAACTACCACTTTGCTTTGTGCTTTGCTGTGTTGGCATGCAGTGGCAGCTTCTGTCTTGGGCAGTGAAAAGACTGGACTGGACTTTCTGCAACTTATTTTTCTGAGTTTCTCCAAGGGTTTGATGTAGAGCTTGCCCACTGTCCAATACGTCTCAGGAACAGCAAAGACTTCAAGATTATCTACTACCAGCACTGGGTACTGTGTGTTGTGTGCTGCAACAGAAGAAAAAGCAACCTGATGCCGTCAATGATGCCACTGCCGGCTCCGTGACCTGTTGGCACCTGCAGAGAGCACTGCCCCACTTTGCACCGCAAACCTGGTCTCACCGACGACACCATCCGATGACGTCACCAAGCCGCTGCTTGCACAGTGACCTGAGCGCATCTCAATTCACACACCTCGTTTCACATCGCCGCCTGGCCTCCCCGACGACGACGCTCCATGCCAACATCTACGCCGCTCCCTGCAACGTAGCTTGGGGGCACCGCTCGTAAGTTACTCGACGCACCGCCGAGTCACACATCGCAGACCGGGCCCACTGAGGCTGGCGCTATCGACTCCAAACATCTACGGACGACAGCGCTTCAGCAACGACGCTGCTTGCACAGTGACCTGCCAACACCGCGACGAGCACCGTCCCACTACGCCCCGCAGCCCAGGTCTAACCAATGCTGCTGGATGCTGTCACCAAGCCGCTGCCTACACCACGACCTGAGGCCACCACACCGCTCCACTTCGCACCACAGCCTCGACGCCTCCTGACGCCGGCACTCCTGACTTCAACTTCACAGAGTTCAATCTGCAACACGTGTGACTTTGAGGGCACGACGACACCTGCACCGACCTCCGGGACCGACACCTGCTGACGCCGCCTCATCGCAAGGTCCACGACACCCTGCATTTAACAAGGTACTGTTTGTGGGTCTTCACAACACCGCAGCTGGCCCGCAATGCCTCAGTTAGCCTGAACTGTTGGATTTGTTTACTCACGACACCGTGATAGTACCGGACGGAGCTATCAACTTCAAAGAACTATATTTCAAGCCTATTTCAGCAATATTCTTATTTTGATCACTGTTTGTTGGATTTTTGTCATTTTGGTCCTGTTTTACACAGATAAATATTGGCTATTTTTGTACAACTGGTGTAGCGTTCTTTTGCAGTGTCTTCACTGTATTACTGTGTGTTATGTGCAAATGCTTTACACATTGCCTCTGAGATAAGCCTGACTGCTTGTACCAAGCTACCAAGGGGGTGAGGAGGGATTATTTTAGGAGTGTAATCCTCTTACCCTGACTAAAAGGAAGGGTCCCTACTTGGACAAGGTGCATACCTCTGTCAATTCGAGACCCCAATTTCTAACAGACCCGATAACAACTTCGACAATATCTTGTCACCACATTCACACAACTCTCACACTATCTCCGCCAGACTTCACACGACCATTTTTCACCGCAATATTGCATAACTGTCACACATACACAGCCCTACTAATACTCACTTCTCCTCCACCACTTGGCTCATCGCAAGTCACTGGAACGCCGCTTGTCCTCCAACTCTCGATCGTAAGCTCGAGACTAGGGGCACTGGTGTAGGGATCTAAAGCTATTCTAGATTTGGTTCTAAGTTTCCCTTACTTCAAGTGCAGAACCATCCTCTGTAACTACCATCTGGGAAAGCTGGAACCTGTACTCCTCAACAATCTGGTCGATGGTTCTTTTTATGCAGCATGAGAGGTAAGGAGAAAACTTCTTTCTTAATCTCCAAATTTCAAAGTATCCACACTACCAAGTAAGATCTCAGGTAGACAACTCAATTATGGTTAGTTTGTTTATTTAAAATTCTGAAACAGATTAATGTACACCAATCTAAGAATTATAGTGTAGAAATACAAAGTAAATAGGATGAAACTAAATCTCCGGAACCGATTCACCCTATACTCGATCACCGCAACATATGTTATCAGAAGGCAAAAATACATGTTGGATTGCATTAAAATTTCATGCATATGTTCTACAAATCTCTAGCTGTTTCCACACTAGACAACAGGATGTGGGAGCACACCGCTGACCTCTCAGGCAAGGTTCGCCCCTGGCATTCTGGTAAATGCAGTTTCTTGTAGCTCGCTCCGATATTTTCGAGTGTTTCGCCAAGGTTGGCGCAGATAGTGCTGATCTCTAGACACGTGTTTCTGGTTTATTAACCGTCATCAGTAGAGAATACAGTCTTGTATTTTGGGGTTTGCTGAGTAGGCTGCCAAACATTATATCAGGTCCGGTACCTCTCACTGGCGCGCAGGTGCTTCATCCACGAGCTCGTCAGCTCAATGACTCACTGGAGTACTTTAAATAGACAACAGGATGTGGGAGCACACCGCTGACCTCTCAGGCAAGGTTCGCCCTTGGCATTCTGGTAAATGCAGTTTCTTGTAGCTCGCTCCGATATTTTCGAGTGTTTTGCCAAGGTTGGTGCAGATAGTGCTGATCTCTAGACACGTGTTTCTGGTTTATTAACCGTCATCAGTAGAGAATACAGTCTTGTATTTTGGGGTTTGCTGAGTAGGCTGCCAAACATTATATCAGGTCCGGTACCTCTCACTGGCGCGCAGGTGCTTCATCCACGAGCTCGTCAGCTCAATGACTCACGGGAGTACTTTAAATAGATGCAAAGGGGCGAACTGTGCTGGGATGTGAGGCAGTGTGCTCCCAACCCCCTTTCTGTTCAAAAGGCTCCCTTGAGCCAGCAAGCTGATGAGCTTTGGAGATGCACCTGTGTGCCTGTGAGTGGTACTGTGACCTGAGAGGAATTTGGCAGCATTTCCAGCAACCCCAGATTACTTTTCTTTTGCTTTCTACAACTGCTGCTCTCTACTGATGAACGACTGAACCCAGAAACACGTGTCTAGAGATATACAGCAATGTCTGCACAAACTTTGGTGAAAAACTACAGTAAAATTTCAAGTAAGCACTAATTTTGTATTGCATTTACCAGGATGCAAAGGGGCGAACTGTGCTGGGATGTGAGGCAGTGTGCTCCCAACCCCCTTTCTGTTCAAAAGGCTCCCTTGAGCCAGCAAGCTGACGAGCTTTGGAGATGCACCTGTGTGCCTGTGAGAGGTACTGTGACCTGAGAGGAATTTGGCAGCATTTCCAGCAACCCCAGATGACTTTTCTTTTGCTTTCTACAACTGCTGCTCTCTACTGATGAAGGGCTGAACCCAGAAACACGTGTCTAGAGATATACAGCAATGTCTGCACCAACTTTGGTGAAAAACTACAGTAAAATTTCAAGTAAGCACTAATTTTGTACTGCATTTACCAGGAAGCAAAGGGGCGAACTGTGCTGGGATGTGAGGCAGTGTGCTCCCAACCCCCTTTCTGTTCAAAAGGCTCCCTTGAGCCAGCAAGCTGACGAGCTTTCGAGATGCACCTGTGTGCCTGTGAGTGGTACTGTGACCTGAGAGCAATTTGGCAGCATTTCCAGCAACCCCAGATGACTTTTCTTTTGCTTTCTACAACTGCTGCTCTCTATTGATGAAGGGCTGAACCCAGAAACTCCTGTCTAGAGATATACAGCAATGTCTGCACCAACTTTGGTGAAAAACGACAGTAAAATTTCAAGTAAGCACTAATTTTGTACTGCATATACCAGGATGCAAAGGGGCGAACTGTGCTGGGATGTGAGGCAGTGTGCTCCCAACCCCCTTTCTGTTCAAAAGGCTCCCTTGAGCCAGCAAGCTGACGAGCTTTGGAGATGCACCTGTGTGCCTGTGAGTGGTTCTGTGACCTGAGAGGAATTTGGCAGCATTTCCAGCAACCCCAGATGACTTTTCTTTTGCTTTCTACAACTGCTGCTCTCTACTGATGAAGGGCTGAACCCAGAAACACGTGTTTAGAGATATACAGCAATGTCTGCACCAACTCTGGTGAAAAACTACAGTAAAATTTCAAGTAAGCACTAATTTTGTACTGCATTTACCAGGATGCAAAGGGGCGAACTGTGCTGGGATGTGAGGCAGTGTGCTCCCAACCCCCTTTCTGTTCAAAAGGCTCCCTTGAGCCAGCAAGCTGACGAGCTTTGGAGATGCACCTGTGTGCCTGTGAGTGGTACTGTGACCTGAGAGGAATTTGGCAGCATTTCCAGCAACCCCAGATGACTTTTCTTTTGCTTTCTACAACTGCTGCTCTCTACTGATGAAGGGCTGAACCCAGAAACACGTGTCCAGAGATATACAGCAATGTCTGCACCAACTTTGGTGAAAAACTACAGTAAAATTTCAAGTAAGCACTAATTTTGTACTGCATTTACCAGGATGCAAAGGGGCGAATTGTGCTGGGATGTGAGGCAGTGTGCTCCCAACCCCCTTTCTGTTCAAAAGGCTCCCTTGAGCCAGCAAGCTGACGAGGTTTGGAGATGCACCTGGGTGCCTGCGAGTGGTACTGTGACCTGAGAGGAATTTGGCAGCATTTCCAGCAACCCCAGATGACTTTTCTTTTGCTTTCTACAACTGCTGCTCTCTACTGATGAAGGGCTGAACCCAGAAACACGTGTCTAGAGATATACAGCAATGTCTGCACCAACTTTGATGAAAAACTACAGTAAAATTTCAAGTAAGCACTAATTTTGTCCTGCATTTACCAGGATGCAAAGGGGCGAACTGTGCTGGGATGTGAAGCAGTGTGCTCCCAACCCCCTTTCTGTTCAAAAGGCTCCCTTGGGCCAGCAAGCTGACGAGCTTTGGAGATGCACCTGTGTGCCTGTGAGTGGTACTGTGACCTGAGAGGAATTTGGCAGCATTTACAGCAACCCCAGATGACTTTTCTTTTGCTTTCTATAACTGCTGCTCTCTACTGATGAAGGGCTGAACCCAGAAACACGTGTCTAGAGATATACAGCAATGTCTGCACCAACTTTGGTGAAAAACTACAGTAAAATTTCAAGTAAGCACTAATTTTGTACTGCATTTACCAGGATGCAAAGGGGCGAACTGTGCTGGGATGTGAGGCAGTGTGCTCCCAACCCCCTTTCTGTTCAAAAGGCTCCCTTGAGCCAGCAAGCTGACGAGCTGTGGAGATGCACCTGTGTGCCTGTGAGTGGTACTGTGACCTGAGAGGAATTTGGCAGCATTTCCAGCAACCCCAGATGACTTTTCTTTTGCTTTCTACAACTGCTGCTCTCTACTGATGAAGGGCTGAACCCAGAAACACGTGACTAGAGATATACAGCAATGTCTGCACCAACTTTGGTGAAAAACTACAGTAAAATTTCAAGTAAGCACTAATTTTGTACTGCATTTACCAGGATGCAAAGGGGCGAACTGTGCTGGGATGTGAGGCAGTGTGCTCCCAACCCCCTTTCTGTTCAAAAGGCACCCTTGAGCCAGCAAGCTGACGAGCTTTGGAGATGCACCTGTGTGCCTGTGAGTGGTACTGTGACCTGAGAGGAATTTGGCAGCATTTCCAGCAACCCCAGATGACTTTTCATTTGCTTTCTACAACTGCTGCTCTCTACTGATGAAGGGCTGAACCCAGAAACACGTGTCTAGAGATATACAGCAATGTCTGCACCAACTTTGGTGAAAAACTACAGTAAAATTTCAAGTAAGCACTAATTTTGTACTGCATTTACCAGGATGCAAAGGGGCGAACTGTGCTGAGATGTGAGGCAGTATGCTCCCAACCCCTTTCTGTTTCCACACTACATTAAAATGGAAATCCTAACCTAAAGCAAGTTTCTGCAAAGATGGAAAAAGTTGTTAGCAGTTAGAGCCTTCCTAAGAAGTAACTTCAACCAGGGTCATGTAATGTGAAGCCACAAAGCCAAAGATGGGGTCTGTATCTCAAAGCGTCCTAAAGCAAAAGTGTCAGCTGTCCCTAACTATGTTACAACATAAGCAATTGCTGAATTAAGGCACCTCCCACTGAGTTACTAGTATTTTTTCCATCATTCCAGCACCCTCCAGCTTCCTTTCTCCACCTCCATGATCACACATTGAGATATTTCATATGTCCTTGGTGCCACCACCTTCTCTCACGAGTACTCGGACCCCAATCGTTATCGCATTTCTCCTTCTCATGCCTCGCTATCTACTAGGAACAATAACTCTTTCTCTCAACTAATGAAGCCTTGTCCACCTGCGTTCATCCTGCCATCTTCTTCTCCCACGAGAACTCGTCCCCCATTCATTATTGCATTCCTCCTTCTCATGCTTCTCTATCTACTAGGATTCATAACTCTTGAACTAATAAAGCCTTGATCACCTGCAGTGGGAACACAAAATACATGCAACATTCCACAGTGTAAGCAAATGTGAATTTTAACGTTACCTGAAAATGAATTAAAAATGCATTTCAGGCCTACAGTTAAGCTAAATTAACAAAGCACAGGTTACATTATATGCGCCCTTCTACAGGCGAATAAGTCGCATAACCTCAAGAAGAAGTAAGAACAAAAAAAAACGCACTTCTATAAGGAGAAGTCAGAGGACAAAAGAAGACTAACAACAAGAATCAAGAACCCACGGATGACAAGAAGAAAAGACATCACGAGGAGAACTGAAAAAGCGAGAAAACAGAGAAGATGAGGAGAAAATACAATAAGATCACTCATACATCCCCGTTATAAAATTGACATTGTAATATAATATAAACATAACATTGCAATGCAAAATTGACTATGTAAAATAATGAAGGCGTAACGTTGAGAAAATAACAGCAAATGGGACTGAGACCCAAGAAATACACCCTATGAAAAGGGTAAAGATGTACCCAACGTATGTGAGAATGGGACTAAAACCCATGACCAACCCCTACCCCGAGGAAAAGGGGTGAGGAGCAACTGTGAATGGGACTAAAACCCATGAAATAATAGAGCTTGTAAAGACAATACCATGTAGAGGTCACATATTGTGCAGTGTAGTAATGGGACTAAAACCCATACCACACACGTGTAAGAGAACATGGGACTGAAACCCCTGACCTACCCCAAGACAAAAGGAAAGTTAGAAATTATAAACTAGTGTATATGGGTCTGAACCCATAACGTGTCCCTAAGAATAGAGAAGGTTGACTAATGCAAAAAGGACTAACACCCATGCATAGATGCCCTGAATGAGAGAGAAAACCGTTAGTAGCTCAAAAGGCAAGTGTAATGTGAGCAAATGGGACTAGAACCCATTGCTATCCCTATGTAGGGAAGAATAAAATGTAGATTGCGTGCATGTAAAATGAAATAATGAACTCTTTACGGTGTGTACCTAGAGTCATGTACGTACAGTGTTGAGCCCGACAAAACCCACCGTACAATCCCATGGAGGATAAAAGTGGAGAAAAACAGTAACTTCATGAAATGTACAACAAGCCAAAACATAGATGTATATGGTAAAACACAACCACACATAAAACAGGCTTAAATTACCATTTGCATTAACAATTCATTTGCAGACAGTTACATTTATGTGTGTACGTGTCACCGTATCAATGTGACACACAGCAGTGTTTGACCAAACACGCTTGGAAGACATAGTCCGGAGCATACTGTAACTAATGAGTTTCATGACTTTGCGAAACAGATGCAAACCCCCATAAGTAAGCATTACTAGTAGACATAACAGTAACATGAAAAACTGCAAGCATTCAAAAATAACTTTTATGCAAAGCAACATGTGACCATGTGAAAATTCTGGCTCCAACTTGAATAACTGTCGAGACGTGAAAATTTAATCAGTACCTCAAAACACTTTTGTAAAAACTTGAAAAATGCTAATCCATTGTGCTTTGCACGCGTGGGTTCGTATCCCATCCTCGTCGGCAAATAATTGTAGTAACGAGGTCCAAGCAAGGTTGATGTAGTTCAGGATGTTTTATTGAAGTTAGTTACATGTTTTGTAGATCGGCCCCACCAGGAGCAGCCAGCATGCTGCTCAGCCCAATCTCAACTGACACTTCTCCTCACAGTCTCCCAACATTCCGAAGCGCATCATCACTGCAACATTCCACTGGCTGAGCAGGTGGTGAAAAAGGTATAACATTAACATGGACAGGATACTAGGATACTACACCCTGCTTCCCCGTGCACTGATAGAGAGGTGGGAGCGGTGGTTTGGGCTGCTCACGGGCTGATCAGACTGCAGGGCAATGGGCAAGGATCGCCTTCCTAGGGCTGCCCAACAAACGAAGATGGATCAATTCACAGCTCAGGGTGTGCCCTCGAAGACAGCCACATCATCTGCGATGCCGGCGGGGGGAGGCTCGGCTCAGCCTGAGTCCACAGGGTCCCAAAAACTGGCAGCTATAGAGGCCACCAGTGCAATTGTGCAGGCTAAAATTGACACGGTCTCCTTGGACGTTGGTCTGCTGCGTGCGGATCTTCGCACGATTGCGGATCGGTCGCTGGCAATGGAACAGACGGTCGGTGAACTGCGAGAAGAGATTTTGGCCCTGAAGGCAACCCTAACGGATCTCTCACAAAACAAAATGACCTTGGAAAGCCGGGCTGAGGACGCGGAGGGGCGGTCCCGCCGATGTAACTTGTGCTTTGTTGGATTTCTCGAGGGGTTGAGGTAAGGGAGCCGGAACTCTTCTTAGAAAAATGGATCAAAGAGACTCTGCCCATAGCCGAACTCTCCTCAATTTTCATAATAGAGCGGGCGCACCGAGTACTCACTGCGCCTCTACTGCCAGGTGCTCCACCTACACAGGGATTGTATCCTCAGGGCGGCTAGACGAGATGTAGACCCGACCTTTGAGAACCAAAAGATTTGCATATTTCCGGACTACACTCGCCTGGTTCAACAACAAAGAGCGTCTTTCCTTGGGGTTAAACAAAAGGTACGAGCCATGAACCTTCAGTACATGCTCCTTTATCCAGCGAAGCTGAAAGTCCTCCGTGCAGAGCGTGCGCATTTCTTCACGACACCAGAGGCAGTATGGGACTGGCTGGAGATCCATGGCGATGGGAGGGTGCTGCGAGGGGGACAAGTGACGGGAAGAACATCCATTAATCCCCAGAGTGGAGAAAGCAATGGCTGCGGTGGGAAATCCAGAAGAGCCTCTAGATCAACTCAGAGGGTGGTGGTACCCTGCGATGGGTCCTTGGAACTGGAGGGAGCGGACTCAGGTGGTGAAGGTAGGAGGTCCCCCAGGATTGACCGAGAGACCCAGAGGGCTGAACAGGACGCCGCCAGGGCCCTGGTGGAAGTGGTCACAGCCACAGGTTCGGACACAAGCATGGGTGAGGTAGTTGAGGATACTCCGTAGCCTGCAGACTCTGTATGAGCTCATACAACAATGCCATAGCGGCGAACGGATTAACCTGGTAGGGGTATCGCTGAGGATACATTATGCACTGTGACACTCTTTGTGGTGCATTGTTCTGCAAATCTGATAGTGCTGCTTCTTTCTTTTTCCTCTCTCCTCACGAAATATTGGGAGGAACTCGGATGGGCATAGTGATTGTGCGGGTGGATAACGTCTCTCAACCCCCCTCTATCTATCTCTTTCCCCCATATCCATCTTTTTTATGCTCTCTATTCCCGCTTGCTCTTCTTTTCATTCTTTTCTCACTTATCTCATACATTGGACAGTGATATTGTTTGGCTGGTGGCAGGCTTGTTTATGTGAATGGGTTTGGATGGTTGGGGTATACATGGAAGTGCATGACGATTGAGCTGGGGTGGGGTCATCCGACGGGCACACTCGTAGTCCGTGTGGAATACACCCTCTGACCTGACAGAGAAAACAATTGGATGCATTAATGTGTAGAGTATGTGGTATAATGAGTGGCAAAGTGTGTAAGAGGAGCTAGTGTGCTTTATTGTTTCTGTTATTGATTTTTCTTGTGCAGACAGATGTTGCATTATGGTTATGGTTTCAGACATGGGTGGGGGGTTCTGAGTTTGGGGAATATATGGGGATGCACGATTGTTTATTACAGTGTCTACCCGGGGGGTTGGGAGTTTCAAATGTTCAAGATATGGGGTGGGCTGGCAGCGACGGCAGCAAAAGGCAGATCGATAACATAAGTGTTGGGGCCGGTAATTGCTGGTGGTTATGGGACAGTAGAAAATTATAACAAGGAATGTGAGAGGGCTAAACTCGTTTGTGAGGCGTTACCGAATACAAACATATCTGCGGCGTCAGGATGCCCATGTGGCTATGTTGCAGGAGACACACCTCCTGGATGCCGAGGCGCAGAAGCTCCACAAAAAATGGAGGGGACAATTGTTCGCATGTACTTTTTCTACTTACGCCAGGGGGGTGGCCATATGGATAGCTCCACAGGTCCTGTTCAAGCTACGTAACTATGAAGCTGATGTGGAAGGCAGATATGTAATAGTGCATGGAGATATAGATAGGATGGAGGTGTGCCTGGTGAATGTCTATGCCCCAAATACGGATGATGTTCATTTTTTTTATGACATGGAGAACAGGTTACTCCCATACATTGGGATACCACTAGTATGGGAGGGTGATTTCAACTGTGTGTCAGATGGTACACTAGATAGACACCCTCCGAAACATCACACTAAGCCAAATATGTCGGTGGCTCTAAGGGGAGTGATGGATAGGCTCCACTGTGTGGACATCTGTCGCAAACTGCATCCGGAAGGGCGACAATATACTTGCTATACACCGGCCCGCAAGGTCTACAGTAGGCTTGACTGATTTGTACTTTCTCTGGACGTTTGCAACGCAGCAAGGAGATTGCTGTGCTGGGCCGTTTTTTATCCGACCACGCCCCCGTGCTGCTGGAATGGGGACCTGAGAGGAGTAGGCCGAGAGTCCCGATATAGCGACTGCAACCGGCTGCACTGCGGGACCAGGTATTCAGAGACGAACTTAGGAATACCATAGTGGATTACTTCGCCGAGAACTGGTCTACTACAGAAACTAAGAGCACTGAATGGGATGCTTTTAAAGTGGTCACCAGGGGGGATTGCCTGTCTAGAGTGGGGGGCACTAGGCGGCGATTGGAGTTGGAATTGACAGGGGCAGAGGAAAAGCTGACCAAGCTACAGCGCGAGACCCATGCGACGGATCAGCCTTCGGATGCACTCTTACAGGCACAGCGTACGGTTGGGGAGACTTGGAACAGATTAGATTGCCTGACTAGAAGAAAATACTGGTAATTATTACATAACGAGGGTGACAGGTCAGGGAGACTGCTCAAGTGGTTGCTAAAACGTGAGCGCCCATCCCCGATAATACTAGCTTTACGTTGTCCTGAGGGAGGTATGGCTAACACTCAGGTCGGCATCAATACCGTGCTATTTGGCTGATGTTTACCGTGGGACTATGGGACATGCAGGGGTTGGGGGGGGTGTTCCTTCAGGATGTTCCGCTCCCCTGACTTATGAATGAGCAAAGCGATGAACTGGAGGCAGCACCCCAATTGGAGCAACTGCAGGAAGCATTACTAGGTATGTCGAGCTGCAAAACGCCCGGTCCAGACGGAATACCTGTTGAATTTTATCAGACGTATGCAGATGTTCTCCTTCCGCGATTATTAGACACTCTGCAGGAGGCCAAACAAGCTGGATAGCTCCCTCCATCTATGCAGGAGGCACAGATTGCTATGCTCCCCAAGCCTGATAGAGACCCTGAGGATCTGGCTGCATATAGACCTCTGTCCATGTTGGGAGTAGACGCTAAACTAATGGCGAAAGTCTTGGCCATAAGATTAAACAGAGTAGTGAATTCACTGGTCCACGAGGACCAGTGCGGTTTTATGCCAGGGAGGGAAACACACATGAACCTGCTGCATTTATCACATGTCCTACACCCGGTGGTGGATAGTGACCTTAGGGCAGCAGTTGTTGCCCTGGACATTGAAAAAGCCTTTGATACTTTGCGGTGGGACTACCTTTGGGAAGTGCTGAGGAGAATGGGGTTTGGCAAAGAGTACATAGCCTGGGTTAAATTATTGTACCATCAACCGAGGGCCAGAGTGCAGAATGGGGGACAGGTATCGGAAACTATCAAGATAGAAAGGGGTACTAGACAGGGGTACCCACTGTCTCCACTGCTGTTCGCTCTGGCCATGGAACCCCTGGTGGTGCGGTTGGGAAGAGATATGGAACCTTGGGGCATTGAGGTGGACGGTCGTATGCATGTGGTCTCCATGTAAGCGGATGATGCACTTCTCTATGTCAGGGAACCGGAAGGGGCGATCCCGGCAGTCTGGGAAATATTGGACTCATTCGGGTCATCTTCCGGCCTCCAAATTAATTGCCAGAAAACAATACTATTCCCGCTTGCAGCCTTGGCACGGGGGACGCCTCAAGATCTTCCTGCAGTTGGCATGGATTCGAGGTGTGACCGATTCCGTTACCTTGGTATACAGATTGTCCATCGACCGGAGTACCCGTATGAACTAAATATGGGGAAAGTCCTTACAGGTCAGCGTGCGTCGATAATGTTCTGGAACAGGTTACCATTGTCGGTGATGGGGAGAGTGGCAATATCAAAGTTGGAGCTCTTGCCCCGCTGTCTCTATATGCTGCAGAACTCCTTTTGTAAAATCCCTAAGTCCACGTTCAACACTCTGAATGGTCTCTTGATCTCACTAGTGTGGGCTGGTAGACGGAGCAGAGCCAAGCTGGAAACACTCAAACTGGACATGGATATGGGTGGCCTGGGGTTGCCGGATCTCAGACTATATTACATAGCTGGGTTATTGCAATATGCAGCGCAATGGTGCATGGGGGAACGTACGGTTGAGACAGACCTGCTGGGGAGATGGAATGATGGACGCAACTACAGCGGTTCCTAATGATGGGTTCCAAGGTTCCTAAAGACTGCCTGCACATTATTCGACAGGTTGTGGAAGTTTGGGAACAGGCAGTAGTACTGGTTCTTCGCAGGGCTCCATACGCTAACGCACTACCCCTCCGGTGGCTGAGGGGATTCCAAAATATTCAGGAGAACATGGACATTTCGAGGTGGTACGAGGGGGAATGTGAGTTGGCGGGATATCTATACCAAAACGGAACGTTCATGACTTTTAACAAGGCACAGGATTGGTTCCAGGTACCATCCGAGCACTTTCTCCAATATGCTAAAATATCACGTACTGTGGGCGAGATGTGGACCACATTCCCAGAAGAGCCGAGGGAGTCCTGTACGTTGATGACGATGCTGCACCCAGGCTCCAGCAGAGGTCTCATCTCGCGTATATACAAAGCATTAAAGGAGGATCGGGGATCCAACCTCACCGCAATTAGAGCACAATGGGACAAGGACCTGCCTATCCCACTGACAGATGGTGAGTGGAAGAGGGCGCTGGCACAGGTAGCTGATGCAACAAGTAACGCACGGTTTAAACATATTCAGTTTTACTATTTACACCGTGCGTATCTGAATCCGTTACGCCCTGCACGGTTCACCCCAGGGCTATCCTCCTCCTGTCCCCGATGCGGGGTGGACCCTGCCACTTTTTTACATATGACCTGGAGCTGCCTGCGGCTATTGCAGTTTTGGAATCGGGTGGTGCAGTCTCTCTGCACGGCAACGGCAGTGCGAATTGAAACCTCCATAAAACAGTGTATTCTGGGTGTACTCCCAACACCCAAGAAGGGGACTAGAATACGATGCAAGTTTGTGCTGCTGGGTTTGGTCTTAGCAAAACAACGGATAGCGATCCACTGGATTCATCCTGCCCCCCTACATGGGATAGATGGAGGGATGATTTGCCCAAATGGGGTGTGGCTGAGGAGTGCCAACTTACAGCAGTGAGGACAGGCGAGAATGTAGAGAGTGATCTCTTAGACTGGGCCAAATGTTGACTGATGTGTCTGCAGTGACAACTCAAAGTGAGAACGCAACCACACACAGTTCGCCTTCTACCCAACCTCCATCGCCATCTAATGCAGCAACAGCTTAAGTGCCCTCTCACACAACGAACACACGAATTTCGAATCAGTCTCATGTAAATTGCCAGTTTGACCTTCTCAGGCAATAGTGATAACTGCTGGTCGCTGCCAGGGGGGTGGAGTGGGTATGGGAGGGGGGGTGTAGGGATAGGGGGTATTTCTTTCTCTTTTTTAATAACTGTTTTTGTTCTATTGTCTTTTACGTTTCAGATCATTATTCAATTCAAAATGCTCTGTGTCACAAAGTACTTCGGCTCACGTGTAGTAAGGGCGAAGAAAAAGTGAAGTCATGTAATTAACTCATTGTACCAACAATAACTGTCGAAATGTAAATGTACGTGCATGACGAATGTAATCAAAATCCTTTGATGCAGTGTTTAATAAAACAAAGTGTACAAAAAAAAGATATATTTATTCACCTGTCAGAACTGAATTACTGCTGTTCGCAGATGAAAGCAATTCAAAGCCAATGCTGACCAAACAGGGTATTATAAATGTATTTGATACAGTCCTATATATATATATTGTTTTCAATAATAATTGCACAAATAATTTGATCCTATTTATGTCGAATGTTTAAAGTATTTTGAAAAGCACATATTTCAATTCATAGACTTAATTTTACAAGGTACTTTAACTATAACGTTTAACATTGGAAACTTTGATGTGAAAACAAGAAGTTGTTTACCATTTACAATGCAGTCATCATCTCGTAGTATTTTGAAATGCAATTCTCATCTGAATTTCGATTATTATATTGATTGAGGCCATTTGAAAGTTGATTGCAGATTAACTGCAGGGCTGTTCTAAGGCCCCTACACCTACTGCAATCACCGGGCTGCTGACTGGGGTGGGACTCGGTCCACCAGTGTCCATTGCTCTTCCGGCACAGGAGGCGGAGCCAGCCCTCCTGGCGCCATAAAGGCACCACTCCTCTCCCGCAGCGCGGGATTAACTGCAGGGCTTTTCTAAGGCCCCTACACCTACTGCAATCACCGGGCTGCTGACTGGGTTGGGACTCGGTCCACCAGTGTCCATCGCTCTTCCAGCGCGGGAGACGGAGCCAGCCCTCCCGGCGCCATAAAGGCACCACTTCTCTCCCGCAGCGTGGGACGCATGCGGGTGCGCCCTGGCCAAAGGCGGGCCCATCCGAGCCCGTCAGAGACAGGAAGAGGCAGGGCAGGGCCACCCCTCTTGGTTCTTCGTACCGCACGACCGACGCTTCCAGCTCCCAAGTAGGTGGTAACCCCGGACTGGGAACTTATCCAAGCCCACTATCTTTTGTTTATTGATCTGGAGAGGAGAGTTGGCGCTTAATTTTTAAAAAAATGCATTGATCGTTGTATTGCACTATCCAAAACTTGTTACATACATTGTAAGGTTGTTGATCTCAGTGTAGTGAACACACTATAGCTCCTAGTGGAAATGGGCACAAGGAAGGCCACAGACTCTGCTGCAGGGAAGAATAAAATTGCAAAGACTGTAAAACATAAGAAAACAGCCACAGATAACTGCACCTTAGCAGCGATTGATGACTTAATTGAAGAGGTAGAAACAATTTTATCCAACGGGAAGAAGCTGATTAGTGAAGGCACAAAAAAGATAACCACCTTCTATAAAAAACAGGACACGGCTAATGGTGGGAAATCACCTGGATGAAATATTACTGTCCATCATTCCCCTGAGGAGATACAACCGCAGGCCCTAACCCTTGCCACACCCTCTTCGTATCATTGGGGGGTAGTTCGCCTCAATTTGATACAGCCAAGCCTGTTACCCCAACTTCAAACACAGAGGGGAACACTGACAGCGAGATCATTACAATCAACTGCACAAATAGGTGCGCACCCCTAATTACATTGGGAGACCAAAGAAGTCCAGGACAAGGGAACCTGACCCAGAAGCATACGCCTAACTTATGTAGTAGCGTAGACAAGGCGATACAAACACAGAGTCTAGAAAGGTCCAAATCCACTATCGAGCTATACCAAAAACTAAACTATCTGATAGAAGAGGTATTTGCCCTAAAAACTCTTATTGGAGTCTTAATCTCACACAATAGTGGAATCAACAGTGCCAATGTGAGAAGCCAAATGGAATATCCCCCTGAGAAAATAAATATTACTCAGGCCTGTAATTCACACATGGGGCGGCCACCCAGACCACCTCAACCATTCTATTCCAGAACAAACATTGGGAGTGCTGTTCATCTAATCAACTTCAGCCACCCACCGGCAGGATCAGGACTTGGTAATATTATCCATCGCGTAAGATCAGACACACCTAGTAGACAATTGAGAGTAGGAAATCCAAACACAATTAGGGAGGAAACAATACAGAAGGAACACCAAACTACCTACACCTTAAATGTCCCTAATCCCATCCTAACTAGTGACAGATGATCAAACCAGGCTATAGTCCAAGAGGGCCAGTCCAAATCTCAGGCAGGCATGAACAACAAACCCCTTCTTGCACAACATCAAGTTATGTATCACAATAAAACCACTAATGGATGTTACAAGGTATTTATGACAAACGTTTCCAAACCAAAACAGGGTGACAGAGAAGATGAGGATTCTTTAAAGAATAAAGTAGTCCATTGGATTACACATAGGCATCATTGCTTATTTGTTATAATACCAGACATAATCCAAGCTGAACGACTCCAGTTCGAAACCGGGACATAAAACTAACTCTCCAGTCTAAATTCATTGCAGATAGCCTGATAGCCCTGGACTTGCGAACTCACGGCCTGGTGGAATTTAGAATTAGATGTAAGCCACACAAAACTTTATCTGAGAAGAATGATAACCCCGCACTAGCCCACTCACAACCCGATAACCTGGACCTAGTTGATTGACTATCGAGGAAGGATAACACCGAAAGAAGGACTGATTTAACATTAACCAGTCCTGATAGTGATTGTAACCCTTTAATGACTGGCCAATTAACAACACACGACACACAGAGACATACACTTATGGGTATTGCGCCCTATCAAAACATGTCTTTTGAAAAAGTTCTCGACACACCCCAGGGTACATTAGGATCATCTCTTGGAATGTGGCCGGGTTAAAACAAAAACTTTTAGACCCCGGTTGGCATGATTATATATCAAATTTTGATCTTTGTCTATTCAAGAAACCTGGCTAAAAAAATCCCACCACAAATTAGGGTATAGGACCTTTAGCATAGACGCTTTACCCTCCAGAAAGAGGAGACCCTCAGGTGGGCTGGTCATATGGGCAAAAATTAATCTGAACCTAACCATAGAAGTGCTGAGCATTAATTCTCTAGACATACTTGGATTAATGTTGAGATACACAAATAAGACCAATTTTCATGTTTTTAATATCTATATAAGACCAAGATTGCTCTAGAAAGAATCGCCAATAATACATAAGCTGGATGAGACCCTTGAATCCATAGATCCTGAGGGAGCTGTCCTCGTGGGGGGAGACTTTAATATAGCCTTATAGCCCGCCGTAGCGGGCTATACCGGCGATTAAAGGTCCGCTCCAGCGTTAAAGGCCCGAGCACATTGACGATATATTAATGACTTTAAGGTGGATAATAGAGAAGGCAGTGATGATTTGCCACTATGTTTACATCTGACAGGGAAGCTGATTGCCACCCACACCATCGTAGATGGGAATACATCCCCACACCTGTCTGTGAGTAACAATCATAGGTCAATTAAATGGTCTACCATTGTTGAACAAACTGAGCCTCTTACTCGCATTTACAATGCATTCTGTGATGTCCTTACCCCTTATGGCAATCTTCGCCCCGATCTGATACCTAGAATACAAATCCACCATCGTTTGGCTGGGACCATTAAGAACTCCTTAACAAAATCCCAAAAACCAGATCCAAAGCAAGGCCGTATGAGTCACCCTAATACCCTCTGGTATAATACAGACTGCTCCTTAGCCAAACGAAGATTATTAGCGGCCCTCAAAGCTAATAACATGACACAAATCAAGCAACTAAGAACTAGAACATAAGAAGGCACAAAAGGCAGCACTAAAGAGTTGGGAGGATGCCAATTGGGACAAACTCATAACTGCGGCTAAAACAAAAGACTAGTCTTCATTTTGGAGGATAATTGCACACGGTCACAAAAAGGGTAGGACTGATACTGATCATTTTCTGGATCCAAATACATAAATCAGACACTTTTTGGACCTATATTAACGGAATCTCAAGCCTGGTCCAAACCTTAGTGTACCCCGAGAGGGCTTCTCAGATAAATCACCAAATTCGATCATTTAATTTAGCATTGATGACACTAGATTGGCCATAGTAGCCATTAAATTAGGAAAAGCTATAGGCCCAGACAAAATACCGGGGGAGCTTTTGAGACACGTCCCAGAGATCTGGATACCATATGTAAACCTTTTAAGTAATGCAGTGGCATCAGGGGCACCCATCCTAGAGTCATGGAAGGGAACAGAAATTGTCCCCATCCATAAGAAGGGTAACAAAGATGAACCAGCCAATTACCGGCCATTATGTTTAATGGACATCCTCCAAAAGGTTTATGCAAGACAAATCCTGAATAAACTAAATGATTGGATGCAAGATAATGACATTATTTCGCCATAGCAGAATGGTTTTAGGCCCAAGACAAACACGATCGGCCAAGTCTTTAGACTTGCATGCATAGCTTGGTAGTACACAAAGGTAAAGGCCGGGCACCTATACGTTGCATTCATAGACCTGAAAGCAGCATTTGATTCAATACCAAGGGCCGGCCTATGGGAAACCCCACTGCAACAAGGAGTCCCAGAGGAGATTTTGCTACAGATAGTCAGGCTCCATCAGGATAATTTTGCTAAAGTGCGTTGGGGCCTTGGAGGGGAACTTACAGAAGCCATCCCTGTCAGGAGGGGGGTGAGAGAGGGTTGTGACTTGGCCCCTACCCTCTTTTTATTATATGTGAACGATCTTATCCAGCACCTACAGAAGTGCACTCATAACTCACCAAAATTGGGAGGGGCCCACACATGTGCTCTAATGTTTGCAAATGACACAATCCTATTATCCCAGACTCCTGGGGGGCTACAAACATTACTAGACAGCTTTAGCAATTACTGTAGTTTAAAGGGCCTAGAAATTAATCCCACCAAGACTAAGTAAATGGCCATTAGACCACACAAACATTTCAAAAACAAACTGGTCCGTGATGATACACCACTAGAGCACGTAGCCAATTTCAGTTACCTCGGGGTGACACTTGACTCACAACTGTCTTGGAAACCACATATAAATAAGGCCAAGACAATTTTACTGCTAAATACCATGCCAATTGCCAAGAGACAACAAGCTACAGAGTCTAAGACGATCTCCCCAGCTCTGGAGGTCTACAGATATAGAGCCCAATCCTCAGCACTTTATGGGTCCGAATTATGGGGTGGGGAAAATCTTAATCCATTAATAGCTGCGGAAAATAAACCAATGCGAATGTTTACATCACTGCCCCAAAATACCTCATTGATTCCCCTATTTTACGATATTGCCATCAAGAAATTGGAGCATCTAGCAACATTGAGACCACTACTCTATTGGGTCAGAATTTGGACCATTGAGGAATTACATGTATACAGAAAAGGCCTGAGAACGTTGTTGGACTTGGACAGCCAACTCACATTACCCTGGCTCATTCATGTACGGCATCGGCTCCTCAAAGTGTACTTGAGCAGGTTTTGGATATATCCGGGCGCATTAACGACAGAAGCAAAGAAAGAAATCAAACATACCTACTGGAATTTTATATTAAATAGGACCACATCGAACTGCACAGTGGGAAGACTCACAACACAATTTCTATCCTTCAAGTCGACTCCGAGCTTTGAACCATTCTTGGATGAAATCCAACCCCAGCTAGCCAAAACACTTTATCTGAAATTCCGATATGAGATCCTCCTGATCAATGCAATCACAGCTAAGTGGTCACCTCAACAAGTAGCAGGGGCAGGAATCAAATGCTCTTTATGCCTGTCAGACTCAGAGGAAAACATTGCACATATATTATTCTTCTGTCCACCATACGCCAGCCTCAGAAGGAAATGGATAAAGCAGCTGTGTGTGCGACTGATGACTAGGAAACATTTGGAGGCTCTAAGAATACTAAAAACAGATAGCTCTACCCCTATTGAACAGTCTTCCCACGGTTCTCAACGTCGTCCGCAGCTCTCAGATACTTGACATCGCACCACTAGTGAAGTTCATCATCGTGGTAGAGACATTGAACGCTCAATCCGTACTCATGAAGACAAAATCTCTGCCCTTCAGACAGTATCTACCTTCACACAAGATCTGCATAGAGACAAATCCCGATCTCCCTTAAAATCTGCTTCGGATGAAGAATGACATTAACAATATTTATATTTCACTACAGATATGATAGATAGTTCATATCCTCTATACAATTCTTCTCCAGCTCCTCACATCAGAGTCTGCCTACTGTAGGGGGGGGGAGGTTCTGTTTTACCGCACAATTGTTTCTCAATATAAGGCAGTTACAACATTATTTATTATCTGTTATTTCTGCAATATACTATCAGCTTTTGCCTTGCATGACATTTATTATATTTGATATTAAGTGCTCTGGTTTATTTTTTAATTCTCAGCATGTAATTTAATTAATCTTCTCTATATTTTAGAATTATAGATATTTTACTATATCTTTCTATGTTTTATTAGCTTTGATCCTCCCTTTTAATAATCAATGTTATATATGTTATTATTATATATTCGATAATATTTCTATTTATAACTGCATTTTGTACCTATATTGTTCTATAATTGACTACTGATATGACCTTTTCTTCTATTTACTACTCGTTTTATAGAGGATTATTTATTGCTTGTTATTTCTTGTTATATAACATGCGATTTTCACCCACATATCTTCTATTCCACCTACCAATGCATGCTTAGGTTTATGATTTTTTTTTTTAAACAATTTTCAACATGTCATTTGATCAATTTTTCTCACTATTCCAGGATTATAAATATTTTATATATATATATTTTTTTCAATAATCAATAATGTATATAAAGAGCTCCTTTGTTGCTGTACTTTTCTTTAATATTATTCCTGTTATGATTGTATTACTCTTTACACAAACTCCATTTGGAGATACGCACGCTCTTCCTCATATTCTGCTTAGCCGGAATATAGTCTTAAAAGGGGTAAATCTTCATAACAGGTATAGTTATAGTCAATATTATTTATATAACTCTTTTAAGTTCCTAAGCATCAGTGGTTGATCACTATATGGTTCTCATGTTTTATACCACCTAACTAGATATATCGACTATGTCTTATTTCCTTATTTATTCGTATTTAACATTATTTATTTAATAATATTTATATTTAAATGCGTCTCTAAGTTTTTACTACTATTTTTAATACAGTGCGTACTTATTGTTTACTGTATCTTATTTATAATTGTACACTCTTAATCACCTCTTTCCACACTCTGTGCTTATCTCTTTGTTATTGAATTTGCACATATCTTGTGTCTAACTATTTCTTCTATTAGTTTTCATTCCTCCCTTTTCAGCAGTTCTTTTCCTTCATTCTTCTCGCTCATATCTCTATTTATATTCATATCTCAGTTTATATTACTATTTTTAATCCAAACATATTTATTGTTTACTGTATCTTATTTAGCGTTGAAAATTATTAGTCAATTGTTACACATTTTATACCTATACTTATACATTAATGAACTTCTGCATCTTTTAATGTATATTTATATATTCTATTAGCTTTCGCCCTCTCCTTTTTTACAGATGTTTTCCTACACACTTCTCACTACTATTTATATATATATTTGTATCTACTTTTATCTCACTATCTTTGATATAAGCATATTTATTGTTCAATGTATCTTATTCACAGTGGTCAATAATTAGTAACTTGTTCTATATTTTGGCTTATATTTAGATGATATTGAACTCATATATATTTTAATGTATATTTATGTATTCTGTTAACCTTCGTCTCTTCCTTTCAACAGTCATTCTTATACATGCTTGGCTCTTTACACCCTCTTTACACACACTTGGCTCTTCAGATCTTCACTTTTCTCTTACCTAGTCCTCATTAAGTCTCAACCCTCCTGACGGCGTTCCTACCCGCCGCAGTGCTCTAGTGAGCCCAGACCCGTGGCTAAAGCTAAAGTTTTGTTTTCCTTTTTACAGTTTTCTGTTTGTTTTTCTTATTTCTGATATACTTTTCTTTGGAAACTCTCTCCTACTAAATCTTATTACTTTACACGTTATTTTAAAAGTATTCTCTTCCTTTCTCTTTCCCTCCTCTTTCTCACATCTTAGATTAATTAATCAATACATTTTGCATCGGCTCTCTAACCCACTCCTTTTTCTATCTTAGTTTATTACTTACTTACTTTTTACAAGAGTACTGATATCCACTTGGGGCATGGCTAACACTCATTCTCTGCGTGTCATAACATGGAATGTTCACGGTTTAACACACTATATCAAACGGAAAAAAGTTCTTTCTTATTTGCACTCAAAAAAGGTAGCTGTGGCTTTACTCCAGGAAACTCATCTTGAAGCATCAGAATCTGAAAAACTGCGCAGAGAGTGGGTGGGTAAGGTATACCACAGCAGTATTCATGCGGAATGGCCCTCAGACATTGCTCCCGTTCGTAAATGTGGTGTGGCAATTCTTATCCGTAAATCTTTACCAGTCACAATATTGAAAACTATCTTGGGAAGACCCAGATGGCAGATATGTGTTTGTCAAACTACGCATCGGAGGCACACATTTTTGTGAAGGATCAGTCTATGCCCCGACGGGTGCGAAAAAATCATTTCTTCTCTAATTGAATCGTATTTTATCAGAGATAGGTGCCTCCCAATATCTCATCGGTGGAGATTGGAATCTAGTTAGAGACCCAGTTTTGGATAAAACAGGACCTTTTGATAAGCATAATACAGCAGGTAGAGCTCTTATGGGTGACATCATTGAGGATCCATTGGCGCCTATCCCATCCCTATCCCATATCCCCCACTCATGGAACTCTCTCTAGGCTAGATTACTTTTTAATCTCTCAAAGGGCGGTTCAGCTAGTTCACGAATCCCATATCTTGGAAGCATCAATCTCTGATCACTCCCCAGTTCTATTATCCCTTCAAACAGGACTGACTGCACCAGGGCGTAAACCTTGGTGAATGAATATTCAACGTCACAAAACCCCTACGGGTAAATTACAGCTTAGAACTCATCTTCAAAACTATCTTTCCCTTAATCAAGGATCCGTGAATTCAGATAGAATCTTGTGGGCTGCAGCCAAGGCTACCATTCGGGGTCAACTTATGAAAGATTCTGCACTGGCAATAGGCAAAATCCTGCTCGGCAAAAAGAACTAGAGCACGATATCAAGACTTTTACTCGATTATATACTAAATAACCTCTTTTACATCATCGCAAATCACTAGAGCAAGCACGTATGGCGTTGAACAACCTTTTTACCTCTAAAGCTGAATATGCTTTACAAAAAATGAAAGGGCGCCACTATGAACAGGGGGAAAAGGCAGGGCGACTTTTGGCGGCTCAACTACGACAACAAGAGGTTGCAATGGCTATCCCAGCTATAAGAACATCTGGGGGGACCATGTTGACCCGTCCAACATGATATTGTTAAGGAATTTGCTTCTTATTACCAATTATTAAATACCCCAGGAGCCCAGATAGATCACAGCAAAATGCTCTCTTTCCTTTCGAAGGTAGATCTACCATCTCTTTCTGAGGCGGGCAGGGCACTTCTTGAAGGAGAAATTAGTAAAGAAGAGATTTCACAAGCTATAGCTAAACTCCCATATCATAAAGCTCCAGGGGAAGATGGCTTTCCAGCAGAATTCTACCGTTGATCAGGTGAACAAATAATTGACAGTTTGCATGCTGCTTTTCAGGAAGCAGATAGCAACGCCTCTTTAGGCTGTATATCTAATAAAGCAATAATTGCAGTCCTGCCCAAACCAGGAAAAGATCCATTAATTTGTAGCAGCTATCGCCCCATATCACTTCTCAATTGTGATGTCAAAATTTTAGCCAGTGTCCTGGCCTCTCGTCTTCGTAAAGTCTTGCCCTCTTTAGTTCATCACACCCAAGTGGGCTTCATACCTGGACGTTCCTCTAGAAACCATCTGCGTACTTTGGCGCATGCCCTCCACTCTGCCAGATCCCTTCATTACGATGCGTTGGCATTATCACTTGATGCCGAAAAGGCATTTGACCGAGTGGAGTGGCATTATCTCTTTCAAGTCTTGGAGAAATTTGGTTTGGGATCCCAATTTCTAGAAAAAGTAAAGTTACTATATCAACACCCTACTGCTCAAGTTAATTGTGGAGGTTTCCTTTCAGATTCCTTTCCAATTTCTAGAGGAACACGTCAAGGTTGTCCCCTTTCCCCCCTTTTATTCCTCCTGGCTCTAGAACCTCTAGCAGCAGCAATTCGCCAATCAAGCAATATTGTGGGAATCCCTCTTCCGGTGGGGGTCTCGAAAATGTATCTATATGCTGATGACATATTGCTCACTATTACTGATTTGCCTCGTTCCCTGCCTTCCTTGTTTAAAATCATAGAAGACTTCTCCTCTTTTTCTGGTTACAAAATTAACTGGGACAAAAGTGAAGCACTTCCCATATCAGTTGGCACTACCAAAACAGCTATTCAGGGCTTCCCCTTTCACTGGCAATGCTCATGCTTACAATACTTGGGTGTACTAGTGAATAAAGGGACGGTGGGCATGGTTGCGGACAATCTCGGTCCTTTAATTACCCAGATGCAACATGATTTTGATAAATGGAGGATATTGGGATTATCCATGTGGGGCAGAGTTCAGGCTGTAAAAATGGTCACGCTTCCGCGTTTCCTTTATATACTTGGAATGCTTTCTCTTCAGATACCTTTATCCTCGCAGCGCCTTATAGACTCTAAGATTAAATCTTTTATCTGGGGATCCACCAAACCTCGTTTAGCTGTACATAAATTGAAAGCACATCACTCTAATGGAGGTTTGAATCTTCCATCAATAGAACACTACAATTTGGCACTGCAGTTATCTCAAATCACATATACGTTACAAGATGATTCTCACACACCACAATGGGTACATATAGAACGCCATCTATTGTCTGCTGAACTTGGTCTTTCATCTTTCTATGGAACAGGTACCAGTCGCCTGGATTCTCACAATCCACTATTGGCTGCAATGCGCAAAACGTGGCAGAGAGCTCACCGCCTTTTGGGTTTTAATTCACGCATTCATGCCAAAGCCCCAATCTGGAACAAAACAGCCATATGCGTTAAAGGAAAGACTATCTCCTGGCCCAATGGAAACAGGTGGGTATTTTTACTTTAGATCAACTTCTGCATGATGGTGATCTCAAACCTTTTGCACAATTGACTGAAGAATTTGGTCTTCCATTACATCAAGCAACAAATTATACACAACTTCATCTCTGCCTCAACAAATGTTTAGGATCATATCCATGGTCACTCCAAACTTCACCAATAGTATCCTACCTATCTACTTGGGGGACCCATAAAGGGGTTATATCTGGTTTATACAAACTATTTACACTACAACTATTCTCCCAACCCTTATCATGTGCTCTTCGTCTCAAATGGCAAACACGCTTAACGGTTACTTATGATGATGAAGAATGGATTGAACTCCTGGAAAATTTTAATAGAGGGGCCAGAGAAGCACGATTGAAGTTTTGCTTGTTCAAAATTTTACATGATTGGCATTGGTCTCCAGTAAAATTAAATAAAGCTGGACTCCTTCCTCATACCAATTGTTGGAGATGTAATGCTCTTGGTTGTGGCATAGTCCACATCATCTGTACTTGCCCTATGGTTCAGTCCTATTGGTCCTACATAGGTCAGGTTTTACAGAATACTTTGCCTTTGGGTTTACCGTTAACATCAGCTACCATCCTTTTGCATGATTTACAAACTTGACCACATCTTTCCAAACCACAATGCCGTCTTTTACATACTGCTCTGGCCACAGCTAAAATATGTATTCTACGACAATGGAAATCTCCGATTCCACCCTCTCAAGAGTCTTGGCTGGTGACTATGGTTCAAACTGCCTCCTATGAAAGAGTTATTTATACTTTGCATGATCAGACAGATTTATTTAATCAAGTCTGGGCCCCCTTTTTGCAAATGAATACTGATTCTGTGATAGACAATGTTGCTCACCCTATAGTGGATACCACAGTATCATAATTTGTTTTTCCTTCTTATTTTTCTCTCATTTCTATTTTTCTTCTTTTCTTGCTATTATCTTTATGCTTTCTTTCCTTTCTCACCTTTACTGTTACAGGTTTGGGTAATAACACTGAGAAGATGTGATGCATTCCCCCCCTATCTCATATCTTGTATCTTGTATCTTGTATTTGTATCATTCTTTCATTGAGTATACTATTATTGTAATATAATTCCTTCCTTTGTATTACAAACCCTTGTAACATATTATATTTATAAAATGCTAATAAACAATTTCAAAACAAAAAAATATTCTCGTCAAAACACTGTGCTGCGTCTGATCTCGACGGTGTGGTGGACACTGCAATGTTCTACCCTGGGGAGTTGTGTTTGCTCAAACATAGCAATGAACAGAACTCTCCGATGCTACATGAGTACTGAGCAGCAGAGTTTAGCCTACCCTCCATGTGATGAGCATACATTAATTTATTTAAAGTATATAAAGTAAGGTGTACACTATAGAAACATTTTAATATTGGAAAATGTGCAATGAAGAGACTGTCCTGAATCTAGAAGACTTTGAAGAATAACAGGACACTTGCAGTGTTAGTTTAATGGAACTACTGCCATTAAAATTTAGCAGCATTTAAACCTTTTAAATTGAAGTTATCCTTGCATGCACAGTCCATAGACTACAGTGACTACTTCTATTTTGTGAGTTTCTAATTTTGTGTACTGTGTACAAAATGTTAAGTATATTTATACCTACATTGTTTCCTCCAGCTCCTAAGGATCCACCAAGTGAGTGGAACATGTGGTTTGAGATTTTTTTAATATAATTTTTATTACATTTTTAATCCAATCAAACAAGAAACAATACAAAGTAACTAGCAGGCAGAGCGTGAAGCAACAGCAGAATACATGTTCAGTTGAGGAACCAGTGATATCAGGACCAGTATAGCAAAGTAAGGGTGGTGGGGCCTGTGGTGGAATCCTCGCAGGCAAGGAACATGCAGGGCAAGAGTGCAATCTCACTACACTTCAACTCTTTAGTTCGGATGCGCATCCATCCACTATCAAACCTACACACTCATGGAAGCATGGGGGCCAGGCATGCCACAAAACTCCGGAGCCCTCATAGATGGTCCCCTAGAGACGAGGCCACATCCTGTGGCGAATCAGTGTGCGAGGGGGCACCCGATAGGGGCTCATCTACAGTAAGACGACCCCCATGGTCCACACAGAGACAGGCCATCAATATAGCATCCCATGCAGAGAAAATCAGTACTTTCTGTACTCCCCTGGTCTCCTCCCTACAAATCGCTCTCTCTCTCACACTCCGCCCACTTCACCAGTTCCAATCCCCATCTGTACACATCCGGACCCCGGGCTTATTTCCAGCTCATAGTTAATTTTCTGCGAGTAAGAAACAAGGCCAGGCCAAGAAATCTATCTATAACTTTCTGAGATGCAGTACGCTCATGTAGACCCAAAAGACACAACTGGGGGCTAAGTACGAATTCCCGGTCAATGGCTCTTTGGACCACCTGGAGAACCAAGCCTAGTATGGTGGCAAAAACAGGCAGGGCCATACCATATGGAAAAAGCCTGCATCCCCCACAAAACATCTAGGGCACTCCAACGTCACGGCTGGGAACATTGAGTGTATGCGCCTTGAGGTAGCCTAATGTAGATAATAATACTCCATATATTTAAAGGCTGGGTTCCTGGACACCCTGGGGGTGCATTCCAGGACCCTCCTCTAGGACGGATCAGTTAGAGGCAATCAGTCAGTCAAGAATACTTTATTCGGCAACTCAATGCCATAAAAGTGAACATATCATACAAAAATAAATTTCATTGACAATTTTAAAAACCACAATTAAGATAAAATCAGGTAATCCTAAGTCCGCTTCCCAGCGCAAACAGAGTTCTCTAAGGTCGAACTGAACCCCCTTCAGGAGAGCCCTATAGTGTAGAGTGACCGCTTTTGTCTGCCCTGTAATGAGAAAGAGAAGGCGGAGACATTTGTGCTCTGGTGGTTCCGCTACTTCATAACCCACCACTCATGTGAACCAGTACACCGTGGGGAAGAAAATGCCCCACAGGGAGGTCATAGGTCTCCCAGAGTCCTGAAAAGTGACTTAATTTGCCCCCCATGAAGAGATCACCCAGTACCGTGACCCTGGCTGACATCCACTTGTGAAGACGCGACCATACCGCCTGTCGCTCCCAGCTTGAAGCAACTAAGAGCGGGAGCTTGCTTGTCTACGGCATCTTGGTATGCATCCTCTTAAGAGCTCTAGATCAAACATAACGTGCTGTCCTGATCAATACATTCAGAGACCGCACATTAGAGGTAGGCACCAGCTTCAGCAAGACCCCATCCAACAATTTCCTGGATGGAGAACCACCCTCACTGGTGCCTTTGCCATCCCATAGATAGGACCACCAATGAGCCACCCATTGTAGTTGTCTAAAAAATTATAGCTGCAAATCGGGTGCTGCCAAGCCACCCTTCGTCACCAGGAGGCGCAACTTCCAGAGCACCACACGGCATTGTGAAGTGCCCCAGTACAGTAACAACAATATACTATCAAGGTCCTGCAAGAATTTACCAGGGCAGCTCTAACGGGAAGGCTGCGAACAAATAAAGGAGACGGGCAGAATAATAATTTTGGAGGCAGCAACCCGGCAACTCACTGACAGAGCCAACGTGGTCCAGAAAACCACTAACAGCTGCAAACCGATGAGAGCATGACCGTAGCTGCCACTGAACAACAGTTCCGGCTAACAATAAATTGCCACCACCAGGTACCGAATAGTATGATGCTCCAATCGCAACATCGAGGCCGTGGGGGCAGGTGCGTACCCCACCACGTGCTGCCAAAGCAGATAGACACAAGACTTGCACCAGTTGACCTCCAGACCAGAATAACGGCCAAAGTCTGATAACTCTGACCCCCCCCAAAGTCAAAATCATCGCCCCTCAAATATAACAACATATCTTCCGTGTATAAAGAAAGATATGTGCAGTAGGGAGTAAGGTGTAGACCACAATAATGGAGGCCCAAGCAGACTGTCCGAGCAAAGGGTTCCATGGCAAGGGCGAATTGCAGTGGGGATAGGGAGCAACCCTGAAGGGTGCTCCGCTTCACCACAAAAGCTACCAGGGAGCCAGTACAAATCCTAGCAAGAGGCAAGTGTAGAGAAACTTTGTCCACTTGTCAAAAGGTAAGCTAATGCCCATACCAAACATGGTGGCATGTAATAACTCCCAATGGAGCGAGTCAAAGGCTTTATTAATATGCACCTAAATGACCAGCACCTTTGCTCATAGGCGCTCCTGTTGGTCCAAGGCCAGGAGCAGTTGACAGATATTAGGCATGGTGCAACGTGGGGGGATAAAGCCCATCTGGTGTCACTCAAAACAATGCATATGGGTAGCGCTCCAGGATTAGATAGCCTAACGGTGGCCTTTCAGGATTTATTAATACTGCATCTAACCGTCCTTTATGAAGAAATGGTTCAAGCTGATGTGATGCCCCCGTCCATGAGAGAGGCCCTGATAATAACTCTCCTGAAACCGGGGAAACCCCCAAATGAATGAGCTTTCTATAGACCTATATCCCTACTGAATGTAGACACAAAAATATTTCCCAAAATATTAGCTAACCGCTTGGTCCCCTTGGTCCCAGTGTTGGTCGGCCCAGAACAGGCTGGGTTTGTTCCTGGACGTAACATAACATACAACCTTAGAACAGTATTTGGGACCATTCAAAACATTAATGCTGAGGTCAAAGCTGTGGCAGTCTTTTTAGATGTTGAGAAAGCTTTTGATTCAGTGGAGTGGTCATTCATGAAGGCAGTACTCCGTTGCGTGAGGTCTTTCTTCGGTTAGTTATTCTGCCCCGGTTGCCAGAATCAGACTGGGCAACATAGTCACAACTACTATAATAGTCTTGAGAGGTACCCATCAGGGGTGCCCATTATCTCCCCTTCTATATGCTCTGGTGGCAGAGCCCTTGGCCTGTGCTCTGAGAGAGTACCAAGCACACAGGGGACTCCGGTTCCCTGGCTACTGCCTTATTGTCTCAGCATATGCGGATGATATGTCCCTTTACGTCCGGGAGCCCGCGAGACATCTCACCCCAGTACTTAAGGATGTGGTCCATTTTGGAAAGTTATTGGGCTTAAAGGTAAACAGGGCTAAATCTATAGTTTTCCCCCTAACCTCATCCATCACTCCAGTCCAGTGAGACTTCCCTCTACAATGGACCACAGACTCTGTACGCTATTTAAGAATATAGGTCCACACTAATCCTGAGATAGTACTCTCTGACAACTATGGGAGAGCTATATGCAAGTTGGAAGAAGATGTAGCCCATTGGGTTAGATTGCCGCTCTCATTGATAGGCTGCATCTCCCTCATGAAAATGATAATTCTTCCTAGATTCTTGTTCCTTTTCCAAATTATTCCGATGCTTCTTCCAATGCATATTCTTGATACCCTCCGCTCGTTACTAATAAAACTGGCCTGGGCAGGGAAGCAACCCAGGGTTAAATGGGAAACTCTTACCCTCCCATACTCAATGGGTGGACTAAATGCCCCAGATCTAGAACTCTACTATAGAGCTGCACAGAGCGCACACTTTTGGATACATGGACCGCAGGGCTTACCACATTTATATATTGAGAAAGATTCTGCTCACCCTGGAACTCTCCCTCAGGCACTGTTTAAAACCCCAAGCAGGCGACATGGTACATTGGGCTCTATTAACTCAACAGTGCATGCCTGGAGAAATGTATTAAACAGACAAGCTGGAGCCCTAATGTACTCCCCATTGACCCCTCTTGAATGGTGCACCTGGTTTCTGACTGGACTAGGAGAGGTCCTCATAGCACTAAAGAAACTGGGCATTGATAAAATAAGTTTCCTTTTCCAAGACGGAATAGGTCACAAGTGGCAAGACATAATAGCAGAGGGGAATGAACAATCCGCCCTCACCCAATACCAATATCACAGGGTTTGGCATGCACTCCAGGACATTTTGGGGGAAGATATGCAGGAGCCGGTTGAGATGCCAACGTTCTCCTATATTATACTTTGCACCACTCCTGTTAAGCTGGTAGCTAGCGTTTATAAGCTTACACAAGAATTCAGGAGGCCGAATTTAATTAAAACTTGGCAGGAATAGCAGAAAGACTTAGTTATAGTAATAGACAATAATACCTGGCGATACTGCTGCGAAATGACGAGACACATTTCACTCAATGGTAGGCACTGTCTAATCCACTTTAAGTATCTCAATAGAGTTTATTACACACCTGAAAGACTATGTAAATATGGCCTACGTGACACGGATAAGTGTCACCGCTGTACGGAGCGTGAGGCTGGTTTCTTACACGTAGCCTGGTACTGCCCCAAGATCGCTGATTCTGGGACAAGATTTTTCAATCATTGAATTAGATTACAGGCCTCTCTCTTACACCAGACCCACTTCTCGCATTACCAGGATATAATAAAATGGTTGATAATACTAGACGTCGATTAGTGGCCATAGGTCTATTGCTTGCTAAACGAAGAGTGGTAATGCGTTGGGCCAAGGGCCCCATTCTGACTGTTGATGAATGGACCAACGATATGCTATACTGCAACACACAATCTGACGTATATATTGAGCAACTACCCCTACAGAGTCGCCCCAAAAGCTTCTGGGGTTATACCAACAATATATATATTTATTATTAATAACTTAATTTTTTATTTTTTCATGACATTAAAACACCAACATTACAGCATACAGTGTCATGAAGGGCCCTCGCTCGCGGAGTTCTGGAGCTGATATCAATATGAAGTCGTTTGGTTTCCAGAGAATTGCTGGCTTACATTACAATAACATGCAGCACATTAGGTTAGGACATTCTGCCATAGGGCAAGGACTTATTAAATCTATTCTCCCTCACCCACCCTCCCTTGGCTTTCCTCTCCGTTTGTGTCACTCCCGCTGCTCTCAGATGCACTTTGTTCCATCCCCCCGTCCACTGCTGATAGCCCTGTACTGCACAGCACCCTCCATTCCATGAGGTCTGCCTGTAGCCAATCATCCTTGCGTGTTAGTTTCATGTGCGTTTCCTCGGCTAAAGCCCACTCCCTGGTATCTCCGAGCCACATTGCCATTTGTGGTCCTCTCTGCCCATCCACGTTATGGCCACCCTTCGTCTAGCCAAGACAAGCATCAGCTGAAGTAATTTGTAGGGCAGTTTCCATTTTTTGGCTCTACGTATATGGGCCAGTAGGCACTGCAACGGTTCTTATACCAACAATATTTAGTGGGTAAAGAAACAGAAGAACCAAAGGGAAGTGTTGGTAATTAAATGGGAACAGATGCACGGCCGGTTTCATAAAGATGGATGCTACATATATGACGATGCGTAATAAATACTTCATTATTCTATTCTTAGATAGTTTGCACGATATATGTCACCATCAACTACTTGAATACACCTGTTAAGAATATCTTCTCTGATTGATGTAAAATGTATGTTTTATGTGTAATCACTGTGGTATCGCTCTGCTCCCAGCCGATGTAAAGATGTACTGTTCTAATTTGTTTGTAACTGTAAAAACATTAAATACAATTTTTTAAAAAGCCCATCTGGTCGGGGTGAATTAGGGAGCTCTATGGGGAAGCAAACGGGTCGCCAAAACCTTGCTCAAGATCTTGTAGTCGGTATTAAGCATCGAAAGATGACAGTAGGAGTCGAGGAGGAAGCGACACAATAGCAGCCTCACTCAGGGAGGAGGGAAGTAGACCCTGCTGCCGCGAGTCATTAAAGAGGGCCACAAGTTTAGGGACACGGTTCGAGGCATATGCAATGTAGAATTCTAACGGTAGACCGCCCAGCCCCGGACCTTTACCCATCACCGTTTCCTTAATTGCACCCTGTACCTCCCCTGCTCCATAATGTCCGCACCGCGTTGATCCACCACCGCAGAATCGTGGGACACCGGGGACGAGTCCGCAATGTAATTCAGCATACCTATTTCACTACACTCGGTAACCACAGAGTACAAATAGCTAGAAGAAACAATGTGCTGATGTCATCCTGCAAGAAGACATCCCGCACGAGGTGTTGCGCACCTGGAGAATGGTGTGTCCCCGACCCTCGGCCAGTAAAAGCCACACCAGCATCCTACCCGATTTATCCCTGTCAGCGTGGGCCCTGGCTACATAAGCTCTATAATCAAAGCACTGCAGGCGTTCAACCAACTCAAACAGTTTCTCCCTTTCCTCCAGTATGCAACTCCTCCCATCCGGAGTCCCTTCCAACCCATGGGGAAGACAATAGAGAACTGCTTCCAGTCGCTAAATACTGGAGCACCACTGAGAATGTACTCCCCCTTTATTGGAGATGCAAAAGCCCAGTATCACCACTTTCATGGCTTCCCAGTCCAATCCCTCCGACAAGGCCGAATTCGCGTTATCAAGCGAATAAATTGTGATGTGCTCGCCCAGTGACACCCAGAAGGCCTGATCCTCAAGCATCGTGGGGTCTAGTCACTAGGTAGGAACAGTAGGTCTAGACAAGGACCACCAGAAGGAAACACAATACAGGAGCGTAATCGGGGTACGTCTTTGCCAAATACTCTGCCCCCACCATCCTTGCCATACAGCGCCCCACAGGTATAAATTCTGTCAAGTCAGATTTCAAGGTCGTGCACACCAGAACGGTATGAATACACACAGCAATCCAAGTTATGCACCCTCCAACGGTCAACTAGGTCCCTTTGTACCGCCCAGAAGCGGACAGTGTCACCCAACCTATGAGGTGATGCACTATGTAAGGGTGGATGTTATCTATCCAAGCCGATGTCTACCACACAGTTAAAGTCACCCCCTCTCACCCTCCAATAAGGGACCATTTGTGATAGAAGGGAAGCCAGTCCGGTCAGGAACGAGAGCTTGTCGACATACAGAGCATAGATATTCAGTAGAGCAACATCCCTACCATCTAAGTGACCTAATACCAAGACATAACAGACATATGGGTCTGGAACTGCCCTGTGTAACTGAAAGTCTGATTTAAATAATAGTGTCTCATGAAAAAGCGGAGTATGTTGAGGCATATAGTTGCGTCCGCCAACACCCCCAGAGGACCCAACCCTCAGACTCCGTGAGATAGGTCTCCAGCAAGAACATAATTTGTGCCCCTCTACGTTCAAATAAACTAACACATTGTAACATTTAGAAGGGGAGGAGATGCCCTGCACATTCCACGTGAGTAATTTGAACTGGGCTGTCATGGGAGTCTGGCCATAAGAGGGGAATACAGGGACCCCACATACATCTGTTCCTACAGGTGCAGGTCGCACCTCACTAAGCCAGGTACATAAGGTCCACAGCCATTTACACTCTGCCACCAAGAAACAAAAATGAAAAACTAAAAAAATTGCTATATAGGAAAACCCTAACACCCCCCATGGACTGAGACATACATCCGTCCTGTCCAGAAAACACATCATGCAGGGCCCGCCAGTGCCAAGCAGCCAAAGAGGGGCCGAAGGGCCAAATAGTTCCATAATGGAAGGTTACAGATAGGGAGGAGTTGCCAGCTAAAGGAGGAAATACAAGCACACATGTAGTCAGACAAATTCTAGAGGACACATCCCACAAGCTGCCCCACCCGATTTATCCCTGCCACCCACCCGAATCAGGAATAAGCATAAATAAGAAAATAACCACACAGCCATCCCACCGTCCAAAGCAGGAATAAAATAGGGGATGGGAAATCAGGTGAAAGTGGTAATACAATGCCAAGAAAAACAGTACCAGATAAGATTGTCTACCGTCCCTGCGGTGACCCCCAGTAGGGTGTTTTCAAGCACAGTTCCCTTTTCGTAGAGCTCAAGAAGGTCCCATGCCACAAATGGGTCTGTGAAGAAATGTACTCTATCCTCAGTCTGGACTGAGCAGGTAAAAGCAAGGAGTAAAGCAGGCCCAGGTCGCTCAGTTTTTTCTTGACTGCAAGGAATGATGCTCTATGTGTCTGAACTTGGAGAGTGAAGTCAAGGTATAGGAATATCTAAGCATTATCCATTGCAAAGGGGCCATGCGCAAGGGCCTGCTGCAGGAGGTGATCTCTATCACAAAAATGCAAGAGGCGCACCACCATCGGACTTGGTGGGGCTCCAAGCTGGGGCATATGCACGGCACTCTATGCGTACGTTCCAAGGCATAGAACTTGGGGAGGCCCTCTGGGACCACGACCTCCTGCAGCCAGTCCTCTAAGTAAGCCAACAGTAAGTCAGCCTCAATGCATTCAGGCAGCCCTACAATGCAGACATTATTTCGGCAGGCCCGACCCTCCTGGTCATCCAGCCAAGCCACCAGGCGCTGAGTTTGTGCCTCTAGAGCTGTGATGCAATGGTCTGGAGATTGGACAGCAGGAGTCAGCGACTGCACAGTGCCCTCCAGGGCATGGACCCTTCTCTGAGATTTTCCGTGAGTCCTCCCGGATAAGGGCTAGTTCCACTGAGAGGGAGTCAATTTTACCCTCCAAACACTTCCAAGGGGCGTCAATGGCAGCCAGGAATGTCTCAAACATGCCATCCATATACACCTTGTCTCCGCTGCTAGTGCCCTGCTTAATGCCCTTAATTCCCGCTCACGGTCACGTCATCTTTGGTTCATTGTGTGCACCCCATTGTCACTGTTGTGCTTGCTGCAGTTGGGACGAGTCGCGGCGGGGTCGTGCTTATCGCGGCACGCAACAAGCTGTGAGGAGAGTATAAAACTCTCAACCCCACACCAGAACGCTTCATGTTCTACTGTTTCGTCGGGCATTGCGTACTTCCAGATACTCACCCAGTGCTTCCGGTCGACGTTGGCGGTGGCCTCGTCTCTCGCGTCCTCTCAGCGTCTTTGTCCTCGGCGTCTTCCTCCTTGGCGTCTTTGTCCTCCTGTCTCCCGGGTAGTGGATTTCCGTGCACGGCACTGCGGCTTCTACTCTTCGAGTTCTACCCAAGGCTTGCTCATTTCTCTGTCTCCTCGAGTTTGCGAGGCTTCCTGCTGCTTTCCTGAGTACAGCAGCTTTTCCTCCGTGGTGGTGGGCCGACTTTCTACTCGTTTTCCTCTGGCGGTGTTCTGGAGCATCCCCCTTCACCAGGAACCTAGTATGCCTGAAAAATACAAAACAAAGAGAAAAAAACATTGCAGTAATTCTGTTATAGATATAACAATCGGCTGTACTATAAAGCCATACTGATTGATATTAATCTGTGTAGACTCCTTCGTCTTTGGGGATATGCCTTGTTCTGTTTGTTTTGAGCTCCTGCAAGAAAGAAAAAATATTTATGTTAATTATCCTGAAGTAAGGACACACAAGGCCACCCAGTGGTGTGATTAGTAGTTTAATTTCTTTATGGATAAACATTTCTAGAATAGGTGAGTGATTTGTGCTCTTACCTCCTTTTGATATTAGAGTTGTTTTCTGTGAGGGCATTTAAGTTATTTTTAACTTTTATTTGTGCAGCTATTCGCTTTTAGAGCATATTGCAAATTATCATAGCACATTGCAGATACCTCCACTATACAGTCATTGAGCTAGTGTCAATCAATGGAAGAGGGGAAGTTCAGATACTGACAGCACAATCGTTTGCCCGTTGTATAAATCCTTAGCATATGCACTCTAGAGTTCACTTCTCTTCTTTGTTACTTCATGCAGGTATTCTCCTGATTGCCTGAGCGGACATCTCACCAGGGACTATCGAGGAACAGTGTCTTTCTTTTTCCCTTCCCCTCTTCCCCCGATTTACCATTGGGTTTTGATATAGTTGGGCACCATTGGTGAATGGGGGACGTTGGGATTTTTACGTCTTGCATGTTGTTCCCGTGGAAAATACGGGTAAGAGTTTGACAGTCAACCCAATAAGAAAGTAGAGAGCGCCGAAGCAAGGAGTAGCTGGGCACAACTAGACAATTGTGATCCAAGTCAAGCACAACCCAGGGTGGGCCACAAACACAGCCAGTTGCTCACCAAAAGGCGCAGGGGGGTCAGGGCAACACCAAAGTGTACAGCACAGTAATCCACGGGTTCCAAGACAACACAGACAAGACTGGCCTTCATGACTCAAGGAGCAGTCTTTCAGAGCAGCGTGAGTGACCATCCAGCATAGAAAAGCAGGATACCACAAGAAGTCGGCCTCCCCAGGACCAAGTCAGAGGGCCCCTGCTCACCAGGCACGGACCGTCCCGCACCTGTCACTGAAGAACCCCACAATAGCAGGAAGGGGTACGGTTCCACATGCCGTAGAAAAGAGACAGCAACGTCATCACCAAGGGCCCCTGCAGGAAGGGAGGATTCAGCGCTCACCAGCCAGCACATCCCCATCAGTAAATTATAGGAGCCGCTTGTGCAGGAGCAAAGGCCCAGTACACAGCAAGTCACCCCCAGCCAGCAGGGCTACTTTTTCTCCCAGTGCAGGCTGTGCACTCTAGTAACAAGATGAGGCTGGTGGGGAGGGGGTGCTCACCTCTGTAGGCAAAGCCGTTCTGGGGGTCTACAGCCTGAGCACAATTCTCTCCCAGGACCAGGGGAGAAGAGGAGCAGGCAGGAAAGAGGCGAAGTGCAGTCACCGCAAACAGTGCGGTGCTGCCATCTTGAGTGTTGCCGGAATTTGGCCGCGGCCGACCTGTACTGCCCATCGGCTCTGGAATTAGCCACAGAGTACATTCTTATGAGCCCGGGCCCTCAGGTGCCCCCGTTGTAGGCAAGGAAGGCAGCAGCGGTGGTTAGGGGCGGGTCGGGGGCCCAGGCGTCAGAGAGCTACAGCGCAGCCTCCTCTAACAGAGCGGAGCAGCCATTTCCAGTTACTCTGGGCTCCCATGCTGAAACCTGCCCACACTCTTCGACCCCGTCTGGTCGCCCGAGGTGGCATTCCGAAGACTCCCACAGGGTAGCAACAGCTCAGAGGGCTCTCCTCAAGTGGCAGCAGGAAAAGTGCAGCAGTCAGGCGTGGCCAGGGGATCAGGTGGTGAGGAGCTCAAGCAATCTGTGTCCTCAGATCATGGTGCTGGCTCCGCGCCCCCCTGAACATGTGGTGGTAGATGTTCCTAGTATATTTTGGGTTTTAGGAACAGATGGTGCTTGCCACAGTGGAAACTTTCTCTGCTCAAAACCTACCAGGGAGGAGAAATCCTTGGAGAATTTAAGTTATTGCCTTTATTGGTGAATGTTACTAATCTTAATGTATTAGACTATGGTGTTAAGCAACTATTAACTAGATATGGTCACAAAAATCAGCAAAGCTATGGAATGCTTCAAATTCTATTCAAAGAAGGAAGGAATGGAGAGAGTATTAAAGAGTATATGGCAGTTTTAAAGTCACTGCAGCGAATTCTGATTTTGGAAATATTAGCTACGACCAGGTTCTGAGAGATGAAAAATTGATGCGAACCAGTAGAAAGAAAATCCAGGAGAGTTTATGGACTAGCTCAGATTTTACTAAAAGTTACAGTTGATTTAGAAAAAGCATCAAACATTCGGAGAATTTTGTTGAAAAAATCAGCGGATCACAGAAGAGTAAGGTGAATGTTATTAGCAGAAGAGAAAGTGGAGCCAGGTTCAAAAAGAAAGTTGAAACAAACTATAATTCTGAGAAAAGATCTTGTATGGCTTGTTACAGGTGGAGGGACAGTAGCCATATGAGGAATTCGATACTTTGTCCCACTGTGGATCAATATTGCAACAAGTGCATAGGGAAGGGCCATTTCAACAGGTTAAGTAGAGGAGGTAAGGTCATCATAGTGGTCGAAGATGTAAGTTACGATAGTCTGGCTTTAAGTCTCAATGTACTCTTGAGCACAGGAACTGAGAGGAAATGTAAGGGCTTATCCAAGTGCACTATTTTAATTGATAGCGTAAGAAATCCAAGTCATGGTAGACTGCTATACATGGTTTAAAAAAATGTTAGCGCTAGTACAGAAATTATGGAAGAATGAGAAGCTGTTGCTCTCTGAAATTTGCCCTCATGGGTGTACAGCCAATAAAATCAACATTTTAGGCTATTTTAAGGAGAATATTATGGTTTTTCAAGGGTCAGGGAACTTGTAGGGAAATACACATGAGAGAGAAAGGGGACTCTACTCTAGGTTATCCGTACCCCCCCCCCCCCTGTTTTTATCATTAGCTCAGCACAGTACAGAGATTCAGGGGAAACACAAGCAAGGAAAGGATGAATAATGTATACATAGAAAGACTTCAAAGAATGTTTGGTGATGTAATTTCGAATAAGCTAGATAAATACAAAAACTTTGAACACAGAATAGTGTTAAAAGAAGGGGTGTACCGGGCAGGCATCAGGTGAGAAATACTACCTTGAACTACAGGAGGAAGCTCAAAGAAATGTTCAAGGACCTCTGTTCCAAAGGCATAATAGCACAGCCCCTGTGTCTCAACGTATTACTAAAGAGAATTTGATTGGTGTGGATGGTCCCATCACTTTTCAAGAACACAAGGCTATCCTTGAAAGGGAACAAACTCAACGTGATGAAGTTTCTGGATACACTGAAGGAGAGGAGTTTGACTTTGTGGCTTGCTAAAGGTAAATTCATCTGTGATAGTGCTTAGTATCTTGGCAATACAATGTATAAGGAAGGAATAATGTGTAAATAGTAGCACTAATATCCTGTAAGCCCCTGATCTCGTGTCTAAAGAACAATTGATGAATAGATCTAGAGTAAACAAAATTTGTAAAGGACTACCCTTCTAAAATGGAACCTTTAAGAGGACTGCTCAAGAAAAACATTAAATATGTTTGGGGAGCAAGACAGAAAGATATGCTTGGATTGCTTAAAAAAGAGGTAGCAAGTTGTCCTTGTATAAAATGTGCCATAGTAGGGAAACAGTGCATTGTTGCTCTGAATGCCTGCAGTTGGGGTTTGGGAGCTGTGTTACAACAACATGATGCGCAGAGTGAACGGATAGTAGCTTGTTCAGAGAGTAGCGTGAGTCCAAGAAGAACTATTTAGTCATTGAAAGAGAGCTTCTGGCTTGTGCATGGGCAGCTGAGCACTTTTGCATTTTCCCTTGGGGTAATAAATTAATCTTCGAACAGATCATAAACCACTTGTGATATTGTTTTCACCAGTAGAAGACAGAGTTCTCACAGCTAGGTTGAGCAGCCTGTAGGCCAAACTCCAGACGTTCCAATCTAAAACTGAGCACATTTTAGGCAAAAGCATCCTAAAAGCTGTTGGTATGTCTTGCTTACTGGTACCTATCAAGGTATCAAATTAGGGTAGTAGTGTATGTGATTGCCTTCATTGCTCGAGATATTGGGTCTGCTGAGAATAGTTGCCCAATCAGGTCTTTAACGAGCAAGATTAGAGCAGTGCCATGTTGGAAGATGAGGTACTTAGGAGCAATAAAAAGCATGCTACTATTGGAAGTCCTTTGGAGTGGCAATTACAGGGAAAATTGTAGTCCTACTAAGATTTAAGGAGAGTTAGTGTGGGATAGTGGCATTCATATGAGGAGAAATAAGAGAGTCTCACCTTTTGAGTTAAGAAAGAAGATAATTGGGTAAGCTAATGATGTGCTCATGAGCGTGTTGGGATCAAAAGGAGAATCCTTGAGTATTTTGGGTGGCCAGTGTTGGATGAGAAAATAGATCGATGCAGTGTGGATTTTGTCAGTGGGAGTACACTGAAAACCACCACACATTTTAAGCCAACTGCTAAGAACTGTCTGTTACTCTACGACACATCCGCGTCACCTACGTGATAACCTCCCCTACGGGCAGTTCCTCCGTCTCCGGAGGAACTGCACCAACCTAACGGACTACAAAGCACAAGCCTCTGATTTGAAGACTAAGCTCTCCAACCGGAACTATCCCGTCCGAATTATTGACAGAGCAATGAAGAGGGCCAGGAATAATAACAGGGAGGCCCTATTGGAAGATAAGGTACATAAGGATCAAGAGGCCAGACCCATCTGTGTGACAACCTACAACACCCATTCCAACAAAATATCTAAAATTGTAAACAAACATTGGAGGATCCTCAACTGCGGCAAACTGAATCTTGAAAAACCATTGTTTGCACACAAAAGAGGCAGAAACCTGAAGGACATGCTCGTTCATACACGACCACGCTCAGGCACAGTCACAACCAGTGACAACCCTACTCTTCAACCGATCCAAGGCCACCACCCGTGTGGCAACTGCAGCACTTGCCATCTCACTAAGAAGAGCAGACGGATCAAGTTTAGGAATGGCAGTGAATGGGAGCAAAGGAAATTTACTAACTGTAACAGCCGGAACGTCATTTACATGATTACATGCCCTTGCGGTTTTGAGTATGTTGGAATGACATCACGACCAGTCATCCGCATTGGGGAACATAAAAGTAATGTTCGATGTAAGAAAAGCACAACAAAAATGGCGACACACTACCTATCTGAAACACATACGGTGAACGACCTACAATGGACAATCATAGAACAAATACAATCTGAAAGTGGTCTGCTGGAAAAAGAACAACGTTGGGTGTTCCGCCTGGGCACCCATATAACAGGCCTCAACGATAATATACAGTGGAGCCACTTTTCGTGAATAAAATAGATTTTTCTTGAATAAAATAGATATCCGATGCCACCCTGGACACTCATCCCCTGGGTGTCCCTATAACGACCTAGTGACCTCTTGAGTATCCGGTAATCCAGACTAGGACCCCAGGAATACTAACTCCTAGCCATAGTTTACAGGAGCCAGTATGGCCAGTAATCGCCTAATTTCTGCGTCTCTCCTATTGTAATACTGAATCGGGCGTACACTGTCCCATTGTTGAACATGGTTGTAGCAATCACGAACAATAGTTTCTTCTATTATACCCTTGATTAGTCTACACCACCTGCCACTGTCATAAGGGCCCGTTTAGACAGTATGATACCCCCATCTAATGATGTGACAATGGGACGGTTTTTATTTTTATCTTTATTTTTATTTTTTATTTTGACACCCTTCCCTGTCAGTTATTATCACAGCACTACTGTCCCGCTATCAGCCTAGGTTGTCCCGATATCAGTCTAGGCTGACAGGATTCCTAAACCTCTACACGAGCGCCTCCGGTTGCACCAATCAGAGCAGCGCTGTACCACCGTAAATCTAATGAGGGAAGCGCGCCCGTAACGCACGTACATACCGCTAGTGGTGGGAAAACCGAGGCAATTTGGCACAGTATAAATAAGAGCTCCTTCCGGCCTGACCACATCCACGGAGCCGCGAGGGGGACGATCATACGAGGTAGTATCCTGGTAAATGTATGTACGGCATAGCCGCATCGGAGAGGCCACTTCTGTTCCCATATTGTAGGACTTCTGACACCTACCTAATGCAGCAATCTTTATCTACAGAGTGCAAATAGCACCGAGTCCCCATCGTTTCTAAGGCTCATGATACCACTGGCTTCAGTACAGCAAGTATGCAATCAGTTACCTTCCTAGGCAACTATTTTCCTTTTTCAAAAACTTCGTCAGTAACAGCAAGGACTACTTTGGGACATAATTCATTTAGAGTGTGTGTTTTTTGTTACATGTCTGTGCGTCTTGTATCCAGTCTCTCTTTTTTTCAGGACACTGCACCGGCACGAGTATTTCACAATTTACTCCATTAATGGGCACTGTATATATCACTTTTGCAGGTCACGATTGCTACATCTGGAGTAATTTTCCATACCTGATGATTTTTTATATATTGTGTTTCTTTTTCAGATTGGAATAAAGGAATTACCTTTTCTCAAATCAGATTGAGACAATTGTGTCGTATTTGTAGTTTTTATTATCTGTCTACACATAGCATCTAAACATTGTTAACATTGTCACACATTTCATGTGAGTAGGGTAGGGATCTGTGTACCCGTCCTGAAGAAGAAGCAGCACGCTTCGAAACATGTTGACACACACAGGAGGTCTTGTACATTAATACAACACACCTCCACCTCACATTTTTTAACAATACCGGCACCAAGACATATTAAAAAAAATTCTACTCCGTAGGTGCTAGGTATTTTTTAACATTCACTTATCACTCACTCCTGACCCTACCACTCACCCTCTCTCACACTACACATAGTGGAAACATCAGTGCTCCCGCGCATCCGCTGGTAGTAGCACGGCGCGTTCCGTAGAGGGACGCGAAGACCCCTATGATGAAGCATGACACCAAGGGCCCTTTTGGTGTGTGAGGGGTATTTAAGAAACACAATGTGCTTCCCACCAATGTAGGAAACACACTTGACCCATGATCAGACATCATCCATCGCAATCCCCCTTGGGTGGATCCTTTTGTTTATAAGTAATTGTAAGGGGAGGTCGAATCCACCCCAGGTGTTCGTGTAGGACACCTACTCTCCACTCCCTCCTTTGGTATTTACTGGAGTAATAAGACGGCCAAACCTTGTGTGAAAAGTCTCAGAGGTGTAGATCTTCCCTTAGGTCAGTGGCATACGCTTGAGGCAGATATAGTTGGGCAAATTTCATGTTGCCACAAATGGAGATGCTTGTGCCATAGTGTTAGCTGATTATTGCACTTAGGGGCCAATTTCGATGTTGTTAGGAAGGCCATCCCAGTGCCGTCCAGAGTCGGAAGTTCCAACCAACTCGTACTGGGTTCCGGTTCCTACAAACGACAAAGTAAGATGCCCAAAATCTTTCACCTACCAAACGACTCGGTCACTCCGATTCTGTCTTCATTTTCCGAACGAAAAGCCTTCGGATACGCAGAATGGAGTCGTCCGGAGGCACTTCCCAGTCCGATTCCAAATGCCCAAGTACGATGCATACTTCCTATGCACCGAATCAGTCGCCACAACCAACACGTCAGAGCATCTGGAAGGGGAGTATTCCAGCTCCGAATCGCGCCACAACACGAACGAGACTGTGCAGCCATGTATCCCATCGCACATGTCATCCCTATACTCTACATCTACGAGCGATACTACAACCCCAACCAACGCGGTTGTCGCAGAAGGTAAGTCCGACACCTACCCATACAGAATAACGTAACTACCCTGCGAAAGACAACAGAAGAGAAAGCAGGGGCGAAACTACAGTTAAGTGTGGGGTAGGGGATACTTGTAGCAATGTAGGGGCAATTGGGTTAGGGGGCAATAGTTCTGCCAATTCCTACACAAAGTGGGGGCAGGGGGGCCAATACTCCCAGCAATGGCCAGCCAAAATTGGGAGGTGGAAGTGGAGGTCTAACACTCCCAGCAATGTAGAGTTAAAACTGGGGTTGGGGGCAAATACCTCCAGCAATGTTTATGCAAAATCTGGATTGTGGGGCAAATACCCCCAGCAATGTTGAGCCAATCTGGGGTTTGGGTGGCAAATACCCCCAGCAATGTAGATGCAAATCTGAGCTTTGGGGGCAAATACCCCCAGCAATGTAGATGCAAATCTGGGCTTTGGGGTGAAAAACCCCCAGTAATGTAGATGCAATCCTGGAGTTTGGGGGGCAAAGCCACCAGCAATGTAGATGCAAATCTGGGGTTTGGGTGGCAAATACCCCCAGTAATGTAGATGCAAATCTGGAGTTTGGGGAGCAAAACCCCCAGCAATGTAGATGCAAATCTGGGGTTGGAGGGCAAAACCCCCAGCAATGAAGATGCAAATCTGGGGTTTGGGGGCAAAACCCCCACCAATGTAAATGCAAATCTGGGGTTTGGAGACAAATACCCCCAGCAATGTAGATGCAGATCTGGGGTTTGGGGGCAAAACCCCAAGTAATGTAGAGGCAATACTGGAGTTTGGGGGGCAAAACCCCCAGCAATGTAGATGCAAATCTGGGGTTTGGGGGCAAAATCCCCAGCACTGTAGATGCAAATCTGGGGTTTGGGGAAAAATACCCCCACCAATGTAGATGCAAATCTGGGGTTTGGGGGGCAAAACCCCAAGTAATGTAGATGCAATACTGGAGTTCGGGGGGCAAAACCCCCAGCAATGTAGATGCAAATCTGGGGTTGGGGGCAAAACCCCCAGCAATGTGTACGTGTACAATGTAACTGGTGCACATGCAAAGTGCCTCAATACCTACAGGTGGAGTACATGCTGCACGAATGTCTAGATAAACAAGTACAAAAGTAATTTTCCATGAAATGCATTCCCATACTGTTGCAGCAAAAGTAACTAGCAACTTTGAGGAATGGGCAGAGTGGAGATGCAAGCGCACTAGGAACTGTTAAAAAACAAACAAAGCCTTATCATCTACTAAATGGTCCCTTAAAAAACTGTGAAATACTGGGGTGCTGATGTGCAAACAAGACAGACCAGCCACCTACAGTAGCTCAAAGATTGTATGTGCGTGTGGAAAAGCTATCTCAGCCTGGGCTGACACCCACAACAGTGGGCAGAAGACCATAGAGCCCTCTATGTGTTAAGTCCAATCAGAAAGTGTTCAGCATACCCTTGGATTGGCCATGCTGGCAATTGGGCATTGGTTGATGGGCTGGTGCACCAGGGTCACCTGTGGGCCACGTTTTTGGGGCCTTCGTAAACCACACCAAGAGACTGACTCACTTACACAGTCCCCACCATGCCACTGCAATGTGGTGCCAGGATTTCCTCGGCTCAACAGCTGTGCTGTAAATTGAGGCTGGGGGACAGCATTCGGAGCATACTCACCTTGGTGCACTGCCTTACATGCCTTGACAGAGGTAGTGCATCTCCCCCACACGACCATCACTTTCAGGTGATGGCAGGTGCAGGGAGGATGCGTTGTATGTAGGGGTCTTGCAGGGAGGCAAGTCACATCTGGACAGTCTGACCTACACACCACCCCCTAGATCAGCAGCAGTGTGCCTTATTAAAAAAAAACACAGGTAAAAGCACAGAGGCCAGAATAAAAGAGATGATCACAGATTGTGAGCCAATTACTTTCAGAGGGCCTCAGCATCATTGTGGTCTCAATCAGAACATGGGTCCATATCATGTCGTGTATGTACAATGAGGGAATGTCATCATCAGGTAGGTATTCAATGCACTGTAAATACTAGGGGAAACACACATTTGACGGTGGAACAGGAATTGCCATAACCACACATATGTATGTATCACAAAGTGAATGCATGACTCCACAACAACACACACTGAAACATCGCAGGGCAACAGAACTACAATGTACTCACAATAGTAGGACAATGTGATGCGTCTGTGTACAGTAAATCACAGAGGATATTGGCCCAGAAAACACACATGTCCACAGACCCAGCCACTCAGTACTGATTTCAGTGTCTCCAAATACAACAACACAGAGGTGGTTGTGTCACAGTCGTCATGGAAATATTTATAGACAAAATCCATCTTGGATTTGAAAGAAGCATTGGCCAACAACAATTTAGGATACAGTCACCATGTGTGGACTGGTGCCGCTGCACACAATTCCCAGTCTGTATGCATCTACGGTCATCTTTGGATCATCAGCAAGTCAGCATCTAGCTCCTCAGGCTGTACTGTGTGTCACTAAATAATAATCCCATTTGGAATGTGCAGACTGTGTCCTGCACAGCAGTAGGAGTACACAGGATTCTCAGGACGTAGGATTCACAAACAGTGTTGGTGTGTCTAGTGCACAGCTCATTGTGTAAGATAAGCTGCCAGCATGGTGAGGATGCTGGAGGGTGTGGCGCAATCTGTGGCTCACCAACACAATTGACATAGTCATCCTCAAACCAGGGGCTATGGGTACATCTTGTGAGGATGAAAGACATGTGCAGAATGAAGTCTGATTTGTCCACATTTGGCACTGAAACACTGTTTGAAAATCTATGGACTATCAAGGAGACCTTCAACAAACACATATCACCATCAGGTCCTAAGGCAGTATTTAATGGGCACAATGGGAGCCCTCATGGACACACACAAGGGCTACCCTTGCAAAACCAGATCAGAGGTACCAAAATTTAGAGAATGCAAACACTTATGGAACTGGGTGTACTGTTCCAGTGTCACATGTGTGTTCGCTTACAGTGCAATGTGTTTTCCTCAGCACCACCAAAGATATCATCACAATGACTCCATCTCCCTTGGTGTCCCCATACCTCAGACATTCAAAGTCAGAATGCCAACAATTCCCTTGCGTGTGTAGTGTACTGGCAAGTGTGGCGATGCGTTTTGGAGTAGTCTGACCCAAGGTGGCACAACAACACATATCTATGACTTGAACATTGATGGGGCTGTACCCCTCTGAGGAATGGACTGCCATCCAATGTTATGGAATCATGGCATTGCAAATTTAGCAATCACCACATCCGTCCCAGGGCAGTTTCCACGGGCATGAATGACCAATAACTGAGTACAACTACCTACAAAGGGTGAAACTCCACATATGCCAACACACACCTCAGACAAGGCAAGGCTAGGTGGAGGCAACTTTTCCGGTGATGTCAATAGTTCTTGCATATGACAGTGTGCTCAAAGTGGCCATTAAAACAATCAGTCATGAACATCCATGGGCAGACAGCAAGCTGCAGACAACACATTCCACATCTTCATATTTATTCAGGCAACTGTTTCTGACTACTTACATACACAAAAGCTACACATATGTACATAGCAACATTACCTCATGGCCTGCATGAACTCTACTTGTGCAGGTATGACCCCTCTCACATCCACCTCAAAGTACATGCTCAACTTACAAAACTAACATACATACAAGCACGTCATAAGCCCCCTCTGGTGCAGCTAGATTGAAAAACATGTCTGCCACGCAAGCTACAGCCTTGTACTGAAACCCTTCAAACCTGATTCTCACAATCTCACACTGGTGCTGCCATTCTCACATCCACACCTACATGGACAGCACCACTCCTTATCACTATGTACACAACACCTCTCACATACATAACATGCACACAATGTACTGTACTCATCATCTCCTCAGCAGACGTCAAATGTAAAATGTCAAAAGGACCACGCTCATCACCAGTTGCTTCCTCAGTAATGTCTGGACTGCACTCATATCACAACATGCAACATCACCACCCACTCGGACATACACACCTTGCACATCACCACATCTCACCAGTACTTCTGCGCTTGGTTTCTCTTCCAGTTTTCGCCCCCGGAAGGACTTCACCATCAGCGTTTCCTGGATACACGCTGTTCCCTTTTCTTCTGCCCCTCGTTTTGACTCGCTGGCTGAAATTGTGGATCATGCTGCATCTTCAAATAGATTGACTTGCCAAATCTACTGGGAACTCTCTTTTGCCCTTCGGTGGACCCATTAGTCGAGATTAGAGCTGGTGAGGTAACGGGGCTTTTTGGTTTCCCATCTCTCGCCTTCCAGAGTAATGGTCCATTTTTTAACTTCTTTGCGAGTTTTTTGGTGCTTTTCATGAAGCACATTGAAATATAACTTTTTATTAAGGGATCCCTTATTTCTAGTATAGGAGGTGCTGTTTTTTTGCCGTTTGGGTTTTTCCCGCAAGGAGCCTTGGTGGAACTAGGACAAAGGGTGGACTACAAAGGATTCAAAATCATGATAACGCTCTTCTGAGACTGAACCTTGTTTGCATTTGTCTACCCTCTATGGATTGAGTTTTTGCTCTTAAAGGGGTAAGCAACACGAATAACGCTGCTACTGTGCATATTTGTTTGGTGCTGTGTAAATGGCTTTTCTTTTCTATTCCTCCTGTTAATGACTCTTTTCTTTTCTCCTTTTCAAAGCTGCCTGTGCTTTACCTGGGATCCATCGTTAGCCAGACAGGGGAGCATAGAACTGGTAGTCCACACCTTTTTTTTCTCTTCCCTTGTTTACCCACCTTCTCCCGGTGCATTCTCCTACTTTTGCCTTTTCATATTTAGGCAGCTGTGATTAGTGCACGGGTAGAGGAATGGGACATTCTTCGTTCCTGTAGTGTTTGTTCTACCCATGAGTGGGGGCGGGACAGATGTCACCTGCTGCAGGGATGTATAGCATGGCCTCTTCACACTTGTTTGCTCCAATAACAACATGCCTCACACATTTGTGGAAACCACACTGAGAACACGTCATACATTAGTCAATGTGCTGGCACATGTTGCGCATTTGCATTACTCCAGAAGGTTATCTCCATGCACATGGTTCTGTGATTTGTTGTGATCACATGAGCATGGCACTATGGTCAATTCCCTAAACATAACTGATTCACATCTTCCTGATGAAAGGGACATAACTGGGCATCAAATTATCCCTGTGCATTTGCATCTTACAAAACTGATCAGTGGGTTTGACTGACTTACAACCTGGAAAAGGGGCAGCAGGCTAAGGTACTGTAACATGCATGTCTAATAAAGCTGTGTGACAAGGCACATACTCAACCCCTTCTTGCTGCTGTCTGGCTTTCAACTGCCCATCTAGGTCAGGGAAGACCACCGCTGGGATGCGGAGCATATGGGGGCTCAGTTTTTGGTGCCCACCCTTTTTGCCAGGGTGTGACTGGCCTAGCTGGACCTCAGCGATCTTCTTGGCCCAGCCACAAAGGTCCTGCCATCTCTTGCGGCAATGACGGACGCGCCGAAGCTCCAACCCCACGGAGCGCACCTTCTTGGCGATGGTCCTCCAAATCTTGGCCTTATCATGGGCGTTGACCTGTAAGGATAACATGGTGACAGAACCTTAGTTTACATGAAACATGTTTCTGAGTCAGACACCTGTACACACTGTTAATGCTCAGTTTGGCAACAATGTCTAAGGGCTAGGCATATGGCATTCTGTGCAGTTGTCCTGGGTTCAATGATGACTCCATCCTATGAGAACAGTGATAAGATGTTCACCCCAGTACACACAATCCTACAGCAGTGTACCTGCCCAGAAGAGGTAGCTACACACTTTCAAAGTTACAGATAACATTTTACATGCTTGCCAATGAGATTCTAATGGTAGTATAGCAAGGTGATTGCACATGTCCAATGAAAATGCAGTGTGATCATCACTCACCTGCTCCTCTGGTTTGCCATAGAGCTGGCTCTACAGTGGCAGGAGGGTGTCCAGCAGGGCCTGGTTCTCCTCCTCGCTGAAAGCTGGGGCCCTGTCCACTGTACGTGCCATAGTAGCTCCCAGAGGTTGTTGACACAGCAGCAGAGACATGGGGAGGTGCAGGAATGATGCAGATAGTGCAAGCTAGTGAAGTCTCTAGGGAACAGACAGACTTATATCTAAACAGCAGAGGTGGTCTTAATTCCATGCCGCCAAAGCGATAGGTTCGCGTCTGTCGCATATTCCGAATCGGTCCAATGCATTACATTGCTTGCAAACGACACGCCTACCGCGATGTTCAAAAACTCTTCATCAGACCGCGAGTGACTTTGACACATTGGTGATGGGTGGTTACCGAGTCGGTTTCCACGCGATGACGATAGGAATCGAAACGCGCATCTGTCACCATAACAACCAACATCCAATGGCTGTGACCGATTCAGGGTCCGATTCACAGAACTAATCTGAGATAAAATACTGGCGCACCACTGAGAATGTACAGTGAATAAAAAGGGATGGTACAGTTCTACCATTTTGCAATAGTCATGAACATATACATGAATATAAAATGCATTTATAAAATAAAGCGCATACTCCTACGATGCCTCTCTAGATGTACCTAAGTGTACCTAGCATGTGAGTAGGTGCGAAAGAAGCCAAGAATCCCGCTAGGATTTAGTCAAACCCCATTACCTGAATAATGAGAGTGTGGGACCTCGTCCTGGTCTCAAGTTGGCAAACACCCATTACAACGCCGGCATCACTACGCATGGCTTTACGTCGCATGCGTTAGAACGCAAGCGACGTTACCACGCGTACACATTGCGACGCGTACCATTACATCGCATGCGCTTTTAAAACGCATGCGCTTTTAAAACGCATGTGATGTAATGGCGCCGGAGCAGAAACGGCAATGGTGGAACCGGGAGCAGAGACTGCGGCGCTGGAGAGGAACCACGAGGAAAGAGAGGTAAGGGTGATTGTGGTTTAGGGTTTAGGGTAGTGTTGTAGTGTCTAGGGTAGTGTTGTAGTGTCGTAGTGTATGGGAGTGTTTTAGGGCTTAGGGTAGTGTCAGGGGGTCGTAGTGTATGGTTGTGTTTTAGGGTTTAGGGCTTAGGGTAGTGTCAGGGGGTCGTAGTGTATGGTTGTGTTTTAGGTTTAGGTCTTAGGGTAGTGTCTGGGGGTCGTAGTGTATGGTTGTGTTTTAGGGTTTAGGGCTTAGGGTAGTGTCAGGGGGTCGTAGTGTATGGTAGTGTTTTAGGGTTTAGGGTAGGGGGTTGTAATGTAGGGTAGTCTACTGTTTTGTACTGTAGGGTAGTGCTGTGGAGTGTGTGTTATTTAGGGTACTGTGTTACTGTTTGGGGGTTATTTTGCGTTGTAAATACATGCGGGGAAATGGGGTCCGTTGTAAAGGCATTTAGTATGCATTTCAAAGGAAATGCGAACTAATGCCATCCGTTGTGAAAACATGCGTTGTGACGGTACATGCGAACTAAAAACCGCGTTGTTAAGGCACACGTTGTTTTGGTTTGCGATGTATCGTCATACATCCCTCAAGTTGGACACCCCGCAAGGGATGATTAGACCACTCTCAGCTGGAGCGACTGCATGCAGGAGCCTCAGCGTCTCTGGTCAGTGTGTCGGCCTGGAAGTCTTGGTTCCCTCTCACTACTGATAGCAAGATGTGCTGTATTTATACAGAAAAGTATAGAGTCCCTTTGTCCCTTGTGTTACCCATTGTTGGGTATGAAGATGACGTATGGGATGAACCAGTTGCGTAGATGTTTATGCAGGTGGATTCTAGCCCCTGCCTAGTTTCCTAGAATTCTTATGAATATTTAATAATACTGGCTGAGCACATCGAAGATGTTATAGGAGGCCATTGTTCGGTAAAACCCTCCTTCTGTACCCAAACCACAGTCTAGATAAGGTTCAGCCCTCAGCACCTGTTATTGTGGAGAATAGGGAACTAATGTAGGTGAAAGATTATGCCTATATTTGGGCATCTCAAACCATGCCTTTATTAGGGCATCTATATGAAACATAACAACATGAGAGGTAAAGAGAAAACTCCTTCCCACAATATCTAAATTTTAGAGTATCCAAACTGCTATACAAGAACTCAGGTTGACAACTAAACTCAAGTAAGTTTGTTTATTTCAAGTTCTGAAACCAACTAATAAACACCAATCTAAGCATAAAGGTATAAAAGTACAGCGTACATAGGATGAAGCCAAATCTTCGGAACAGATTCACCCTATATAACATAAAGAAAATGACTAGTTCGATTACCGCTACATAGGTTATCAGGAGACAAAAATGCAAGTTGGTTTGCATCAGGACTCCATTCAGAAAACCCTTCAAAGCCCTAACTGTCCCTACACTTTCCTAAAAGGGGAACTCCTAGTCTAAGACAAGTTTCAGTAAATATAGAAAAAGGTGTCAGTTGTTAGAGCCTTCCAAAGAAGTAGCTCCAACCAGGGTCAAGTAGCATAAAGCCACAAACCAGGAAAGAGGTCTATACCCCAAGGCGTCCTAAGCAGAAGTGTCAGCTGTCCCTAACTAAGTTACAACATAAGCAATTGCTGAATTAAGGCATCTCTCACAGTTCTACCAGTCATTTTTCATTATTCCAGCATCCTTCAGCTTCCTTTCTCCACCTCCCTGGTCACATGTTTAGATATTTTGTACGTCCCTGGTGCCATCTCCTTCTCCCACGAGAACTCGTCCCCATCCGTTATTGCATATCTTCTTCTCAGGCCTCTCTATCTCTAGGACAATAACTTCTTCTCTCAACTAATGAAGCCTTGTCCAACTGCAGTGGGAACACAAGATATATGCAACATTCCACGCTACAAACAAAATGCGGTTTCAAAAGTTAGCTGAAAATACATGGGAAACTCATTTCAGGTGTATAGTTAAGCTAAATTAACAACACACAGGTTACACTGTGTAAGTCCTTCTACAAACAAATAATCCATACTTTCGATTTGTCTCTTAACAGTTATAAATGGCAAATCGTAAAATATTAGTGTAATGAGTGTAAAATTCAACAAATTTGCAAACACATTTAGTGCCTCGTTTTGATGTCGGGCGGAATTCCTTCTGCCCGACACCAACTCGGTCCTTGGACCCACCGACACTCGGTCGGCGGTCCCGACCTGCCCATTACAATGCGACCGAACACATTTTGGTCACATTGTACTTTTTTCAATGGACGCTCATGTTACATTCTGAAACCGCCCGTAACACAAGCTCCCAGTGAGAAAAGGTAGGTGCAGTTCATCCCTGCACCCCGTGGCAGGCACCTTGAGGTGCCTGCCACGGGGTGCAGGGATCAACAGAGATCAACAGGCCTCAAACCAAAGGCTGTGCACCCAGGGGGCCCTGCTGGGGGCATCCAAAGTCAAGTTCCGACAGCCTTTCCGTGTCGGAAAGGCCAGCACGGAAAGGCTGCCGAAACCCGACATTATAATCTCCAGGGCGGAAATGCCCGCCCTTGAGATTACAGGCTGGATTCCGACTGGCCGATGAGCTCTCCAAGCCCATCGGAAGTCAGCCGGAATGACCGGCAGGTTTAGTTTCCGACTGCCTACATCGCAATGAGGCGGTTGTAAAGTAAACCAACTGGCCCATTACGATGCGGACGTAAAGGCTCCGACCGAAGGCCCCTTAGTGTGTTATCTCTCAACTAAGTATTAATGCATAATCTTGTCAATTATATTTCTAAAGTTCACATGTGATTTGTGTTAATTCATGAGGATACTTTGACATCTCATATTCCTCCTTCTTCATTTCATACATTAGTCACACAGAATATATGCAAGTGCAGACTACCTGTGATTATAACGCACTCCTACTGTCAATTCAAAAAGGGGGCCCCCACTACTTTCCTCAAATCCCCCCTCTGATGGCGTATCGAGCCATCGCCAAATCTAGATCATCTTATCAGATCTTTTCAGATAGACCGATCTAAACAATTGTTGTTGCAATTTGTTTTCTTTTGAACTCTTCCAATCGTTTCAAGTCATGATAGTATTCATGTTGTGCCCTTTCCAATCGTATCTCTCCTGATTTCCCATTGTTTTCTTTCCTTTCTTGCTATCTCTTGCACCCTTTGACAACACCCACTAGGATAAGTGCACAATTGCCAATTATGAGCAAAAGATTTAGGACAGAATCAAATATACCACTTCCCAGGTTTGCAAATTATTTGCCTACAGCACTAACTTCATTTCCAACTGAATCCCAAACACTTGCAGCTGCCAATCCTTTCAAGTCTTTCTGAATGTCAGTAATGTTCTTTATGTATTTTTGTAAGTCTCTACTCTTGTCAGGAATGTAAGTGCAACACTGCTGAACTTTAAGCATCCGGCAGACTCTGCCAACCTTTTTGAGCAGTACGTCTAAATGAGACGGTTCTGCATAACCATTGATCTAATGGCAACCATCTCAGTTTTTACGAGCAACAAAGATCCAGCAGTATTAGTAGATAACTTATCAACCATGGTAGACAATTTACTAATCATGATGTCATTCAGTATCACACCAACCCTTGGTATTATAACTTCAAAAATGTCTCCTACAATTTCTCCAGTATGTCTTGACTTTTCCTCCCAAACAGGATGATCAAAATTGTCCACATGATACATCTCTGGAAACACCACACCTAAATAACAAGTGCCGTACCATTTACTAGGTAACTTAAAATAGGCATTCTTCCCACAGTCAAAAAAAACTCCAGGGGCCATATCATACATACAGTGCATTCTCCTTGATTGCGCCAGGCACGCTTTATAAAAGGTGAGCCCGGTGCAATCAAAGAAAAAGCGCCATATTAGGGTAAATGCACTACTCCCAGGGCAGCCGTGAAGTCGTGCTGCCCTGGGTAGAGCACATTCATGTGAAAAACAGAGCGGATGCTTTGAAGCCGCTCCATGTTTTCACAGTGCAGGCAGCACCCACCTGCATTTTTAAAGTGGATTAGAGATCCCCTTGCAGGCGGGTGCAGTGAGTGACTGCACCCGCCTGCAAGGGGATGTCGGTGGAGTCCATGGGAACCCCTTTTTCCCCCACTAGAGGGCTGCAACCTTTTAGTTGGCACACTGTCAGTGTGCCTCCTGAGAGCTTCTTTGCCTCTGTGCCGAGTCTGTAATACGGCACAGGTGCAGAGGCAAAGGGAGTTCCTCATTTGCATGGGCCACACCCCCATGCAAATGAGGGAACGCCCTCTTGATGAAGAGCTAGTGCTCTATGTGCGCCAGCACTTTCAGTATTACAGAAGGGAATGCACAAGCGTCTGCGGCCCCTTCTGTAATTCCAAAGTGCCCTGGGGGCACGAAAAGCGGGCGCAAACACCCGGTGCGCCCCCGGGGCACTTCTATAGTACATCCCGAGGAATCACTTGATCTCTTCCATCCACAAACTACTTCCATGATCCATGAACTTCAAAGGTGTGATCACATTCACTTTTCCCTACAAATATGGAACTGTAGTTACTCTGGTCATGATGATCACACAATCTCCCCCTGTGTTGCCAATCTAATGCCAATACTACAGTGTTCCCTGCAGTCTGAATGTCCCTCTCCTCGTGTCCACTCCTTAACATGAAATGGGATTTCAGCATCTGCTAGCACAGCTCTAAATCTATCTTCTACCTGATCAATGAATTTATTTTTAATGTCGGTTAGTACACATGTTAAGTTATGTTGGTGTGCATAAGCAGTATCTATTGTTTGAGATGGAACAAAATATTTGATGGCAACATCAGCCATTTCAGCATATGAATGTTTATTCAGGTGCTTGAACATTGGTACCTCAGAAAGGACCAGATCAAAATTTGAAAAATAATACTCAAAATGACCATTGTTATAAAATGTACTAAGAAGCAAACTAAAAATAATGCCATATATCAAGGGAAGGTGATGGTAAGTAATGCCCTCAGCTACTGAAGCAATCAATTGTACGCAAACATAACAATCCCTCACCTCCATAGTGTCCACATACTCACAGAGTAACCTAGCATAAGCGTTTAATGTAAAATCCCCCTAGACAAATCGATATTTAAGTGTTGCTCTCCTAACATTACTAATTCCCCTCTTGACTTAGTTGAGGGTGCCTGTGCAGGTGTAGGTATCTCCTCTATGCTCTCTATGCTGCCAGCAGGCCTCAAACATAGCACTACAACTAACACTATTAATCCTATTACTCTAAGTGGTATTAAAGCACACATTATGCATTTATGTCTACTATTAGAGCGATTAGTTTCCAATCTACTTTTAGATTCAGACTGAGTTCGGCAGAGAAATAGCAGCTACAGAACCTTCTCTGCTGTTCTCCACCTGTGCAAAGAGCAAAACATACTCTTGTTCAATTTATTTATATCAATATACAGACTTCCTTAGCCGTACTCCGTTCTTCTTCTAAATTGTCACTCCCTACATTTTTTCTTCTTCCACTCGGGCCTTGGTATTTTTCATCAGGCACCTTTGGCAAAAGTTCATAAGAGTTCATTTAACATCTCTTGTAAGTCCTGACCCCAATTCACTCATGAGCAACTGTAGCAAATCTGCTCGCAATTCTACAACCCCCTTAGATGATTGTTACGGATTTAAATAAGGGAAAACAGTATCATTCATTATCAGATTTCGTAAGCCACTCAGTCTCTGCAGATAAGAAACAGGAAATGAAAGAAGCACATTCAAATCAGTCCCAGAATCTTCAGCAAAACATCTATTATCAGCATTGAAGTTCCATTGCTCGCCCTACTCAGCATTTGTAGCTAGGTAGGTCCACTCAGGAGAAGTGTATCTCCCACAAGACACCCTCAGTCTTTTGGATCTCCTTACGCTGTAATCTCAACCATTTCCTTCACTTTGTTTCGGATCAGATGTTTCACTTATGGTGTGAGCTCTCCTCTAAAGGGCAATGGCAGACTTCTCCAAGGCCACCCCTATGGCCAACTTTCTTCCTCCTCCACTCGCGGACCCCCAGCACTAGTTTCTTTATTAGAACCAGGACGAGGCTCGTTCACCACTTCAACATCAGCTTTATCTGAGCCAGCTCCTTTCTCTTGCTCTTCTGGCCATCCTTCGACTTGCTCTAGTGCTATTTTGACTTGAGAGTGTTCCCTTACAGCTTGACTGACCCTCTCCCGTTGCCTCTCAGCCATTGCTGGTGTCTCTCCTGGAAGAGGAGCTGTTTCATCAAGGGGACATGGGACCGTGAGGGTTTGTGAGTTATGCACCCAATTTGGAAGGCCGCCACACTTTACAGTCGTGGTAACTAGATACACCTGGAATGGGCAATGCCAGCAGGGTTTAAGACAGCTCTTCCTCACATGCTTCTTGACGACCACTCAGTCTCCGGGGTTGAAGTCAATGAAATGCCCCTGATGTGGCGGTGCAGTTGCTGCTTCAACCTGGTGAGACACAGAATGAACGACGTCAGCCAGCCCCCTACAGTAGTTGAGCACCAGATCATGCGATATATTAACAAGCACGTTGGCAGGCACAGCAGGCAACCTCATAGCTCGCCTCATAAGGATCTCATGTGGCGAGAGTCCAGTCCTTCTGTCTGGGATGCTACGAAGAATTATCAACACAAAAGGCAAAGCATCAAGCCATTTCAGAGACGTCGAGGCACATACTTTAGCCATAAATCACAAGGGGGGCTGGAGGAGTTTTAAGGACCTGCAGGGATTGACTCCCCACCAGAACTATGTCACACACAAAAGAAGCCCTGGGGCCAAAACTAGCAATTGGAGGTACAAAATGTGACCGTGAGAGTGTGAAAATCTAAACAAGGGATATCCCTTTTAAAGGACAGTTCCCCTCACACACCAGAGGTGTCATGCTTCATCATAGGGGTACCTCCTCGCGTGAGGAACCTGGTCCTCACGCGGGCTACAACCCCCTCTCTGCGAGGGAGGAGCTCAGGGATGTTTTATAATTGAGGGAGTGGGGTCTTCTATGACCCTATGAGAGCTAGGTGTGGGTGAACTAGAGTGTAGTGCTATAATACAAGTGATAATAAAACTAACTACGGGGTCAGCTATATAGGAACTTTAATGCAGCTGCCCGGTGTTAGGATTAAAAAGCAGGAAATCGCTTGTGAACACATAGGTCGAAATTCAGGACCTGCGTGTTAGTACATGACCAACATGTTTCAGCCTATCTGACCTGTCTAAGTATCTTTGGCTTTCTTCAGGGTCGGTGATGTAGCTACTGCAATAACAAAAATAGTGATCAAGTGAATCATAAAAACAAGTTACACAATACTGAACCAGAATGCTTTCAGTGTTCAGTATGTTCAATCGTGTACCCTGTGAGAGAAATAAATGGAAAACATATCAGAACAATTATATGTGGACACATTCAGAACCTCCATTATGCATGCATACAAAACATTTTGATGCAACTGTGAAAGTATTACAAGGCAATCACAAATGGTGCGTGACTCACCGATTCGGCTATCTAGAGTCCACTACATCTGTCCTGGCTAATTTAGCCATGTGGTACCAGTGCCATGACCTGTAGAGGGAGGTACATGGTGGTTAAAAACCAAAAAGACCCCAAGTGCGGGGTAGAGTATAGAATAGAAACAGAACACACGTAGCATTTTGGAGTATATCAAAGGAATGAATTAAGTCTTATATGTACACATGTATACAAGCAGTTCACCATAGTCTACCCAGATACCTAAAGAGGTTGGAGCAGAGATGACACATCTAGACTGGCCGGAGTCAACCGCCAGATCAATCAAGCCACGTGGATCTTAAGAACATGTGGATTGATGCGGACAAAAAAGGGGGGAGGACTGGTGTAGTGAAAGGAAAGGGGCTTCGAGTGGAAGCGCTATCTCAGGGGCCATGATAAAAGGGCTGGGGGGTGGAAAACATGAGCCGGGACGGTGAGCCCATGGTGGTCTATTGACGCATGCCAGAGTGGAGTGCGAAGCAAGACAAAAAAGGGGGACTGGTAGGGCAAGGTGGGTGCTGGCTTCTTAGTCAAAGCGCTGTGATATGGGGACTACAGCAAGAGCCGGGGTGGAGAGCCCATAGCGGTGCGCTATCTCGGGGGCCATGATGAGAGGACTGGGGAAGGAGCGTGATATGAGCCGGGCGATGAGCTCATAGCAATCTGTGAGCGCATTCCGGAGCGGAGTGCGAAGCAGGGAAAGGAGGACTGGTGGGGTAGGGTAAAAGAACCGCTGCTTCGGAGACCAAATCCTGAGGGCTAGGGAAGCCGGGATGGTGAACCCATGGCGATCTAGTTGCTAAATGCCGCATACCAGAGTGGAATGCGAGACGGGGCATCGTGCAGGGACGAGGGGCCGTGGCCTGCTTACCGTGGGTACATGGTCCGAGGTCCAAGGGAGCACTGATCCTGGGACAGGAGGAACAAGCAGCTCACTGGAACTGGTTTAAAAAGAGCCGGCAAATCCGATGCACCTGGGTGCGTGGAAACGGCCCGGAACCGGAAATGGCGGAATGCTGGGAGGTGTAGTCCCAGCCAGGTACGAGCTGAGAGGCGTGTTTGAACAGCGAGGGTGTCGCGAACTGGTATAGTGCTCACGAGCGCTATGTGGCGCTAAAAGTGTGAGATCTATAGCGGTGTCTGTATATATGAAAATAAAGAGGTGAAAAAATAATTATAATGAAAGCCCACCTGGGCCGTACTGATGATACAAGGGCGAAAGGTGTACAACATAGTAGGGAACAACCCAGGGGTGGGGTTTATTAACCCAGATAACGGGGGGGAAGGAAGGGGGGGGAGGAAGGGGAAGAGATTGACTCAACTTGGGGGCCACAAAATAAAAATACATCAGGATATATGAGTCCGATATTTCAAAGCAAGCATGGATCCGACAAGAGGGCAAAAGTACAGCAGCGCAGGAGTGCAATTATAATAAGGCAGAACATATAGATACCTAGCCACGAGCAAAGGGCAACTTAGGACTGTTTATCAGGAGACATGGGATTCAAAAGGTCAAGCTAAAGCCAGCCAGGGGATATCATCGTTAAGTCCTGTAGCAGCAGTGCCCAACCTATACACCCATCTCTGCTCCAACCTCAATAGCCTGGTCGGCAAACCAGGTGTAGTGGCATTCAAGTTGGGTTTGTCCAAAACAGTCCAACTAAGTGTGTCTGGGCCGTGTTTGTGGTCAAAGAAATGTTTAGTCAATTTTGTTATTTGTTTACCACATCTAATTGTACTCTTGTGCTCTAAGATGCGGATGCGAACCTTTCTAGTTGTCATCCCTACATACCTTAGTCCGCACGGGCAAGTGATTAAATAAATGACCCTTTCAGAGTTACAATTGGTGTGGTGTTGTAGTACCCATGGTCTGGATGTCCCTATATCTATACTTTTAGTTGCTTTTGTTTGTGCACAGGCAGAACAAGAACCACATGGATAATGTCCTTGGACACTCGGTAAATTCCAGAGAGTATTGGGTTTCGATATAGGGGGAATTTGTGGTCTTGTATGGATTAAGGTGTCTTTAAGATTGCGGCCCCTTTTGAAGGCAAAAAGCGGTCTTTCTAGGGACAGCTGTCCTTTGTTCAGGATATTCCAATTGTGCAAAACTGATTTCTTGACTACATTTGAGTAGGTACTGTAGGTGTTAACACACACAAGTTTGGATGTGCTGGTTTTCTCAGTTCGTGGTTCTAGTAAGGCTTCTCTGTTGTTGTTCAAGGCACGCTTGGAGGATTTCTTAACCAAGGAAGTCGGGTAATGCCTATCCTGTAAGTTGTTGCGTAACCTGGAGGCATGGAATTTGTATTTCTCTGTTTTAGTGCAATTACGTCGAAGTCTTAGGAACTGTCCGTATGGCAAGTTATCACGGAGTGTCTTCGGGTGATAACTTCCATATTCAAGTAGTGCATTGCGGGCCATTGGTTTCTGATAAAGTTCAGTTTCCAAAGTATCTCCTGATGGGTATATCCAAAGGTCTAGGAAAGCCAGTCCTACTTTGCTATACTCGCAAGTGAATCTGAGGTATGGGTTTTGTTTGTTCAACCAGTCATGGAAGAGTCGGATGGTGGATTCAGCTCCTCACCAGATGACCAGAATATCATAAATATATCTCTTCCAGGTGATAATCTGTGTCATAAATGGATTCTGCTCTCCAAGGGCAACACCTTCCTCAAACATGTGCATGTAGAGGTTAGCTAGACTAGGAGCGAAGGTGCTGCCCATGGAAGTTCCTGATATTTGCAAGTACAGTTGAGTTTCAAATCTAAAAAAAAATTCTTTCATTGCCAGTTTTGCACATTCCATGATGAATGAGATTGGTGTGATGGTTTCTGGTGGGTTTTGAATTAATAATTGGTGAACTTTCTCTAAAGTCTGGTCTTGAGGGATACAGGTGTACAGTGATTCGACTTCGAAAGATACCAATAGATCGGTACTAGGGTCAAATGTGATGTCTTCCAAAAGCCGTAAGACATCTGTGGTGTCTTTAAGGTATGTCGGCATTTTGTAAACTAATGGTCTCAGGAAAAAGTCCACAAATTGTGATAAGGGTTCCAGTGCGGAGCCAATCCCCGAAATAGTAGGTCTCCCGGGTGGTGGTCTCTGTGGTTTATGAATTTTCGGTAATATATAGAAGTATGGTACTGTGGGTGATTTAGTATAGAGGAAGTCTGCTTCTTTGTCGGTGATCCATTGGTTGTCGACCGCCTCTTTCGTCATTTTAGTAATCGTATCCATCAGCCGTTCAGTAGGGTCTTTGTCCAGACGGCGATAAGCAGTGTTGTTGGAAAGTTGACGTAAGCACTCTGTTACGTAGCTGTCTGTGTCCATTATGACAGTTGCCCCTCCTTTGTCAGCGCTCTTGATGGTGATAGTTCTGTCTGTAGATAGTGACTGAAGGGCTTCTTTTTCTCTTAGTGAGAAGTTGTCAAAGGTCCTAGACGAGGACGCCAAAGCTCTTTCAAGGTCTTTGAGTACGGCCTTTTCAAAAGTGGCAACCTCAGCTGGGAGAGTAGCGATAGGGGGATTAAATGTGGATTTTGGATGTAGATTCGTGTTCTGAATTTCCGTTCTGTCCAGGCCTGTGTCGTTGTTTGCAACGAAAAAATGCAGTCTAATTTTTCGGAAAAATTGGTGCATTTCTTGTTGGATGATAAAAGGATCCCCAAAATTGGTGGGGACAAAACCTAGACCATGGTTTAGGACGGCAGTTTCATCCGGAGTCAGCTGTCGTTTGCTTAGATTCACTATCAGGCTGTTCTCTCGCTCGGACCCGCCTGTTGGATGGTTTTCGTCATACTCCTCGTGCTGCGTTGGTCGATCGGGGAGCTCCATTGTACCTGTTGTTGATTCCGTCGGCGGCCTCGTGATCTGCCGCGGCCCTGTTCTAAAAAAGACTGGCCATAACCAGTTGGTTGGTTAGGTGGAAAATTCATCCATGGACCTGGTGGGCCCTGTCCGAAGAAAGGGTGGCTGGGATAATTCCAAGCGCTTGGTGGCCACCATTGGTTAAACTGATTACCTCCACGTGGTCCACGCCAGTACCCACGTTTTTGGTATTGTGGTTTTTGCTGGGCGCCGCCATGACTCGTGTCTGAATCACTTGAAGAATCTTCTCGATCGGAAGATGAGTAGTTAGACCCATACCTGCGACCTGCTCTATGGTATTCTGGTGGTTTGAATGAGGGATCAGTGTATGGGTATATTTTCTCCATGGCAAATTTAGCCAGATCCTTCTTAAATTTTGTGATTTTACTCAGTAGCAATGTTTCTTTGTATTCTTTAGTCGTTTTGTTGGTCTCTTCTAAATTCTTCTTGAAGACCGTGGCTGCAACAATGACCTTGATCTCTGTTTCTAGTGTCTGTATCTGTACCATGACTTTTTCTGCCTCCATTTTGGCTGTACTGATAATTAGAATTAGCCAGTCCCTCGTGCATCGCCATGCAATGAGGGACCAGTCTTTGAGAAAGGATGGATTATCTAGGAACAGTCTGGGAATGTTGGTGACTATAAGTCCTGTGGGGGCACAATTACCCCGGAGGTATTCCGTCATAATTGCGACATGTGTGCTGGTTCTGATATACAGACGTTTCAAGTTGGTTAGTCTTTGCCACTCATCTGCAGTCGCTAGAGTGTATGTCATAGTATTACCTAGAATACTAGGTGTTGTTAAAATGTCAGCTAGAACAGCGTCATCAAACGCTAGTCCGGTGCGTTCTGCCATGATAAGAGTGGGGCGTGTAACTAAACCCAGAAAGGGGAATGCTACAACAAAGATAAAGAGAAGGTGATAAAAGCCTGCAGCTGAGCCGCTGCGCTAACTATAAATCACAAGGGGGGCTGGAGGAGTTTTAAGGACCTGCAGGGATTGACTCCCCACCAGAACTATGTCACACACAAAAGAAGCCCTGGGTCCAAAACTAGCAATTGGAGGTACAAAATGTGACCGTCAGAGTGTGAAAATCTAAACACGGGATATCCCTTTTAAAGGACAGTTCCCCTCACACACCAGAGGTGTCATGCTTCATCATAGGGGTACCTCCTCGCGTGAGGAACCTGGTCCTCACGCAGGCTACAACCCCCTCTCTGCGAGGGAGGAGCTCAGGGATGTTTTATAATTGAGGGAGTGGGGTCTTCTATGACCTTATGAGAGCTAGGTGTGGGTGAACTAGAGTGCAGTGCTATAATACAAGTGATAATAAAACTAACTACGGGGTCAGCTATATAGGAACTTTAATGCAGCTGCCCGGCGTTAGGATTAAAAAGCAGGAAATCGCTTGTGAACACAGAGGTCGAAATTCAGGACCTGTGTGTTAGTACATGACCAACATGTTTCAGCCTATCTGACCTGTCTAAGTATCTTTGGCTTTCTTCAGGGTCGGTGATGTAGCTACTGCAAATACAAAAATAGTGATCAAGTGAATCATAAAAACAAGATACACAATACTGAACCAGAATGCTTTCAGTGTTCAGTATGTTCAATCGTGTACCCTGTGAGAGAAATAAATGGAAAACATATCAGAACAATTATATGTGGACACATTCAGAACCTCCATTATGCATGCATACAAAACATTTTGATGCAACTGTGAAAGTATTACAAGGCAATCACAAATGGTGCGTGACTCACTGATTCGGCTATCTAGAGTCCACTACATCTGTCCTGGCTAATTTAGCCATGTGGTACCAGTGCCATGACCTGTAGAGGAGGTACATGGTGGTTAAAAACCAAAAAGACCCCAAGTGCGGGGTAGAGTATAGAATAGAAACAGAACACACGTAGCATTTTGGAGTATATCAAAGGAATGAATTAAGTCTGATATGTACACATGTATACAACCAGTTCACCATAGTCTACCCAGATACCTAAAGAGGTTGGAGCGGAGATGACCGCATCTAGACTGGCCGGAGTCAACGGTTGACTCCGGCCAGTCTAGATGCGGTCATCTCGCTCAACCTCTTTAGGTATCTGGGTAGACTATGGTGAACTGGTTGCTATACATGTGTACATATCAGATCAATTCATTCCTTGATATACTCCAAAATGCTATGTGTGTTCTTTTCTATTCTATACTCTACCCGCACTGGAGTCTTTGGTTTTTAACACCATGTACCTCCTCACAGGTCATGGCACTATTACCACATGGCTAAATTAGCCAGGACTAGATGTAGTGGACTCTAGATAGCCGAGTCGTGAGTCACGCACCATTTGTGATTGCCTTGTAATACTTTCACAGTTGCATCAAATGTTTTGTATGCATGCATAATGGAGGTTCTGAATGTGTCCACATATATTGTTCTGATATGTTTTCCATTTATTTCTCTCACAGGATACATGATTGAACATACTGAACACTGAAAGCATTCTGGTTCAGTATTGTGTATCTTGTTTTTATGATTCACTTGATCACTATTTTTGTATTTGCAGTAGCTACATCCGACCCTGAAGAAGCCAAAGATACTTAGACAGGTCAGATAGGCTGAAACATGTTGGTCATGTACTACACACAGGTCCTGAATTTCGACCTCAGTGTTCACAAGCGATTTCCTGCTTTAATCTTAACACCGGGCGGCTGCATTAAAGTTCCTATATAGCTGACCCGTAGTTAGTTTTATTATCACTTGTATTATAGCACTGCACTCTAGTTCACCCACACCTAGCTCTCATAGGGTCATAGAGACCCCACTCCCTCAATTATAAAACATCCTGAGCTCCTCCCTCGAAGAGGGTTGTAGCCAGCGTGAGACCAGGTTCCTCACGCGAGAGTACCCTATGATGAAGCATGACACCTCTGGTGTGTGAGGGGAACTATCCTTTAAAAGGGATATCCCTTGTTTAGATTTTCACACTCTCACGGTCACATTTTGTACCTCCAATTGCTAGTTTTGGACCCAGGGCTTCGTTTGTGTGTGACATACTTTAGCCAACCTGGATTTCAAGGAACCATTACCCTGTTCCACGATACTGGAAGCCTTTGCTGATAACTGCAATGTAATCTCCCTTTTCTACCTGTAAAGCCGCACATAACAGTTTCATGACCTCATAATTGAAATGAGATCCTTGGTCTGACTCCAAAGTAGTTGGAAATCTGAATCTTGGGATAAGTTCACTCAACACCAACTTGGCCACTGTGAAACGATGAATACTGTAGCGCACCCGGAATGGGGTGAGTCCCCCTAGGCACAATCTGAACCCTGTGAAGGGTTTTTCACATTTAATAATTCAAAATAAAGAGAATAAGCCAGAGTTTGTAGTTGAATATTCCATGTATTTTTTCAAAATTGTATGAACTTGAGTTTCAATCCATAGCAATCAAGTGTTGACCAAGAGTCATCAATAACAAATGTCTAAATCATGATTGTCCTCCTCTGCTTTATGCGTCCCAATGCATTTCGGGCGCCTGGCCCTTCATCAGGGGACAAATCTAGGGTATGGAGAAAATTAAATACAATGAGGAAACCATCCTATTAAAAGTTAGCAAAAATGACAGTATAGCATGATGTGATCAAGTTATGCTAGAATGGTGCGCAGTGATCACATGCGCCTGTGAAACAAAAGATCATCGTGATACTCAGTGCTAAGTAAAAGCCGTAATCACATGGTTATGGTGTATTGAAAGCTGGATAGTCGTTATAAGAAACTGAAAAAGAGTACAAGCCATTAAGGAACGTGTTGGAAAATGAAAATAAATAGCGTGAGCCATGTTGGCCATAAAATGCAAGAATTCATAATGACTAATATGACGGAATAGTATGACAATGAAAGTCAAAAAAGACTGGTTATGTGCTGGCTGTCTGAACATCAAGGCGAATATGCGTGTGTCTCTCAACATGCAGCGAAAACCACGATTAAAGTGAAGCTATCCATAACTACCCATAAACTGAAACCAGTGAAAAGTGAAAAACATCGCGAGGCTCGTGGGTCCGGGAAAGTCATGCGGCGAAGATCAAAGAAGAAGTAAAACAATCTATAAGTGCCCGTTAGTATAAACCGGTGAAAAGTGAAAAACATTGTGTGCCTCGTGGCACGCGAGGAAGTCATGACAAACGTTCAGCAAGTTCCATATTTTGGTACTTACTCGTACGGCGTGCAATGGTTATCTCTCTGCATGCGGGGTCAATACTCAAGTGCGGCATGCTTTCAATGCCCATTAAAAGTAAACGCGGTGAGAACAAGTGAAAAGGGTCTCGTAAATTCAGCTTCGTTTCCGGGTAGGAAAGCGAAGGACTGATGCATGTGCGTTTGATTAGTTTGTGCGGTAGCGGCCATATTAGAATATATAAAAAAAAGTGTATAAACACCAAAATAGTGAAAATGCAATCATATATCCAATGTCAAAGGTTAAATATTGTCAGAAACATCATTGATAAGAGACAACAAAACAAATGTGTAACTGAATAGCAGTATCTATCCTGCGCGGTATGTACGAAGCACATCTAAAGCAAATACATTTCCAACGTCTATTTTGATATTTGCACCGAACACAAGGTTGTGCACGTACATCAAAACTTTTGTATTCACTGTGAAACAATCACATCTTCTAGTGGGATAGGCTTCTACCCGCCGACAAAATATGCACACCACCACCACAACATACCTCAGTCCATTGCAAATAGACATCTCAACAAAGTCTAACTGCATCCGATTATACAGTCCTCCTGCTCTTCCAATGTGACTCAGAGTAACTAAGGTCCTTTTGCCGACATTCATCTGTTGACAGGTAACACACCGATGACACAACGATTCAGCATTCATTCGAAATTTGGGGTTAAACCGTGTTTGTCTGAACAACCTCACCATTGCATCCCTTACCACGTGTTGGTCCATGAACATGCCTTACCATCGGATGTAACAAACTATTTGGCAACACTGGTCTCCCATCTTCAGCTATCCAAATGAGATCCTCCCTCTTCACACATCCCGCCCTGATACAACCTGATTGTTCTTTCTTGGAAACCTCCTCTTGCAACCTTTTCACCTCATCCCAAGTATCAGCAACTGTCATCAACATGTTGAGATTGGTTTCATCGCTCTGTTCATTTGCGTACTCCCCATTGAAACTGCAAACATTCAGTCCACAGTAGCGTGCAACTTTGTCAGAATATCCATTTCCAAGAGTAACATAGTCATTTCCTTTACAATGAGCAGAACATCTATTAATTGCGACCTCCTACAGCAATTGTAAACCCTCCAACAGTTTCCTCCCAACCTCCCCATTACGGATGTGTGATCCTGATGAGGTTATAAAACCTCCTGAGACCATAATTGTCCAAAATCATGCACCACACTAAAGCTATACTGACTGTCTGTAAATATTGTCACCCTTGGTTGGTCTGAGACACAACATGCACATGTCAGGGCAATCAATTCGGTCACTGGTGCGGAGAATAATACTTGAAGGAAAGCAGCTTCCACCATCCCTGAAACAGTGCAGACAGCATATGAAGCCCTCAGTTTCCCTTCACGATCCCTTAATCATAACTTCATAAGCCATCCACAAACAGTATTTAGTCAGACTCGGGTAATGGCTCATCAGCAATGTCAGGACATGGCTCGGTGCATATTTCAGTGGCATCAAAACAGTCATGCTCTCCCCCGGTCTCATTCCTCTCACAATCAGGCAACTGTAATAACGTTGCAGAGCTGAGTATAGAACAGCGCTTCAAAGTGATGTTCTCAGCTGCCAAGATGACTTGTTCATAACATGTAAGCCTACTGTTAGTCATGTGTTGGGTTCGTGTTCTTGTTAGCAGCAGTTCCACAGAATGCAGAACGTAAATAGTAAGTGGATGACCCATCACAATGGCTTCACATCTCTCTAGGCTGACACCTGTTGCAGCAATGGATTTGAGACATCGGGGCAATGCAGATGCTATTGGATCTAGATTAGCTGAGAAGTATGCGACTGGTCTACGGGAACTGAGTTTGCGACTCTTCATTGGGTTTAACCGGAACTGTCTGGTGCGACTCGTATCAACTGGCACCAGATGTTGTGCCTCATTTCCAGGGAGATGCGGAGGAGCACATTTGTGTTCCGTTGTGCCCAGATTGCCTGGGTACTTCTTTGACCGATGTGTGTCTGATGGGGTGCCTCCTTCTTCAGAGAGGCTCCTCTGCTTTACCCCCCATTCCTCGATTGTTCCTTATCTAATATCAGGGGGAGTGTGTTCTATCTCAAACCCATGGGCGTAGGGTAGTCGGGGTTAGCTGAAAGGTGGAGGGGGGCTTGGGCCACGGGGTCCGCATGTGTATTATCAACTGACCTGCCAGATATCAGTTACACTGCATTACGGTGCTGTGTGTGTGTGTGTAAGTGCTCCCCATATGGACCTGCCCATTATCTGTGGCACCGCATATCGGTGTTGAGTGAGTGTGTGGGAGTGACTGCTTGAGGACTGTCTGTTATTAATCACACTGCACAGCGGTATTGCTTTACACGTTGATTCATGACCAATAGAATACATCTTTTGACATGAGGACTTGGCCCACAGTGCTGTTTAAAAGTGTTGTACTTATATGTGAGTACACATTTCTGATATCGTTGATATCTGGGGTGCACCCTATAACTGGGTGGTATTGAATTGTAATAATTGCCAGGGTGGGCCTAGTTCTGTCAACATTTCCCACCGCATAAGCTTGCTGAGGGGTAAAGTAGGATCTTCCCAAGTGTGCATACTACTGATGTAATTTTAATACGGTTAGGCCTAGTACTGCTAGTTATATTTCCAGATATGATTTATGCCCAGAAATACATGTCGTACATGTTGTGTTAATTAATGTGTGTGTTGAATACAACTTTATTTACATACACCACCTGTGAAGTCTCTTTTGTGACACTCAGTGTGCTCATTGTGTGAGAGTGCTGTGCCTTTGCTTTACACATTGCCTCTGTAATAAGCCTGACTGCTTAGTGCCAAGCTGCCCAAGAGTGAGTGCAGGTTATACAGTGAGTGTAATCACCTACCCCTGATGGGAGTGGTAGGTTTTGCCTGGCTAAAGCACTGGATCAGCCAACCAGAAAGTGCCAGTTCCTACAGAAAGATTATTTCCTTTATGCGGAAATGACACAGTTTGCATTTCCTAAAAGGCAGATAATGTCTTGGGTCCATTCTGCTAGAATATCCAGGTCTATGGGAGATCCCTCCTCCTAGGCAGCCATTTTTGCCAGAGGACCCAAAATGTCTAGCATCTTATCTTGACATGTGTGCCAACCATGGTAGATCCCCTTTTTTGGGTCTTTGGTGTCCTTTTTAAGATGGTTGTCATGCTGGGATCAATTTTAGGAGTCTCCACTACTCGGTCAAGACTTTTTTGTCAAAATTCCTGTAGGAATGTGCCCTTTCTTTGCATGGTTACCCCCATTTTTGCCTGAAATCTGATGCAACCCGACTTGATGTGCCCTGGGTCCCTGCCAATCAGGTTCTTAGGGCCTGTGTTGTTTCCCAAAATTGTACCTTTGTATCTACAATTGGCACATCCCTGGCCACAGGCAAGCCCCTTGTAAAAGGTACCATGGGTACCAAGAGCACTGTGGCCAAGGAAGGCCTCTGAGAGCTGCAGCATCTATTATGCCACCCTTAGAGGCCCTGCACCTTAACTCACACGCTCTGCCACAAGCAGGCTGCGTGTTTTGGTGCAGAGAAAAGTGAAGAGTCGACATGGCATGCACTCTTGCATGCCATCCCTGCAATCCACTACCTAAGGCTTAGGTAAGTCACCCCTCTACCAGGGTGCACTAGTCCAAAGGTGAGGGTACAGAGGCATGAGCCCTGTACCCCTACAGTGTCTAAGTTCATTCATAGACATTGTAAGTGTAGTAAAGCCATAAAGAATATATGGTCTGGGAGTTGGTCACTACGAACTCCACAGCTCCATAATGGCTTTACTAAAAACTGGGAAGCTTGGTAGCAAACTTTTCAGCACATTAAACCCACACTGAAGCCAGTATTGCATTTAATGTAAAATGCACTCAGAGGGCATCTTAGAGATGCCCCCTGAAGATCGACCAGCCCTGGTGTGGTTCCTGGTTGGCTGCTCACCATTGCCACCACCAGACAGGTTTCTGGACGCCTGGGTATAGAGGGCCTCCACTCTCTGGGTCCACAAACAAAGCCCATCCTGGGCAGAGGTGTCATGCCTCCTCCCCCAAGAAGGACTGCACCCACGAAAGGGGAAGCTTCAAAGTCCTGCCGCCTTTGGACATTGTCCCTGCCTTTTGCTGCCCCCAGCAACTGGCTCCCACTGGTTCTGACCCCAATTTGGGAGGGAGAATCGGCAGGTAATCCAAGTTAGGAAGAGAGGTGTGCCTACCGTTGCTGACCCCACCCCTCAGGTGAAGGAAGCAAGGTGAAGCACAAATCTCATTCCCTTCCATCTTGAAGATGAGGGGACCTCAGCCAATTAGAAAGAGGCTCATGCCCCCTCCCACGGGAGGGTAGCATAATAGGGAGGGTACCCACCCCAAGGAAGGGACCCATTGTCCCAACCTACACACCCCTTTAAATGCCCCCAAATTTAGTATCTAGGGGTGGCCCCGAGCCTTGCCTCCTCAGATTCAAGGAAGAAAGAAGAAGGACCGAGGAGCCATGCTGACACAGAAAGAAACCAAGGACACCAACTGACTTGGCCCCAGCCCTACCAGCCTGTCCCAACCACGACCTGCCTGCAGTAAAGAAACCGGTGTTTCCCGCAGCAGCAGACCCCCAGAGCCCGGACCACTTGCCCTGCACTCAACTAACAGACTCTGGGCCAGATGTACAACCCTTTTTCGCAGCCACAAACGGGAGATCGGCCCATTCGCGACCGCAAAAAAGGGTTTCAGGCATGTACAAATGCTATTTTGTAAGTCACTGACTCGCAAAATAGCAATTTTGACTCTTGCTATTAGGAAGAGGTGTCCCTTCCTAATACCGAGTCATCATGCCATGTACTGTTGTTTTGCAACCGCATTTGAGGTCGCAAATCACTCGCAGTTTACCACCTACTTCAAGTAGGTGGTAAACCACTTGCAAACGGGAAGGGGTCCCCAGGGGACCCCTTCCCCTTTGTGAGTGTGTGCGTAATTTTTTTTTAGGAGCAGGCAGTGGTCCCAGGCAGTGGTCCCAGGGACAGTCACAGACATGGTGGTCTGCAAACCCCAGAAGGGCCACCATCCCTGTAAGTGCCAATGAGGTCGCAAATTGCCCTTGCCTCATGAAAATTGATGAGGCATGCAATTTGCGACCCCATTGGGAATCGCAAACAGTGTCTGAGACACTGTTGTACATTGCGACACAATTTGCGAGTCGCAAAATGCAATCGTCGTACATCTGGCCCTCTGTCTCCCGTGAGGACCGGTTTTGCTCAAACCAAAGACTAACCGTCAGAGTCCGGACTCTGCAATTCTGCACCACTCCGCACCCGGCCGCCACGGCCTGAGGTCGAGTGGTCCCATACTCCAAAGAGGTCCCCCCGGTGATCCTAAGTTGGGATCCGGTGACCGCTGACCTCCCACAAGCTTCGAAACTAAAACTGCAGCCTTTACTTGAAGGGTCCCCATGACCGCGACCAAAGGTGGTAAAACAACTGCTCCCTTGACTGAAGCGGTCCAGGAAGTCCAACCGCGTCTGGCCAACTGATGCCAACCACAACCGATCGCAGCCTAAGGAAACGGACACCTAAGACACCTCAGCCCTGGATGCCTTCTCGTCCTTGGGTGGCCCAACCGTCAGTGTCCAAGAATCCTCCCAGATCCCAGTGGCCTTCCCAGTCATTGGTCGCCTCCAAGAAGTCCTCCCGACCGAGCCTGCAACTTTCCGAAACTGACGGTCTCCACTGAGAAGCCCAGGGACCGCGATGTCCGCTTTACCTCCTGCACCCAGCTGCCTCGGTGCAGCTGGCAGTTCTTGTCGGTTGTTGGCCCCTGCAGTGCCGACCACACCCTTAGGAGTTTTTCTCCCACACTCAAGTGGCCTGCTTGCCAGCAGACCCCAACCAACGGCCCCCCTTAGGCCTTTGGATAACGTGGGGCCCCTGCACTCTGCACCCGGCCGCTCCAGTTCCACTGGTGGAGTTGCTAGAGCGTCCAATTGGACCTTGGGGACCTTGGGGACCTTGGTCCTAACCCCAAAACCTCAACCTCGTAAGTCCAAACTTACCTCCAAGTTCGATAACCATTTTTCTTCCCACAGGGACTCATAGTATGAGATTTTGGGTCTAGAAAGTGTTCTATCTAGAACTGCTAATGTATGGGGAAAAGTGAACACTATTGTAACATAATCTGAAAGTAATTAAAGAGTAATTACTGTGTAATGCCAAGTATTTTGAAAAGTGATATCAACCTGTAACTGTTACAATTACAAGAACAACTGCATTTCCTTGAACAGTCGTGCATTTGAAAGTACTTATTACCTACCTGTACCAAGTCCTGCTTGGTTCTAGAAATAAACTATAAGCATACTTTTTTATACTTACCTAATTGGTCTGGATTCTGTCTCTGAGTGTGTGATATCAGCCTTGATTGAGTGAATACAATAAACGCTCAACACACCCTCCTGATCAGCCTAACTGCTCGACCACACTACCACAAATAGAGCTGTTCGTGATTATCTAATATAGCCTCTGCTATACCTCTGGGGATCCCCTGGACTCTGTGCACACTACGCCTTACTTTGGTACAGTATATGTAGAGCCATCTTCCTACAACTCCTGCATAGCTTGTCATGGAGGTATTCAGAAACTGCAAGCGTGGGTACCCGGTCCGAAGATCTGGGACGAATAATGTCCCTTAGATTGAAGGCGGATGGTTAGACTTGGGAGCAGCTCAAAGCATGAGGCTGAGACGAGAAGGAGTTCTTTAACTTCTTGCGCTTAAGACGAGATTCATGATCGGGGGGGGGGAATCAGTGGCCGTAGTGTTTTTGTCGTGGGCGCCTTATGTTTGGAAGTATGACTTTTAGAGATAGCAGGAGCTGGCCAATATTGATGGTCTCCAAGAGATCCTCGGGATAAGGTGGTCAAAACCTTATCATGAGGCTAGGCTCTTGACTTGGCTTGGCTTTAGCTTTGCGAGGCTGTTTGTGACCTCCGATGGTAGTCTTGAAGGTAGAGGGTTGGCCATATCCTTGCCGTTTGGAAAATAATTCAAATTGGGCAGTAATAGGTTTAAGCGTTGTAGCTAAGGCTGATTAACTGAAAGAGGGACCAAAGTCTCCAGAGCCCAGTTGACTAATTGTTGTACTGAGGCTTCAAGGGTATCTACAAGATCGTCCTCCAAATGTCAGCCTTGCTCATCAGGGGCATAATAATGCAAATAATCTTCCACTTCAAAAGGTTCCTAGTCGGCCATGATAATTAACTGGAAAGACATCAAATGCCAAGTCTGCCAAACTAGAGGCAAGAAGGCAGGAGCTGTCCCCTAGTGCAGAATGTATAACAGTAAAGGCATGAGGGTCCAGGTTCCTCAGCAAGTGCTGTGCCTGAATTGTTACAGCCATTGATGACTCTGCGAGTGAGGGTGTCGAGGGAGAGACAGAATATCAACAATTTATAGTGAGCATACACTCTGCTCAAAACGGCACCTTCTCTATTGTTGCAGCCCGAGAGGAGTCACTACGCATTGTCCAAATGATTCCAGCCCAATGCTGAGTGCTTAAACAGTGTACTGGCCAGTGGAAATAGAAATGGGACTGTGCAACGCCCAATTGATTGCCTCTATGTATCCCAATCGGGCTACGTGCGTGTCCCAGGCTCTCAAGCTCGGGCCCAATTAGGGGAGGCTCCAAGACAATAGAGAAGTAACACCAGGGAATCTGCATATTGAGAATAAGAAACAGGCAATAGAATACATACTTGAAAGCCACTTGCACAGTGGTAACGCAGGACCTCTAAGCTGACAAACAGAACACTGAAAGAGCAAAACTAAATGTAAGCCTGATAATGTCAAAGCAGAGTCGTGTCCAAGATGGCGGAGTGAGCCAACGTGCCTTTCCAGCGCTCCGTCCCTGCCCGACATTTAGTACCTTTCACAGCAACCCCCTCGCCTAAATTTGCAAGGTGGGGGTCGGCGAATCGCCAGAAGGTGTTCCCCGAGCGTCCGGAGCCTACGGATTGATGGAGATCGGAACGGGCGCCAGCTGCGGCCTAGAAGAAGGGGCATCCACTGCAGGACGTGGCCTCAGGAGTGCGGCGCGGTGAATGCAGGCCTCCACCCGAGGTTGTTTCTGATCCGGAGAGGCTGGTATCCACCCCACGGGCTGACGCCCGGCCTCCGACACCACCGCGACTGCGGCGAGAAGTGGAGAGGCTGCCTTCCTGGCCTGAAGATCTGCGTAAGAGTGGCCCAGCAGAAGGCCGTCACCTGCGGTGCTGTGGCGGTGGGCGAACATACGCAAGCCCCAAACCCAGGAGGTAATCCCTACTGCAACACTAGCCCCCTGCTCCACTACCCCCCCTCGTTCCGGTGACTCCTAGATGGGGCCGGCGAGAACGCTGCTGCGGCTGCCCTACCGGGCCTGCTGGAGGGGCCTGGTCCTGAGCGCTGGGGGGGCTGAGCAGCAGGGGACCATCTCCCGGGCCTACAGTTCTCGATGAGGTCCCGCCTGACATAGCTCTTCCCTACCTCACCGCCCTAACCGAGGAGTCTCTGGGCACAGCATTTCTCGGGCTCCTTGGGTAGCACCTCGGAGCCCATCCTCACGTCAGGGAGAGGGGGGCTCCTGCCTCTGCATCCATGGCCTACGTGGTGACTTGTCACTACCGTCCCTGGCTCTACGCTGCAACCAGCAATCGGGGGCCTACATCAAAGCACTGTACAGAGCACTGGCCCCGGGCGGCTTCGGCGGCTTACCGGGCCTGATGTGAGCCTGGGAGGCCTCCGAGGGAAACAGGGGGGCGAACGGAGGGGGTGTGCTGAATAACTGAAGCTCGGATGCGGTATGATTTGGCATTCCTACTGTGGCACGGCCGACGGCTCAGGAGAGCTAGCTGGGACCTAATAGGATGGCTAACAGTACACAGAAACTGGAAATCACCTGACTGTGCTTGTTGTGAGTAGAGGGAGATCCAGCGGGGACTTCTACGTGCCATTGGGACGCTGCACCCCGCCAACACCCAAGTGAGAAGTCATGGCTTCCACCAAAGGCAAAAAAGACAGATCCGTTAAGGATATGCTCATTAAAGGCACAACGGACTCTCACCCTGAGAAAGCAACCCCTGAGGACGCTAAACAGCCAGACGGCGATGGGGGTGCAGAGGGTACGGTGATGCGTGAGTTCTTAGAAGCACTATTTTCAACTCTGCGGGAGGATCTCCAGACAGTTAAAAAAGACCTCACTATGGAGATCAGGGAGGCACGCCGAGACATTGACGAGGTGGGGGAGCGAGTAGCAGCCCTGGAGGAGGGCTCCATTACTAGAGACGCCAAAATTGAAGCTCTGCAGCAAGAGATCATCTGCCTACAAGATCAATAGCTAGACCTCCAGGCCCACACCGAAGATTTAGAAAATAGATAGCGAAGAAACAACATTCGCATACGGGGTGCCCCTACAGGTGCGGAGGGTTCGGATCTGGAGGGCTATGTCCAAGCCTTATTTTAAGACATCCTGGGGGATGGCGCGTCAGGTAGCATTAAGGTGGACTGGTTTCACAGGGTGGGGCTCCTCAGGGCACCTCCTCGTCCACCTGCGGATATACTGGTATGTGTCCACAATTTCACAGAAAAGGAGGCAATCCTCAAGGCGGCCAGGTCGAATCAAAAGGTACAGTTTCACGGATATTCCCTCCAACTTTTCCAACATCAAGCAGCATCTACTCTTCTGAAACAGAAGGAATTCCGCCCGATCACCGGCCATCTTCACTCACAGGGTATCTCCTACTCTTGGGGCCATCCATTTCGCCTTATCTTTCCGATGAATGGCAAGTCCTACCAGTTACGCTCTGTATCAGAGGCGTATAAATCCTTGGGATCATTCCTACCGAGGCTGCCTCCTTGCGCCCCTCACAGGTGGGGGGTCTCGGGGGGGAGAGTGACAGCGGGACTCGGAGAGGCCTGAGACCTGCACCTTATCACCCAGACCTGGTGACTATGGCAAGAGAGAGGTCAGAGGTAGTGCGTTCCCTCTCAGGTAGCGACAAACAAGAGGCTGACCCTCCTTCATAAGGTACTGTGCAAGGGGTTGATGATCCTGGGTGGGGACGGAGGCGTCGATTCATCTGGTTCCATGACTGCCCGCGCATCCAGACTTCCAGGTCACTAAGAACTCTATGGACTATTTGTTTATTGTTGTTTTTTCTTATCTGTTGAGGGATTTGGGTTTTAGTATAGGGTTCCCCTTCTGACCCACTATCAACGGGCTTAGCTACCTTGCTGTTCCTTCACTCGACTCCTCCTTCGGCATGCTGCCCGCATGCACGGAGCAGCCAGCAATTAGGGCCTTCTATGGTCGCTCCCATAGCCTTAGTCACTACTCACACTATGGTGCTTAAATTGGTCATTTTCAACGTAAAGGGCCTTAATAACCCCACTAAAAGTTCTGCGATACTCTCTCTTTTAGAGCATTCACAAGGGGATATTTGCTTACTTCAGGAAACACATTTATTAGTGAAAGACACCCATAGAATGCAGAGTAGGAAATTTCCACATCAGTTCTGGTCGGCGGGGAGGGGGAAGAGAGGGGCGGTGGCAGTACTCTTCTCCAATCTCTTTCAAGGGATAGTTATTGGCGCATGCTATGAGATCAAGGGGTGCTTATTGGCAATTCAGGCACACCTAGGCAAACTTCACTTCACAATTGCCTCCTTATACGCCCCTAATGAAGGTCAGGAGAAATGTATTACAGAAGCACTTGCAGGGACCCTTCAATCTCCAGATCAGGCTATCTTTGTGGGTGGTGACTTCAATATGGTCATGGACGGGGGGCGGGACCGCTCTGGGCAACTGGCAGGCCAGACGGGGGCCTTCTCCCCTGAGGGACTGAAATGGCTAGCCGACTGCAGACTATGTGATGTATGGCGTCTTCTACATGCTGACACTCGGGACTATACATTCTATTCTGCCGCACATAAAACATATGCACGCCTGGACCATTTTCTGGCCTCTCCCTCAGCCTCGGCACAAATTTCCGATGCTACCTTTGAACCCCGCTCACTTTCTGACCATGCACCTATCACACTCACCTTCACGACTTATACACCCTCATCACAGCGTCCACCCTGGCGCCTGCGCGAGATGTTACTACACTCCCCTGAGGTTGTATCTTCAATTAGACAAACAATCACTAACTATCTAGAAGTTAATGACACAGATTAAGTCCCCCTCTCCGTGGTCTGGGAGACCCTCAAAATGGTGGTTAGGGGTGCTTTTATAGTGAAGGCCGCTCACAACAACAAAGTTCGAAGAGATAAGAGGGAGGAGTTGGGAATCTCGGTCTTAGAGCTTGAATCCATCCACAAACGCACAGGCACAAACTGGAACAGGTTAGACTCCAACTTAAGCGCCTTGACTTAGATAGAGCGGAATATGCAATGCTTCGCCTCAAACACAGATTTCATGTTGGAACTAATAAAGGTGGGCAGATGTTAGCTCATTGTCTGCGCAGTAAGCAGCAAGCAAACGCAGTCAAAGCTATTCCCACACGTTCGGGCCAAATGACCTCCGACGTCCTAGAGATTGCTGTAGAATTCCGGGCGTTTTATGCCAACCTTTATAAGGGGGATCCCGGGATGGCTCACGCTCCCAGTTATACACCCAGTCCGCAGTGATCACACCACTCCCCTCCCTGGAGTCTGAAGCACTTGATCAACCCATTAAAATAGAAGAAGTAATATCCTCAATAGCAAGGCTGAAGCCCATGAAGTCCCCAGGTCCAGATGGGTTCAGCTCCATTTTCTAAAAGACGTTCTGCCCTGAATTAGTGCCCCTTCTGACCCGTCTCTTTAACTCCTTCGTGTCAGTACCACGCACCTGAATACTTGGCTTCCACAGGGGCAGAAGAACTTTTCCCCAAATCCCAAACTCCACTGCGAGTTAATAATTAAATCCACTCACTGTAAAGAGGGGGAAAGGGGATTGGGATAACAAGAGAGACTGCCACTGCTGTGTTTCTTCCTCACTGGATACTAGTGAGGGTCTTCACGAGCACCTGTAAGCATAAAGACACAATTACTACTTCTTACACTGACCCCTCCCTCTTTTACTATAGCTCTAGAAACCTTCCTCTTTTACTATAGCAGTAGATACCTCCCTCTAATGTACTTCCTATTAACTGTAATTCACAGTGGACTAGCTGCTCTCCTTAAATTAGAATGACATTTGTACATGTAGAACCTTTTTACTGTATTCAAATTCTTTCTGTCTTTTCTTACAGATGCTGGCTGCAGAACTGCTGGTGGTAAGTACAAATATATATATATATATATATTTATATCTACAGAATTACTGTTGTACTATGGTAGTTCATATAAGAGTAGTTGACTGTTCTAGCTGCGTAGCTCACGGTTGAATTCCTGAATTAACTGTTCCCTTTGAATCAAGTGTTCACAAGTCTCTTCTCTTAGGAAATTAATATGTTTCAGTCTTGGTACTCCTCTAAAAATGACTGCCAGAATGAGAGGAGAATAATAGTCACAGGTTGTATTTACTTTTCGACTTACTTGGTTTTCTTCATTTCTTCCCTGTTACTTCCATACAACATTGACTTCTACTGAGTCACTCACCAAGCTCCAGAGGTCAGCTGTGCTCCGAAATACCTGGACTGAGAGACTTAGGGAGCCTCTCAAACGGATACTGGAGATGAGTTACTCTAGGAGCATGACAGGCAGAGAGACGCTGAGTAAACGCAACTCCCCTGACGAAATTCCAGTCAGAAACATGCGCGGTACAAAAATGCTGCTTCTCCACTGAAAAAGACGGTTGAAGTGCGCTGAGCGCTAAGCGCATGAGCGCGATAACAGCAACGCTTCTCCTTTAGCCTGAACACTAGAACGCTAACTTAACCCTAATAACACTGGCGCCGCCATCTTGAAATAAACCTGCAGACCTGCACGGATGTGCTTGCACTAAACCTCTATGAACCTCTGTGTAGCGGGTCGGTGAAGCCTGCGCCATGGGAATCTAAGCACCCTCTTATGCTTTAGCCTAGAAAAGGAGAAAAATCAAGCAGATTTGGACCGGAATCGACCAGCCCTGACACTTCGCAGAAACTGGTGCGCTGACCGAATCTATGTTACAAGCCACTATATTGGTAATTCCGAAGCCCGGGAAAGACCCTCCGCCATGAAGCTCATATAGGCCGATTTCCTTGCTTAACGTGGATGCCAAATTATTTGCTGGCATCTTGGCGCATCGCTTGGGTCCTTTGATGCCGGGCTTGGTCGACCACGACCAGGCTGGGATCGCCCCCTCGCGACAGTGTGGCCACAACACCAAGCGGGCGTGCCACCTCATTGATAAGGTTCAGTGCTCCCACGAGGAGGCCCTCCTCCTAGCTATAGACGCAGAGAAGGCTTTCGATACAGTGCACTGGCCTTATCTTTTTACGACCCTTAGATGCTTTGGGATGTGCGAGCGTTTCATGAGCTGGACACACAGTATTTACAGAACACCCAGTGCCACCGTCCGGGTTAATGGTGTGAGCTTGGATGGGTTTTGTGTGGAGCAGGGCACGAGACAGGGTTGCCCACTCTCCCCACTCCTCTTCGCCTTTTACATGGAAACCCTTGCCCAGCGATTGAGAGACGACCCCAATGCGGTAGGCATAAAGTTTGGAGCTGACCATCACTTGATCAGCCTCTACGCTGACGACATCATATTTTCAGTCGACCGGCCCCTTTCCTCCCTCCCTGCTATCATCGCAGAGTTGGATGCGTTTGGGTCTGTATCAGGTTTCAAGATGAACCTTCTAAAGTCGCATATCTCAAATCTTACCATTCAGCCTGATACGGAGCAAATGTTGCGCTCATGTTATGCGTTCCACTGGGTGGAAACCGAGTTCCTATACCTGCAGCCGGGCTCTCGTCGTTCCCTTAACCAATGACCCCACTATTTGCAAACCCGGATTTCCCTCCTGGGTCTTCACCGGGTGTTGCTAAACACTGGCTGGAGGGTGGCTGTAAGAGGTTTGGCTGCATTTTTGACCACACTGGCCTTATTCCCTTTGATCAGCTAAAATTGCAATATTCCCTAGAGGAGACCGACAGGTTCACTCACACCAAACTCTCGCATTGGCTGCTCAGTCCGCACATCCACTCTAAGGCAAGCAGACCTATGACACCCTTCGAAAAATGGCTGTTTCTAAAGACTGACGACAAGAAATTTATCTCCGAAATTTATCGCTTTCTGATGAAAGCCTTCGCTTTACACAGGACTCCATGTCAACTTCGATGGGAAGCAGAGCTCGGGCGTAGCCTCTCTGATAAGGACTGAGGGGACATACACTATAGGGCCCACTACATAACATATAACACAGGACACACTGAAACGGACTACAAAATTGGCTAATATTGGTATTACACTCCGGCATGTGTCCAGAAATAGAATGCGCTCTGTGGCGGCCTGTGCTGGAGGGGATGTGGCAGCCCCGGGACACTAATACATCTCCTATGGAACTGCCCCAAGCTTCCAAGATATTGGGAGTTAATCTTGATTGACATAGACAGCGCGTTTAGAACAGAGCTACCATGATTCCCTGCCTATATACTTCTGGGACTTCCTAATACTCTCACTTACCCGCTCCAGTCCATTAGGGGGCGACAGATAGCTATAGCACTCAATGCCGCGCATAGGCTGCTCCTAGCGAATTGGGACTCAGACAAACTCCCAGACCACAGGCAATGGCTCCACCAACTTTGGTCGTTGCTGGGTATGGAACGACTCTCGATGGCTGCCAATGCTGACCCCGCACTTTATGCGAAAATCTGGTCCCTGTTTATCGCCATCCTGTCCAAAGAATTTAGGGAGCTAAACTGCCTCGTATATCTACGTATTTTAAAGCTGCTGCCGCCTGAACAGGGAAACGAGAAGGCGCTATAAGCACGGTGCCGCTGGCCAACACTGATCTTTCCTGTGACACTACATATTCTCTATGACCTAGTCGGAAGGGTGGGGGTGGGGGGAGGGTGGGTGTTAATTTTTAGTTTATTCATTGGTTTTGATTCCTTTGTTTTTTTTTGTTTTTCAACGAAATGTGAGATCCCTACTGCGCACAGGAACGCCATACCATATTCATGGACCTTCCAGCTACACCTGACAAGTGTAATACAAAAGGGGCACATAGATGCTCCACACCCACTATTCCCCTCACGCGGCCGGCCCAGTCTGGGTTGTAGGCGACTCGCTGTGTACTCCATCTTCCATTTACAATGATTCATCCTGTTCCTTCAATAAGTACTTGCTTAACGCGGATGGCCCGGAAAAGAGTTGTAGGCGGCTTGCTGTGTATGTGATTTGCTTATCTTGGTCTTGAAAATAATAAAGATTTGATCCTAAAAATTGTCAAAGCATGTAAAACGCACAAATCGAGAGAGAATCAAAGTCACTTATCTTGACTGCCAAGCAGCAAAGAAAGAGGCAGTCAAGATGGTGCTGGCAGTATTTGTATGTTCTAATGGGCCTTGATTGGTGGGGTTAATGGAAAGAGCATCATGGGATGTGTAGATTAATAAATGTTTAAATTGTTTTCATTGGCTGCTGCTGTCAAATGAGTAGTAATGAATGAGGAGCATAATCTGAGCCTCCGGTCCTGACATAGAATGGAAGGCAATCATTGTTATTGTTATAAAATTTGAGATTATTTTTTTCCCAGTTGCAAATTATCATGTCCTCCAAATAGTAGTCTGTGTGGCTCACTGCTAGGACAATTTTTAATTTTGTTGCACAGGGGTGCAAAGGACAGATGTTTTTTGTTTGGCTTGTTGGGCCAGTTGTATTTTGTGAGCCAGAGAGCAAGCAAGAAAAACATATGTAGATTAAGATGTATTCTATACGTTATGGGCCTCATTACGATGTCGGTCGGAGTTGCCTCCGACCGACACCCTCACAGAATCAGAACCCATCGACCTCTGGTCGGCGGTCCCGTCCACATAATTACGATGCGACCGCACACTGTGCGGTCGCATACTTCCATTTCTCTATGGGAGCTTGTGCTACTTCTGTAAACTGGCCGTAGCACATGCTCCCATAGAGAAATGGGAGATTGTGTAAGTGCCATAGGGTGCAAGGATTTACAGGTGCCCCCCAGGCCCACAATCATAGGCCACGAAGGCAAAGGGGCCCTGCTAGGGGCCCCCAAAGTCGCTTTCCAACAGCCTTTCCCTGTCGGAAACCGGCATCGTAATACCAACGGCGTAAACGCCGTCCTATTGGGATTGCGGGCCGGTCTCTGACTGGCCGTAGGGCTCCTTGAGCCCATCGGAAGCCAGCCAGAATGACCGGCCAGTTTCAATTCTGACCGCCTAGATTGTAATTAGGCAGTTGGAATTGAAACCGATGATGTCGGTCAGAAAGCCTCTGACCTGCGGTCGAAGGCTTTCCGACCGACATCGTAATCGGCCCCTAAGTATTTGTTTATAGGTTTCCATTAGCATGCGACCATAAATGGGTCTTTTAGTTGTTCATGTAGTAAATCAAAACTTTACATATGCCATCTAGTTGATTTCTTGGGCTTCCTTGCCACGTTTAGTAGGATTGTGCTACATATGAAGGCCAAAGTGAATGAAAAGCAATCATTGTTATTGTAATAAAAATTGACATTGTTTTATTTTTTCCTACTGGCCAAATATCATGTTCTCCGAATAGTAGTTTGTGTGCTCACTGCTAGGGCAATTTTTCATTTTGTTGCACAAGGGTGCATTAGAAAGATGTTTTTTGTTCAGCTTGTTGGGACAGTTTTATTTTGTGAGCCAGAGAGCATTCAAAGAAAACTTGTGTAGATTAAGATGCATTCTATTTGTTATGTATTTGTCTATAGGTTTCCATTAGCATGTGACCATAAATAGGTTTTTCACTGAAACTTTACATATGCAGTCCAGTTTATTGTTTGTGCTTCTTTGGTACTTTTAGTAGTATTGTGCTACTAGATATCACTAAGGCCCTGATTACGAGTCTTGTGATCCGAGGACCGCCAGACTCGCAGAGGCACCTCCGCACCGGCATTCCGACCACCCCATTCGGAGTAGGGCAGTCAGACCGGCATTGCAGCGCGGATGCCACCAGGGAACCGCCGTTCCCAGATGGTGGTGCGGCAGTGTAGACGCAGCAATATGCTTGGCGGGACTGCCACAGTCCTGACAAGCATATTACGAGTTTCCTCTCCGCTGCAGTTTTCATGGCGGTTCCTACTCCATGAAAACCGTAGCGGAGAGGAAACAAAGGGGGCCCTACAGGGCCCCCATATGTCTTTGGGCCTTGGGATATATGCAGGGGGGCACAACATGTGCCCCCCTGTGTGTATGCACCAAAATTCCTCCATGGCATAGACTCTAGAGTCCATGCCATACAGGAACTTTTTTTGGCATTCCCATTGCGGTGCCCATTTTCAGAAGCACCACCGTGGGACTGCCCAAAAAAATCCCACCAGACACAAGAAACACTCATAATCTGCTGGGCAGCCTGACCACAGGTTTGGCAGTGCGGGAGCGGGCCGCCGGCATGGCGGTCCGCTCCTGCACCGCCAAACTTGTAATCAGGCCCTAAGTTGTTGGCCCTTATAAATTCATAACCACTTTATAACATCACTAGCAATAGCAGAACAAAGTATCTACATAGTCTATTGTACATTGCTGTGAAATTTCCTTACACTCTGTTCAGCCGTTTTGCCGCTACATGAAATACAAAAGTATAAGTAAAATGCATTGGACCTCAAGCGTGTTTTGGGTTCCCCCCTTTTTTCTTTCCACCTCCCTTGATCAAACACTGTGATACTTTTAATCCTTTGTAACTGGTGCACAGGTCTGCAGAGTTTCACAGAGATTCGTCAAATGGGTGCAAAGTTATTAAGGGACAAAAATCCAAGAACTCCCTATCTCTGGTAACCCTAACTATAACTACATAGTGGCTACCACCACTAGATCATATGTTTAGGTTACATCAACACAAATATTTAAAAAAACATGCACCTCGTACAGTAAACATTTAACATTCCATAAAATATACAGTTTGCGCTACAAAATATATTTTTATTAATAACTTAATCATTTAAAATTTAAAATAAATATTATATGTACCCCAAAAAAACAAATACTATTAATTAACAAAATAACAAAAAATTATAATTAAAATATATATTAACAATTAAATATTAAAAATAAAATAGTACTAAAAAGTATTAACTATATACTTATTTATAACAAAGTAAATATATTGCCATATTCAGGAATCAACGTAAAAATACATTAATACATAAAAAATTATACATTAATTTATAGAAAAACTACAAAAAACATACCACATTTTTATAAAATATATTATTAAATATTTTAATAAACATATACAAATGTATAAATGCTTTCTAAACATAATATATTTTTCATTTGAAAAAACATTAAATTCAAAATTAATAATTACTAAAAATAATAATCATAAATATACATTTTTCTTATTTTTAATATTTATCAAAAAGAAATATATATAATATTTGATGCACACAAAACTGCAAGCGGCTAGAGGGTACGTGGGGCTCTGGTTACAACGAGGACACCAAATCAGTATATAAAAAGGCACTGGCCAGCTATTGCAAAGCCGCTTGGGTGCTCAGAAGGAGTTCATCGCTTCTTCCATAGATGCAGTCACTAATAAACCTAGGGCCCTTTTTAGCATTGTTAACTCTCTCCTCTCCCCTAGGGCGATGCAAAACTTTCTCACCCCTTCAGTACATCTGTGTGAGGAGCTTACTGCCTTTATTCCGCATAAAATCAAAACTATCTACAACCAGTTTCCTAACCTTGGGGTAGCAGGAGACTACCAAGCGATGGCACTGCCATCTGGCCCGGTGCTGAGGGACCTTAAGCCTTTCTCCATTGAGGATTCTGCTATGCTCCTGGCTAACTGCAAGTCTGGATCTCCTCAAGACTGCTGTCCTCCTTACATACTTAAGTCAGTCCTGCCCATCATTAATCCAATCCAAAATAAAATCCTAAATGCCTCCTTGGAATCTGCTACTGTACCTAAGAAGTGGAAACAGGCCTTTCTACTTCCACTGCTAAAAAAGCCCAACGCAGATCCTAAGTTACTTAGTAACTTCAGACCGATCTCCCTCCTTTCGACAACAGCCAAGATGTTGGAGAAGGCGGTTAACAAGCAGATTAGCCAGTTCCTTGAAGCTAACGCTCTCCTTCATGACACTCAGTCTGGTTTACGGTCAGGCTACAGTACTGAGTCTGCATTGTTGGTGGTAGCAGAATTCATGAAACTTAACCTTGATCTCTGTGCCTCCGCTATGATCGATCTTTAAGACCTGTCATCAGCATTTGACAGGTTCTCGCATCCAATCCTGTTGAACAGACTTGATACAATCATAATTCAAGGAAATGCGCTGGCATGCATTAAATCTTTTTTGGAGGATAGGTCCGAGGCTGTATTCCTTTTTTCCTTTCTTTCAGACCTGAGACTGCTCAAGTATGGGGTGCGGCAGGGCTCTGCTTTGAGCCCTACACTTTTCAATGTCTACCTTGAGCCCCTTGCCAAGTTGGAAGAGCAGGGTCTGAAGATAATTTCATATGCTGGTGATAAGCAGCTGATGCTTTCTTTTCAGAATGGAGCCCCTGAAGCCCGTAAGTTCTTTAGGGACTGTCTCAAAGCAGAATGTCAAAACTGTCTGAAATTTAATTCCAACATGGAAATTTTGTTTCTTTAGCACAGTTACGAGCCCTGATCTTCTGAGTTGGAAGCCATCTGAAATGGGTGCTCCCCCCATCCTTTCGACATGCGTTAGGAATTTGAGCGTCAAGTTTGACTTAACCCTATCATTTGAGCCATAGGTCAAAGCAGTTTCAGACAGCTGCTTTGCCACTTTGAAATCTCTGGGAAGGATGCTACACCTGCTACCTGTGACTACCTGTAAGACTGTTGTCCATGCTCTTGTCACTACTAAATTGGACTATGCTAACTTTCTTTACCTGGGTCTGCCAGTGTATCTTCTGCAACTGTTGCAGATCATACAGAATGCCGCTGCAAGCCTCATTCTTAAGATCCCGATTCGGCAATCAGTGTCGCTACATCTTCACCAGCTTCACTGGTTCCCTGTGAGCAGCCGCACCAAAATCAAGGAGTTAATTTTTGCCTATATAGCCTTGGAGAACAAGGGACCTTGGATCTTATGATGCAGACTCAAGCCCTCCTTTCAGAGCAGATTCCTCAGGTATTACTCCCAGATCTTCCTGCAGATCCCTGGAATCTATAGGGCCAGACGAGGTGGAAGGTCTTTCACCTTTTTGACGGCTAAGCTGTGGAATACACCTCCTCTCAACCTTCGCATGGCTCCTTCTGAAAGGATCTTTAGGAAATGCCTAAAGACAACCTGTTCAAGGCTTAGTCTCTTTCTATCTGATATGGCAGTCCTGCTATTAGTGCTGGGACGCTCCCTCAGGAGCAGGCATGCACTCTATAAATGCCTTTGTATTGTACTGTATACACATTTTCAAAATTAAATAAAACTGACTTCATATAAATTAAACAAATAATTTTTAAATTTGAAAAAATACAAATTTTATATAATTATTAAACATAAAAACCTAATACATCTATACATAATAATTCAAATAAAATAATGAACACAAATATTTTAAAATGTAATTTTTTTTAAAAATCTCTCCCCTCTTTACCCCTATAAACCCAACATCCAGCTCCTATGTTTTAAATACATATAAAATATTTAAAAATCAATTTTAAATAAAATATTATAACCTTTTTAATTCATTTACTATAGAAATTAACTAAACGCATTAACACAAAAATAACAGAGAAATACTATAAAACAGATTTTAAAAAACATAAAATTAATTCTTAATGATATTTTTTCAACGATATTTAAAATGATATTCTTATCTTTAGTATTTCTGTTGACGTTATTCTTGACACAATATTTATGTAACACAATATTTTTTTTTAGCTATTTTTCCAAACGCCAACCCCCTTGAGGCTGGAGGGTCCAGGGCATGTTATTCAGACAATGACTAGCAGTTGTTCTGAATGCAGTGAGAGCGAACCAACCAGATGGGGATCTCAAAATATGGTGGTGGCACTCTATCAGGGAAATGAAGTTCATAGCCTCGGCTGACCTGGTGGGTGGGTCGGGCATCTTCAGTCATCTGCCAGGAGACAAGAAACCAAAAACATCTAAATCTGCACAAAGCTGCCAAACAATATTTCTCTGGGTCTGTCACTTCCAACTGGAATTCACATCTATTTGATCTCAAATGTGCAACAGAACTCCTCCAAAATTCCGATTCTTCAAAGGACTAAAATGTACTTGTTTAAAATGTGTCTAGACAGTCTATGTAGCTGAACCCACATTTCATCTCCATTCCTTGGTTATCTTCTTCTCAGCTAAGTTCTTCTTGGACTCTTTGAAGTCCACCCTTTCTAAATTAAACTCTTTCTCTACGAGACACCACTGTCTTTGCTCAGCATTCCTCTTTTCTCAACTCTGCCCTATATCTCCTCCTCCTTCTTAACCTCTCTTGCATCTTTAATTTATCTACTCCAGTTCTTCCAGACCTTTATATTCCTCTCTCTTGTTCTTCCTTGCCTACTCATTCAAATGTAACTCACCTCCCCCTCACTGTTTTCTCTCTACTTTAGAGGCCTCATTTATGGCATTTTGGCATAGGGCAGCGCAGCAAAGCACTTTGCTGCCCTGCGCCAATGTGAAAGGGCAGGAATGCACCATATTTAAGCAATACGGTGCATTCCTGTCCTTTCTGCCTGCGCTGGCACAGTTTCGACAGCCTAGCGCCAACGTAGGCCTCCTTGCACCATGGTGCAAGGGTGCCTCCATTGCAGGCCGGAATGTTTTTGTGCAGGAAGGGTCACCTTCCTGCACAAAAAGAATCCTACTAGGCATTTTCCTCTTTTTATGTGTGCTGCAGAATGCAACACACATGAAAAGTGGAAAAACAAGGAGAAATAAACATATTTATCCTCGCTACGCCTCACCTCGGGAGACGTACAGATTTGGCGCTTCCCTAGGTTTACATCACTTAGTAAATCTGGGGCAGCATCAAATTCCATGGGTGTTGCGGCGTGGACAAACCCACGCAATGCCCATGGAATGCCTCCCGCGCACAGAGTAAGGCAATGCATCGATTTTGCGCTGTGTCACCTCACTCGTGACTTTATGAGGCCACTCAAAGCCTCGCAGGGTGGTTTTGCATGGCTTCATAAATCTTTATGAGAGCCCTGCGTCATGCATGTAACACGTTACGTGGTGCAAAAGTGATGCAGGGCTCTCATTAATTAGCCGCTAGGTATCAACTGGTCATTTGAATGTAGCCAATTCTTCATATCAATTCCTCCTTTCTCCTGTTTCACACATGACCTAACTCTTGTCCCATCTTTCCCAATCAATTCTGCAGTCAGCAGCACCTTCTTTCCTATAAATCCTGTTTTGTATGTTCCTTCACCCTTGTCTTATCTTTCTCATTGCTCTTTTCGCAAGCTTAAAATCTGTCGTCAATCTGTCATCCCCCAGCAGCAACCTTTTGCCTTTCTCCCCCTACTTCCCATGTGGCTCAGAACCTTCTCTTATCACATTAATATTGTGTACTAAATATATTTTACAAAATTATATTTGCATTGGGTGCACATTTACTTCTAGTAGCTCCTATGGGGTGTTACTTTTGCAAGTAATATTTAGGATGCAACATTTCAGTCAAACAATACTTTAGTTTCAATAGACTGGTACCGTAGCAAACAGTGCAAATGACACCTGCTTTACCTTTAATGACTGCAAACTCTAAAACACAAAAAAGTTCAAAAACTTGAAAGAACCCAACACCACACTGTGACCCATTTTTGACCTACCAGAGATCTATCATTTTGATGACCAGTCCCATGCCAACATCCCCACCCATTAAAACCCTCTCCTGCTTTCCAAACAAGATAACACTGGTCAATGCTTAACTGAAAATTAAGCAAACTCTTGAAATTCAGCATACATTGGAATCTGAAAGATGCCACAAAACATAAAATTGGCCTAACAGACATTGAAAGCACTCTTTATCAGGGAACACAGGTTTAGTTACTTTCTTCAGGAGACTTATGGAGGGTTAGGTTCCACAGGTAAGTGCCCCTAAATTGAGCAGTGCCATGATTTTCTGCTTGACCAATATAAAGATAAAGGATTAATTATGATTGACTAAGCATCGTGTAATCAGCTATTTTTAAGAGTCAAAGATTGAAAATGTCTCTTCAAGTGTCTAGGACCAGCAAGATTAACTCCTCGTTTGGTCTAGTCAACCCCTAAAATTCCAGACATCAATGTCTTCATTTGCTCAGTAGTATATTCAGCAAGTCACCAGGTGGCTTTTAATTCCAACTTCTTAAAAGTGCCTGAAGCATCCTATCAACAAGAAGTTGTCTCAAGGCCTTAAAATACAGAGCATCAACCCCTCTGAATGTGAAACAGACAGCGGATCCCAATGACCTGGAAGATCAACCCTTACTGTTCACAAGTAAGTGTAGATGGTTAAGGATAGATATCCATTTTGGAAATTTGTGGAAAATAATATCACCATTCTTGACACCCAATCAGGGATTAGAAGTCTCAGCAGAATGGAGTACTCTAAACTGGCAGGCATTATGGAAGACATGCTCTTAGTCTTCCATAATTTATTGGTAGTACGCAACAAGATCACATCGGATTTCCTAGAGAAATGGACTGAAATCACATGCAAAAGAGTCCATTGGATCATGTTCTTTCTATACGACTGGAATAATCAAATCAAAACTGTCACTAGATACTCTTCCACCTACCATATTAACACACCAGAATTTGGGCCAAGTGGTCATATAGTAGGTGAGGAAATTCCAGATATATACAGATGATACATAAATGCACCTCTGGCTGGAGAAAAACCCAAATCTTTCAACCACAATAAAAAACGTCCTAAGACACTTCTTATAGAGGAAGAAGTCCTTGTGCTTGGATGCGTCAAAGACTGAATTCCTCTCAATATGAGAGATTACTTTGTGGTCTAGTAGATTGGAAGTACCGTCACATCACAGTTGTTTACACTGGGAGTATCTTCCTTTGGAATTTGAAGGAAAGTATATACAGTAATATCTACTGTGTAGTTATAGTTAAGTCAGTTTTGATAGGAAAATCATTTTTTCTTTTGCTAGTAACTTTGGCACCTCTCAAGAACTTTGCATGAAATGTTAAAAAAAAGTTCATCCATCTTGGGTCCTTTATGGAAAAAATGGCTGAATGAAATGACACCAAATTTGGCAGAACATTATTCAGAATGTGTGCTTTTTGTGATTTGGAATAATGGTGTAAATCTGTACAACTTTGTTTGGGAAATTAGTGTTTTAAATAGGTGCTCAGTGGTAGTCCAAGGTCTGATCGTCAGTCTGTGTTGCAGCAATTAATCCTTCAAGCACTTAGTAACGACATTTAATAACTTTTCTCTTTTTACTTCCATAGTGGACTCTACAATACATATGGTTGATGCATTTTGGCCCAACAGTTATATAGGCCTTCCCACAAGTGGGATATTCATAAATGCACATATATTAAAACAATTGCAATTGAGATGTAATAAAAAGCAGTTTCCAAGATCCTAATACTCTTCCCACCATTTCATGACATTTTATGTTGAATGAATACAAAATAAGTTACCTGATTGCAAGTGTATGTGCTTATGGAACTGTAAACCACCAACATTATTTATTGCAAGCTTCATTTAAAACCATTACACCAAAACGCCATGCCCAATCCATTATCCACTCTATGGTGCATATGTTTCAGCTCTAAAGCCAACCAACACCAATTGTTACACCCATGTTAGAGCACTTATTATTGCACATATAATAAGAGCAATTTCCAAACTCTTAGTGCTCTAGCCACCATTTCAGGACCTATGAATTCACTGAGGTTAGGATAATGTACCCATCCAGTTTGAACCAGTAGTAGACATTATATTTCTAGAGTTGTTAAGGGGAAACACATTGTTAATGTCACGTATACATATGTCCTGATTCCGAAACACAAAAATTGTGCAGCAGTCAATGTATGCAAACAAGCATTCAAATTATTATAAATGGTAATTCGTGAATGATGATCATATAGCAATCTGAACTAAAATCAATCTAATACTTTAAGTTCAAAGAACTATCTAAAAGTGAACATGGAGTTCTGCATCTATATTCAGCCTCCTTGGGATCCCTGTGCCCATCTGTGTGCCCATCAGTATAATTAGCTTTGACTCAGCTCTCCTTAATATCAATTCCTGGTTTCCTCCTCTTGGCTTTTTAGCAATATGCTCGAAATCATAAGTCCGACCCTTTCTGTTACCATTATGTACTCTCAGATGTGTTTGGCCACCATATAAGAGAAGTCCTTATTTTTGGTTGTACGAAGTTGTTGTAATATTCTTAATCTAACTTTATTCTTTGTGCTTCGAACATATTTTTTGCCACAGCCGCATTCCAACGTGTAAACCACTTGTGCAGTTTCACATGTGATATGTTAATTGATTTTTCTTCTCTGCCCATTCTAGAGTTCATAGAATGACTTGTTCACATCATATTCACATCTTTACATTTAAAACATTTCCAAAAGCCATTCTGCCTGCTACTGAACCATTCACAAGTGCTCGATTTAATATCTGACGTATGCCTCATTGTGAGAAAATCGTTTTCCTTTTGTGTCCCCTCTTAGTTCTCCTGCTATTGAAATGTTCTGGCTCATTCTGTTTGGGAAACCCCTTCCTCATTGTCTGGTACATAACTGGTATAATTTAACCTCCCCAGAAAAAATCCAGTTTCGGTGTTATGTTTGATGTTCCCTCATCACCAGAGCTTACCTCAGAACTCTGCTCAGTAAGAGTATCTATTTCATTCTCCAAAGTTGTATCCATCAAGTTCCTGCTACACAAAGAATCAAACTTTGTAGCAAATGTATTTATCTGCCCATTTGCATAATCCAATCTGTCTCTATTGAATTTTCTCACTGTCCTTGCTTATAAATTGAATTCATGTTTATCTATTTTCTTTTCCATGGTTTACAAGGTACCAACTACCTCCCACATATTTTTGCTTTTTTTCAATCTTACTTTCAATCTGTATTATATTTTCTGCCACTATATTCAATTTCCTTTCAGCCTGTTTTATTAGGGTCTCACATATTTAAAAGAGCACTCTGTTGCCATTCTTTCAGGAGATCCTCATTGAAGTCACTCAATTGAAGTCACTCTTGTCTTCTTCATATACTCATATACTTTGCCATCTGGGAACAGAGGCCAAGTACATAGTCCACAATATGTTGTTTATGCTCTTTGAGAGGTCTCTACCAGCCTTCCTTAACCAGACAAAGTGGTCCCCTCACAGGATGGCCACACAGAGGTTCGAAGGGGGAAAAACCTACTCCCTTCTGTGGCACTTTTTCTGTAAGCGGAAAGCAGGCATGGCAAAAGGACCTCACATCTCCTTCTGAGTTTTTCAGGGAGTCCCATGATCATGCCTTTAATGGTCTTGTTGGCTCACTCAACCAGGCCAATAGTTTGTGGTTGATATGGGGTAGTGAACTTATAAGTCACTCCACATTCAGTCCACATGTGTTTCTGGTAGCCAGACATGAAGTTTTTACCTGTGTTTGACACCACCTCTTTGGAAAACCCACTCTGGTAAAGATACCAATGAGGACCTTAGCCACTACCGGAGCAGTGGTAGACCTCAGGGGAATTACCTCATGATACCTGGTAGCATGATCCACTACTACCAGCATAAATCTGTTTCCTGATGCAGTGGGAGGGTCAAAGGGAATGACTATGTCAATCCCAACCCTTTCAAAGGGTACCCCACCTACTGGAAGTGGAATTAAGGGTGCCTTTGGTTGGCCAGCTGCTTTGCCACTGGCTTGGCAGGTAGCACAGGAATGGCAAAACTCCTTCACCTTCTGGGACATGTTTGGCCAATAGAAGTGGCTGACAAGCCTGCTCCACTTTTTGGTCTGGCCAAGATGCCCAGCTAGGGGGATGTCATGTACCAGTGAGTGGAGAAACACTGAACTGCTGAGTCCACTCGCCCGGTGGCACCAGGTTTGGGGTCTCTGGCATCAGTGTACAGGAGCCCTTCCTCCCAATAGGTCCTGTGGGCGCTACTGACATCTCCCTGTTTTTCAGAGTGAACTTTTCTGGATTCACTTGCTGTGCATTATTCCACAATCTAGTGGTTTGGTCCTCAATCTTCTCCCAAACACTTTTGTCCTACTACTATTTTTGTGTTTGCTGTTGGTGTGCATCAACGTACCTCCATTTGGTGCTACTTATGATGTTGTCATGCTTCCTCCGGATGCTCCCACCATTGGTTGCCATCTTCAGATTTTTTTCGCTGCCTTTGGGTCTGAATGAATGCAGGAGGATCTCCAACGACCTGAAGAAGAAAGTTGAAAATCTGGGAAGGAGTCATCGAAGGAGGATACCAGAGAAATTCTGGGCCTAGAGCAAGGTATTTTCATTGGCAAATGCTGAAAATGCACATGCAAAGGGATCCCTGTACTCTGTAAGTGATAAGACACCACTCCAGTTTTACAAAAACTGACACCATAAATTTGCCAAAAAGGACCCGCACCTAGTCTGTAACCTTTGCCTGCCAGTTGATCGTCACAGCGAAGATTGTAACGCCTGTTCAGTATTTGCCTCAAACACTCTGAGATCAAGACAGCAGCAGAGAACAGCCCGCCATTCAATGCAAGGCCAACATTCAACACCATCTCTACTTGATTTGGGCCAGTCTAGTGACAAGGAGGAGAACTTCGCCAAAGACCCAGAGGGGGACGCCGAGGCCGACATTCAGATCGTGGATGCAGACCAAAGGGGCAAAAAGACTTCAAAATTAGAGGTAATGGATTCAGCGTCCTTAAAGTCAGTAGCAGAGACATGAAAATGCGTTGGTGTATCCTAAAACATTGGCCAATATTGAATGCTGGCAACATGGCATTCGAACGCCCACTCTTTGCATTCCGTAAAAACAAAAACATAAAAGACCACTGTCTTGTGGCTCATGGCCTGCCTGGCTACGTTGGCACAGGCCTGGCTGCCATGATGACTTTTGCGCACGTTACTCTTAAACTGTTGTTCTGTCGCCCTCTGCTACTGCCAAGTTATTTTACAACTGTCTGCATTTTCTGTTTCTCACCTTTTTTCCTATTCCCTTTTGGGCTCAGTCTGAACAACAGTTACAAGGTCGAATAACAAATCCCTGGTTCATACTGATTTGGCCCGTCCCTCGCACCTAGACATAACACCATGTACAGCTGCCATTGAGAAATTAGTGTGCTTTTAATAATGCGATCGCCTGCTCTAGGCATCACTTGGAGACGAACTTTCCAGAGAGAAGAGCTGTGATTGTATGCTGATGTAGTTTTGCATCTAGAGACTGAGGTATGGGGGTTCGCTAGTCAAAGCCCAAAGGTCTTCTATTCTCATAATAAACTGGCTTCCAGCACGGGGAGGGTGGTAATGTTAGTTAGACATATATCCACTGCTTTATGAGATGCTTTCCCCGTTCGTATTCTATGGAGTAGTAACTATGCTGATTATATTATTCATATGTATTATGCTATTAGTACTGACACGTGTACTGTATCTTAGAGCACGTAAGTTGAAATAAATATTTCGAACTATACAGTGTCTCTTCTTACGCATGTTGTGGACAGGTACGAGTGTGACGAAAGAGTGTTCTTGCCTCTGCGAGTCCTGGGTGAGAGAGAGATACCGTGTTCTGGGTTGTCTAATCATTGGTACATTAGTGCTAATGGGACGCTAAGGCTAGTTGGTTTGGGGTTTTGGGTGCTAAGGTCTATGGTTGGCTCACCACTATATTCCAAGGTCCTATTATCCTGTGCATAGCTCTGTATGTGCAGAAACCTTATGACACCACCTGGTCAGAGCAGCATTACCAATCAAAAAGACCTCTCAAACACTGGCTGAGATGTTGGGCCTACCACCCACGCTGGGCCACTTTCGATGTAGGGGCTGCAATGTGTGCCACCTGACCATTGAAAGCAAAACATTTGTTTATCGAAATATTGATGTAACCCTAAACCATTTCTCCAACTGTAACACCAACAATTTTGTATATGCGATTATATGCCCATGTAATCAAATTTATATTGGTCAAACCATGCAGAAAGTCAGGATTAGAATTTGCCAACATCGAAGCAGGCTGAGATGCCAAACACCGAACGCACCCTTGGTGGAACACTTCACAAGTCAAGGACACACGGAGAAGAATCTAAAGTGGCAAGTTATCAATGTGATCCAACCACCACCTCGGAGCACTGACATTAATGGGATTCTCAATAAAAAGGAACTGAAATGGATTTTACGCACCAACAGCCTCCATACTGGACTGAATCATGTGGAGGATTGTACTAACCTGGTCTAAACCACAAATATACTCTAGTGTTTTTTTCATAATTCTGCTTTTGTCCCCAATTCTGTAAATTTTGTGGCTTCTTAATGTTACCTATTTTATGTTTCTGCTGACCCACATGTTGGGTATCCTACGCTTCCAGTTTGTTACACCCGCAGCGCGTCATTTTTTGTTGTCTTAAGTACCTTCTGTACACTGTAATTATATGCACATAATTGGCCAGGTAGTGTGCAACTGATTCAAATACTCTATGTATGGTTTACACGTAATTATGGCTTTTTCCAATACTATGTATACACCCCCACAGCTCCTGGGCCCCCTGGTCGGGATACTTGTTCTCTCTATATTCTCCAATTGCTGTTTGTACTCCATTTATATGGGAATCCATAAATGCTCTTACGTTGTGCTTTACAATTTCGCACTAGTCGAGCCTTCCTTTACTTTTAAATACTGTAGCTATTTCCTCACTTCCTTACTTGTTTTCTGCCCGTCATGACGCCCAACATGGCGCCCACGGAAATCTATACTCTCTCTATCTGTCCAACTAGTCTTTGTCCTCCACACGCATGCACGGTCTTGTCCGACGTTGCCATACTTATTATGGGCACCTACACACACAAACGGCGCTCCTGGGTTCCCGCTCCCTGTTTACCGGGATCATTCTTCACGCAATTCTGGACCATTGAGGTAAGTGCACTCACCTGCTACTCTCGGCCTCTACACCTTGTTGTAACTGACTCGCTGAGCCTTATTTACATTCTTTTTCGGATCCTTTCTCATTACGGCTTGACTACGAGCCTTGACCCCAGGACGCCATGGGCAGGACATTGATCCTTGACCCGCCTTCTGACCTTGTGGTTCACTTCTTGGGCTGGCAGTAAGTTTGGAGATAATTCCCGCGTTCTATCCCTTATAATTCACCATTGGCACTGTTTCACTGCTATTTATTAGATTAATCCGATTTCGGAGGACATTCACTCGCCGCATCTCACCTCCAGACCTGGACCTGTATCTCCACCCTGTATATAATTGAGTATCAAGGACTTCACTGTGCATGGCCACAGAAATCTATTACCATCCCTATCAAACACAGACCTGCACAATCGTCCAGCAATTTTAATGTGTGATTCACTGCAACATCCCCCTTTTTTTTTCACTAGTCAGATGTTTTGGTTTGGTTATTACCCACCTGACCCTTTCTAACCTGGATTTCCTTTTTTTCTTTCCTTTTTCTCCCCATTTTTTTCTTTCCTTCTTCTTTTTTTGTTTTTTCTCCCTTCCCTCGCCCCCTTTTTTCCACCCCTTCCCTCACCCTTCTACCCTTTTCTTGCTCCCCTACTCTCATTCCCTGCCTTACACAGGCTACTTCTCAGGCATTCAGATTTTTCTGTCCTGATGATGATCCCCCGACCGTAATTGGGGATCGAAACGTCGTCGACAACTACATCTTGACTCCAACCATTTGTTTATGTTTTATGTGGAGCATAAGATGTTTTCCTCACTGTGACTGTTGTAAAAATGTATCACTGAAAGTCACTTTGGAAGCAAATGCCTGAGGTCTGCAGATCTGGTGACTTCCATACCCGCCACCTTTTGCCCACGGCATTATATTATGTGCTCTCTGTGTTTTATGGATGTTTAAATAAATACAATTCTTTCCATTTGGATACATACCCACACAGCTCTGACTGTAGTCCAGTGTGTATGACTTCATGTTTTCTATTAGATCATAGGAAGGCTGTCTTGAAGGAACCAGCTGCATGTAAGGCGGTCGTGTCTAGGTCTTAGAAGAAATACAAACATTCTTCAAAAGACCCAAGTTACATAAAGGGAACTATCCCGGCAGATTCTAATATAGCATCTACAGCCCGGAAAAGAGCCAGTGTCCCAAGTACTACAGGGCCTCCTCCAGATAGGGAGAGCAAAATAATGGATCTCATGGGATGAAAGTTAGAAATGTAGCAACCTAGTGGCAAATGACAATCTCCAATGCACTGCTAAATCACCATGCCTACCAACATTGGTAAGAAATAGGGGAGCTGATGAAACACTTCCCAGAGCAGTACCAACGGAGAGTAGGTCACTTGGTGGAAGATGGTAAGAACATCGCCAATAACTGTTTAAAATCAGCATTGGATGCAGCAGAAACATCAGGAAGGAAGATGATGATGGGAATCACGGAGAGACACCACGCCTGGCTAAGAATCTCAGGTTTTAAACTGGAGGTGCAAGCTAATATTCTAAATGCACCCTTCAATGGAGAACAGCTATTCTGGAGTTCAATGGGCGAGACCATGAATCAATTGAGGAAGGATAACAAGACTACAAAGTCCATGGAGGATCTGCAGTTCAAAGGTAACATGCTCAGAGGATCAATACCATCATGAAGACCTGCAGGAAAGTGCTCCTTCTAGGCAGCAACATCTCACCAAACATATCAACAGTTGTTACAGGGAGGTAACTAGTCAGGACAGCAGTAGCAATTACACAGCTGGCAGTACCAACAAGGTAAACAGTCCTTTCGCAGACGTCCATGCGGAAGAGGAAAACCAGAGGCCCACCCACCTGGATCAGCACGTGAGTTTTCACAGTTCAAAAGGGGCACTCCGCTAATGCCCAAGAAAGCACCAACAAGTGTTCAAACACAAAAGCTTATACATCAGCACCAGTAGGAGGCAGATTAAAAAAATTCCTCCAAGAATGGAAGAAAGTCACCACAGACAAATGAGTGTTAAAGCTAATACAATTTGGATACTGCATAGAATTAAACAAAGTACCTCCAAGCAAAGCCCCAAGACAAAAGGTACATTCAAAACAGGAGACAGCCCACCTACTCAGGGAAGTAGAAGAGATGCTAACAAAAGGGGCTATAGAGTTAGTGCCAAGGCTGGAAGGAAACAAGGGAAACTACTCAGCATATTTCTTAATTCCAAAGGTAGATGGGTCACTCGGACCAATCCTGGACCTCTGGTTTCTACACAAATACATAAGAACTCAAAAGTTCAAAATGACTACACTGCAGGAGATAATACCACAAATACAACTGGGGGATTTTATGGCCACAATAGATTTAAAGGACGCTTACTTACACACCCCCACAAATGCAAGTCACTACCAGTTCAAAGTATTGGCCTCTGGAGTAAAGTCAGCACCAAGAGTATTCACAAAGTGCCTAGCAACAGTAGGGGCACATCTGCGAAGGCAGGTATTGCAAATTCATACAAAAGATACAAGGAGCATATGCAACAGCTGATAACGCTTTTTCAACTAGGGTTCTTGTTAGATTTGGGGGTCTCTAGTTGGCAGAGGTAGGTACCTTTGTCCAAATAGGGACCCTTGAGTCTAGTCAGGGAAAGTAGGTACACTCCCAAAATAACCCCTGCTCACCCTCTTGGTAGCTTGGCACGAGCAGACAGGCTTAGTTCAGAGGCAGTGTGTAAAGCATTTGTGAACACATACAGTAATCAAGTGACAACACTACAAATGGACACCACACAGGTTATATATTTATAAAAATAGGTATACTTTATATAGATTTATCACAAGACCATAAACGACAAAAATAATCCACAATACTGTCAAGAGTGCTTAGTTCTGATCAAAAAGGCTTAATTCAAGGTTCTGTGCGAGTCGGTAGCCTCCTCCGGCTACGGCGATGTCGAGAACAAACAGAGTCTAACAAATCCAGCTGACCGCGTCGAGACGGGCCAACACAGCGTAGACAGACTCGGTCACAGTACCTTTTACTTGAAGCGGCAGGCACGGGCGTGCGAGCCGGATGGCTGTTCGTCGGGGTCGCGATGCAAAAAATGGAAGCGTTGCAGGACGCGTTGTCCCTCGATGCGGTGCAGGCAGCGGCTCGTTGACGTCGTCGAGACGGAGTCGGTGAGACCAGGGCCGTGCGTTGCAGGGCGAGACGGTGATTCGATGCGGTGCTGGCAGGTTGCGGTGCGGCGACGGAGCCGGATTCAGGAGCTGGTGTCGATCAGTCCGGACAGCGGTGCGGAAGTCGGGCGGTGCGTCGCAAAGCGTGCGAGCGGTGCCCAACTCCGGTGCGGTCACAGGACTCGAACTCAGCAGCAGTGACCGTGTCGGTCGGACCAGTTCGATTCGGCGTAGCGAGCGTTGCAGGACGCGTTGTCCCTCGATGCGGTGCAGGCAGCGGCTCGTTGACGGAGTCGGTGAGACCAGGGCTGTGCGTTGCAGGGCGAGACGGTGCTTCGATGCGGTGCTTACAGGACACCGAGTCGGTCGTGAGAGTCGGTCACAGCTCCCTACCTCTGTAGCCACTGAAACAGAGTTTCCAGCAGCAATTCACAAAGGGGTGAAGTCCAATGGTCCTGGGACTTCGGTCAGGGGGCAAGCTCTCTTCCAAGCCCTTGGAGATCCTTCACAAGTTGATGAAAGTCACAGCAAAGCAAAAGTTCCTTTCTCCTTTCTTTGGCAGTCAGGCAAACCACTGCAGGCCAATCCACCAAGCAGCACTTCAGGCTTAGGGATAGTCTCTCCTCAGTTTCTTCTTGGTTCCGCTCCTCAGCAAAGGTTTCTTCTTGTTCCCAAAAGTGATCTAATTTTCCTGGGGTCTGTGTGCCCCTCTTATACCCTGATTCTCTTTGTTCTCTGGAGGCAGAGAGGCCTCTGCCTAGTCCAAAACCAGTTCTGGTCAGTTCTGGAGCACTTTGTTTTTCTGACTCCTTCTTTCCTTTCAGAATGTGGGGCAGAGTGCTCAGCCGCCCGGCAGGAGGTGGAGCCAGCATTGTGGAAGGCAGGCACAGCCCTATTCAGACCCAGGTGCAACTCCTCCCTCCACTCTGGATGCAGATCTTTCTATTCAGCCCTGCGCTGACTCACCCTGTCTCCTGTAGCCACCCCCAGCCCCTGTCACTCAATCTCCAGACAAGGAATACACAACCTAGCAGAGGCAGGCTTGGATAGTTAGGCAAGAAAATAACCACTTTCTAAAAGTGGTATTTTCAAACACAGAATGTTAAAACCAACTTCACTAAAAGATGTATTTTATCATCCTGAGTTCAGGCATACTAAATTCGTTTTTCTACCATGTTCCCTGGGTCAGTTCTGACTATAAGGTGTAATAGTCAGTCTGCCCATTCTGGCCTATGGGGAGCAGGTAGCCTTGCAATAGTGAAAAACGAAAATGGCTGTAATTCACTATTAGGACATGCCACACACACCAGGGCATGTCCTACCTTATACTTACAATGCACCCTGCCCTAGGGCCTACTTTAGGGGTGACCAACATGCAGTAAAGGGAAGGTTTAGGGACTGGTAAGTGGGTGTACTCACCAAGTCGACATGGCAGCCCTAGGCTGCACACAGGCTCTGCGATGGCAGGCCTGAGACCCATTTTATAAGCCGCTTCTGTGGGTGGCACAACCAGTGCTGCAAGCCCACCAGCGGCATTGGATTTACAAGCCCTGGGCACACTGAGTGCACTGTACTAGGGACTGACAAGTAAACCAATCATCCAATCATGGAGTCACTAATACATATATCATTTAACGATAGGGAGCACTTGCACTTTGGCACTGATTAGCAGCGGCAAAGTGCCCATGAGCATCTAGTCCAGCAAAAACATATCGGCAACAGTGGAGGCATTATGAAAAAATGGAAGGGAGACCCACGCCAAGGATGCCAGGTCTAACACGTGTCCCCTCCAGCTGAAATGTGGGGAGAACTATCCTACCCCTAGGGAGTTCTCATCGCTAAGGCGGAAAAATCTGGACAGTCCATCAGCATTGGCGTGTTCCGTACCAGGGCGGTGTTCCACCGTAAAGTCCATCCCCTGTAGGGAAATGGACCACCTCAACAGCTTGGATTCTCACCCCTCATCTGCATCAACCATCTGAGGGGCCTGTGGTCTGTCTGAACCCGGAAGTGAGTCCCAAACAGGTATGGTCTCAGCTTCTTCAGTGCCCAGACCACAGCAAATGCCTCACGCTCGATAGCACTCCATCTCTGTTCCCGGGGAAGTAACCTCCTACTGATGAAGGCTACAGGTTGGTCTAGGCCCTCCTCATTGATCTGTGATAGAACAGCCCCTACACCATGCTCTGAAGCGTCGGTCTGAACAATGAACTCATTGGAGAAGTTGGGTGCCTGGAGCACAGGCGCCGTGCACATGGCAGTCTTCAAGGTGTCAAAAGCTTTTGACAGGCGTCAGTCCAAATCACTTTCCTGGGCTGCTTCTTGGAAGTCAGCTCGGTCAAGGGGGCAACAATGCTGCCATACCCCTTGACGAATCTCCGGTAATACCCGGTGAGTCCTAGGAAGGCTCTCACCTCTGTCTGGGTCTTGGGGGGCTCCCAAGCCAGAATGGTATCAATTTTTGGTTGGAGGGGCGCCACCTGGCCGCTCCCAACCTGGTGTCCCAAGTACACCACAGAACCCTGCCCAATCTGGCACTTACTCGCCTTGATTGTGAGGCCTGCCCTCCGCAGCGCCATCAACACTTCCCAGAGGTGACGCAGATGTTCTTCCCAACTGGAACTGAACACTGCGATGTCATCCAGGTAGGCGGCACTGAAATCCTCCAGTCCAACCAACACCTGGTTGACCAACCTCTGAAAGGTGGCAGGGGCATTCTTCATCCCAAAGGGCATCACCCGGAACTGGTAGTGCCCATCTGGTGTGGAGAATGCTGACCTCTCTTTGCCCCATCAGTCAAGGCGATCTGCCAGTACCCAGACGTTAAGTCAAACGTGCTGAGGTACCGCGCAGCCCCTAACCGATCTATGAGCTCATCAGCTCTGGGGATGGGGTGGGCGTCAGTCCTGGTGATGGAATTGAGTCCCCTGTAGTCCACACAGAACCGGAGTTCTGGTGTGGCACCAGGCGCGGCAGCCTTTGGAACCAAGACCACTGGGCTGGCCCAAGGGCTGTTAGAGGACTCAATCACCCCTAGCGCAAACATCTTGGAGACCTCCTCCTTGATGCAGGCTCTGACCCTGTCAGTCACCCTGTAAGCCTTGTGCTTCACAGGAAGACTGTCCCCAGTGTCCACATCATGGACGCACCAATGAGTGACACTGGGAACCAGGGAGAACAGGTCAGGGAACTGTCCCAACAGTTGGCGACAGTCACCCTGCTGCTCAGGTGTCAGGGAGGTAGAGAGGTTTACTCCTCCACTGATCCATCTTGCTCTCGGGCTGACAGGAGGTCAGGAAGAGGCTCAGTCTCCTCCTCCATTCCATCATCTGTAGCTAAGAGCATGCCCACTTGGGACCTCTCCAAGTGGGGCTTCAGGCGGTTCACATGCAGGACCCGCAAGGGGTTCCTGGGAGACTGCAAGTCCACCAAATAGGTAACTGGACTCTTGCACTCCACCACCGTAAAAGGGCCGGTCCACCTGTCCTGGAGCGCACAGGGCTCCACAGGGGCCATGACCCACACTTTCTGACCAGGCTGAAGCTCTACCAGAGTGGCATTCTGGTCGTACCACCGCTTCATCTCCTCCTGGCTGGCTTCCAGATTTGCCTCAGTAAGTTCTCTGAAACGCCTAGTCTGGTTCCTGAAGGCCAGCATGTAACTGTATACATCCTGGGGAGGTTTCCTAGGAGATTGCTCCCAGCCTTCCTTGACCAAACTCAGAGGTCCTCGCACCGGGTGTCCATAGAGGAGCTCAAAGGGACTGAACCCTAGAGACTTCTGTGGCACCTCCCGGTATGCAAACAACAGGCATGGTAAGTGGACGTCCCATTTACGCCTCATGGGTTCTTCCAGACCCATAATCATGCCCTTGAGGGTCCGGTTGAATCTCTCAACCAGCCCATTTCCTTGAGGGTGGTAAGGAGTGGTGAACTTGTAAGTTACACCGCACTCCTGCCACAGGGACTTCATGTACTTGGACACGAAGTTGGTACCTCTGTCAGACACCACCTCTTGAGGGAATCCCACACGTGAGAAAATTCCCATCAGTGCCCGTCCCACCACGGGGGCCGTCACTGTCCTCAGAGGGATGGCTTCAGGGTACCGGGTGGCATGGTCCACCAAGACCAGGATAAACCTGTTGCCCATGGCTGTCTTGGGGTCCAGTGGCCCCACAATGTCAATACCCACCCGTTCAAAGGGGGTGCTGACCACAGGGAATGGCTGGAGAGGAGCCTTGTGCTTCCTCCCACTCTTTCCACTTGCCTGGCAAGTCTGGCATGTCCTGCAGTGAGTGGCGGCACTCCTGCGCATCTGGGGCCAATAGAAATGGGTAACAAGCCTGTCAAAGGTCTTGTCCTGCCCCAGATGTCCTGCTAACGGTACATCATGAGCCAACCCCAGTAGGAAGGCTCTGAAGCGCTGGGGTACCACCAGCACACGGGCTGACCCAGGCTCAGCAACCTTAGGCTCTGAATACAGGAGACCATTCTCCCAGTAAACCCAATGTGATCCAGACTGATCACCTGCTGCCTGGTCTGTGGCCTGTTGCCTCAGACCCACGAGAGAAGGGCATGTGTTCTGCTCCTTTCAGAACTCTTCCCTGGAGGGTCCTCCTTCTTGCTGCCAATGGGTCAGCTCAGGTAGGTCACCCAGTTCAGCTACCTGTTCCCCTGCAGGCTCCAGGGCATCCACCTCAGGGTCTGCCTCCTCCTGGACCGTGGGAACTTCGGGGCCGGTTTCCGCGCCCCTGCCTCTCTCTCTCTCCGGCAGGCACCTGGGCCTCCCTCTCAGGCTCCAGGTCCTCTTGAACACCTTTAGCTGCCATTGACCGGGTGGTCACACATGCCCAATCAGGCAAGCCCAACATTTCTAAATGCGCACTCCGCTCCACCTTAGCCCAAGGTGAGCTCTCCAAATCGTTCCCTAACAAACAGTCAAAAGGCATGGCTGGCCTCACAGCTACTTGAAGAGTACCGGAGACCCCCCCCCCACTCAAAGGGAACCTGAGCCACCTTGCAATGACTCTCTGTGTTGTCAGCGGCAACAACCGGATAGAATGCATCAGGGATAACCTGCTCTTTAGACACCAGGTGACACTTGACAGCTGTCACACTGGCTCCTGTGTCTCTCAGAGCCTCCACCCTATGGCCATTGATGGTCACCCACTGCCTGTATTTCTTAGTGTTCTCAGGCAGCGGGGTCCTAGGGACCATCTCAGAGTCTCCTAATGAGACAAGGGAAAACACTGTGGGATCCCCCACCTTGGGCACCCAACTCCTCCCCCAGGGCTACACTAGCCAACTGCCGGGGGACTGCACTGGTGGGTGCTGGTTTTCCATGCAAAGGGCAACGAGGATCGTTTGCCTTGTGGCCAGGGGCACCACACTTGTAACATACCAGTGGTCCTTGTTGAACAGGGGGGCCTGTCAGGGCCACTGGCTTCTTCTCAGGGGGAGGCTGGGAACCTTTCCCTTGGTTCCCTTGGGGTCTACTTTGGGGCCCTTTATGGAACTCCTTCTGTTTACCCTTGTCCCCCCCACTCTTCTGCTGGGGACCCTGCCCACCCTTGGAGTCTCCCACGTGACCCTTGTGGACCCGGGTACTCACCCAGCGGTCCGCCTCCTCAGCAAGCTGCCTAGGGTTAGTCAGCTTACTATCAATCAGGTGCTGGCGTAGCTCAGGAAAACAATTACCGGACAAGTGCTCCCAGGCAATCAAATCAAAGAGCGCCTGAAAATCAGTTGCTTTGCTACCCTTTACCCAACCATCCAAGGCTCTGCAAAAGAAGGTCACATATTCAACCCAGGTACTGCTTTCAATCTTACTACAGTTCCTGAACCTGTGCCTATAAAGCTCAGGGGTCAAACCATACCTAGTCATTAAGGCATCCTTCATGTGGCTGTACGAATTATAGACTTCAGAGGGTAAATCCAACAAGGTATCCCGCCCTTCACTGAGGAACCGTCCCCACAACCCCGCTCCCCAATCCTTCTCAGGGACCCGGTGGGAAGACATGGCTACCTCATAGGCTTTGAACCACTGCCCTATGTCATCATTTTTAAAAACTCCTTCACCACATCTTTGGGAATATACACCCTAGCTTCAACAGGCACAGGCGGTACACTGCCACCAGAGGGAGTAATCTCTAAGCTCTTGGCCTTCAATTCCAACTCCCTCAAAACTTTCTCATGTTCAAACTGCATTTTCTTTTCCTCTAGGGCCAATTTCCTAGTTTGCATTTCGAATTCTAACTGCCCATTCAGCTTGAGCTTGGTCAGCTCCATTTCGTGCATCCTACTCTCTTTCCTGTCCTCCAACTCCTCTGGAGACAGTCCTCTGGCAGAAACACTGCTACCTACTGGGGAAGGTAGTCTTCTAGCCCCTAGACCCAATAGCCCCTCCAGCTGCCCTTCTGCATTCTCAGCCCCCTCCACAGGGGCACTCCTTGATTCGACCCAGGCCCTCAGCGCCTTTTGGAGGTCCTCCTTCCTGGAGAGTCCGGTCATGGACACTTTAAACTTTTTGCAGAATTGCCTGAGCTGCTTAAGGGTGTAGCATTCTAGCCTCTCTTCTTCCCAATCACACTCAACAGAGGCTACTGATGCTGGTTTCTCCATAGTGACTGAACTTGGCATTTGCAAAAATAGGAAATCCCAGAAAAAATGCTATAAAAGTATGTGGTTGCGTTTTGGTCTGCACTCACTAAGTAGTGTTCACCAATCACTGTACATGAGTCACAAATGCAAGTCCAGAATCCTCACCGCTGACCACCAATGTTAGATTTGGGGGTCTCTAGTTGGCAGAGGTAGGTACCTTTGTCCAAATAGGGACCCTTGAGTCTAGTCAGGGAAAGTAGGTACACTCCCGAAATAACCCCTGCTCACCCTCTTGGTAGCTTGGCACGAGCAGACAGGCTTAGTTCAGAGGCAGTGTGTAAAGCATTTGTGAACACATACAGTAATCAAGTGACAACACTACAAATGGACACCACACAGGTTATATATTTATAAAAATAGGTATACTTTATATAGATTTATCACAAGACCATAAACGACAAAAATAATCCACAATACTGTCAAGAGTGCTTAGTTCTGATCAAAAAGGCTTAATTCAAGGTTCTGTGCGAGTCGGTAGCCTCCTCCGGCTACGGCGATGTCGAGAACAAACAGAGTCTAACAAATCCAGATGACCGCGTCGAGACGGGCCAACACAGCGTAGACAGACTCGGTCACAGTACCTTTTACTTGAAGCGGCAGGCACGGGCGTGTGAGCCGGATGGCTGTTCGTCGCGGTCGCAATGCAAAAAAATTGAAGCGTTGCAGGACGCGTTGTCCCTCGATGCGGTGCAGGCAGCGGCTCGTTGACGTCGTCGAGACGGAGTCGGTGAGACCAGGGCCGTGCGTTGCAGGGCGAGACGGTGCTTCGATGCGGTGCTGGCAGGTTGCGGTGCGGCGACGGAGCCGGATTCAGGAGCTGGCGTCGATCAGTCCGGACAGCGGTGCGAGTCGGGCGGTGCGTCGCAAAGCGTGCGAGCGGTGCCCAACTCCGGTGCGGTCACAGGACTCGAACTCAGCAGCAGTGACCGTGTCGGTCGGACCAGTTCGATTCGGCGTAGCGAAGCGTTGCAGGACGCATTGTCCCTCGATGCGGTGCAGGCAGCGGCTCGTTGACGGAGTCGGTGAGACCAGGGCCGTGCGTTGCAGGGCGAGACGGTGCTTCGATGCGGTGCTTACAGGACACCGAGTCGGTCGTGAGAGTCGGTCACAGCTCCCTACCTCTGTAGCCACTGAAACAGAGTTTCCAGCAGCAATTCACAAAGGGGTGAAGTCCAATGGTCCTGGGACTTCGGTCAGTGGGCAAGCTCTCTTCCAAGCCCTTGGAGATCCTTCACAAGTTGATGAAAGTCACAGCAAAGCAAAAGTTCCTTTCTCCTTTCTTTGGCAGTCAGGCAAACCACTGCAGGCCAATCCCCCAAGCAGCACTTCAGGCTTAGGGATAGTCTCTCCTCAGTTTCTTCTTGGTTCCGCTCCTCAGCAAAGGTTTCTTCTTGTTCCCAAAAGTGATCTAATTTTCCTGGGGTCTGGGTGCCCCTCTTATACCCTGATTCTCTTTGTTCTCTGGAGGCAGAGAGGCCTCTGCCTAGTCCAAAACCAGTTCTGGTCAGTTCTGGAGCACTTTGTTTTTCTGACTCCTTCTTTCCTTTCAGAATGTGGGGCAGAGTGCTCAGCCGCCCGGCAGGAGGTGGAGCCAGCATTGTGGAAGGCAGGCACAGCCCTATTCAGACCCAGGTGCAACTCCTCCCTCCACTCTGGATGCAGATCTTTCTATTCAGCCCTGCGCTGACTCACCCTGTCTCCTGTAGCCACCCCCAGCCCCTGTCACTCAATCTCCAGACAAGGAATACACAACCTAGCAGAGGCAGGCTTGGATAGTTAGGCAAGAAAATAACCACTTTCTAAAAGTGGTATTTTCAAACACAGAATGTTAAAACCAACTTCACTAAAAGATGTATTTTATCATCCTGAGTTCAGGCATACTAAATTCGTTTTTCTACCATGTTCCCTGGGTCAGTTCTGACTATAAGGTGTAATAGTCAGTCTGCCCATTCTGGCCTATGGGGAGCAGGTAGCCTTGCAATAGTGAAAAACGAAAATGGCTGTAATTCACTATTAGGACATGCCACACACACCAGGGCATGTCCTACCTTATACTTACAATGCACCCTGCCCTAGGGCCTACTTTAGGGGTGACCAACATGCAGTAAAGGGAAGGTTTAGGGACTGGTAAGTGGGTGTACTCACCAAGTCGACATGGCAGCCCTAGGCTGCACACAGGCTCTGCGATGGCAGGCCTGAGACCCATTTTATAAGCCGCTTCTGTGGGTGGCACAACCAGTGCTGCAAGCCCACCAGCGGCATTGGATTTACAAGCCCTGGGCACACTGAGTGCACTGTACTAGGGACTGACAAGTAAACCAATCATCCAATCATGGAGTCACTAATACATATATCATTTAACGATAGGGAGCACTTGCACTTTGGCACTGATTAGCAGCGGCAAAGTGCCCATGAGCATCTAGTCCAGCAAAAACATATCGGCAACAGTGGAGGCATTATGAAAAAATGGAAGGGAGACCCACGCCAAGGATGCCAGGTCTAACAGTTCTCAATCCACAGAGAAAAGCTATCACCAGAACCACAACAAGAAAAGATATTCTTGGGGGTAAGAATACCTTCTATACAGGGGAATGTTTTCGCAATCGAGAAGAGAATAATGGCACTTCTGAAGGAAACACAACTTTACCGGAAGGGGCAAGCTTGAGATTGAAGAGGGTGGGGAAGCTGCAGGGAATGATGGCTTCTTGAGTTCTGTTAATTCCAAACACAAGGCTTCACATGAAACCATTTCAGGAATGGTTGCAGGAAGATCTAGTGGTTGTCACACAGAGAATAGAGGAAGAGATAGCTTGGTGGAACAGAGCACATATACTACAAGGAAGGGATTTCACACAGCCAACTCCTGTGGTGACCATAACAATGGACACCCCTCAGAAGGGATGAGGGGCACACATGAACAATATCAAAGTCAGGGGAGTCTGGAAAGACCAGGATGCAGTACAACACATCAACTTCCTAGTACTAAAGACAGTTTTCCTAGCCTTAAAAGCATTTCAAAAGGAGCTCTGGGGGAAATCGATATTGCTTCAAACAAGCCCACAAAATACTGCTCACTCTTGTACAAAACAGTCATACCATCACCAAAGCACATTCTCTAAACTGCCTACAAATAAATGCTCGATCACTATCTAAAAAGAAGCATCATATCTACGACCTTCTCACTATCACACAACCTGACTTACTCTTCATAACTGAATCATGGTCTGGAGATGATATGGCTCCAGTCTTGCATGAAGTCGTTCCTCTAGGCTATCAAACGATCACACAAATTCGTATAGGCAAAAGAGGAGGTGGCCTAGCTGTTGTGTTCAAGCAAACATTAAATATCACTAAAGCTGACAATGTCTCCATGAAAGGTTGTAAGGCAGTCTTCACCAGATGCAACCCTACACTATCTTCCTCTTGTAACTTCCTGCTCCTTTATAGACCTCCACCCAGCAATGTAGCTTTTCCAGACACAGTTTCAAACCTGATAACTCTACACTCCAACCTATGCATTATGGGTACCTAAACATTTGGTTTGAGAAACCCAATATGCCCATCCAAAAACAATCATCACTGGCCTAGACGTACTGAACCTACATCAGATTGTCCATAAACCCACACACATCACTGGACACATCCTAGATGTCATTTTTGTAAATACAGAACTAGTTACCTTTCAAACAATGACTCCGGTCACATGGTCAGAACACCATTTGCTTGCTTTCCAACATAAAACAACACAAAGCAACACACCTATAACCACCTTACAGGCATCTACCTATCAACCGTGGAATAAACTCAGATTTGAACACTTAGAAACACAACTAACATCCAGTACAGATCTAGACACAATACATTTTGTTCGTAAACGATATGAGTGGCTGCAGGAACCTTTTGATATCATAATACCACTAAAAACAACACAACAGAGCAAAAGAAAACAGGCACCTTGAAGAAATACAGAGATAAAAGTGATAAAACAGCAAATTAGAAAGCTACAACGCACCTGGCTCAAAACAAACACCAATCAAGACAAACTTCACCTACAGAAACTTAACAGATTATACAAGTCAGCAATCCAAAAAGCTAAAAAAAGATACTATTCAGAAAGAATTTAAAATGCTAAATGTGCAAATAAAGAATTCTAGCAAATTCCCACCAAATTTCGAGAAACCAAATTGCCTAGAAGGAGCTCAGCCCAGTACTCAAGAATTCACAGACAAACTGGCAAATCACTACATGACCAAAGCAGACACGTTGGACTCCTATCAAAAACAAAGAAAACCCACCAACACCGACCCTTTTCCAAAACAACAATCCAAGAGTACGCTAACCCAACCTCTCCATTCCTTCCAGCAAATTTCACACGATTAATTTATGGACCTGGTCACAGCAAGCAGGCCTGCTGGCAGCCATTCTGACCCATGTCCAGCACAAATCTTCAAGACAATTCTTCTAACTACCTCCGCTGCCACACCAGTAAGAAGAATCATCAACAATTCCTTAACTACCGGAATATTTCCAGAAGATCTAAAAAAGCCACACATACGCCCATTAATAAAGAAAACAAACCTGGACCCGTATAAACCCGACAACTACAGACTGATTTCAAATGGAATTTTCCTGGGCAAACTGAGAGAAAGAGCAGCATTCGCCCAGATGTCACAATACCTAATGTTGTGAGGTTTCTTTCTCTGAGCCACACTTCCGGTTCACTTCCCCGGTCCACCGCGGGTCCTAATCCCGATTGAGTGGAGGGAAGCCATTTCCGGCCAATTGAGGGTTGGTGGTGTAGTCCCCACCCTCACTTGCACATAAAGGGGCATGCAGAGCGAAGCGCGCAGCGGACGCGCGCTGCGGGCGTGCCGGCGGCGCGCCATAGGCGCGCCAAAGGCAAGCCCGTCTGCGCCCGTCCGCGCCAGGACGTCGCTAGGAGCCGGAGACCCTGGTCAATTTTATGTCAACCATGGTCCCCCCCATGCAAATACACTATACCAGACAAGAGCTAATTAATTTACAGACTAATGTAACCCCCACTTGTCGGAAAGAAATCTGGCCTTATCCAGAAGGTCCGTTTTCCTGCCGAGTATGCCGATTTCAGGCAAACTATATCTCTCCTGGTCAGGCTACCACCACTTCCGTGGATAACTCACGGAAGGGGTGGAAAAATTTATTGTGCAATATTCGATCGCTGCCCAAACACTCTGTTGAGGTATGGGACCTAGTGTCCTCGGTTCAACCTGAACTGGGCTTTCTAACCGAAACCTGGCTCAAACCCCACTCTGTGCCCGCTATAGCGTTAGGCATACCGGAGGGATATAAAATGGTTAGACTGGACAGAACTATGAAGGTAGGGGGTGGAATCGCTATTGTGCATAAAGATGGAATCAATGTCTCCGTCCTAGACCAACGTGGCGATGCTACTATGGAGATGTTGGTCTTTAAGATAGATTCCTCCATGCAGGCTAGCTGGAAAGGGGCGTTAATTTATCGTCCCCCAGGACCCCTAGCTGATTTCTCTCTACAATTGGTTGAACTATTAGCCCCATATGTGAACGCGTGCAATAACTTTCTACTCTTAGGAGATTTCAATATCCATAGTGATTGTCTCTCCAACTCAGATGCACAGACTCTTTTGGCTGACCTATCCCTTTTAGGCCTATCCCAGCTTAATGAAGGCCCGACCCACATAGCTGGTCATACTTTGGATATTATATTTTCAAACTCTTCTAAGATTCAGTGCGAACCCCCCCAACAACTTACTTGGTCTGATCATTCAGTCATTGAATTTTTTATTCAGGACCCTACAGATCTCAAAATACCTAAACCAGCTACATTTTATACTCGCAGGCAGTGGCAGAAAGTCTCTGCGGAAAATTTTCAAACTGTTTTTTTGAGGCATCAAAATTCTGCATCGGACAACATTGAGGAAGCACTGTCCAAATATAACTCGGCTGTTTCAATAGCCATTGATCACATTGCACCTCTGAAATCTTCCTTGAGCCATCCTAATCGCCCACAGGCAGTCTGGTTCTCGACTCAACTGCGAGTTCAAAAACAACTTTGCAGGAAGTTGGAGAGAATCTGGCGTGCTTCTCATAATGAGGCGGACAGAGATCGGTTTCATTCCACTCTGTCCAGCTATCATAAAAATATAAAAATAGCACAGAAAACCCATATAACAGCTCAGTTAGCCCAGGCCGGCAACTCTTCTAAAACCCTGCACCAGATTCTTCAGTCCTTCATTAACCCCAAGGCATGTGAAAGCTTAGAGGCCCCCTCCCAACTGCTGTGTAATGATATTGCTCTCTATTTTGCACAAAAGATAGAACTTATCTATGGAAAAATTACCGCAATAGGAGGCCTGCAGCAGATCCCTATGGCCTTGGACCAATTGAATCTAACAAACTCTCAGTTGTTAGAGAACTTCCCCGCTATTAAATTAGCAGAGGTTGAATCACTGATCCACAAGATAAAGTCTGGGTCCCCTTCTGACCAGATTCCAGCTAAAGTCATTCCGTCTTTAGCTAAACATCTGTCTCCCTCGGTGCAATCTCTTATTAATCTCTCTCTAACGGAAGGCCATGGACCACTGGAGTGGAAGGTTGCTCAGGTTAGACCCATTCGTAAGAGCACTAAAACACCGTGGACGGATCTCTCTAACCTCCGTCCTATTTCACTCCTCCCGTTCCTGAGCAAACTAATGGAAAAACATGTCAATACCCACCTTTCCAACTATGTCGAACTGACAGGATGTTTAGATCTTTCCCAGTCCGGTTTTAGGCCCAAATACAGCACCGAATCAGCATTACTAGCAGTCACAGATAACATCAGGATGACCCTAGATAAAGGCCACTCTATGATTCTGGTGCTGTTGGACCTATCCGCAGCGTTCGACACAGTTTCCCACCGTATTTTGATCAAAAGGTTGGAAGAGTTTGGGCTAAGAAAATCAGCCTTACAATGGATGAGGAGCTTTCTGTCTGATCGCTCCCAGATTGTCAACCTAGGCCCGTATCGTTCGGCCCCTATAGATTTGACCAAGGGAGTACCCCAGGGCTCATGTCTGAGCCCTACATTATTCAACATCTATATTGCTCCCTTGGCCAATCTTTTGAGGACACATGGGTTCATTCCCATATCATATGCCAACGATACCCAGTTACTCTTTCCATTCGATAAATTCACCTCGGCGGTACGGCTAGCCTTCTCCAATAGGATGAGAGCCATATCACACTGGATGAAGAATAATTTCCTCCAGTGTAATGTGGGAAAAACAGAGATAATGCTCTTTGGAGAGGCTCCCCTCCTATGGACCCCAGATTGGTGGCCGACCGACTTGGGTCCCCATCCCGCTCCCAAGTCTACAGTCAAAAATCTGGGTATCCGTTTTGATCAAGCCCTCAGTCTGAAGGAGCACGCTGCTCAGACAGCTGGTTCCTGTTTTCATGTAATAGGCCTGCTCCGCTGAGTTTTCCCCCTCCTTCCTGATTCCACCCGGAAAACTCTAGTCCAGGCGCTGGTATTGAGTCGTCTGGACTACTGTAATGGCCTGCTGGTCTCTGCTAATGATGCTTCACTCAGCAGACTGCAGGTAGTTCAGAACACTGCGGCTCGGTTGGTCCTTAATGCCCCCTCTAGGACCCCCTCTCGCCCTCTTCTCATGAAGCTGCATTGGCTCCCTATCCGCCAACGGGTCAAATTTAAAATCTGTTGCACCATTCATAAGGCACTGCTTAACTTGGGCCCATCCTATCTTTCCGAGAAATTCATGCCCTATGTACCATCAAGATCCCTCCGCTCGAGTGCTAAACATCTTCTGGTGGTGCCTCGAGTAAGTAAGGCAAGACTAGGAGGAAAAGCTCTTTCCCATCTTGGCCCTCGTTACTGGAATGAACTCTCCTTGTCCTTGAGACAGTGTCTAGATCACTTACAATTCAGGAAGTTGCTTAAGACCACCCTTTTACGCGCCTGTTAAACTCTGCTGGAGTTGCTTTACACCCTCACAGTCCGCTCTAAGCGCAGAGATACCCCTTCGGGGGTCGATTCTAGCGCTATATAAACAAATAAATATTGAAGATAATTCCATACTTTCAGACTTCCAAACAGGAGTTTGTCCAGGAAGAGGCTCAGAATCTGCCCACATTGCCATCTGGGATGACCTTAAGAACACAGTTGACCAGAACGGGGTTGCTGCACTACTTCTCTTCGACCTCTCAGCTGCCTTCGACACGGTTGACCATAACACGCTAATACAAAGACTCTATGAAGCCGGCATACCACGGATCATTTTTAACAACTATGTAAAGACTACAAAAGATTCAGAACTCTGTTGCCAGACTACTCTTACATATAAAGCCACAAGCCCATATCTCCCCTGCCTTGAAAGCCCTACATTGCTTACCGGTTGCCAGAAGATCCACATTCAAGCTGCTTTGTATCACCCACAAAGTGATACATGGAACAGGACCACTCTTCATCTGGAATAAAATCACCAAATACATTCAACAAAGGAACCTTCGCTCTAGATTGGCACCTCGCCTCAAAATCCCACCATACAAGAAAAAAAACATAGGTGGCACATCCTCCTCTATTTAAGCAGCCAAAATATGGAACTCTTTACCCCAAACATAAGATCCACAATTAATTACCTTATCTTCAGGAGACTACCAAGAGTTGGAACTTCCCCACATAACCACCATACTCAAACATAAATATACATTATATCCCTCTGTATATAAACATTAATTTGGACTATAGATGTGTACCTATATATGTGTATTTCTTTGTATATAGTGTACAATAAATATGTTTTTAAATATATAGATATTAGTTAGTTCTGCTTAACTGATGTACATATTACTTATGGTTATATTATTCTATGTTTAACACGTATATAGGTGACTGCATAAATAAATACATCTTTTATCATATCATAACTATTTATCTACAATTGCTTCACTATTGAACTACAAAAATACAAAAACAAAAAAATAACTTTAAATACAGCAACACTTGAAAGTCTGAGTTTATTAAATACAACTTAAATCTACATTGTCAGAGCTCAAGCCTCTTGTTCCGTCTGCTGGGAACAGAGACAGGCATCGTGTTAGTGCATGTCACGTTCAAAGGAGGTCTGCTCTTTGTAGACGATCCCTTGGTGCTTCCAGGGGAGCGTGCACGGTGTAACTTTTGACTCGTCCCCTCTTTTGTTCAAATTGACGAGTCCGGAATAAGCCGTTGCTTGGCTTACTTCCCCATCCCGTAACCACGCCCCCTTTGATCATCAGATACCGAAGGACTAGATACTTTGTTTCCTGCTCGCCTTCGGCTTGAGTTCTCTGGCCGTGCTTTCATTGCGGACTTCATTGTTTGTGATTTCTCCGTGACTGCCTTTCTGGAATTTCTTGCCCGCATTCGGGTGTTCTGTTTCCCTTCACGTTGCCGCTCGGCTGGATTCGGACTCTGATGCAACGTATCGCGGACTTTTCCTGAATCCTCCTGTCCGCTCTCCCTTCCCGCAGCGTATGTCTCTCGCAGCTGCACATTCCTCGTCTCCCTGGCAGTCTACTTTTGCTTCCCCCGCTTCCTATCCCCATTTGTCATACCGCTGAGCACTCTGTTTGGGCCTTTTTACACGTCCCGCTCTATCGGTTGCTGTCGCCCGCCGTCCTGTGCTCTACCTCCACAGCTTCGATAGAGCAATTCCTCCTGACCCCTACTAATTCCTGGTGCTTTACTTACATAGAGGAATCCACTCTAGCGGTGACACGAATTGTTATACAGGACTTGAGGACCTCATCATATTTTTTGCCTCTTCACCTTATAGTGCAGCAACTTCTTAGTCCTAGGACGGACTACCTTTATGTTATTTTGTATTATACTGCCTAATGTTTGGAAATAGACTCCTGCTCCTGCTGCTGCAAGGGGAGTGACAGTAACTCCTCCACCCTGACGGAAGCTTATGAGGCTCTTTTGGCAAGGTAAGTGGAGTTATTTCTTTGAACTTGACATGCATTACCACAGCCTTATGCTTTACGGGTCACAGCAGATTCAGTGTTAATAGGTCTCTCTATTTTTTTTACAGTCCTCATTGTGTCCTGTCTTTCTACACAAACATTGTCAGTTTCTCAAGCCGAGGAAGAGTGGTGGGCACTCTATGTATCTTCCCCCAACTCTTAGGAGACAGTTACCTGTGAAGGAGTCTTTTCACTATTCCTCCAGACGCTGTCTTCAGGGAGTGTGGGGAACGCATCTTCGTTCCTGTGGAATTTATCAGGGTACAGGTTTGCTATAGGCCTGTGGCGCGACATACATATTTTATCTTCCTTATACATATATACCTTCCATGGACTTATGAATCTTTAAATGTAATACTTTGCTTCTAATTCAGCATCTCCAATGCACTACCCTATATCTCACGCTATACCTCTCACAATATATCCTCAACCTCCACTCATCTCAAACCTCATTCTACTACTCTCTCCAATGTACTACCCTATTTCTCACCCTATACCTCTCTCAATATATCCTCTGCCTCCACTCTCTCACTCATCCCAAACCCCATTCTACTACTATGATCCCCAAAATAACCCTTTCTAGACTCTCACCTATTTCTCACCCTATACCTGTCCCATTATATCCTGTACCTCCACGCTCTCAATCATCCCAAACCCCATTCTACTACTACGATCCCCAAAATAACCCTTTCTAGACTCTTCCCACCTCTACCCCTCTTTGTATCATCTCATATCTCTTTTACTATTCAGATCTACCAAACAAGCCTTTCTAAACCCTTACCTCTGACTCTTCCCCCCCTCCACCTCCCCTTTACTCATCCCAAACCTGCTCCTACTACTCTGAGCTCCAAAAACAAAATCTAAATCCTTCCCTCTTCTATCCCTCCACTATCCTTTTCAATCCAAATAACAGACTAACATGTCCACCAATCAAATTAATTTCATATTTCCCATTACTAACGCTCCACTAATCCTTTTTGGGTTCTGGAGTAGCATGCAACCTGATTAAAAGTGCTTCGACACCTCATCAGGGGTAGCAAGCGCTATAAATGCAAACCCTTCCCTCTTCTATCCCTCCACTATCCTTTATCAATCCAAATAATAGACTAACATGTCTCAAACTCAAATTAATTTCATATTTCCGTATACTAATTTCCCCACTAATCCTGTTTGGGTTCCAGAGTAGCGTGTTACCCACCAAAAAGTGCTTCAACACCTCATCAGGGGTAGCAAGCACTATATAAATGCAAACTCTTCCCTCTTCTATCCCTCCACTATCCTTTTCAATCCAAATAACAGACTAACATGTCCACCGTTCAAATGAATTTCATATTTCCCTTTACTAATTTACCACTAATTATTTTTGGGTTCTGGAGTAGCATGCTACTCACCTAAAAAGTGCATAAACGCCTCGTCAGGGATAGTAAGCGCTATATAAATGCAATTACAATTACAATGTGGGCATAATCAGTATTCTGAACCCCCTAGGGACTCTTTTACAATCAATATACTTCTTTAAGATTATCATCTCCCACCACTTAATAATTTCCATTGTGCATGCCTGCCTGCTTTCTCTTACCAATTTCAAGGGGTCTTCATTTTCATTCTTTGTGCGGTTTGCACATTTGCCAAATTACCAGGCTGTTTGTCAAATATTTGGCAAGCAATCAGCTCCCCTTTGGATTTTTTGTCTGCTATGTTAACAGAGGCCTGTTCCACGTGCACTGTGGTCATTCATTAGCTGTTTAACAAATTACAGAATTGATCGCTTGATTCTCAAGATTACTGGCACAACTATTGCAGTTATAAGAATGGGATATGCCTTCTTATTTTTTAGTATCACTCCTGCAGCAGCCAAAACAAAGAGTGAAGGAACCTCATCAACTTCCGACCTGGTGTGCGGGTTTTAGTAACGCTTTGCCTCAATGGTAAAATCTCACCCAACCACTAGAAAACAGCTGACAGTTTGACCTTTAGTGAACAAGGCCTACTCACAAAAGACATTTGAACATCTGAAAATAGCACTTACCCTGCCTTTAACATCGACCACCTATGCTCATCTGTTGGAAAACGGCCCTCTCTGAAGGGTCATCCCAAAAGTATTGCCTTCCTCCTCCTATTTTCTGACCTTCTTTTTGTTGGCCTTAGGACTCTGAGCACTATGCCACTTCTGACCAATGCTAAGGTGTATATGCTTCTCCCCTAAACATGGTAAAGTTTGTGTATACACAATTGACATATTTAGTTTACTTGTAAGTCCCTTGTAAAGTGGTATATCATATACCCAGGACCTGTAACCTAAATGCTACTAGTGGGTTTGCAGCACTGATTGTGCCATCCACACAATGTAGCCTTTCAAACCTGTCCCAGGCCTACCATTGCAAGGCCTGTGTGTGCAGTTTACTGTCATTTCAATTTGGCAGTTAAAATGACTTGCCAAGCCTTAAACTCCCCTTCTATTACACATAAATCACCCCAAGGTAGGCCCTAGGTAGCCCATAGGGCAGGGTGCTATGTAAGTAAAAGGTAGGACATGTATTGGTAAGTTTTGCATGTCCTTGTAGTGTCAAACACCCAAATTAGTTTTTTGCTACTGTAAGGTCCACTCCTCTCATAGGCTAGCATTGGGAATTCCTTAATATACTTTTAAGCTGTAATTCCTGATTAGAAAGGAGTAGCGTCTTCATGTTTTATATCTTTGGAATGGTAATGATGAATCCTCTTTACTAGTAAAGCTGGATTTAACATTACTATTTTAGAAATGCCACTTTTAGAAAGTGTTACAGCAAACAAATGATGGACGGAATGCTGACAATGAAAACATTCTCCCCCAGTCAAAAGATCTGGGTTAAATCCATCGTACTTTTGCCCACTGCGCCACCCCAGTTTGGACCCAGCCATATGCAAATCAGTCTTGACCCTGTGCCTCATGGGAACAGTCCAGACCGAACTGCCAGGCCAGGTCCTCCCTGGACCGGAAACAAGCATCCTGGGACCGGTTTCAGGGTATGTCACCCTTCTTCAGCCAGGCTAGCTTGAATCCAGTGGCACAGTGAGCAAGGGACCCACGTCTGGGCATACCCATCCCACTTAGGGCGAAAAGTGTTACAGCAAACAAATGATGGACGGAATGCTGACAATGCAAACATTCTCCACCAGTCAAAAGATCTGGGTTAAATCCATCGTACTTAGAAAGTGGGCATTTCTCTGCTGTTACTGCTCTGTGTGCCTGCAGCCTTGCTCCAAAACACTTCTGGAGTGGGTGACATCTACAGTTTGTACATTCCCTCCAGACAGCCACAAACACAGGAAGGGTGGGTGTGACAGAGAACTCATCTGCATTCATCTATACTCTGATAGCTCTTCCTGGGCAGGAAGAGAGGGGGGACTTGAAACTTACACCTAAATAGGCAGTGTCCTGTTTCTCACACAATGGGCTGATTACCCCCTACTGATAGTCTGGAGCCAGGACTGGTAGAAAGGGGGACTTTAAGAGCCTGCTTTGAAGTCACCCCCACTTCAAAGGCACAACTGAGTATATTAACTGGGGATCTGACCCTACCAAGAAAGTACACTACTGGACCTAAGAATAACTCTGCCAGGAGTAAAGACTGCTGTGTTACAAGGATTGTCATTCTGCTTGACTGCTGCTCTGGAAGAACTGCTTTTCTGCTTTGCTGTGATGCCCTGCTGAGGACAAGGACTGGACCCATCTCACTTGAACCCAGAGTTACTCCAAGGGCTAGCTTGCTTGCCCCCTGTTATGAAGTCTCAGGGCCATAAAAGACTTCCTTCAACCCTGCAACAGCTCCTGGACTCTGCCATCTGTGCGTCCTGGCCTGCCAAGTGGTTCTAATCCAGTCCTGCGCCCTTGAAGGGTGACTTCTGCTGTACAGAATATCAAAATCGATGCAGTGAAGACTTTGCGCCGATTTTAAACTGACTCACTGCCCTTCGATGCAGGAGTTGATCCTCGCAGTCAGCCTGAACCTAGGATTTACCCCGGTCCAGCACGGTCTCAAGTAACTCTTAAGCCCTTTTTGCTTCTAAGCACAACTTGTTGATTTTTTTTTTTTTAATTCATAACCCTTGTTTTACTTCTTAGATTTTTGTTGTTTTGATCTTATTGTACTCACAAAAATATCATCTATGTTTCTAAACCTGTGTGGAGTATTTGGTGTTTTCATTGTGTTACTGTGTGTGTGTTGCATGACTACTTTACACATTGCCGGTTTAGATAAGACTGACTGCTCTGTGCCAAGCTACCAGAGGGTGGGCAAATGTTATCTTTTAGTGTGCATGTAGCTTACCCTGACTAGAGGGGTGGTTCCTGCTTGTGCAGGGTCCATACTCTGACAACTGGAAACCCAAATTCTAACACCATCCTTCTAACCTGAAAGACAATTTTATCAACCAACTCACTATCTCATAACATGATTCTACCTCCCCACAAGATCTTTTTAGGAAAATTCAGTGGTGGCCCGGGAAACCAGAAATGCGCCAGCTCTCCTTCTCTAGGGGACTCCATAAGTCTGCATAATCTGTCTCAGTTTTCAAACTAGCCCACACACACCAAAAATTAGCCAATGGGTATAATAACTGGGGACTGTGTCAAAGTTACCTGTAATCAGCCCTTTATCGTAGTTTGGTCAGAAAACTCACTCATTCCTTTTCTTATCTATTCCTGTAATTATTCGATTCTAAGTATGATCATACCCTCTAAACAGTGATCTTGGAATCTACAACACATCATGTCAACTGATCTAGAATGTCTTCTATCATCAAAGAACAATGAGCTAAATTTCTCCAACATAAACATCTTCCAGAAATAAAACAAAATAATTGGAAAACTCTTGGTTTTTTGAGCATTCTTTCAGCTGAAACCCACACAATAGGCACAAAGCCAAAATTGGTTCAGTCACTTCCCCTATAAACAAAATGTGGAACTTCATCATGATCGAAGTGACTGGAACATCAACAAAGCACCACAAAGCTCATGAAGGTTAAAGCTGTGAAGATTTCATATAGGCTTGTGATCGATTCCAATAAGACAAATTACCTTGATAGGATGTCATCATCATCAGTAATCTTTATGCAGTTTAAACAGCCATAAAAGATAAAAACATAAAAAACAAAAGCACAAGATTAAGATACATTAAAAGAGCAGTGAATAAAAAACATAAAAACATTCTAGCTTCAGCTAAACAGTAAGCATTTTCTCAGTGTGCGATTTTGTTTTAAAAAATGCTATCAAAATTTACAAGATGCCACATGGCCCAGGGGGACATTGTCATCTTCCCTATGTTTGCGCACATTACTACACAAGTTTATTTTTCATAAGTTTCTTTTGCAACTTTAACACAAGAACCTACAGTTATTTTTCACGCATTGCAGATTCCAAGGATTTAGTCTGAACATTATGTGCAAGGTCGAACAACAATGCCCCTTGTTATTCTGTTCTGGTCAGGCCCTAGCACCTAGACAAAACATATAGATGCAGCTGGTGTTTGGGAATACATACGTTGGTCTTATGGGAATAGACAATTAGGTGACGGGCACTTGGAGAGGGAGCTTTCCAGGGAGAAGAGCATGACAGCACCTATGATGTAGATCTACCATCTATAGACTGAGGTACGGGGTCTTCAGCTAACGCCCAGAGATCTTCTAATGTATAATCATCTTGCTTCTTTACAAGGGGAGGGAGGTTAGGCTACTCTCTCGTATATCATGACAGCACCTTTTATGATTTATGGACTACTTGCTATGCTCACCGTATTTGTGTTATGCATTTTCTGCTTATTGTGGCACGTATACTGCATATTAGAGCACGTTAGTTAAAATAAATGTTTTAAACCTGTTTGTGTCTCTGTCAGATCTTATTGTGGATGAGAACAAGAGTGTGAGCAAAAGGGAGTGTCTTGCAACCGCGATTCCTGAGAGAGTCGGGAGTGTTGTGTACTGGGATGTCTAATTGCTTGTTCCTCTGTGAGTGAGTAGGAGGGCAAGTGAGACACTGTAGCTAGTCAGTTCTGGGCTCATGGGTACTAAGATGGTGGGATCACTCAGTCCCTATCTACTAAGGTCACATAATCCTATGCATAGTTCTGTTTTTGCACAGAATCCCTGCAACATGGCTCTGCCAACGTTTGGTCTGGTACTTATTCACGAGACCCCTGAGTAGCGCTTGTGCTCATCCACAATACCCTTTCGCGGCTTCCCGGGTGGACGCCCGAGGTGGAAGGGCTTAGCCTCCTACAGTTGTAGGGTACATCTGTTTCTGTAGGTTTTTCAAGCTTGAATTCTAAATAGTTTTTTCAGACCCATTTTGCGCTACTGTTTTCTTTGACATTCTATAACATATGACACAACCGGTTGCGGTTCCACCGCCTAGCCAGGCGGCGGTTACACAACATTTGACACTGCATGGGGTCCCTGATACGGGGGCTAATGTTATCATGGTAGTCGAGGCGGATCCAGCATACCGCTTCAAGGTTTTTTATTCCTGGGTTACATTTCCAGCAGTAGATGCAAATGTTGATTTTTTTCATGCTTAAAAGCTCGCTGCTCATCCGGCGGCGTATCGTCCTTACACGATATGCCGCCGGAGGAGTTCCGTTAACATCCTGGGAGCATACTATTTGGTTTGATGGCACCCTTCCTCACCCTATCTCTTTTGTTCATACGGGCCCCTTAAGTATAGATAGGGCTGCTTGCCTGGTATTGGCTGGTTTTACACCACATCCAAACTAACTCAATGTTACTATAGTGGAGCTTCGTCAGCTCTATGCACAAGTGACTCAACTCTATAGGCGAGTCATACAATATATTTATCATTCCATTCAGGTGGCTCTGCCTGAATCTGTGCCTCCGGCACAGTACAAGGCGTAGGACTTGTGATTAGTCCCCGTCATGATTAACTCAGTAATGGGCAAACGTCCTCATAATCGTGAGGATCTTCCCTTTTGGATAGTACAAAAAATTGAACAGATTGAAGCTGTTTTCCCACACACGTGTCCTGTGGAGAAACACAGGATCCTTACTATGTGTTTGCCAAGTGGTCTGATTCCCTCTTTAGCGGATTGCAACACCTGGGGGACGGTGTTTGCATCGGTGTATACACTGTGCTTTGGCACCCCCTTCATGAGCGTTCTGCCGAGCGTTCTCAAACAGGTACAGGATGAACACGGGGCTGGTCCAGCCCTGGATCGGTGAATGAGATTAGTGGGAATGTTCCCTATTGTCTCCGATATGATTCTGGCTAACATTAAAGGTGAAGCGGTGTGCTTGCAGGTGCGCCAGCGGCTGGCGGCGGTGGCGGACGCTGATCGGGAGCGACAGTTGCCAATTATTATTGCAGATGTCTATACATCCCTAGGTCGCAATCATTTGGGAGTCAGGCCATTTACACAAGCACAAAGTAAACCCCCTCTGGACAAGGAGGGTAGACCAGTCTTTCCTAAGAAGGGCTGGAACAAAAATTGGCAGCAACAGAAGCCCAGGTCCCGTGCTGGTTTGCCACCACCGGACGCTTCTGAGTGTAGATATGATTTGTGTGACCGCTCTAAAATTAAGACACCTGAGAGGTTCCAGGTTCCTGATCCCCATTCTCCTCGTTCCTTACAGGAATCGTCGGATCAACAATTTGGCAGAGGGGGATGACAGGATCGCAGACAGGGTGAGTCCATGCAACAAAGCCGAGACCTGCAGCACCAGTTTGACGTCAAATGGGAGGGACCACCTCAGTATCGTGCTCCGTTTCAGAAGAAAAATGTTGCCGCTTTGACTGCAAAGTATGCCCCAGATGGTGAGAACCCTCCTCCTGGACAGGAGTTGGGTGGTAACTCTCCTCAACAGTGTGGTGGAAGTTACCATTATTTGGCAGACACTCCTCCAGTGTCTGGAGGCGAAGGCAACTGACACTTTCAGTACTGTTGAAACTGCAGACACCCGCGTAGCTCCCCCTGATAGACTTTACCATGTTGAACTTCAAATTGAAGGAGATATTAAACACACAATAAATGCAGTCTTTTGGCACAATTTGACTTCTTCCTATGACATTTTGCTGGCGGAGGTTGATTTGCCTCCCCCTTTTGTCCTCGCTTCCTCTAGGGGTGAGGATATAATTCTACTGTCTTTCTCTCAATATGTCCCAGAGGGAACTAAACAAACTTATGCTTCGAAGTGGGCTCTGGCCATAGCTCCTGCTTTGTATCGCAACCAGGCGGGTTGGATAGGGATTCACCTTTGAATGTAATTCCTTTGCGATCTACACCTCAGCCTCAGCCGCAATATCCTATTAAGCATGATGCTAAAGCGTCCGTTATTGACATTTTGACACAATTGAAATATCAGGGTGTTATTGAACCCTGTTTTTCGTCAATGAATAATCCACTTTTTCCGATATTTAAACCGGACGGTTCATATCGCATAGTTTTTGACTACAGACATTTGAACAGTCTCTTTTGTACCTTTGCAGTAAAGAACACACACAGCTCTGCGTTAGTCAATAACATAGTTCGTCAGAAATTCAAAACTATGCTAGATATTTCAAATGGATTTTTCAGTCACACTTTGGCTCTAGAGAGCCGTGACTTGACTGAATTCAGCGCTCTCGGCAATCAGAGACGCTATGCAAGATTGCCTATGGGGTATAAGAATAGCTCCGGGGTATTTGCTGCACACATAGTGTCGATTTTACATGAAATTGACCCTGATGCATTTTCTTATGTTGATGATATTTACTTGACAGACGATGAATTAAATCTCCATCACATGTGTGTAGATCTCATAATCACTCGTTTTGCCACTTTAGGTTACAAATTCAACTTTGCAAAATCCGATATTGCCTTTTTGGCCGTTCTTTTTCTCGGTTATGGACTGAATAATGAGGGTAGGGGTTTAGCACCCCACCTTTTGGAAAATTTGCTCAACTGCAACCTCCATCTACCCTAAAAAAAATTACAGTCTTTGCTGGGTTTCTTGAATTTTGTCAGAACTTATTTTCCAGATTATACCCTGCGTATCAAACCGCTATATGCGTTGATACAACCTTCTTTCTCGTCTTCCAGTTAGCTTCCGGAACACACCGCAGTACTGCAGTCTTTGCAGTCTGACCTACTGGCTACTCAATTCTTGTTAACGAGAGATAATACTACGAATCTAGTCATAAGGATTGTACCGGGGACATTAGGATTCACATACGTGGCTTTTAATGAAGGGGACACATTTCCCATTGCTTATAAATCACATTTGTATACTCCTGCGGAAATGCATTTTTCTTCTACCGAATTTTTTTTGCAACAGCAGTACAGATGCCGATTTTAAAAGAACGCTCTCTGGCTCATGGCTAAAACGCATTTTCATGGTCTCGCCTGTGCCCACTTTGGAAGCTGTCACCAAGGCGAGCGTTTCAATTCTAAAGCTCTGCATCCTTGTTGGATACAATGGGCTAGTTCATTGACGTCATCTGATGTCAATTTCATCTTTGATCCTTCTGGTCAATACAAGAGTTTTTACAGTATGAATATGTTCATCCTCTTCCATTGTCCCTACTCCCTCTTGATCAGTATAAATGTATCATTTACACTGATGGATCTGCACATCCAGCTATTGGTTCTAAACATGCTTACTCAGCAGCATGCGCTATTGTGGCAGGCACAATAGTGGATGATCCTTTCAAATCGTCCTTGGTTCGCATACAATCCCTTGGGATTGCATGGCACAATTGGCAGAGTTACGTGCTTTGCTCTTGGCTCTTGAGTTTTTCTGATCCTGATGTGCCTACACTTATAGTGTGCGATTCCTTCTACTGTGTACAATCCTTTAATGACAACGTATTCTTTTGGAAACAGAATGATTTTTGTGATTCTAAAGGTAGCTCAATAAACCATAAAATGCTTTGGGTCTGGTTGGTCGCTCTTAAGGAACGTTTGCCACTCACACATGTTATTCATACATTGGGCCATCAACGTGTGGGAGCACACGCTGTTGGTATGGCTGATGAGGCAGCCAAATCTATAGTAGCAACATGAACAGTAGCAGCTGTTACAAGGTCCATGACTAAAATTGGTGATGATATTTTGGCTGCTATTGCTACGACAAAAGAAGAGACAACATATCCCCAGGGTTTCCCCGCTGGTTATACTTATCACTTGACCACTGACCAGGTTCTGTTTGTGACTATTGCCTCCATTGACGATCGCTTGATTCCCATAGAGGACCGCAGGCTTTCACTTATTGTAGCTGCCCATGAAGAAATGGCTTCTGCGCATACAGGAGTGACAGCCACAATTTCTCTTTTACAGCAACGTTACTGGTGGCGTGGCTTATACCAACAAACGTGCAAATATGTACTTTCCTGTGACATTTGTCAACAGATTAAACCTTCTACAGTTTTGCGTCGACCACACACTCAACTCTTCATTTCCAATCAATCGCTTGGTTATATTTATCTTGATCACTGCGGTCCCTTGACATCTGACAATGCTTTCAAATACATTTTGGTTGCAGTGGATTCGTGCACTAGGTTCCTCTGGGTTTGGCCGCAGCACTGTGCTGACGCTCGTACTGTTCTAAAAGATTTGCATGTCTTTGTAGGGACATATGCCTGTGGCACCTTCCATTCAGACCAAGGTCCGGTTTTTGCCTCTAACGCTTACCGTGATTTGATGAAGTCGATGGCGGTCCAGGTGCATTTCTCATCTCCATATCGGCCTGAGGGCAATTCAGTTGTGGAGCGGATGAACTGTGATATAAAGCAATCTTTAACAGCAAGGGTTTTAGGTACGGGCCGGAGCTGGTTAACTCATCTCTATGGGTTAAACGTGCATTCAATATTCTCCCTAGAAGATCTCTGGGTGGGCAGACCCCATACGAAATGCTCTTTGGCATTAAGATGTTTGTGCCAGACCTTGATGGTATAGATGTTGTGGCTGCTGCCGCGACATTTGACGTAGATAACCATTGTGCTATGTTACAGGATCTACAAAGGAATCGATATGCTCTAGCAAAATCGCATTTGCCCACGCCGACGAATACAGCAGTCCTAGTCCCTGTTTCTGGCTGACTTCCTAAAGTTGGAGATCTGGTTCGGGAAAAAGTGGCGAACAAAAAAGAATTTTGACCCTCCTATCGTGCTCTGGTCCCGGTCCTAGGTCTAAAGGGCACCAGAACTGTAATATTACCTCCACTACCTGGATTAAAAGATTACCAATTCATGTTCGTTGAACATGTCAAACTACACCATATGGTCGATGCTCAATAGTATGCCTAGAATAGTTCCAAGTCGGAATGTTTCCCTCCAGCACATGAATACTATTTCTCTGGAATCTCCCCAACACATGGAAGGGGAGATGGAGTCTTCAATTGATTTATTGCCTGTTTTGCCTTCAACGTCTGCAATTGTGGAAAAGGAGTATGCTTCCACGCCAGTTGAACTTATGGTTGATATCCCTGAAACTGTAATAGATTAGATTTCTAATGGAGAACAATCCCCACTGTTTCAGCTCAGCTCCAGCGGTTACTATATTGACCAAGATAACATTTCTTCAGATACATCTTCATTGTCTTTGTCTATTGCTGTGCATCCTACACAGATTTGTGTTTTCATCTCATGGTTAAGGACAACTTACCTAGTCCCACCATGGACTTACATCTGGATCGTGTTGTCAATGGTGTTCCTTTTCATGTGGATTGGATTCGTGACTCTCTTCTTTCTTTTGATTAATGGCCACTATTTACCTGAACGCTCTGCTGTGGAACTGGTTGATGGGGTATTGGCCTCCTCATACTTCTTCACATAAAATAAAATGAGACCAAACCCTTATTGATATCGCTGCAGTCCCGATCGCTGATGGCATTGTTTGGGACAAAGTGCCATTTGATGTGTATGGTCCTACGGAGAACCTACAAATTCCATATGTTTTCCGTGTTCCTTTGGGAGATCTTGTCTTGCCTGGAATGCATTCAGATGATTGGGATGTTAGTGTTGTTAATTCTTTGTTTTCTGATTTGCAATATTATACAGTTTTTGATACCGAAGCTTTATGTTTAAATTCTGCTAGTTATGCCGATTTATTTTGTTACCAACACTATGGCCATCACTTCCTTCATAAAACAAGTACTCAAATACTTGTATTTAATTATATTCAATGGGAACATTGTCTGACTCCATCTACAGAAAGTTCCATTACACAGCAAAATAAATTTTCATATTTCACTCGTTATAATTTGTCAGATCCGCATTCATATTGTTTCAAATTAAATGCCCCCACATTGAGCAAATATATGCTCACACAAACTAAGTTAGTTTATTCTTTAGAATTCATTTTGGATCTTTCCCTGAAAGGTTACGATTATTAAAAAGACACTATTGATTTGAAATCTATTTGGGGTACTACATTTTGGCAGGTGCAAGGTAGTGAGTCCTTGCATCGTGCATGTTTAATACCGTCCCAATTAATATTTTTGAATCAGACGGTACAACAAACTACTTGTTTTGGTTTAGCGACTGCCAAAAATGTTAATACTCGTTCTATTCCCACTCTGGCTCAATATGAAACATGGCCCACACATACAAACTATACTGAGGACGAATTAATGTATATGATACAAAATGACACTTTTAATTTGTCTATGATTAATCTGGAAGGTTGGGTTCTCTGGCCAACGAACACCAATGCTTGTCACTTATGTTTTTTAAACGCTGCACAAGGGTTTACCCAACATAGACCTGATCCTCACTACCCCCATTCACATATGGTCACCACTTATTCGGTTGGTAAATTATGTCAACAATGGTTAGAACATTCCACAATATCGTCTGTGAAGTACCGTCTTTCCCTTTTGTCAGGTGATATTGATATCTCCAATTTTCTTTTGGATCTAAAATCCCCACACACTAAATGTTTTGTGTATGCCGCATATACTGAATTTTGGAAGTTGTCACAAATGGAAGCAGCACTACGCCTACGCCAAATAGATCAGGATAATTAGAAAAAAGGTCTTGCCGTAGTTGATAGCAGTATCAATACACTGTCTTCTCGTATTTATACCTTAGACAATATTGTATCATCTGTAATTGATATTGTTCAGAATGAAGTATCTACATTGTGTCATGGTCAGAATCAACTACGTTTCGTTATGCAATTTGGCTGGACCTTACAGACACTTAAATATGGGGGGGTACCTTGGGATTTCGTGAATGCTTCCACACTGTTTTTACCTTTTAATTTGACGGATAAACAAAAATTGATGTCTATGAAAGACAAAGTACACAATGTTACACAATGTTACACATTGAGAAACTAGAACAGTTACCATTTACTGTAGCGGAAACAGATTCAGTGGTGTGGTTAATACATGGGGTTATTTCATTGTCTGTCTCACTTTTCCAGTTCACAGCATTCATTAAACACTTTCCTGTAGGTAGATATTAACTTCTTGGAAGTAGTTACATCGATGAATTGTGGTCATTACCATTCGCTTTTCGTTGTCAGCGTGCAGAAAAAGAGGTTTTCCTTACAGGGGAGGAATGTGACTCAACAGTCGGACACTCACTTGTATGTTAACAAGTTAAACTTCACGGCGCCTGCAGTGTGTCGGCCCCTAATTTGGCATGCTTTTAAAGGTGACCCCAATTCCTGCCATTATTCCAACTCTATCATTGCTTTCTAACATCAGTTATCTCATCCTCTCAATCAGAATTGCTGTAGTTTATGGGCAGGCATCCCATACATTGTAACAGTTTCACACAGAGTTACTTTTTGCAGCAATGTCCTGTTTTCCCCCCCACACATGGGAGCGTAGATAGTTCGCTGTGGCCTTCCATCCCGACTTTCAAAACAGATTTCAATAAGCTAAGCAGACTCAAAGCGTTATTGTTTCAACAAGAAGTCCATCTCACATCAGCTTGTGAGAACTTCGAATTGCAGGTGGCGAGAACATCAAGTGAGATTCAGTCTTTGCTAAAAGCAAATCTCCCCCTACACTTTGGGGAATAAATACACCATGTCTGATATTGGGGGCATAGCCCACTTTTTTAAAGTTGTGCGATCCAGCCTTGTAACTTCGTTTCAGACTATTTTTGGAGTAATCCCTGCCTTTATTCATTCTATTTCTTCCAGCGTATTCAGAGGCTTTCCCCTGTTGCTCCTCCTGATTTGTGGCATTCTTGTACTTCTATTGCTGTTTCGCAATGGCTGCTCGATCCGTGGTACTGCCCAGCTAGGAACAACTGCAGCTGTACCGTGAACGTATGCAACAGCTTTTTGGTTTAAGGTCATTGGGAGCTCTTGACAACGACTACTGGCTGACCTTCTGGTATACCTACTTTACCTGCGTGCAACCTGTGTTCTACTGCATCCGGTGCCCTTTTCAATGGGCCATGGACATCTGCCTGTCTACAACGTCACACGCTGCCCTGGATTATGAACTGTTGATGGGCCCATTGATGTCCCATAACCTGGACTGTTCCAAGGGTAAGCAGCTTATGTACAATCCTTTGGTGGGGCCAGCGGCCAAAGCGAGTCCCTGTGCCCATGCACAGCGCCTCTTGGATCTCAGTTTCATCGAAGTCGACACAGGTTGCCCTGGATTGCTCTTAACGGCTTCTGGATATGATGAGCATGTCTGTTCTTTTGAGTTGCTCAATTGGATGGCATCACTTTTCACTATTGATGGTTCTGACGCCTTAATGGAGCTTATGGCATTCCACTTGTCATGTGAAATCCTTGGGCCAGACGAAATGCTGTAATTGGCTTCTTTTTACATCATTGACAGATAATTTTTCTCACCTTAGCTACATCTTTCAGTGCCCTGCTTTCGAATTGAATTATTATTTGGATCTCAATGAAGCACTTTGGCTCTGCTTATCTGTGACTTCTATATTAGTCCAAGGCTAACATCCTGACCAAGGGGAGGGTGTCCCATGGCCCAGGGGGACATTGTCGTCTTCCCTATGTTAGCATGAATACGCTGCTGACTGCCTGCTGCTTTGCGCACGTTACTGGACAAGTTTATTTTTCATAAGTTTTTTTTGCAACTTTCACACAAGAACCTCACATGTTGCAGGTTCCTGGGATTTTGTCTGAACATTATGTGCAAGGTCGAGGGAGCTTTCCAGGGAGAAGAGCATGAAAGCACCTATGATGTAGATCGACCATCTATAGACTAAGGTACGGGGTCTGCAGCTAACACCCAGAGATCTTCTATTACATAATCATCTTGCTTCTATACAAGGGGAGGGAAGTTAGGCTACTCTGTCGTATATCATTACAGCACCTTTTATGATTTACGGACTACTTGCTATGCTGACCGTATTTGTGTTATGCATTTTTCTGCTTATTGTGGCATGTATACTGCATATTAGAGCATGTTAGTTAAATTAATATTTTCAACTTGTTTGTGTCTCGGTCAGATCTTATTGTGGACGAGAACAAGAGTGTGAGCGAAAGGGAGTATCTTGCAACCACGATTCCTGAGAGAGTCGGGAGAGTTGTTTTCTGGGGTGTCTAATCGCTTGTTCCTCAGTGAGTGAGTAGGAGGGCAAGTGAGACACTATAGCTAGTCGGTCCTGGGCTCATGGGTACTAAGGTGGTGGGATGACTCAGTCCCTATCTACTGAGGTCCCATAATCCTACGCATAGTTCTGTGTTTATGCAGATTCCCTTCAACAAAGGAGATACCTATTGTAACTTCTGCAAGAATATCAAGGCAAGTTTGCAGTTCCTAAAACCATTTCCCTTTAATTGTGGAACGAGCTACAAAGATCTGGGCTCTTTTTATTATTTATAGAAGAGGACATAATGAATCTCACTTTGAGGCAAAATGCCATCACGGGGCAAGGAGGCAGGGTTCTCGACCATTCTCCTGCTTTAAAAAAAGTGAAAATGTATGAGATTTAAGGGAAAAAAGTTCAAAATGTATCTGTCTTCGGAATTGATTACCATGAATAGATATGAATGTATACCATCTAAAGCTAAAAACAAAGAATGGGCCACAACAGTAGGTATAGTTGACTCCTTCCGCAAACGACTCTCTTCAAACACCTTGAAACAGAAGGTGCTCATTTAGTTTTAGACGATATACATAGTTTCAGGATCATTAAAGAACTCACGCTTCCCTATGCTCCTACAAAGAGAGAAAATATAGGCCAACTAAGGGATGCGATGGGCATATTCAAGAGACAAACAGTGTTGTATCAGCAAATGCTTAAATGAAGTCTCTTGTTTAGTTCAAACTGTGTGCCACAATATAAGCGAACTGTCAGGTTTGCCGATCGTGCACGACCGGCGAACTACAAATATGGCCGGCTCCCGCTAACGCGCATGCGCGGGAGCCGGCCGGGGAGCTCAAATACTCGTTGGACCCGAGCAGAGATGCTTCGCGTTCCTGCTTTGGGACAGTGTAATCTGCTTCCGGATCCCTTACCTGTGCTTCTGGGTCGTCGCTCGTTTCGCGTCGGCTTCCTCGCGTCGCAGCGGGGTCTCCTGTACCGGCGTTCCAGTTCTAAGTCTTCTGAGGGTTCCCACTAGGCTGGCTTTGGGCTCCAGTCCCCCTGGGGAGTATTCTCTAAATCAAAGAAATATAACCAACACTTTTTGCGCTGACCTTATTAAATATTATGTAAATCCTATTATGTACTTATCTGACATGGGTTCTTAGTTTATTGATGTCTGTTCTTGCTGCTGATCATTATTTAAAGTTTTGTAGATTTCTAAAACAAGTAAGGATTACTGTTAGGTCTGCCTGAAGTTAAGGTGGATATAGTACAGTGCATTATAGAGTATCTCAGAAGTACCTTATGTTATTTGGAACAACTTTGGACAGTTGTTATATGTCCTTAGGTGGGTGTTTGTACAGATCTTTCTCTACATTTTTTTATACTGTGCCCTTCAACTCGAAACACTTTATTACTTGTACATATTTCCTTTTAGGCATACACACCCTTTTGCTTACACCAGTTACCAGAACACATGGAAGAAGGGAATTATTCAGGTAGATACATACGAATACAGAAGATATACGTGTAGGATTAGAAAAACCCTGCATACTTACCTTTTCTTCTATTTTCTTTCTTAACAGCTATCTCTCTTGGTTGACGGGTCTGTCCCAGAGTGGGGTGCGACGTGGGACCTTTTGTTTTCCTCCTTGTTTTCTCCCTTCTTTCCCGGGTTACTGTTGGTACTTTGACTTAGTTGGGTACAATAGGTGACCAGGAGAGGTTGAGGACCTTTCATCATTTGCATGACGTTCCTGCGGAAACGTGAGTAAAACTTGACACAAACTTGTTTTTATGAAATCCACTAAATAAGTATCTCCCAATTGCTTATGGGCTAGGAAATTGGAACAACTTGATGGGAGGGCTAATAGTCTTTTCAGAAAGTGATTTTCAACAATCTGCAAGCCTCTCAATCCATATGACTGCAAACGCCATCTCCATAAGTTGCCACTGACACACTTTTTGATTTATACAAGAGACACATTTCACTCAGAAGCTTCTGACCCAACTGTCACCAATTGGCTTGATGTAACGGGAAAATATATATAAGACTTTGCTGGATTTGCGGGACTTGAGACTGTAGTCCTTATAGTAGGTTCTTATATTCTAGCACTTAGCAACAGTTTAATAAGCAGTCTTTTCTTCTCTTCTTATTGTCATAAGCCGGAATGCTGAGTCCACCGTGCAGAAATACGCCCCTCAAATGAAAAGGAAAAGCCAGAGGTAAGTGCTCAGAGCTCGATTTGTATATATATATAGGGATGGGTTTGTGAGGGGAAAACACAGCAATTTTCAACATTCCTGACCCGTCACTGTGTGTGTTCTATTTTTTTTATAGAGGATTTAATTCTGCCACTAGTTACTCTTGACTTGGGTTTTAACAATAGGCAAGTATTAATTACATCATCCTGCATTCGTCATCAAATAATAATTATGGTAGAGGGATAAAAAAACAAAACTTTTTCATTGTAAGTAGGGAATGGCTCAAATGAAACACTTTATACAGAGGCTGTCAGCCCCGGTTTGTTTTACTGGTTTTGACCGGAGAGCCTTCTATTTGCGCAAGGCTCATGTCCTCCCGGTCAGTCGCCTTGCCCCTCCCGCTCTGCCCAAGCAAACGAGCATGTACCCTGGTCAGCTACACTCTTCCAGGAACGTGTTGGGGCGGCTCATAGAAGTGGTGGCCTCCTGGCTTTCCTTCATCTACTCCAGTGCGTCCTTTCTCCTGCATTTTGGGGACTTCCTGCAGGCTGCTTCATTGCGACTCCTTTGCTTGAAGCTCCGCAGTCTCCTCTCTATCTCCTTCTTCTTCTGGGCAGTTGTGTTCGCTTGCGGCCCCGTACAGTATCAATCCAGTGAAGAAGCGGTTCAGGTCCTGCTCCTTCTGGTAGCACGGCAACATCTTTAAAGGGACAGTTGTTCCAGGGAGCTTAGGGAAGAAAAAAAACATCTTGTGATGCATATGCAGTGGGCAAGGGCCAAAGGAGCCAAGATTCTACGTCCAGCTCCCCGTCTCACACCTCCTCCATAGGATTTTCCTGATGGGGGAAAAGGGAAACGAGGGATAACTAGTCTGCATTGCCCAGATCCATGCCGTTCCTGTGCCAAACCTCAAACTGTAATTCTGCAGGGTCAAAAATCACCACAGAATTCTGTCATTATTCCCTTTATTCTGTGGGAGCCAAGTAAGGGGAGCATGGTCGTGTATAATACAAACGGCCTACCTTCCAGGTAATAACTGAGCTTTTCAATGCCCCATTTAAGAGCTAGGTTTTCTGAGAAGACAAGGGTACCCCAATATGTGAACCTGGGGTGGCGAGATATTAAGGAAACAGTGGTTCAGGTGTGGCCTAAATGGTCCAAAGCGAGAAAGTGACCCAGCAGGGAACACTTGGTTCTAAGATTTTGAAATTAATTCATGAGGGAGCAAAGTAAAGATCAGAGGAGAGTCATGTAGGTCAGATAAATGATAGACATTTATTTTACAACTTTTTGTATAGTATTCAGGTGCTCACATACATTTAGGTGAAAGGAAGCGTGACATGCAGGGTGATAGTGAGGTTTAAAAAGGCATCGCATTGACAACAGTATAATGAGCTCCACAGTTATTTTACAAGGAGTAATAGGAGTTCATGTTGTATGGTGGTCGACGGCGTTTCGAACCCAATAAGTGGGGTTCATCTTCAGGACAAGGGTGAGCAAGCTGAATTTTTAGAAAACGAACTGCAGGGCCTTTAAATGGGAGCCTGGAGCTGTGCAGACGGGAGCGTCCTGCTTCTGCCTTTGCTGGCATCGAATGCATTTAAGAGCTATACATTCCTTTTCCATGGTAGGGTAGACACATTCCCTAGGGAATAGCTTTCTGCTAATATAGAGGAGAGGTCTCTCCTGTCCCTCCTGGTCCAGTTGGGACAGAAACGCCCCAATACTTGACCTTCTGATGTGCAAACCCATGTTTTTCGCATTAATGTGGAGGTGAGCTTGTTGGAGTTCTGACAAAACAGATTGAAGATGTGTAAGATGTTCTGCCCACGTCTTACTATACACAACTATGTCATCTATGTAGGCAGATGAATACCCCTGGTGGTTTTTGAGCAGGGTATTCATGAGCCATTGGAAGGTGGCAGGGGCGCCATGTAAACCGAATGGTAAAACAGTGAAGTGACAAAGGCCATCAGCTGTAGCAAAGGCAGTTTTTTTGTGGTTAGCTGGATTCATGTGAACCTACCAATAACCTTTGGTTAAATCAATGGTGTTTCTGTAATGTGCCTCACCAAGCCTCTCAATTAATTAATTAACTCGAGGTAAGGGATACGCATCTAACTTAGAGACTCGACTGACAGCTCTAAAGTCTACGCAAAAGCGTAGGCTTCCGTCTGGTTTTGGGACGAATACTATAGGTGAACACCACTAACTCTTAGAGGGGACAATAACTGCCATCTCAAGAATTTGTCTGACTTCTGCCTGAAGGGCAAGTCTGTGAGCTTCAGGGATACGATAAGGTCATTGTATAACAACAACTCCCTTTTGGGTAGGTATTGAATGCACAGCCAAAGGGGTTATCCCAGGTAAATCAGAAAAGATCTCTGAGAAAGATGTAAGAACATCAAAAAGCTTCCTTCTTTCTTCTTTGGGGAGGAAACTATTGATATCTGCTAGCCTGGCTGATGAAGGTGATGCCCTGAAACCGGTCCCAAGGATGCTTGTTTCTGGTCCAGGGAGGACCTGGCTGGGTAGTTCGGGCTGGACTGTTCCCATAAGGAACAGGGTCAAGACTGATTTGCATATGGCTGGTTCCAAACTGGGGTGGTGTGGTGAGCAAAAGAATGATGGATTAAACCCAGATCCTTGTGACTGGGGGTGAATGTTTGCATTGTCCAGCATTCCGTCCATCAATTGTTTCTTTTGCATATGTCACCCTAAGTGGGAAGGGTATGCCCAGACGTGGGTCCCGTGCTCACTGTACCACTGTGTAGGAAAGTAGGATCTGCTTCTTATGGTTACCCCCACTTTTTGCTTTTTGCACCCACTGTTTTGACTAGTCTGGCTGGGATCCGGTTATTCAGGACCCCAGCCTATCTGCTTTCTCCCTTAAATTGATATGTATGTACTTTGGTACAACTCCAGATTGGATACTGGGGTACCCTTGTCAGTCCCTAGTATATGGTACACATGTACCCAGGGCATAGGTACCCCAGAGGCCTCCCATGGGCTGAAGCATGTATTCTGCCACCCCTGAGAGGCCATGCAAAATGGAACCCTAGGTCTGCTACTGCAGCCTGGGTAAGATGGTGCTTGCACCACTTACCTTAGATATAGGTTCACTATATCTATATCTATATATATCACTACACTTAAAACTTTATAAGTCACCCCTATAGCAGGCCTTAACAATTCTGAAGGCAGGGTGCTGATTTTACGTGAGAGGGTGCTCCTGCATGAGCAGGGCCCCTCTGCAGTCTTTAGAGACCATTCTCCCGGGCTGTACGTGATACTACCAGACATATAGGTAGAGGTGCATTATAACCTCGCAGTAAATGCTATCTCGAAAATGACTGCAACGAAGTATGTCGTGTTTGGTGTCAAACCAGTAAGTGGTGTGGGAGGTATGATTCCTCCCCTCAGAACCGAGGTTCCGGGGGTACCTAAGTCTACTGGTACCAAATTTCTCGAGCCTTACAGCACAAAATGGATGCTGCCAGCCACAGACACGAGTCTGCCCTCCTGTTGCTGAGCCAAGATCGAGCAGGGGAAGGCAGCACAATAGGCATCCTGTCACAGGGAGGTGTGACCACCTCCCAGACAGGATTTAGTGTATTGGGGCTGGGTGGGTGCACAGTTTCCGTGCCAGAAAGTCTGGCTCAGGGGCACATTTGGTCTCCCTGTGCAAAGTCCAGCTCAAACCAGTTCTGGGAGCCATTTGCTCCTGCTCTGGCGCAAAACTGGACAAAGGACATGGGTGTAGCCACCCCTTTGTGCTGCCCCTCCCCTAGGAGGGTGCCTAGAATCTGTCCAACCCTTTCCCGTGGGTATAAAATGGGTTACCTGGCTACAGTTTAAACAAAGGAGGGGGGACAATGGGCTTTTGGGGAGGTCCACACATACATGCCCTGATATACTGTGAAAATTAGAGTACGGAGTTCCTCAGTGGGTCATAGAACACAAATGAAGGTGATGTATGGTGAAAGGTTGGACCGAAATACTATGTGGGGGAGAATTCCTCCTTTCGGAACTAGGGCCCTCACACACCCGGCAAGCTAGGTGTCATGCTTCATCATATGGGCCTGCTCCTCGTCGGGTCGGCGCTGCAATACCCAACGGGCACCCATAAAGGGGCTCTTTGGCGGAGATCTTTTGTTCCTTGCCGTATAGGTGCCGTGGGTGTAAGGGGCCTAGTATGTGTAGATGTCAAAGTAAAGTGTGCAGATTAAAACAGGGGTGGGATTCCTCTAAATGACTTTATTCAGGGAGGACCCTAGCCTGATTAAAAAGAATATAGGAGAGGCGACAATCTGGCTACAATGTGTCGGAAATGATCTCTACTCCTAGGTGGTCGACATGTTTCTCGCCTGGTAGTCACAAATGATCTGTGGCGATTCCTCAGGACCGTGTGTGAAGAACTATCTACAAATTAATGGTAATGTGGGCAACTACATACCATACAGTGGTTCTACGGGAGTATTATCCGCAGGTGAGAAGCCAACCTTTGAAGGAAACATAGGGAAAAAAACCTTATGTAGTATTTGTGCATAAATCATCATACATCAGGCAACAATTCATTAAATGTGTCCATGACCTCATTATCAGTCATATACGGTGTGATCAATATGGCTTGATACTTCTAATTTATCAACATGTGGAGAGTAAAAAGGTGCGATAGTAGCACGACCGTGACTTAAAATATACTAAAACCAGCAAAAATGATGAAAAGGCTGCAGTGGTGAGATTAGTCTAAACCTCACCTCAACTTTGTGAGATCGTGCTTCATCAGTTGCAGCAGGAAAAAGACACACGTAATGTTGTGTCTAAACAAGGAAAGGTTTAAAAGTAGTGATTAGCAGGTAAGCATAAAAACTGCTAACCATCAATTCTAGGGGCCCCATTGGGTCGCCAGTCATGCAATGCAGCGGCGATAGGGGGGCAAGGCAGTGTGCAAAGTAGACCGCCCGTCCTACTCGTAAAAAGGCCCCCGTAAAACTTATTCTGGGGCTTCAGGCGGTAGCTCAGAAAGCACTGCAGCAGGGGGGCGTCTCAGCAAGGTGAGGTCCCGGTACTGCAATGTAACAGAGGGCCCTCTTGAGCCCGTATGAGTAAGTGGGAGGAATTAATATTAGTCAGGACTAAGATAGTTACCCCATGGCACTGTTCTCCACACCCGCTTACCTCCGATGCTGGTAGGAGACGTGGGACGAATCCAGAAAGCGTCTTAGATACTCACCTGCTCCAAGAAGAAGCCCAGTGGTTGACCTACCCCGTTCCGCTGCAACCGGGATGGTAATGTCCCTCAGTGTGGACTGGTCTATATACCTCTCTTAATTGCAAACGGGGGTGGGGCGGGCACTCAATGGTTTTCACCTGTGATAGAGCTGGTCAGGTGGTGAACAAAAATGAATAGGCGGTAATGAGTGGTATTGTGTCGGCTGGATAAGCAAGAAAGAGGCGGGTTTTTTAACCACCAAGGACCCGAGAACGCCTTATTTCTATACCCTGCCCAAAATACATAAAGGCACCTTACCGGTTCCGGGTAGACCGATAGTCTCCGGTATAGGCTCCATTTTGGAGCCTCTCTCCAAATTCTGTGATCACTTCCTCCAACCACTGGTCAAGTCAACCCCTTCATACATACAGGATACCACAGACATCCTACGTATCATAGGGGAATTGAGGAACACCGAAGATATTCACCTACTGGTGACTTTAGATGTAGAACAACTGTACACCAACATTCCCCAGCGTGAGACACTGACAGTCATCGAATCAGTCCTCAACAGGGTAGAGTGGACCTCACCTACACCAGTCACATTCATAATGCAATGTGCTACACTGGCACTCACAGAGAATTTCTTCGAGTACAACAAACAACTCTTCCATCAGTCTCAGGGCACTTCCATGGGGAGCACTTTTGCCCCTAGTGTGGCTTGCCTCTACATGGCAGCATTTGAAGAGGAGGTGATCCAACACTCTGACAACCCCTTCAAAGAGAACCTGAGACTGTGGAAGAGGTTCATTGATGATATTCTGATCCTTTGGAAGGGAGACTTGTCCACATGTGAAGATTTCTGCAGGTGGATTAACACTAAGAATGAGTATCTCAAATTCACACACACCATCTCCCCCGACAGTATAGCTTTTCTGGACCTCACCATCAGACTTGACAATGGGCAGTTAAGCACTACTATGTACAAAAAACCAACAGACAGGAACAGTTTATTGCTGTACAGTAGTCATCACCCTCGAGCCCTGAGAGATAACCTTCCATTTGGCCAATTTCTGCGCATTCGGCGAAATTGTAGCTCAATTGAGGATTATAAAAAAGAGGCAGAATCTTTATCCAAGAATCTGTTGGATAGACAGTACCCACCCAAGCATGTTACTACATCTATGAAAAGGGCCAGGAACAACCACCGAGATGCCCTACTGGAGGCTAAACCAAAAGAACCTTCGGATATACTGACATGTGTTACCTCTTTTACCACAGACTCCAACAAAATAAAGAATATCATTAATAAACATTGGAGGATCCTTAACACAGGTTCCTTAGAGATCCCCAAACCCCGGTTTGCGTTTAAACGCACGAGAAACATCAAGGATATACTTATCCACACCAGACCTAAACCATCAAACACTAACGAGCAAAGATCGCTATGGGACCTTCCACCGGTCCAGGGCCACTATCCTTGTGGCTCATGCGCAGCATGCCCTCAAACAAGACCTACTAAGGAGCTAACCCTGTCCAGCTCCTTCACCTGGAAGATTACAAAACACACAAACTGCATATACGACCAGATGTGTGTATCTTATCACATGCCCATGTAACAAACATTACATAGGGATGACTATGAGAGCAGTCAAAACGAGAATAACTGAACACAAAAGCAACATTTGTTGCCAAAAAACCACCACAAAACTGTACACACACTTTAAAGAAGAGAAACATACCCCAGAAAGCCTACGGTGGGTAGTACTAGAGAGCCACCCTGCTATTACACCGTCGACCCTCTTTAGAGTGGAACAACGATGGGTTCACTGTTTGGGCACAGCCCAACAAGGACTCAATGATGATATCCCGTGGGGGAGCCTTACAGACAGTAGATGACTTGGCATCCAATAACATGTTCCTTGTCACTTGAATTTTGGGAGCTGTCTTATAAACACATGTCAATACGTGGCTCTCTACACCAGCATCAACATGCAGCTTCCATTTTACTTGCTCACATGCTTTGACACGTATGAGCACATATACCTCGTTACAGGCTAGTAATAAACAGTAAATAATACCCTAACTATTACACTAGGAGACACGATCCACAATAAGACAAGGGGTTGACTACATCATAGAAGCCCCTCCTTCTGGAATGGTACATTCGCCACACGCAGGCTGTGGGATACACATCGGTCCCTCCAAGATGGCCGACACGTATTACTTCAATACCTGCACTATAACCAATCATGTTTGTGTTTCCCACATGCAAATCTATGACTCAATAACCAGCGGTTGTAGCTGGTTGACATTTTAAGCCAGACACCAGTTAATTCGGCCTTTTATGACATATTTGCGCATTATGTTTAAAGAAACCAGCGCCTTCATAGGCTTCAAAGACACTCCAAGATGGCCGACACAATACCACTCATTACCGCCTATTCATTTTTGTTCACCACCTGACCAGCTCTATCACAGGTGAAAACCATTGAGTGCCCGCCCCACCCCCGTTTGCAATTAAGAGAGGTATATAGACCAGTCCACACTGAGGGACATTACCATCCCGGTTGCAGCGGAACGGGGTAGGTCAACCACTGGGCTTCTTCTTGGAGCAGGTGAGTATCTAAGACGCTTTCTGGATTCGTCCCACGTCTCCTACCAGCATCGGAGGTAAGCGGGTGTGGAGAACAGTGCCATGGGGTAACTATCTTAGTCCTGACTAATATTAATTCCTCCCGCTTACTCATACGGGCTCAAGAGGGCCCTCTGTTACATTGCAGTACCGGGACCTCACCTTGCTGAGACGCCCCCCTGCTGCAGTGCTTTCTGAGCTACCGCCTGAAGCCCCAGAATAAGTTTTACAGGGGCCTTTTTTACGAGTAGGACGGGCGGTCTACTTTGCACACTGCCTTGCCCCCCTATCGCTGCTGCATGGCATGACTGGCGACCCAATGGGGCCCCTAGAATTGATGGTTAGCAGTTTTTATGCTTACCTGCTAATCACTACTTTTAAACTTTTCCTTGTTTAGACACAACATTACGTGTGTCTTTTTCCTGCTGCAACTGATGAAGCACGATCTTACAAAGTTGAGGTGAGGTTTAGACTAATCTCACCACTGCAGCCTTTTCATCATTTTTGCTGGTTTTAGTATATTTTAAGTCACGGTCGTGCTACTATCGCACCTTTTTACTCTCCACATGTTGATAAATTAGAAGTATCAAGCCATATTGATCACACCGTATATGACTGATAATGAGGTCATGGACACATTTAATGAATTGTTGCCTGATGTATGATGATTTATGCACAAATACTACATAAGGTTTTTTTCCCTATGTTTCCTTCAAAGGTTGGCTTCTCACCTGCGGATAATACTCCCGTAGAACCACTGTATGGTATGTAGTTGCCCACATTGCCATTAATTTGTAGATAGTTCTTCACACACGGTCCTGAGGAATCGCCACAGATCATTTGTGACTACCAGGCGAGAAACATGTCGACCACCTAGGAGTAGAGCGCATTTCCGACACATTGTAGCCAGATTGTCGCCTCTCCTATATTCTTTTTAATCAGGCTAGGGTCCTCCCTGAATAAAGTCATTTAGAGGAATCCCACCCCTGTTTTAATCTGCACACTTTACTTTGACATCTACACATACTAGGCCGCTTACACCCACGGCACCTATACGGCAAGGAACAAAAGATCTCCGCCAAAAAGCCCCTTTATGGGTGCCCGTCGGGTATTGCAGCGCCGACCCGACGAGGAGCAGGCCCATATGATGAAGCATGACACCTAGCTTGCCGGGTGTGTGAGGGCCCTAGTTCCGAAAGGAGGAATTCCCCATCACATAGTATTTCGGTCCAACCTTTCACCATACATCACCTTCATTTGTGTTCTATGACCCACTGAGGAACTCCGTACTCTAATTTTCACAGTTTACCTGGCTACAGGACATAAGATTTTACATGGACAAGATTCTGCAAGAAGATACCACTACACTTCGACCGTCTGGACACGCTGGACTTCGCTGGACCTCCCTTGGGCACGACTTCGTTTTCCCTTGCCGTCCCCAGTCTTGCCACTGTCCGTGATCCATACAGGCTCCGTGCAGGGCCCTGTGGACCTCATAGACAACAGAAGAATCTCCCTTGGGGTGAAGGAGTCACTCCCCTGCAAACGCAGGCACCATAACGCATCTGACCGGTTTGCTGAACCTGAGCTCCTGTGGACTCTGAAGGCTCCAGCAACACAGGAGGTGGGTTTCTGAAGGTCTCCGAGGTTAAGCTTCCCTCTCAGAGAGTTTTAGGCGGATATCCCTCGTGGGGACCGTATACCGTACTCCTGTGCACTGCGTTTATTTTCAGCTGCACATGCTTGTTGTCGTGCAACAATTCCGTGCATTGGGCCATTTGTAGCCCTGACCCCAGCGCACCTTTTCTGGACAGGACTCTGGCATCCTCGCACTCTGTGCCCTGCTAGCTGGTATCCTGTGAAACCGCCTGAGGTCCCCTCCCGACTCCTGTGCCTTTGGCCTGTGGGTCCACTTGAGGGTCAACTTTGCTTTATTTGGGCTCCCCTGGTTGCTCCAGGTCTGCCCTGACTCCCCTCGCTGTGGTGAGTCCCCTGGTCCTTGCTGGGCCAGATCGACACCGAATTTGACCATCTCTGTTGTTTGCCGCTGCCAAGGCTTGTTGGTGCTCCCGCCGGACATTGACCCCTCAGCACTCGACATCCTTCGTGGGACAGCTCACCTCCGGCTTCTGGTCATCCTAGACATCTCCGGGTCCTCGCAGCTGAAGAGTCAAGATCACCGTCAACACACCTGAAGTACCCAACATCGGTGGGCATTCGTCTACCGAGCTCCTGGTCACTCCAAAGTGACCCAGACTCTGTCCCCTCTGCTTTCAGGTTCTTCTCATCTAGAATCCACATTTGGATTCCACCGGACACTTTTCTTTCTTCCTGCAGCGGCATTTCCTTGTCGACATCCATAGAGAACGACGAGGGTTTCCGACGCCACTTCGACCTATGCACCCGGCTCCTCTGGGATAGGTAACTCTGGTACAAAGGTATCCACGGGTGGGGTGGCTCCCCAAACTCTTAAGTTCCAAGGGCTGTCTTCGCAATCTGCTGGGAAGGGTCCTTAATCTCTGATTTTCCAACCGCGACTTTCCCATTGAATTGTACGGAGCACGCAGTCGTGTTCCCACACTGCACCCTTCCTCCGTGGGGTCCCTACTCACTCACCTTGGGTGGTTCCTTGGGGTCCCAACGATTCTACACCTTCTAGACTAGGTCTAGTCCTGAGTCGTGGTTCTTATACCACTTATTTAGTATATGGTTTGGTCTCCCCCGGGAGCCCACTGTGTATTGTGCTACTTAAGTTTGATTCTTTGCAACTGTGTTATTTGATTTGTGTTCTATCCTCTTGTAGAGGATACTAGAGAGTGTTATATATAATAAATACATATTTTTATAACTGCTGTGTGGTTTCCCTTTCATTTAACCAATACTATAAGGTTACATTCTGGTAAAACAAGGTGCTTAACATTCCTTCAAGACTTAGCCTGAAGGCTGCTCTCCATAGCTACCACTAGGATAGCTTTCAATAAAGGTTATCTTTGACATAATCACCATAAGGGTTGTTTGGACTGGTACAAGGTGCTCACTTTAACTAGTGGACAGCATATACCAGGCCAACTTCTCACATTGGTGTGCAGCGGTTGGGATTCAAGTCTGCATTGTTTTACCAGATAAATCTTTTGTATTGATTAACTGAAAAACCACTAGTATCTAGGAACATATTATACTAGCTTAAGATAGTAAGTTCTACTGAACTTGGGGTTGGGTAAGTCAAGGGTCTAGCACATCCTTTCTCCAACCTAAGAGAGTTTAGTTCCCACTAGGTTAGGTAGGTGCCTACACCACACCTCACTTAGTATGTCTTCTACTGGGAATGCCACTGGTGGCATCCTGCCTACTAAATATGATAGCTTTGCATTCACTGAATTAAAAGCCATGTGTGTATCTAGGAAGCTGAAGACAGGGAGAAATGTCAACACTCAACGTCTCATAGATCCATTACTGCTAGATGACATTAGGAAGACTCCTGGGTCAGATGAGCAGGATAGAGTGGGTGGTACAGGGGAGGAGGATAGGTCAGGAGGGGACACCTTCTATGACCTAGAGTCCAACCCTGGACAGGAGGATCAAAATGATCCACCCCTGCATAACTCAGATCTCCAGGAAGAAGAAGAAGAGGAGGGTCAAGAGGACCATCCCTTTATTCTTCCAGGGAGAGTGCAGAGTTTACCAAGGAGATCTAGATCTCCCTCTGCTGAGTCAGATCATTCTAGACATTCTATAGGGACCTCTGTTTCTAGCAAGAGGGACAACTCTTATGACAGAGAGTGCCAATTACTAGAGCTTGAGAAAGCTAAGCTTAGGCTCAGGCAACAGCAATTAGCCCTGGATAAAGAGTCCCTAGAAGTCCAGAAGACTAGAAAGAAATTGGGACTAGAGTCCCATGGTGGCAGCTATTGTGTCCATAGGGTTAGGGAACACACCTTTGATCATAGGAACCTGAGCAAGATTGTCCCTCCCTTCCATGTAGGGGATGACATCCAGAAATGGATAACTGCTTTGGAGAGGGCCTGTAAAGTACAGAGGGTCCCTCAAGAGCAGTGGGCAGCTATCTTGTGGCTCTCCTTTGCTGACAAAGGTAGAGATAAGCTCCTCACTGTTAGAGAAGAGGATGCTGACAATTATTCAGTCCTGAAGAGTGCTCTCATTGAAGGGTTTGGCTTAACCACTGAACAGTACAGGATTAAGTTCAGAGACACCCAGAAGGCACAGACTCAGGACTGGGTAGACTTTGTTGATTGTGCCATTAAGGCTCTGGAAGGCTGGTTACTTGGTAGCAAGGTGAATGATTTTAAGGGATTGTACAACTTGATTATGAGGGAGCAGATCCTTAATAATTGCCAAAACCAGTTGTTGCATCAGTACCTGGTTGACTCTGATCTGACTTCTCCCCAAGAATTGGGAAAGAATGCAGATAAGTGGGTCAGAACCAGGGTGAAGCAGAAAACTCAGACCAATGGTGGTGACCAAAAGAAACCAGACTCTAAGAACTCAGATAAGGGTGGGGACAAACATAAAGATCAAAAGTCTTAATCAGGGCCCCAAAAACCTGCATCGGGGGGGAGTAACAATCCAACAAGGGAAAAGGTAAACGGAAACCGTGGTGTCATATCTGTAAAGAGAAAACCCATTGGACGAAAGATGCCAATTGTCCAAGGGCCAAGGATTCTACTCCTACCACCACTGCCCCTAAGGCAACTGCTTCCCCTAGCACAGTTCCAAGTGGTGGTACACAGAACAAGGGAATAGTGGGGTTAACCTTGGGCTCTGAGATGGGTTCTGGCCTAGTCAGAACTCCAGCTCAGGCTGTTCTAGTCTGTGATGGAGGCATGGATATTGCCTCCCTATTTGTTAGTCCCAGTAACCTGGGCAAATACAGACAACAGCCTTTGATAAATGGTAAGGAGGCCATGGCATACAGGGACACAGGAGCAAGTGTCACTATGGTGACAAAAGATCTTGTGGACCCTGACCAGATCATACTTCGGGAAATCTACCAAGTGACCAATGCTAGCAATGTCAGGACAGACCATTCCTTGGCAGTTGTCAATTTCACCTGGGGAGGGGTATCTGGCCCTAAAAAGGTTGTGGTAAGTTCAGACCTCCCTGTGGAATGCTTGTTGGGCAATGATTTGGAGACTTCAGCCTGGGCTGAAGTGGAACTCAGGACTAATGCAGCAATGTTGGGCATCACTGCAGATGTGTTTGCTGTGACCAGGTCAGAGGCCAAACAGAGAGCCACTGAACAGGCCCTGGATCCTGAAATGATGGACCAGGTGCCTTCCAAGAAGAGGAGCAGGAGGGGTAAGGCTGTGTCTTCCCCCCAGGCTCAGAGTGAGGGTCAGTCTTTTGAGGAAGATGACTCCAGCCCTGTGGAAGTAACTGTCTCAGATGAACTTGAACCTGATCAGGTTGAGTTTTCGGGGACAGGGGGACATTCTAGGGCAGATCTGAGCCAGGAGCAGCAAACCTGCCCCTCTCTTCAACCCCTCAGACAGCAAGCTGCTGCTGAGGCTGCAGGGACTGTCAGTGGGTCCCACAGGATCTATTGGGGTGAGGGACTTCTATATTCAGAGGGTAGAGACCCCAAGCCTTGTGCCACCAGGAGGTTGGTTATACCTCTGAAGTTTAGGGGCTTCCTACTCACCCTAGCACATGACATTCCCCTAGCAGGACACTTGTCCCTCACTTTCACTGCACTCATATGTCAGAGGACACAAAGGAGTTTTGTCGCTCCTGTATCCCTTGCCAAGCCAGTGGTAAGGCAGGTGGTACTACAAAGGCCCCCCTGATACCACTACCTGTGGTGGGGGTTCCCTTTGAAAGGGTTGGGATTGACATAATTGGTCCCTTGAACCCTCCAACAGCATCTGGACATTCTTACATCCTGGTGGTGGTAGACCATGCTACCAGCGATCCAGAAGCTATTCCCCTTAGGACCACCACAGTACCTTGGTGGCAAGGGCCCTCCTGGGGATTTTCTCCAGGGTGGGTTTTCCTAAGGAGGTCTTAACAGACATAGGTACAAACTTTATGTCTAGTTACATAACTGCAATGTGGAAAGAGTGTGGAGTAAACTACAAGTTTACCACACCCTATCATCCTCAATGCAATGGGTTGGTTGAAAGGTTCAACAAAACCCTAAAGGGCATGATAATGGGGCTCCCAGAAAAGCTCAGGCGAAAATGGGATGTTCTGTTGCCCTGCCTTCTCTTTGCCTACAGAGCGGTACCACAGAAGGGGGTTGGCTACAGCCCTTTTGAACTTTTGTTTGGTCACCCAGTTAGGAGTCCATTGTGTCTAGTGAAGGAGGGATGGGAGATACTTCTCAAACCTCCTAAACAGGATATTGTGGACTATGTACTTGGTCTCCGCTCCAGGATTGCTGAGTATATGAAGAAGGCATCCAAAAACCTTGAGGCTAGCCAGGAATTGCAAGAGGCCTGGCATGACCAAAAGGCTGTCTTGACTGTTTACCAGCCAGGACAGAAGGTGTGGGTGTTGGAGCCTGTGGCCCCAGCAGCTCTCCAAGACAGATGGAGTGGGCCCCACACTATACTTGAGCAAAAGGGAGAAGTCACCTACTTGGTGGACATTGGAACTCCCAGGAGCCCCCACAGGGTGCTCCATGTGAACAGGCTCAAACCTTATGTTGACAGGGCAGACATGGGCTTGCTCATGGCTACTGATGAGGGACAGGAGGAAGAGAGTGACCCACTCCCTGACCTCCTCTCACAGAACCCTGATGATGGCTCAGTGGATGGTTTAGCTTTGGCAAGCAGCCTCACTGAGCAGCAACAGTCTGATTGCAGGAAGGTCCTCAATCAGTTTAGGAACATGTTCTCACTGACTCCAAATCAGACCACCTGGTGTACCCATGAAGTAGACACAGGTGAAAACCTACCTGTGAAGAACATAATTTACAGGCAACCTGACCATGTCAGGGACTGCATCAGGACTGAGGTCCAGAAGATGCTGGAATTGGGAGTCATTGAGCCCTCAACTAGTCCTTGGGCTAGTCCAGTGGTCCTGGTACCTAAACCTCACACCAAAGATGGTAAGAGAGAGATGAGGTTTTGTGTTGACTACAGAGGACTCAATGCAGTCACTAGGACTGATGCTCATCCTATTCCAAGGGCAGATGAACTCATAGATACTTTGGCCTCAGCCAAGTTTCTGAGTACTTTTGACCTTACTGCTGGTTACTGGCAAATCAGACTAGCTGAGGATGCCAAGCCAAAAACAGCATTCTCAACCCCTAGTGGGCATTACCAATTTGTGGTGATGCCTTTTGGCTTGAAGAATGCTCCTGCCACATTTCAGAGGTTGGTGAACAAAGTTCTCACAGGCCTGGAAGACTATAGTGCAGCTTATCTAGATGATATTGCTGTCTTTAGCTCCACCTCGGAGGATCACCTGGTCCACCTGAGAAATGTTTTGGAGGCCTTGCAAAAGGCAGGCCTCACTATCAAGGCTACTAAGTGCCAGATAGGGCAGAGTCAGGTTGTATACCTGGGCCACCTTGTGGGTGGAGGCCAGGTTCAACCATTGCAGAGCAAAATCCAGACCATCATGGAATGGGTTGCTCAAACTACCCAGACTCAGGTTAGAGCTTTCTTGGGCCTGACTGGGTACTACAGAAGATTTGTAAAGGACTATGGGTCCATAGCGACTCCCTTCAATGATCTTACATCAAAGAGAATGCCCAAGAAAGTTCAGTGGACAGTTAGCTGTCAAAAGGCATTTGATGACCTCAAGCAGGCCATGTGCACTGCTCCCATTCTGCAAAGTCCTGACTATTCCAAACAATTTATTGTTCAAACTGATGCATCTGAGTTGGAGGTAGGGGCTGTGTTATCACAATTAAATGCAGAGGGTCAGGATTAGCCAGTAGCTTTTATTAGCAGAAGGCTGACCCCCAGAGTGAAACGTTGATCAGCTATTGAGAGGGAAGCCTTTGCTGTGGTTTGGGCTCTGAAAAAGTTGAGGCCATACTTGTTTGGAACTCACTTAATTGTTCAGACTGACCACAAGCCCCTCTTGTGGCTAAAACAGATGAAGGGGGAAAACCCCAAACTTTTGAGGTGGTCCATTTCCCTACAGGGGATGGACTATACAGTGGAACATATACCTGGGAGTAACCATGCCAATGCAGATGGACTCTCCAGATATTTCCACTTAGAACATGAAGACTCAACTGGGCAAGGTTAGTCTCATCTCCTTTCGTTTGGGCGGGGTTGTGTAGGAAAGTAGGATCTGCTTCTTATGGTTACCCCCACTTTTTGCTTTTTGCACCCACTGTTTTGACTAGTCTGGCTGGGATCCTGCTATTCAGGACCCCAGCCTATCTGCTTTCTCCCTTAAATTGATATGTATGTACTTTGGTACAACTCCAGATTTGATACTGGGGTACCCTTGTCAGTCCCTAGTGTATGGTACACATGTACCCAGGGCATAGGTACCCCGGAGGCCTCCCATGGGCTGAAGCATGTATTATGCCACCCCTGAGAGGCCATGCAAAATGGAACCCTAGGTCTACTACTGCAGCCTGGGTAAGATGGTGCTTGCACCACTTACCTTAGATATAGGTTCACTATATCTATATATATCACTACACTTAAAACTTTGTAAGTCACCCCTATAGCAGGCCTTAACAATCCTGAAGGCAGGGTGCTGGGTTTTACGTGAGAGGGTGCTCCTGCATGAGCAGGGCCCCTCTGCAGTCTTCAGAGACCATTCTCCCGGGCTGTACGTGATACTACCAGACATATAGGTAGAGGTACATTTTAACCTCGTGGTAAATGCTATCTCGAAAACGACTGCAACGAAGTATGTCGTGTTTGATGTGAAACACCTTGGAATCATACCTCCACACCAGTAACTGGTGTGGGAGATATGATTCCTCCCCTCAGAACCAAGGTTCTGGGGGTACCTAAGTCTACCAGTGCCAACTTTCTTGAGCCTTACAGCACAAAATGGATGCTGCCAGCCACAGACACGAGTCTGCCCTCCTGCTGCTGAGCCAAGCTTGAGCAGGGGAAGGCAGCACAATAGGCATCCTGTCACAGGGAGGTGGGACCACCTCCTAGACAGGATTTAGTGTATTGGGCCTGGGTGGGTGCACGGTTTCCGTGCCAGAAAGTCTGGCTCAGGGGCAAATTTAGTGCCCCTGTGCATAGTCCAGCTCAAACCACTTCTGGGAGTCATTTGCTCCTGCTCTGGCGCGAAACTTGACAAAGGACATGGGTGTAGCCACCCCTCTGTCCTGCCCCTCCCCTAGGAGGGTGCCTAGAATCTGTCCAACCCTTTCCCGTGGGTATAAAATGGGTTACCTGGCTACAGGACATTAGATTTTACGTGGACAAGATTCTGCAAGAAGATACCACTACACTTCGACAGTCTGGACACGCTGGACTTCGCTGGGCCTCCCTTGGGCACGACTTGGTCTTCCCTTGCCGTCCCCAGTCTCGCCACTGTCCGTGATCCATACAGGCTCCATGCAGGACCCTGGGGACTTCCAAGACAACAGAAGAATCTCCCTTGGGGTGAAGGAGTCACTCCCCTGCAAACGCAGGCACCGTAATGCATCTGACTGGTTTGCTGATCCTGAGCTCCTGTGGACTCCGAAGGCTCCAGCAACAGAGGAGGTGAGTTTCTGAAGGTCCCTGAGGTTGAGCTGCCCTCTCACTGAGCTTGAGGCGGATATCCCTCGTGGAGACCGTATACCCATACTCCTGTGCACTGCGTTTATTTGCAGCTGCACATGCTTGTTTTCGTGCAACAATTCAGTGCATTGGGCCATTTGTAGCCCTAACCCCAGCGCACCTTTTCTGGAAAGGACTCCAGCATCCTCACACTCTGTGCCCTGCTAGCTGGTATCCTGTGAAACTGCCTGAGGTCCCCTCACGACTCCTGTGCCTTCGGTCTGTGGGTCCACTTGAGGGTCAATTTTGCTTGATTTGGGCTTCCCTGGTTGCTCCAGGCCTGCCCTGACTCCCCTCACTGTGGTTAGTCCCCTGGTCCTTGCTGGGCCAGATCGACACCAAATTTGACCATCTCCATTGTTTGCCGCTGCCAAGGCTTGTTGGTGCTCTCGCCACACACCGACCCCTCAGCACTAGACATTCTTCATGGAACAGCTAGCCTCTGGCTCCTGGTCATCCTAGACATCTCCGGGTCCTCGCAGCTGAAGAGTCAAGATCACTGTCAACACACCTGAAGTACCCGACATCTGTGGGCATTCGTCTACCTAGCCCCTGGTCACTCCAAAGTGACCCAGACTCTGTCCCCTCTGCTTTCAGGTTCTTCTCGTATAGAATCCACGTTTGGATACCACTGGACACTTTTCTTTCTTCCCGCAGCAGCATTTCCTTGTTGACATCCATAGAGAACGACGAGGGTTTACGACGCCACTTCGCACCTATGCACCCGGCTCCTCTGGGATAGGTAACTCTGGTACAAAGGTATCCACAGGTGGGGTGGCTCCCCAAACTCTAAAGTTCCAAGGGCTGTCTTCGTAATCTGCTGGGAAGGGTCCTTAATCTCTGATTTTCCAACCGCAACTTTCCCATTGAATTGTACAGAGCACGCGGTCGTGTTCCCACGCTGCACCCGTCCTCCGTGGGGTCCCTACTCACTCACCTTGGGTGGTTCCTTGTGGTCCCAGCGATTCTACACCTTTTAGACTAGGTCTAGTCCTGAGTCGTGGTTTTTATACCACTTATTTAGTATATGGTTTGGTCTCCCCCGGGAGCCCACTGTGTATTGTGCTACTTACGTTTGATTCTTTTCAACTGTGTTATTTGATTTGTGTTCTATCCTCTTTAGAGGATACTAGAGAGTGTTATAGATAATAAATACATATTTTTATAACTGCTGTGTGGTTTCCCTTTCATTTAACCAATACTATAAGGTTACATTCTGGTAAAACAAGGTGCTTAACATTCCTTCAAGACTTAGCCTGAAGGCTGCTCTACATAGCTACCACTGGGATAGCTTTCAATAAAGGTTATCTTTCACCTAATCACCATAAGGGTTGTTTGGACTGGTACAAGGTGCCCACTTTAACTAGTGGACAGCATATACCAGGCCAACTTCTCACACACTAGATTCAAGCTAGCCTGGCTGATGAAGGGTGATGCCCTGAATCTGGTCCCAGGATGCTTGTTTCCGGTCCAGGGAGGACCTGGCTTGGCAGTTCGGGCTGGACTGTTCCCATAAGGAACAGGGTCAGGACTGATTTGCATATGGCTGGGTCCAAACTGGGGTGGTGTGGTGAGCAAAAGAATGATGGATTAAACCCAGATCCTTGTGACTGGGGTGAATGTTTGCATTGCCCAGCATTCCGTCCATCAATTGTTTCTTTTGCATAACTCAGGATAATGATTGGCATACTCAACTATGACTAAAACGTACTGGAATCGTTTTGTGAGGTGTGGTAAGGGTCCTATAAGATCCATTCCTACCCTGCCAAAGGGTTCCCCAATAATAGGTAAGGGTTGTAGAGTCACTTTGGGAAGCTGATAAGGATTTTTCCTTTGACAGATGTCACACTCTTGGCAATAATGTTTGGTTTGAGCATATATGCTGGGCCACAAGAAGTTCTGTAGGATAGACTGGCCAGTCTTTTCTGCCCCACAATGCCCAGCTAACCGGTACAAAGAATAAAACCTGATCGCTAAAATAAAAAGGAACTAACAATTGAGGATTATCGCCCTCTTTGCCTACTCAATATAAAAGGCCCTTTTGAATTATGAAGCGGGGATAGACAATGGTAGTGGAATCCTGAGTATCCTTGGCGGTTTGCCAGGCAGTCTGGAGTGATTTGTCATTCAACTGGGCCAGCCTGAAACATTTGTCTAATGCCCAGGGTTCAGGTGTAAGAAGAATGTTATGTATAGGGGTAACCTCCTCCATTGTTTTGGCTCTGGGCATGTTTCATTTTTGTGAGGTTCTCAATTAACAAGTCAAGGAAATAAAGATTATCTGTATATAGTAAGATTTTCTTAGGGGGGTAAGGGAGCACCCTGACTTTAACTTTGCTTTCCTGTCCTGTAGCATTTGTAAGGGTTAATCGAGCTACGGGATAGACTTTAGTGTCTCCATGTACACAGCGTATCCCCACGATTTTGTTAGGTACTATCTTGGAGGGAAAGACTTAGGGCCTGATTACGGGTTTGGCAGTCCGACCGCCCAAGATCTGCGTCTGCATCATCCACACCACTGCTGTATCCGCACCCATTCTACTGCCGTATTACGAGCTGTGCAGTCTGAAACCCAGACCGGCGGTCCACCTAGCAGTCTTGTGGCAGTCTAAAATTTAGAGGGTGAGTTGAGAGACACCGCCAGGACTGTGGTCCAACTGCCGAGCGTATTACAACTACACAGTCGTAATGGCGGTCTCCCTGTGGTGCCCAATAAACGGCAGTTCCCAAAGGCGGTATACCGCTGCAGTACACGCCCAAATAAAATAACACAACACTGACCATTGGATGGATTTAAAAACTGCACACCTGATGTGCTTTGGCAAGTGGACATGCCTGCAAATCATACTATAAAACACACCCCATCCCTGACCACACTCCTTTGCTCCACAACTGCAGCACAGCAAGACAGACAGCCATTTACTGCACTTTTTAGATACAGCACTCTCTTTTCAGCTTCACATGTAGCACTCTCCATCACCTGCAAATATTGTTTTTTGGCACTATTGTACCATTTGTCCGTAATTGATTTTCACTCATCTACCCACTATTTATTGATATTTTCACCATACCAGCCAAGAAAAAAAACGCCTTCACTGAGAAAAAGTTGATCGTCATGGTGGATGAAATCATTGAAGTAGAGCCCCAACTTTTTGGAGCCCAAATTCAGCACACTCCTCAGACTAGGAAAGCGGAAATGAGGGCCAGGATAGTCAACAGAGTGAATGCTGTTGGTATCACCCTGCGCACAAAGGTAGACATCAGGAAGAGGAGGAACGACCTCAGGCAGAAGGTGCATGGCAAGTACAGCAACCACTACCTGGAGGCAGAGAGGACTGGCAGTTGCCCTCCCTGCGCACCATTACAACTCTTACCCTGAGAGGAGAAGGTCTTGGCCATCCTGCATACTAAGGAATTGTCAGGAATACCTGGGGGACTGGACTCTTGTAAGTTACACTTCAAGAACTGCCACAAAATTACAATGTCCTGTTTGCTAACAACTCTCCCTTTGCTATCGTCTTGTCCATCTACTTACATACCATGTAACATAGAAAGTATCTGAGATGTTTGTTTGTCTGTGGTAATGAGCATTGGTGCATATGACACCACATGCTTACAAATCCTTTGCCTGCCACATGTTGCAATGCTCTCTGTAAGCGCATCATCATCAAAATAACAAACCAGGACCCACGACATGTGTCAATATGGAAACGTATGGTCCGTTTCAAAAGAATGTTGTCAACAGCTATGGTATACGTATAGTTCGTCAAGTGTAGCAAATATGACATAGAACTGACTACAGCTACCAGGAGGCCTTGTCACCCCAACTCCAAACAAGATGCTACACTCCTTTGCTCCTTTCTCACCTGTTGGCCACCTCTCTAATGAGCTAGACTACTCATGCAGCTTAGCAACTCTTAAGTCTTGTTAAATTGACATTGAACTGACTACAACTACCAGGAGGCCTTTGCAGTCCAACTCCAAACAAAATGCTGCACTCCTTTACCACTTTCTCACCTGTAGGCCATCTCACTGCTGAGCTACACTTGTCATGAAATGTGTAAAGTACAGACAATGTTCATCACAAATACACATCTGAACACTTTGCTTGATGGTTTCCGAGACACATCAACTCAAACTACTGATAGCCCATGTTACGCCATTACAACGGAGTACCCCTAAAATATGTCGGCCATTAAAGACACACATCTCATTTGTAATGCCAAGTGACCCCTTGACTATAGACTCATAACAGGATGAAGAATGCACCTCATACAACCAAGCTGTCTTTTTGTCAGAATTCAACATAAATAGGCTTTAGAATAGACAAACATGATATGACTACACTGTGTGTGTAGCTGAGTGTTGGAGATGTCACGTCTATCCCTAAACCCAAAATAACATATAGCGTCACATCCAATGTGATAAAATCAGATACATAGATCGAATTTCACCTAATGCCTAGTAACCAAATACAACTCCTTCAAAATTGCTGACTGAAATAATTACAAACTTATTTTGCCCTTCCTAAGTCCACAATTAACCTGACACAAACAACGTGGCTGTAAATGCCTCAATTCTACAACTGACTATGTTTCTCATTTCTCAACAGTGGAATCCACCACTGCATCTCAGCAGAGGCAGGCAAGCCAACAGAGTCCCTCTCCACCCCAGGAAGAAGAGGCCCTCAGTCATGACAATGCCCCTGAAGTGGTGGACGTCGACAACCATCCTGGCCCATCTCGTCAGCCTGGGCAGACGCCAACAGTTGGGCTCACTGTGCCCACACCTCCCACCACAGCGGCAACAACACAGCTAACTGCTGGCTCCACAACCAGTGCATCTAGCACAGTCAGTTCTATCACGTGCCCTCCAAGTCCTGGACTCTCAGATGGCCACCACCACCCCAGTCAGTGAGGAGCCAGGACCCAGTGGGAGGGTACAACTCTGCCTAGGGCACAGGGCAGTGGGGCTAGCCATTGTGGGAAAGCAAATGTGGGGCCCCAGAGTTAGCCCTCTTAGGGTACGGACACCGAGGCTGCCATCACACAAGTCCTTGGACTCTAACAGGACTTCCTCAGTGTGTTGGGAAAGGTCGTCACAGAGGTGGGGGAAATGAAGGAGCTGCATGAATCCACATACCAGGAGGTTTCCGGAATACAGATCAAGGTGGTCGGCATCTGCACTGAGTTTGCGAGCCTATGCACTGAGATAGCTGGGGTCCGCACCAAGGTGGCTGGCCTCCGTACTGAGGGACAGCAATACCACCCTCTGCAGGGCTTTTCCTCCTGCATCTCCCCCTTCCTGTGGTCCTAGTACTTTCAGAGTATCAACATCTGTTGCAGCCACAGGAAGGGAGGCCTTGACAGAGGTGGATACGCCTGTAGTGCACCTGGATCTTCAGCTCCAGATTCCCCTTCTGTCAAAAACAGGGGACATCCCACAGAGAATCAGGAGCCAAGGTTGCCTGGGTTGCCAAGACCACCACCACCGCCAGAAAGACACCTCAACTATAATGTCTTGCAGTGTGTGCCACACAATCACTTTGTTGACTGTTCCTGCCCACTTTTCCCTGTCTGATGTGAGGAGTATGTTGGGCTTTGGACTCCAGAACTAATGGACTCTACTCCAATGCTTTCATCCACCATGGCTGAATCTCTCATTTAGTGTATTTTTTCGCCACTCATTACATTTCAGTTTATTACTTTGGTCTGTTCACTCAATAAAAAGCACACGTCACCAAAGCCTTGTCTCCTGTTGTCATTCTCACATATGACAGTGTGAAAGTATAACAATGTGAATTTTAAAAAGTCAAAATCAGGGAATACTAATAGCAACGATATGTTGTCTGTTAAAAAAGGAAGACATCTGGAACAGTACTTTGTCACAACAAGGAATACATACAAGTGTCTGGGCTTACCTCATCTTTATTACATTGGTCAAATCATTGGCTGACATTATGTCAGACACAAACAAAAAACACATGGCTCTGTTATACAGGGTCAATGATCCCATCATCATTTGTAGAGTCACAGAACATGGTAGATGGGGGCACATCTGATAATATCCCACACAATAGGCAACAACAGATTAGGTCTACATCATCAGCTAGAGTCATGTTTATTACCTCACAAAATGAACACTACATCAAATAATTTAGTACACATACACATGTCCATACCACCATTTCTGACCTCAGGGTCTTTTCAATCCAGTGTTGCTTGTATCCGGTGGAATGTCACAAACAAATGTCAGTGATGTGCTACAAGCACTTTGATCAAACAATGAGGAAACACAGTAACACCTACATACAGTTCATAGTCAATGAGGAATCAGACAATGTGAAGGCAGGATAGCATGAATTGGTCACAACACAACAATTTGAAGGATCACATGCTAGCACACATATAGCATTAGAACCAACACAACACAAGAAAAAAGTCCAATGGAAGTCAGGTAACCTCCATCCTATTGCTGTGCAAGCTGTCTTGGTACCGGCTTTGTGCACCCAAACTATGTGGCACACATTCCCAGCAATAATCCATGTCCACTTCGTACGGCTGAACAGCAACTTATACCTACTCATGTCACAACACTAAAATGTTCAAATAAAGATGACATGGTGAAGATACCTAAAACAGACCAACAGAGAGATTAGATGTGCAAACATACACATGACATATATCACATTGGCTACTTCTAGAGAACACAGTCCTAAACTACATATACATCTGCATAAAGATACACTACCAAAACATACACCTTTCCCAAGATGTTTTCAGACCTAAATAGTCAGATTTACTAGCTTAAAAATCAGCCTGAGGTCATCACTACAAGATTGTCTAGACTGTTATTTCATCAGATCTCACACCATTCTTACACTCATAAGAAGTAGGTCTGGATGAGATCCTGACGCAAATCAGCTCCTTCGTCTTTGCCACTATCATCATCTTCATTTGGCATTTCAGGATTCTCACCTGGTGGGTCTTCATGGACTGCATCATCTGTGATGTAAGAGATGCTTTGTTGCAAGGTCAATGTTGTGTATAATGCAGCAGGCCACAATGATTTGACATACCTTACCGGGTGAGTAGAGGAGGGCTCCCCCACTCCTGTCCAGGAATCTGAATCTGGCTTTCAGGAGCCCAAAAGCCCGCTCCACTGGCTGCTGTGTTTTTCCATGGGCCTCATAGCAGCGGACTTCCCCTGGCATTGTAGGATTCCTCAGCAGGGCCAACAACCATGGCCTGTTGGGATACGCTGAGTCTCTGTGTTCACCCAGGACAAGAAAAGGGGCACAAGCAAAGGGGTCAGTATAGCCAGGTGTCTTTTATTTAATAGGAAGCACCAATCTCTAGCACTGTCCTTAGGGTTTTTGTGTGGACAAATCAATCAGTCAGAGAAAACAAAAGAAAGGGGCAGGGAACTTAACCAAAAGTCCACAGTGTTTGTTGGGACATCCTTTTTCTGGTCCTCTCTTTCAGGATGTAAGGGGCTTGCTCTCTCGTCCAGGTCCCACTGGTCAGACACACATTCCCTCAAAACAAAAGAAAACATATATAGCAACGTAGGGGTGATGTTGAGATTTCGCTCTAGGTTTCACCACCACCTAGGCACCCCAGTGATTGTGCTCTTGTGTCTGTGCTGTGCTCTAGCAGTAAAGTGAGGGAGTGTCGCTCTTACTCGCCCCACCCCACCACATCTCTATGGAGAAATATTGCGAAAAGGGCACTTGCCTGAGGCCACAGCCCTCCGGGTTCGTGGCAGAGGGAGTCACAGTGTCCTCGTTCCCCTCGGGACGACTGAACTGGACAGCAGTGCCTCTAGGCGGTTTCCCCTCCCTCTCTCAGATGTTGGGTGCGGCGTCTTCTGGCTCCCTTTGTGGTTTCCCCACCCTGCTTCTGTTGGGTTGTTCCTCCGCTAGTATCTCACTGTCCTCTGATGGGTTCTCCGCTTCGTTCTCATGGTCCGCGTCTTCCTCCTCCAACACTCCTTGTTCCTGGAGCGTTTCTATGAACGGGGCGGTCACGTGCTCCCACACTGCTGGACCGACCCCCTCACCGTCTTGCAGGCAGTTCACAGTGGCCATCTTGAAAATCCTGCTCGGACAGGATGTGGGATTACACTGCCCCTCCACAGAGTATGGGTGTTCAAGCCATACCGAAACCGGGCATTAAGACAGGAAGTCCACATTCCCTTGGTATTTGCCAGGTGTATGAAAAGCCTCAAACGAGAAAGGTTGCAAGGACAAAAACCAATGAATAATTTTTTGATTCGTGTCCTTATCAGTGGCGAACCATGTTAAAGGAGCATGGTCTGTCACTAGGAAGAAGGTACGGCCAATAGGTAATACTGGAGTGCCTCCATGGCCCACTTAATGGCCAGGCATTCCTTCTCCATTGTTGCATAGTGCCTTTCTCGGGGAAACAGTTTACGGCTCAGGTACAGGATGGGCCAAGATACAAGATACTGTGACAGTACGGCCCCTATTCCCCGGTCTGAGGCATTTGTTTGTAAAATAAAGGGTTTTGCGAAGTCTGGACACATCAATACAGGAGCATTGCATAGAAGGGATTTTAGGGTCAGAAAACTGTTTTCTTGGGGCTCAGTCCATCCTATTCTGGTGTCTGGGTGGCGTTGGGTTAAGAAATCCGTAAGTGGGCTGGCTATGTCTGAGAACTGAGGTATGAATCTCCGGCAGTAACCTACAAGACCAAGGAATGCCCGTATTTCTGTTTTGGTTTTGGATCGAGGAATATTTTGCACCGCCTCTAGTTTGGTATTCTGGGGCTGTATCATTCCTGCACATATGAAGTATCCTAGATATTCAATCCGATAGGTGGCTAGGGTGGTTTTCTTTGGGTTCAGTGTAAGCCCTGCTTGGTATAAAGAGGAAAGACCTGACTCAAATGTTGTTTATGCGTTTCCCAGTCAGGACTGTATGCAACTATATCATCGAGATAAGCCACAGCTTATTGCTGATGCGGCTTTAATAGGATATCCATTCATCATTGAAAGGAGGCGGGAGCGCCATGGAGACCAAAGGGCATGACCTTAAAGTGATATAAACCTGAGAGTGTTGAAAAGGCTGTCTTTTCCTTGGCTGAGGGGTATCTGCCAGTACCCTTTCGTGAGATCGATGGTGGACATTACCCTTGCTCCCCCCAGTCTTTCCATCAGTTCATCCACCCGGGGCTATCAAACTTGGAGTGGCCGTTTAGTTGGTGGAAGTCTATGCAAAACCTAAGGCTACTGTCGGGTTTGGGGAAGATCACTACCGGTGAACACCAGCTACTCTGGGAGGGTTCAATAATGCCAGCTTGTAATATGGCTTCTACTTCTTGTTGTACGGCCTGTCGCCTGGCGGCGGGGATTCGGTAGGGTCTTAGTTTTATTACCTTCCCTGCTTCTGTTTTGATGTTGTGTGTGACCAAAGAGGTAAGCCCAGGTCTACTAGAACTCAGTCCAGGGAAAATGTCTAGTAGGTCATAAAGTTGCCGCTTTTGGGGGGATGTGAGACTTCCGCCGACATGGTGCCTTTCTAGTGGTGTCTCGTTAAGGGGTGGTAAAGGGATCTCGAGGGGTTTTGTAAGGGTAATGTGGTTAATAGTTGTTGGGGGGTCTTCTTTTGGTGGGTAGGAACCTCCCATTTTTTAGTAAGTTCATATGGTATATTTGTCCACTACGTCCTTTATGAGGAACAACCACTCTATATGTAACAGGTGTTACTTTTTCCCTTACTACATAAGGTCCCTGCCACGTTGCCAAGAGCTTTTTTTCGGAGGATGGTTGAAGGATCAGTACTTTGTCTCCTACCACCAAGTTCTGCAACTTGGTGTCTCGGTCATAGTATGTCTTTCGTTTCTGTTGAGCTCTCTCTCAATATTCTGATGTACTTCGACCCAAAGTGTAGACAGGGTTCTCTTTAGCGAGGTGGTGTATTTTAACAGAGGTTTTCCCTCATCCTCCTCCTCACTCCATTTCTCTGCAGCCATGTCCAGGAGAGTACGGGCTTTCTACTGAACAGGAGTTCTAAGGGACTAAACCCGGTTGACCTTTGCTCATGGGTTCTGATTGCAAATAGAACAAGGGGAAGTTTACGGTCCCAGTCCTACCCGGTCTCGGTTACGGTTTTCTTTCGGATTGTTTTTATAGTCCTGTTATACCGATCCACCAAACCGTCTGACTGCGGGTGATACACAGCAGTCCCGATCTGGCGAACACCAAGGAGTTTGCATACTTCCTTCATTAACCGGGACATAAAGGGGGTCCCTTGATCAGTCGACAGTTCTCATGGGAAGCCTACTCGGGGAAACAAGAGACCATAGCCTGGGTTACGGCAAGGGTGGTTGTGCTGGTGAAGGGGATGGCCTCAGGATAATGAGTGGCATAGTCTACCAGAACTAGTATGTACTGGTGTCCTCGTGCTGAGGGCAACAGGGGTCCTACCAAGTCCATAACCACCCTCTTGAAGGGGACATCAATAATGGGTAGCAGGTACAGAGGTGCCTTCTTCTCGGTTGAGGGGTTCAACAGTTGACACCTGGTACACAAGGCACAGAACCTAGCTACCTCCTTAGAGCCCTGGCCAATAAAATTTCTATAGCAGGTATTTAAGGGTGTGTTCCTGTCCACAGTGTCAACCCCCAGTTTGACTATGAGCAAGGTGTATGGCCTGTTACCTAAATGCTTGAGGAACAAGCAATTGTTCTAAAAGGTGCTTCATACCCCCGCTGATCCTAAAAAGGAGACCCACTCTTAATACAGAAGTAAGGGCCTACCTTATCGGGGTCTTCATCTTCTGCCTGCCTCCATGCGTTCACCAAAGTACTGTCTTCTTTTTGTGCCGCTCTGAAGCTCCGGGATGGTATATGTCCATCTTCTGGGGAGGAAAGAAAACAGGTGAGAGAGGGTTGGGAGGACACCCTATATTGCTCTCGCTCTCTTTTCTCTGCCCTGGTCTTCGGTGTTTCTGTCTGTGTGCTTTGTATATCCGTCAAGCAAAAAGGGGCTTCTTTTAGCCACTACGAGTCAGGGTCTTCCCTCGCCAAGTCCACTAAGTATTTGTCAAAGTGTGAGAGATCAGTACCAAGGTGCACCTTCTCTGATAGTACTGGCACTACTCCTACCTTCCGCACTTGAGGGTCCCCGTCTCTCTCTAGTAGGACCTCCGCTAGGGGATATGAGCGTATGCCCCCATGGATACATGAGATTTGTATAATTTCTTCGTTCAGTATCTGATTAGAGGGTACTAGTTCCTTACAAACAATGCTGTGGTGACAACCGGTGTCCAGTAAGGCCTCTACAGGTCTGCCATTCTGGCATATGGATTTTCTATACCGTCCCTGAGTCTCTCCGTTAATCAATACCCTGCTCCGGGACAGCCCCAATTCCATGGGTTCTGTTCCATCGCTCTTAAGGGGGCAGTTCCTGGTGAGGTGAACCCATTCCGTGCAGTGGAAGCACAGTGGGCCTGTTTGCGAAGGGGTGATGTTGAGATAACGCTCTAGGTTTTACCACCACCTAGGCACCCCGGTGATTGTGCTCCTGTGTTCTGTGCTGTGCTCTAGCAGTAAAGTGAGGGAGTGTCGCTCTTACTCTCCCCACCCCACCTCCTCCCTATGGATAAATATTGCAAAAGGGGCACTTGCCTGAGGCCACGGCCCTCGAGGGTTGCGGCAGAGGGAGTCACAGTGTCCTCTTTCCCCTCGGGATGACTGGATTGGACAGCAGTGCCTCTAGGAGGTTTCCCCTCCCTCTCTCGGATGTTGGTTGCGGCGTCTTATGGCTCGCTTCGTGGCTTTCCGATGCTGCTTCTGCTGGGCGATTCCTCCGCTGGTATCTCGCTGTCATCTGATGGGTTCTCCGCTTCGTTCGTGTGCTCCGCGACTTTCCTTCTCCGACACTCCTTGTTCCTGGAATGTTTCTATGAACGGGGCGGTCACGTGCTCCCGCACTGCTGGACTGACACCCTCACCATCTTGCAGGCAGTTCACGGCAGCAATCTTGAAAATCCTGCTCGTACAGGATGCGGGATTACAATCTCCTAGATGGGAAAAACATAGAAGGGCAGCATGCAATGACACACATCAAATCATACTACCTCACTTTTCACAAAACAGAGCTCAAATACATCAGGCTTACCTACAAGCCAGGCCCTCTCCGGTAGTAGCTGTGACATCAACTGAGGTATGGTGCTGTTCCACAGTACAAAGCCATAATGTGCAGATCCTGGGAAGCGGGCACAGATGTTTGAGATGTACAACAAAACAACTTGCACGTTGATAGAATGGAAATGCTTCCTGTTCCGGTAAACTTGCTCCCTGTTGCGTGGTGGTACCAAATCCATGGAAATAAGTCTTCACAGTGGCTAAATCGTCATGTCTGGGGAACTGGATGTAGCTGCCCACGTGTTTCAACATTGCTGTAAGCACCTGTTGGAGGCTGGCTTAGCATATGGTGCATACTTATTTAAGTTAAGCACCTTGCACTAATCCAGACAACAATTATGGTGATTTTAGTGTTCTTAGACAACCTTAGAAAACTCTCTAAGTGGTAGCTGTGGAGAGTCGCCTTCAGGCTTAGTCCAGGAGGAATGTTACGCAGCTTGTTTTACCAGATCTAATCATGTAGTGTAGGTTAAACGAAAAAGAACCACACAGTGTAGTTATAAAAATATGTCTATTTATTACACAACACTCCTTAACACATTGGCATATCTCCTACCCCGGAGATATCAACACAAATACACAACAATACTTCAATTGTGGGGGGGCGTGGCCAGCAATATTGCCGGGTAGCCGCGTCTGTTCAGAGCTCCAGCAGCCCACACATTATCCTGTTCATAATCCTGCTCTTCAGTCACCATCAAACATAGACGAGTGACTCCCCTGACAGAGGAAAACTCAGTGGCAGCAGTAAGGCTACTGAGAACCAGATCCAGGCTCGGGAGATTCCTGAAAACTAAGCAGTATCAAGAAGGAAGCAGTGCGTGGAGGCCTAAGATGGCGATGTCTCTTGGCCTAAGGAAAACTGAGGTGGAGAAGTGAACAAGGGGGGTCGACGTCTGGGTGGGCTCCCCCCATCGTGACAAACCTGCTGCGTGTGGAGGTGGTGGAGTCTTCCGTCAGGTGATCGGGCGCTCATGAGACACGGCTACCCCGCTGACACGACCACCGGAGGAAGCGGCAGAGCCTTCGCAGGTCACGCAGGTGAGAGAGGCTGCACGGCCGTGCGAGACCCAGACCTGTGGCACTCTGACGAGGGCACCGCTGCCATAGGGGGCTGACATGGTAGCGGAGACTGGAAAGGTGACCCATACCCGGACGGGAGGAAACCAGAGCGAGGGAGGAGCTCTGACACGTCTGGGGCCCGGCGAGGAAGGCTGGGCCCGGCAACAGTGGTGGCCTGGAGACAATAAACGTAGCTGGGGGGTCCCGGATGGTGTTGGACCACAAGGGAAAGAGGAAGAGGCCAGGTTTGACACTCAGGCCCAGGGCACACGGATCAGCCGGCGAGGGAGACCCCCTCCACACCCTCAGAAATTGTGGCGCTGCGGGTGCAACGAAGACAATGAATCCCCGAAAGGGGTCTGTTTAGGCCGGAGGTGCCGAGAAGAAACAAGAAGCTGTGCAACAAGTAGATGTGAGGCACTCAGACTGAGAGACCACCACCCCCCATTTGCTGGATATACATGCAACACCGCAAGAAAGACCAAGGGAAATCCGGGGTAGACATACGGCCAGACACAGCAGGAGGTGAGCAACACCCAGGACAGGAGCTTGTCTGTGAGGGGAGCCCCCCCGCCTACCCCCAGGGAGTACACTTTGAAGGAAATATGTCTTGGCCGTGGGGGTACCCCTCTGGGAGTCTCCCCATCTACATCGATGGTACAGACAGAGGTCGTTATACCCAAGGGGTACCCGGAGTGCGAAGCGGCTCGGGCCGAAGACTTTCCCTGCTGGGTATACCAAAGAAGCCAAGTAGCCCTAATGGACTGGTCTGATCTAGGTCGGCAACACGCATACTACACTACAGAACTATCCTGCGAGATAGGCAGTTGCTAAGTTCCAGGCCCCCAAGGAAGACCGGAGCCACTGTTCCTGCATGGAGCCATAGACCCTTAACGAACCATAATGGCCAGAGATAAGGAACCCAAACCAAAAAGCAAGGAAAGATGGACAGATATACAAAAGCGGTGCCCCCCCACTCGTCACGGAGGGAGAAGCAATAGTTATACCAGACAACACAATCCTTCTACAGGCGATCCATGCCTCTAGAGAGGTCCTGGAGGAGAAAATGGTAGAGGTCCGCTTAGAGGTTTCTCTTTTGCGCCAAGACATACGCAATATTTCCGAGAGGGTGACTCGGGCCGAGAATCGCATATCTGAAGTAGAAGATGTCTCACACACACTAGGCAAGGAAGTCTCGGGACTGACGGCCTCCCTGAGAGAAGTAGTGGAAGGTTGATGATGCTGAAAACCGAGCGCGCAGGAACAACCTATGCTTCATCGGTTTTCCGGAAGGGTCGGAGGGAGCGGATGCGGGGCTCCTCTTGTCCACATGACTCAGAGACTCCCTCCCAATGGCGCAGTTCTCGTCCTGCATCATAATTGAACGTGCACACAGGATACCCAATGCTATACCGCTGCCCTTGATTGCCTGCTTCCTCAATTTCCAAGTCTGCGACCTAATAATTTGAGAACTGAGACAAACGGGTGAAACTAGACATGCTAATGCCAAAATAATGGTGTTCTCAGACTCCTCCCGGGAGGTGCAAAAGCAACGACACACCTTTGACTTTGTCGAGGAAAAGCTGAGAGCTCTCCAAATTCAATACATGTTGCTCTTCCCGGCAAAACGTAGTTATCTTCCAGGGGAAGTCCGTGTTCTTCCAAACACCAGAAGAGGCATGGACCTGGGTCGAGGAGTGCCCTCCACTGAGGGGTGGGCAGGGCCCGACAAGGGCCTCTCACCCTGAAACCCCAAAGAGCTCTAGACCCAGGCTGCAGAGAGAGAAAAGGACACACCGTTTCACCTAACCATACAGGAGACATGAGGGAACACCTTTGAGATAGGAGCTACACGCGGAGGGGGGGGGCCGTCAACACAAACTCAGAGACTGAAGTGTCACAAACAATGACAAAAGGGAGGCACCCTAAGAACCAAAGACCAACTTCTTCTGATCCATCCGAACAAGAACACTCAGCAGACACTGACAGTGACCACCCACTCCTCCAAAAGATTACCCACATGGAAGAACCAACCCCAGAGGATGTAGCCTTGGAGATACCGCGAAAACAACAACAGGAAGGCCGCAAAGAAGACTGAGATGCATGGGATGGCTGGTAGCCAATGGGATAGTAAGACGGCCCTAGGTGCCCTGGGACATTCACAAGTTGCCCAGTTTAGCGCAAGGATATCTCTTACTGGTTAGTAAAGGAGTTAACTGGGGGGAGGGGGCATAGACCTCTCAGACTTGACCTACAACACAGTTGTCATGGTGACCAGTTGATGAAGTGCGTGGGTAGTAGGAGAGAGTGGGTTGGGGGGACCTGTTGAGGGATCTGAAACGTTGGGCTCCACAAAGAGGGGTTCTTGTATCACCAGAATTGGGAGGAGGACACTGAGATCACAAGCAGCGAGCTGGGTCACTGGAATCGACACAAGAAAGATTCGAGGCATCACAGAGATACTTGTCATAAGTAATAGGTGAGTGGGGATATTCAGTATTGACATGGAATGTCAACGGACTTGGAAACAAAATCAAGAGGCGGCTGGTAGCCAGATACTTTAGAAGGCTCAAACCTGTCATAATCCTTCTACAAGAAACACACCTCAGTGGCACGCAATGTGCCTTTTTAAGGAGGGGCACCTACAACACCCTAGCCCACGAAGGAATCTCATCCGGAGCTAGAGGAGTCGCAATACTAGTTCCATATCATCAAAACCTGGGTGGATCCCAACGGTACATATGTCCAAGGTACAGGGAACATGGAGCCGGAGAGAAACCACTTTGATTAGCCTCTACGCATCCCCGTGATTGCAAAAACAAACACTCGATAAAGTGGCAGGGATACTCCTAGAGTCCGGACCCTCGATACACATAATGGGGGGGAGACTTTAATGATGTGGTAAATCCACTGCTATACTGTGCAAGCACAAGCATGAGATCACACGGGAGGACGCCACTGGCTGAGTTTCTTCACACCTTAGGACTGACTGACCTATGGCATAGACACCACCCCATTGAGTCTGCATACTTTTTTTTTTGGACGCACACAAGGTATTTTCGAGACTTGACTACCTCTTTGCCCCGCAGGAGATATAGAGAAGGTGTACAAGGCAGAATACCTAGCAAGAGGCCTGTCAGACCACTCGCCCCTTTGGCTGACGGTGGGGGTAGATCACTAGGACAGCGACAAGGATGGAGGTTAAATGCGTGAGACCTACGGGACTGCGTAGTTGCTGAGATTTGAGCTGACTCAGAGCTGTATTTCCACGAAAACGAGGGCTCGGTGTCCTCGGTGGTCACCTTATGGGAAGCATACAAGACTTCGAGACAGGGCACAAAATATTATAGCACACAAGAAAAGGAAGGAGACGCGAGAGGTTGAGGGTTTGTAACAGAAGCTATTAGACCTGGAAGGACATGTAGGCCCGACTGTTGACCCACTGATACTCCATCAAATTGCAATCACTCGCCAGGAATATCAAGCATTGGCTAGCCAGGAAGTGAACGCCCAGATTCTTTACCACACACCACCGTCTTTATGAGACTGGGGATAGAGCCGGGAGGCTGCTAGCATGGCTGGGCAAGAAAGAGAGGGAAACGAGATGGGTAGTATCAATAAAGGAAAAAGGTATGACACACACGACCGCCCCACATATCGCAGAGGCATTCACGCGGTATTATGCAGACATCTATAAGGTTAGAAAGCTAGTGGAAGACCCCCAAATCGGTAGTTACCTCAGTGCTATTGACATCTCCACTCTTTCTGGGGAAGACAGAATGGCCCTCAACACTAACCTCACTTTTGCAGAGGTTAGAGACGCTATAGGCAAGCAGAAATCCGGGAAAACCCCAGGGCCCAATGGTCTGCCAGCAGAATTCTTTAAACCTAGCACAGTCCTGCTAGGCCCCAACCTGCTGAAAATGTATCTTGCAGCACAGATGGAGGGGAAACTCCTACTAGACCTCTGTAATGTGACGGTCGTAGTGATACACAAACCCGGGAAACCTACCACGGATTGTGGGTCATACAGACCTATCTCACTCCTCAATGTAGAAACAAAGATTTCAGCCACTATTCTGGCACACGCCACCTGCAGGTGATCACAGCCCTCATTCATAGACACCAATCGGGCTTCATGCTAGGACAAGCGACTAGATGTAATCTCCGCAGACTGGCCAACTGGCTAGACACGGTGAAAAATAGAACCAACCCACATGTATTTTTATTACTAGATGCCGAGAAGGCGTTGGACACCGTATATTGGCCATTTATGCGACAAGTCCTGGGACAGCTCGGATTCTGTCCAATCTTCATAGCCTGGGTGGAGTTGTTATACACTAACCCTAGGAACAGGGTTCGACTGAACGGAGTGATGTCAACAGATTTTCCGGTGTGTAGGGGAACCAGGGAGGGTTGCCCATTACCCCCCCCCTATTGTTTTCTCTAGTATTGGAACCACTGGCGTGCATGGTCTGAACACATCCGGACATCAGGGGCTTCCGAGATGAACGGTAGTTGCTGAGAGACGAGTGGATCTCACTCTACGCTGACGATATTCTCCTATACGTCACCAACCCAATTATGACGCTCTCCGTCATACTGCGGATATTTAAAGAATATGGCAAACATGAAGGATACAACACAAACTGGGGCAAATCTAGTCTTTACTCCGTGCGGGGCACCATGGGGACACAAGACCTTCCGGGCCAACTCCGAGTAGTCATAGAGGTGTTCCGATACCTAGGCCTGTACATAACCACCAATAATACAGCTCGTCTTAATCATAACATTAGGCGGCTCCTGCCAGAATTCCATGAAGACGTTAAAAGGTGGAGAAGACTTCCTTCAACATTTTTGGGTAGAGCCGCTATGTATAAAATGATCGCACTCCTGAAACTACTCTACATCATACAAAACACCTTTAGTAAACTGTCGGAGGTAATCTTTAAAACAATTGACAAGGAACTGTGCACGCCTTTATGGGATGGGGTCATCCAAGAGTGGCACTTCAGATGCTACAGCGTAACCAATACAATGGAGTGATCGCTCTCCCGGACATGCGGTGCTATTACAGGGCGGCACACCTAGTCATGATCAATGATTCGGGACATATGCCGGGAGATCACTCCACTTATGCCCCAGAAAGACTCCAATTTTAGACACACACATATCTCCACTACATTTACGGGGGCAAGGGAATTTGGCAATTTCTGCCGGCAACCCAGAGAACAATAGAGGTCTGGAAAGGCGCAGAACGACAAATGCAATGGGACAAGAGATACACATGGGAAACCACACTATGGGAGGGAACGAGACTGACAGAAATCAGTAGACTCCAGGGTTTTGGGCACTGGCACATGAATGAATGAATGAATGACAGGAGTTTATAAAGCTCTCAGCTACTCCCAAAGGAGTGTCCCGGCGCTACCGAATCCCACAATACTGTCATAGAGATGGTTTAATTCCCCAAGAGCCAAGTTTTCAACAGTTTTTTAAAATTCGTCAGGGCCGTAGAAAGTCTAAGGGGCAGCGGGAGTTTGTTCCAAGCCTGTGCCCCCAGGAGGCTGAAGGATTTACCGTCCCTACGTGCCCGCGCACCTTAAGGACACATGCATACGCTGCCGAAATTGATCTAAGTGCTCTTGTCGGAGTATACCAACCGACACGTCTTCTGAGGTAGCTGGCCCCCTTGCCATGAAGAGCCTTAAAGAAAGTTACTATGGCCTTAAACTTTATCCGCTCCCTCACCGGGAGCCAGTGGAGGGCTTTAAGATGAGGTGCCATGTGGGACCTGGGTTTTGGACGGAGAATAGCCCTAGCTGCAGCGTTCTGTACCACTTGAAGGAGTTGTAGGAGAAAATCCGGCAAGCCCAGGTAGAGGATCTTCCCGTAGTCTAGTCTGGATGTGATCAGCGCCTGGATCACAATCCTCCTAGAGTCCAACAGGAGAAGGGGAAGGAACTTTCTCACCATCCGAAGTAGTCCAAAACAGGTCCCCACCAGGGCCTGAACTTGGGGATGCATAAAGAGAGCATTATCAATCTGAATTCCCAGATTCCTAACTGTGGATTGAGCCACAGTGGGAGGGGAAAATTCTTCAGGCCACCATTGACTCCAATCGTGCACTAAGGGCAAACCGAAAAAGACAATTTCTGACTTGTCAGAGTTGCACTTAAGCTGGTTGTCCTCCAGCCACCCGAAGACCTCTGTGAGGCAAGATCTAATCACGCCCCAATCAAACTCACTGTCTCTGTTGCAAGAGAAAATCAGTTGAGTATCGTCAGCATATGAAATTATCTTAAGAAAGGGATCTCTAGGCTGGAAGACCTCCTAGAGAGGAGCACCCTGATCTCATTCAGCTCGCTTCAACGAGAATACCAACTGAGTGATACCCAAAGATATAAATATCTACAGTTAAAACATGCATGAAAGACCGAAAAGTTAGATACCTCTGACATCCCTGAATTTGCACCACTAGAGGGAAGGATATTGCAGGGGGCTATACCTGAAAAAGCAGTCTCGTGGACATATAAAACCCTAATTAAAAATATACCGGATAGGCTGACAGCCCTCAGAGCCAAATGGGAAGTCATAACCAGTGTTTTAGAAGACATTGACTGGGAGGTGGCGCTAATGCACCCCAGAGAGGTGGCTATCAAGCTAAGATTGCGACTGATTCAATTTAAGATCCTACACAGGGCTTACTTTGATAGGGCACACCTACCTCCAATGGGGAGGGCTGAGACACTGACCTGCCTACGATGTAAGACGGAGAGAGGCACCTATATAGATACCCTTTGGGAATGTCACCTCATTAAACAATACTGGTTGCGGATAATAGAAGAACTGAATAAAGTTCTGGAGACACAGGTGTCTATAGACCCCAAATGTATCCTACTGGGAATTCCCTCAGAAGTAGACCTTCCTCACCCCAAACTCCTATTATGTAACCTGGGCCAGGTAGTCGCCAAAAGAGACATAGCCAGAAAATGGGGCATCCTGAACCTCCCTACAATCACCAAGTGAAGGACGAGCATGGACCTATACATGGTCACAGAAAAGATGACATATAAAGTGAGAGGGTGACCCATGAAATTCAATAGGATCTGGAGTCCCCGGATGAGACACTATGGGTTGGAAATGGGAGGGGAGATAGACAAGTCTCAGTCGCGAACAGCCAGATAGATGCCAGATGGTGTCGGAGGAGCTTCCTCTCCTTGGTCAATATCTAGTACGTGTACTTAACATGGACAGCTGTTATGTGATGGGCAAATCAGCTCTAATCTGTATTTCCATTAACATTGTTTCGACTCGCTGCTTTATGAATACACAAAGTTGCATATCTCCTGTGCTCATCATGCATCTCACTGTGATCTTTCAAACTAATACCAATAAAACCATTGAAAAAAAAACAATAATTCAATTCGAAGAGGTAAGTAAGCACAATACACAGTGGTCTCCAGTGGGAGACCAAACCATATACTAAGAAAGTGAAATGCGAACTGCGACCGAAGTCGAGACTTGGACCAGGAGAATCAGAATTGCTGGGGACACAAGGAACCACACAAGATAGGTATCCAGGAACTCCATGGAGGCTGTGTGCAGATTGGAAATACAGCTGTGTACTCAATAGAAGTCAACGTGAAAGTTGCAGTTGCAGTTTTAAAGAAGAAGGACCCTTCCCAATGGACCCTGAAGAAACCCCATGGAAGACAGAAGGTTGGAGAGTCACCCCACCCTTGGATACACCTGGAACCAGGATACCTTCACCAGGGAAGCCGGGTGCATAGGTGCGAAGTGACGTAGGAAACCGCCGTAGACCACAATAGAGTACTTCAGAAAAGATGCCGCTGGCAAAGACTGTGCAAGAGTCCAGTGGAATCTAAGGGTGGATTCTTGAAGAAAAGAACCTGCAAGCAGAGGGGACAGAGTCTATGCTACTCGGAGGTGACCTGTAGGCACGGAAGAGCAATACCCACCGATGATGGAAGATGCAGGAGTGATGACGGTGACCTTGCCGCTGCAGCTGTGAGGACCAACCAATGCTGAAGAAGACCAGGACCTGTGCATGAGCTGTCCCACATTGTAAGTCGAGAACCAGAAGGTCGTGTCCGGTGGGATCACCAACAAGCCTTGGCAGCAGAAATGTTTGGACCAGCAAGTCCAAGGGACTCACCAAGTGCAGGAGAGTCAGAGCAGGCCCCGAGCAAGCAGGGGAGCCTACTGAAGAAAGAAAAGACCCTCGAGAGGACCCACAGGCCAAAGGCACAGGATTCGCAAGAGGACCTCGAGCAGCTCACCAAAGAAGAAGGCCCACGGTGCAAAGGTTGTGGTGAGGATGCTGATCCTGGCAGTAAGAGATGCTAGACGCAGGAGCTTCTGGTAGCCCAAAGATCTCTGGAGTGCAGAGCCAACAAGCCTTGGTAATTGCAAGTCGATTCAGTGCTCAGGGGTTTGGTCCCAGCGGTTCCGACGAGGGACACTGGCCTCAAACTTGCTGAGAGGAAAGGTCAGGCCTTGAGGGAGTTGAAGAACCATGACCTGCATTGCTGAGCCTTTCGAAGTCTGTGGGATGTCAGGAGCAACAGACGGGTCAGCTTTGTTGCGGGGCCTGCAGATCCAGGGGAGTGACTCCTTCAATCCAAGGGAGATTACTTTGGGTGTCCTTGATGCCCATAGGTCTGTTGAAGAGCCTGGAAGAAGCACAGACACAGACAATAAAATCTTGCAGAACAGCGAAACCAGGAGCAGCAGGAGTCTTCCTTGATGCAGTCTTGGTTCCAGGCGAAGTCCAGCGAAGTCCAAGTGTCCAGATGGTTGAAGAGTGACGTGGTTTCAGGCTTGAGTCCTGTCCCACAACGAATCTGATGACCCACCCACAGGTAATTTATTTATTTATACAATTTATATAGCGCGCAAATACCCTAGGGTGTCTCGGCGCTGTGGAGTAAGGACAGCAGCTAGGTAGAAGATTACTGATTGAATAGCCATGTTTTTACTTGTTTCCTAAATATCATGAGGGTGGGACTGGTTTTGATATGGAGGGAAGGGTGTTCCACAGTCTTGCCGTGGCAACTGTGAAACGTCTGTCTCCCAAGATGTTTTCTTAGTGCGAGGAATAGTCAACAGATGGGCTGATGAAGAACGCAACGGTCTGTTCGGATTGTATGGGCAGAGTGTTTTTTTAGGTACTCAGGTCCCGAGTTGTTGATGGCTTTATATGCGATGCAAAGTGCCTTGAATTTCGTTCGACTTCTAATAGGCAGCCAGTGAAACTGGCGTATAACTTGAGAGATTGATTTATATTTGGGGGTGCCGGACAGAATTCTAACGGCTGAGTTCTGGACAAATTGCAGTTTGTTGAGGACTTTCTCCTGAGCATTTAGGAGGAGTCCGTTGCAATAGTCCGTCTTTGACATTACCAGAGTGCACATGAGGGTCTTACTGGCGTTGGGAGGAAGAAATGGTAAGAGTTTCCTTATCATTTTCAGGGTGTAGAAGGATAAAGAGACGACCGCGTTCGCATGGTGAATGAAAGACAGTTTGTCGTCAAACACTATGCCAAGATTCCTGACCTTTGTAACCGGTACAGGAGGGGGTCCTAAATCGGATGGCCACCAGGTGGGGGACCAGCCAGGGGATACATTGCCAAAGATCATCACCTCCGTTTTATCGGAGTAAAGCTTTAGGCAATTGTTTGCCATCCAGGATCTTATGGCCAACATTCCCTGTTGGAAGCTGGCAGCAACTGCTCATCCATCGTTGTGAACTTCCAACACCAGTTGGGTGTCGTCGGCATATGACGTTAGTCTCATCCCGTGTGCTTTGATGATCCTGGCCAAGTCCGACACATAGATGTTAAATAAGGTCGGACTTAGGGAGGATCCTTGGGGCACACCACAGGGAAGGGTGAATACAGGAGAGTAGAAGTCGCCAAGTTTGACTGACTGGGTACGATTGGAAAGGAAAGAGGTTAGAAGGGCTCTAGCCCTATGGTGAATGCCGATAGAGGAGACACGGTCGATCAGGATGGCATGATCGACCGTGTCAAAGGCAGCCAACAGATCCAGTAATATGAGGACTGCCGCGCCGCCTTGGTTAAGGATCATTCTAATTTCATCAGATGCCTTTATAAGTGCCGTCTCGGTACCGTGTCCCTTCCTGAATCCGAATTGGGTGTCATCCAAAAGGTTATTGTGGTCAATGAATTGAGCTAATTGAAGGTTCATAATTTTTTCAAAGATGTTTGATGGGAATGGAAGGCATGCGATTGGTTTATAGTTTTTGGATTCTGAGGGGTCGAGATTAGATTTTTTAGAAGGGGTTTGATAATGGCCTTCTTCCAGACTGAAGGGAAGGAGCCTGTATTGAACATTGAGTTACAGATTTTGGTAAGGGTGGGGCCTATTGAATCTGGAATAAGTTTTAAGACGGAAGGGGGACAAGGGTCGAGGGGGGATCCTGATTTAATGGAGAGGATTAGCTCTGTTATCTGCTCAGGTGAGACCTGACTAAATTCTGAGAACACTGTAGCCGAGGGTTTGGAGAGGATACTGGGATTAGAATGCTCAGAACTGGCCTGGGTGGAGAAATTGGAATAAATTTGATTAACCTTGTCTTCAAAGAAGTGAGCAAGGGAGTTACAAAGGTCTTGGGAGGCGTCTATAGGTGAGCTGGTAGGTGGACTGGATAGTTTGGTTACCACCTGAAACAATGATTTGGTGGAGTTTTGGGCAGATTCTATTTGTGAGAGATAATATTTGCTTTTCTCTGTGATGATAAGATGTTTGTATTTAGTTATCGCATCCTTATATCGCGTTTTGTCATTGTTGTCATAAAATTTGTGCCAACGTCGTTCTAGATTTCTACAATGTTGCCTCTCAATTCTGAGCGCTTCTGTGAACCAAGGCTTTTTATACCATAAGAAAGGGGTTAGGACGACTCAGGGGTCCCTCCCAGAGGAGGGGCTGGACAGAGGGGAGGATACTCCTGTGTCCTTTGTCCAGTTTCACACCAGAGCGGGAGTCAAGGGCTCTCTAAACTGGTTCAAACTGGAGTATGCAAGAAGGGCATTAAATGTGCCCTTCAAAGCAGTCTGGTGGCTCTGGCAAGCACCCCCACTCCAGTCCAATACACTAAGTCCTGTTGGGGAGGTGGTCACACCTCCCTGTGACAGGAAACCTATTGTTCTACTTTACCCTGCTTCAGCTCAGCTCAGCAGCAGGAGGGCAGAATAGTGTATGTAGTGGGCAGCAGCACTAGCTTGCTGTTAGACCCTGAAAGGCTGTTATCACAAGTACTGGGGGCTTCCCAGAGGAGCCCCCCAGTGCATGGAATCATACCTCCAACACCGGCAACGGTGTTGGGGTATGACTCCAACATGTTTGATACCAAACATGCCCAGTTTCAGCACAGCCACTATAAAGTTAGCCATTGCATAATAACGGATGGCCACTATATGTATCAAAATGGCTGACCCCACCTACAAAGCCTGGAGAATCGACTCTGAGGTTTGTAGAGGTGTCCTGCTCTTGTAGGGGCACCCTCACACTTATAACCTAGCACCCTGCCTTCAGGATCGAAAGGTCTGCCTTAGGGGTGACATAGGTTTTAAGTGTAGTGTCCTCAGATACAAGGAAACCTATATCTGTCGTAAGTGGTGCTAGCACCAGCGTACACAGGCTGCAATGACAGACCTGTAGTCACAGTTTGAGTGGTCTCTCATGGGTGACACAATACATGCTGCAGCACATGGTAGACCCCTGGTGTACCTATGCCCTGGGTACCTTGGTACCATATGCTAGGGACTTACAGGGGTAGGCCAGTAGCCAATTATGGAGGTACAGAAGTTCTTACCATGACAAATTTAGGGAGGAAGCACAGTGACTGGGGTCCTGATTAGCAGGATCCCAGTCAGACTAGTCAAAAAAAAACATACTGACACCAGCAAAAAGTGGGGGTAACCATGAAAGCAGATCCTACTTTCCTACAGCAGGTCTTTGAAGACACGACTGAACATCGGTTGTTCCACCTGAAAGTTCAACAGTGAATTGAAAGGAACCTGTGGCAAGAAAATGCAAAAGTGACATGAGTTTCACTAGTGGTGATACTGAGTTTGGATTATTGAGGTGAGGTAGGAGGTCGGGTTCTAACTGAGATCCAGGATTGTTTGCCGATCGAATCTGAACTTCTGTAAGATGTGGCATTCTTGCATGGTGTGTAGGTCCGGGAATTGGCGGTACACTGGAGGCTGGCGCTCCTCCCTCTCCCAGGGTACCTATGTGAGGAGTAAAAGTAAAATGTATTTGGTCTGGGTGTGCACATTTACATATATGTGTCCTGTAAGGCCAAAGTCATGTATTTGGACATTTAAGCATCATGAAGCACTACACGTGTGACATCATAAAAGTCCAATCTGACTCATCCACCAGTCATACACAAGCAGTCTTTTTCAGGGCTGTAACATCAGTGTGCACACCATCAAATCAAAGTTGAGAGTTCAGCACTATAGTGAGGCATCCATGACATGTACAATCGGCAAACACGTTGTACATAGCGCTGCACACTTTGTACATATGTGCTCAGTAATGCACTACACAGATTAAGTGTTGTACAGGACATGACATGGGAATGGAGTATTTCAAATGTGAACATTTCAGCTCTCATTCGTAGTAATGGTGATGCACTTCGGCGTGTCAAATACAGGCTCAGCATCTCTTAATATGCAGTCAGAAACACTGTAAACATGACTGTTAACATGGCGTAAGCCTGACTTTGCTAAGAGGACAAATAGAAGCTTCGACTGCTGGCGGTTGATAAACACGCATTCGGCGGTTACTTGCACAGCGGTCTCTGCCGTAGGCTAACGTTGGGGAATGTGACCGCTGCGAACCAATGGCTGGCTGCGTCTCCGAAATTGTCTGCGTATGCAGTGTAGATGTACGCCGTGGTATGGAAAATCACTCACTTGCCTTCTGACCCTGCTGCCATTAACACCTCCTCGCCGTCAGCTGCTGTGTGGCACCTCTGGGAGCAACCATGCCAGGCCAAGCAGGTGAGAGGGCCCCTGACTTCACACCAGATGTGTGAAGACACTGGTTGGAGAGGTCCTTCCCCTCTATGGCCAGCTCTATGTCTCACCAGAGAATCAGGTAAATTTTGCATGATGTCTGAAGTATACTGAAATCTCAACCATGACATGTCCATGGTCTACTATGTGCCTATGAGTCCCAGAGTGAAATCACTGACACATTTGTTAGGATGTTTGGTCACTACTTAAGTCAGAAATGTGATGGATGATGGTGCTCTGTACATTGGCTGCAAAAAGTTATCCATTATGCAGTTTGAGCCGCAATATATCCTACCGCTGTGCCATGCACACACAACTGCATGCATACTGTAATGTGGAGTATTATGCATTTTTCACATGGAGATCTTGTTCAATATGCAAAGGTATGACAAAGTAGCAATGCATTACTAGTGTATCTATCATGTAATGTGCAGCAGTGGTTGATTGCAGGTATGTGTATTGTTCCCCAAATATCCCAGCACATATCAGTCTGCACTAACCCCTTGGCTGGGAATGATGGAACGTCACTAAACCATACAGAGAGCATCACAACGTTTATGTCTTTTATTGAATTGTCATTACATAGACACTAACCTATGCACAACTTGCAAACTTGATGTTAATGTGGGATCACAATCGTAAACCTGCAGACAGCAAAGCTTGCCAATGATTCCTACCCACTCTGGCTTAATATGTATCAGAGATCAATGTGACATAGTACTGCAGCACAGTGTCCTCTCACAGGAGATCTGCTGATTCACAGATAGTGCCCTAAATAGGGTCCAGGAACAGTTTGTTCCCTTCAGACATCTCAGTAAAGTTACATATAATGTTGCACCCGACAGGAGTCACAGACCTTAGTGTACTTCCCATTTTATATCATTTTCAATTTGTACCACTGCCTTAGGACAGGCCTCTCACTACCAAAAGTGTGATGAAACAGGCCCATGATTAGTGCTCAAACTGGGCAGAGTATCTGCCCTCTCAACACATGTACTCTGCAGATAGTTCTTGAGTACTGTAGTGAGATCCGTCACTGCATCACCAGGTGTATCACATGAAGCAACCAGACTGCCTGTACAATGGTATGTTGATGTCATCCCTGTAACAGTGTAAGCACAAGGAGATGATGGACGGTGCGCTGAAACGTTTCAGACACTCACCCCAGTCACATATCTGGGTTGAATCCATCATGGTTCTTTAGCACACTTTGCCACCCCAGTTCAGACCCAGCCACTTGCAAATCAGTCTTGACCCTGTTCCTCATGGGAACAGTCCAGCCTGAACTGCCAAACCAGGTCTTCCCTGGACCAGAAACAAGCATCCTGGGACCGGTTTTGTGGTAACACCCCTCATCAGCCAGGCTAGCTTGAATCCAGTGGCAAAGTGAGCAAGGGACCCATGTCTGGGCATACCCTGCCAACTTTGGGTGAACAAAGCAAACACAAGGAGATGATGGACGAAGCTCTGAAACTTTTCAGACACTCACCCCAGTCACATATCTGGGCTGAATCCATCATCATTCTTTAGCTTACTTCGCCACCCCAGTTCAGACCCAGCCAGATGCAAATTAGTCTTGACCCTGTTCCCCATGGGAACAGTCAAGCCTGAACTGCCAAGCCCGGTCTTCCGTGGATGGGAAACAAGCATCCTGGGACCGGTTTTGTGGTAACACCCCTCATCAGCCAGGCTAGCTTGAATCCAGTGGCAAAGTGAGCAAGGGACCCACGCGTGGGCATACCCATCCAACTTAGGGCGAACAAAGCAAACACAAGGAGATGATGGACCGAGCGCTGAAACTTTTCAGACACTCACCCCCAGTTACAGATCTGGGTTGATTCCATCATGGTTCTTTAACTCACTTTGCCACCTCAGTGCAGACCCAGCCATATACAAATCAGTCTTGACTCTGTTCCTTGGGGGTTTCCAGAAATGAATAGTGGCTGTAGCAGGTCCTTTTATGGAGTGGGTAGGACTGCTGTAAGCATGATCATGCTAGTTGATGTCACCTGGTCACTGGTAGAATGTCAAAAGGGGCTAAGTATACAGGGTGATGTCATATCCTGCAACATATATGAGGATTGAGTCGTCACAAGGTGACTCATGCAATGGTGGCAGACTGTGGTCCAGACATCATTTTGTACAACTCCTGAGAAGTCATGTTGCATACATGAATGTGCAACTGCTTATGCTGTAGTCAATTTAGCCATCCTAGTAGGTGGTGTGATGACTGCACAATTTTTCTGCTATGTGTACTAAGCTGTTCCTACTGTGTGACTCCACTGTTGGATTTAACCAAGCTCATATATCATTTCAGCATCGACCCGGGCAAGCGGAGGAGACAGGGACCAGGTTGTTGGGGAAGCAGCTGGCCCAAGTGGCTCCATTCGTGACACAGATACAGAAGGACCCAGTGGCCAAAAGGGAGAGAAGAGTGCCCTGGAGGACCCAGACTCCATGTCCTCATACGCAGAGTTGAACTCCAGTGGCCACTCTTTGGTGGTGGCGGATCCCACCCATCCTAGTGCTATGCCATCATTTTCTGCCACCCTCGTTCAATCTCCACCCTTCCTGCTGCTCCCCACCCAGTTGTCTGGGCCTGCTCCCCTAAGAGGGGAGCCGTCTCCTCTGGCCCAGGTAACTCAGCCCCTGCCCCTGTGTCCCCAGCTGCCATTAGTGAGGAGACTATTGGGCAGACTGCACTGTTGAAGGCCATCTAGGGTCTGGGCACCCACCGGACTCAGATGGCTGCCTATTTTGGTGGCATTCGAAGTGGTATGTGTGCCCTACAGGGATCGTTTCAGGCTCTGGCCTCCTCAGTAACGGTAGCCATACACCCACCACAGCTTTCCACCTCAAATCCTTCCTCTCCCACATCCCCATCTCAAGACTTTATTCCTCTACCTGTCCCAAGCACACACACAGCTGTGCATGCACCCACCCAAACAAACACATGCAGCACACACACACACCCTACGCATAGCAAACACACATTCATGTAGCACACACTCTCATCTTACACCCTCACTGACCCCACCAGCATTGGCCCTGGGAGCACACCAACACCAGCTGCACCATTCCCCCACAGCTTGTCATTCACCACACACCTGTACCCACACATGCTAATGCACCCACCCACCATCAGTCAAACCAGCACACCCACATCAGAGCCACCTACACCAGACACTGCCACTCCCTCTACCTCCCAACCTGACCTCACATACGATTATCCCACAACCTTTACCCATCACCCATACTTCCTTGCCCTTGAACTTTGCCCTGTTGGACACCTCCCTCCCCTCAACCCAGGTCCCCTTTTTCCATCCCCAGCCTCATCCCTTCCACCTCACATACCACCCCTCCCAGATCCACCCCCAAAAGGAGGAGAAGACCCAAGACCCATCCCAAACCCAAGAAAAAACCTCCCAGGACAAAGTCCCCCCTCACAACCCCAAGCCACCCCCTCAATTGGGATTCTTAAGGTGCCTGGCATGCCATCTAGATAACCTTTCCTTGAGAGGTTACCCTGGCAGTGTTCAGTAGACAAGCTAGGTGGCAAACCTGATGGTCACCTGCACCCACCATCAGATATTTGGACTGGCCAAATAACTGATAAGTTTCACCATTTAGGTGTGTTATGACTCTAAATAAATACCTTTTGTTTGATACACATGAGTCATTCCACTGCTTCTGATCTAAATGTGAAGTATTAATATTCTTTGTGATGTGCCACATCATTTGTGGGTTCTACATGTAGTTTGCTATGCAATTAGCAGAGATATTATATTGATCCAGCATATGACACCAATGAAGGTATACCACAGGAGAAGGCTAACAGTTCAATGGATGGACGTGTTGGATGACATGGAATTAGGTGGGAGGTCTAATTGTGGTATTTTAAAATCTGTTGGACAATGTGAACAACAATTGGCTAAAAGGTCTCGTAATGGTTTAGGTTGGATATGTGTTGGAGTGACAAACTTGGAACACCATACATGGCAGAACATATCTTGGCCTAATGTTGTTTGATTTATAATGGGCATATGTCCACATATGTGTGTGTGCTGTTCACCTAACTTATCTTTCTGTGTCACGCATTCAATTCCTACTGTGTTTGCCGAGCCTACCTGCACTTCCACCATTCCATATTTTGCAGAACTGGTGGTTATGATAATGTTTGCCTCCGGTTACAAACCAAGCCACAGATAATGTGCACATGGTGATATGAAGCCATGTGCAACGTTGACTGTGGCCCATGCCCTTAGGGTGTCGGGTACCCAAGGGTGGATTCTTGAAGAGAAGAACCTGTAAGCAGAGGGAACAGAGTCTATGCCGCTTGGAGGTGACCATGAGGCATGGAAGAGCAATGCCCACCGATGACAGAAAATGCAGGAGTGATCACGGTGACCTTGCCGCTGCAGCTGTGAGGACCAGCCGTTGCTGAGGAAGACCAGGAGCTGTGCACGAGCTGTCCCACGTTGGAAGTCGAAAACCAGGGGGTCGGGGTCCGGTGGGAGCACCAACAATCCTTGGCAGCAGCAACAGACGTGGTAAATGATGAAGGAGCAACATTGGGACCAGCAAGGTCCAAGGGACTCACCAAATGCAGGAGAGTCAGAGCAGGCCCCGAGCAAGCAGGGGAGCCTACTGAAGAAAGAGAAGACAAACCAAGCCACAGATAATGTGCACATGGGGATTTGTAGCCATGCGCAACGTTGACTGTGGCCCAAGCCCTCAGGCTGTTGGGTACCCACTTGGAGTGAGTGCAATCATGTATGGTATCATGTATGGGACTTATTTTTGGTAATAAACTACTTGAATGACATCTCTTTCTTACATGGTTTGAAGGTATGGAAATGGCAGGTACAGTTGAACCAAGCGCCTAGCTACTGTCCTAAACTTTATTTATGTGTGGTGTACACATATTTTGACTAGGATCACAGTGTCCGCAGTAACATCAGTGAGGAGATAACCAAAACTCATTGGGTGCACAAACAGTACAGAATATGTAAGCATTACATATCTATCCACATACTGACTGACTGGCATTATTGTTTCCCATTAAATGATCTATCTGGCCTCCACATGTGTGCATTTCAGCAAGGTACACATTGTACGTACTACAATTGTGTCATCTACACCGACCTGTCCTATATATGTATTTTTGCGCACCTATCTTTACGTCATTGCCGTGATAGAAATTGTGGCAGATATGGTCGGAATATCAGAAGGAATGCTGTACAATCATATATGTGAGCTGGTGGTTTCAGAGCATTGGTGTACACTCTCTGTAGACATGTAGGTACATGCTTGTAGTGATTGTGATGCTGCCGAACAAATGTGATATACGCTATTCTCAATCGCTAAAATGGTGGCTGCTGACGTCGCGTATCGGACATTCAAAATTAGAATACCGCCAGCGGAAGTTGACCGCACGGTAGGTTGTGCCAGCTACGACGGATATAGCCATTGGCTAACATAGGGGAATATGACACTCGCAGTCCAATGGCTGTGCCCATGCATGCAGAAGACCGCCTATGTGGCATTGATGTACGTCGCGGTGGGCTGAACTCTTCACTTGCCTACTGACACTGCTGCGATCTACACCTCCTGGACTTCAGCTGCTGCTTACCATCACTGGGAGCTATCATGTCCCGTGCAAAAGAGGTGAGGGCCCCAGCCTTCTCTCCAGAGAAGCTTGAAATACTAGTGGATGAGGTCCTTCCCCTGTATGGCCAGCTCTATGGCCAATCAGAGGAGTAGGTAAGTTCCTCACATACTTACTTCACTCTGTTGGACTGCATTGCTTTCTGTCTCACAGGCTATGATATTGCTTCGGTGTCCAGTGGGTCAAATGATATCAAAGGGGTGGAAATTTGGTGTTCTACATTACTCCTTACTGTAATGGTTAGTGAATCACTTTACTCTGTGTACTTCACATCATCATTGTGATGTTTGTTTAAGCACAGATCATTCCTGGTTAGCATCCAGATTTCAGTGCCTATGTTCAGTTGTTGGTACCAAGTAACACTTGTGTTATGACACTTAAGGCGAAGGGTGGTGAGCATTTCTAGCCTCATATTCTGTGCTGTGTATGTATGTGTCCTGTAATGAGCAGGTAAGGATGAAGTCAGGAATGTGTACAGTTGATATACTGAAGCAGGCCAGAGCTGTAGTGGTCACACTCTGCTTATGAAGATACTTATACCCTCAGAGTGCCACACAAAGGTCATGTCACATATGGCAGGCCCAAAGATGTATATTCTGCTTTGAAGTACAGTTAATGTGCTGTGCATGTGGTGTGAATCTACCCTGGCTGCAAAGGGTAAGGATGATCCAGAATAGTGCCCATCATTAGCCATGGCAGAGGCTTAGAGACACCGTCATTTTTGCCTGCCCTTGTGAGTCACAGGTTTGGCTCCCTGTAGTCCTGCAGATCCTTGAATGTTCATAAATGAGTCCCTTCCCTCATTAAATTTCCAGATGGACTGTACATGTTGTACATTATGTATGTTCTCTTCTAAGATCAGCCCCTGACCTGAGTCTTCTTTCCATGCGCCCACACTGTGGATGTGTTTGATTTAATTGTGTCAGGGCTTTTACTTCCACTGGTGTGTTGTTACTCTTCCTATTACTTGATATGAACAAGCCTAATGCTCATGTTACATTTTACCTGTATTGGAAGTTGCTAATGTATGAGAAAATCTACTTTAGTGGTTATGCAGCTTGTTAAAAGGCAACATATGCAACATGGTAGTATAATGTTTATATATGGCATCCCTGTGTCAGTGCCACATGTGGCAGGAGGTATGTCCTGTGATGCTAGTAGTAATCACTCCAAATCTGTGACAGATTGTATTTTACCCCTTTCTGTAGTCCACATGGCTAGACAGTACAGAGTGGTATCTGTCAGTGTGACACATGCAAGCCCTTTCATTGTGACCTTTGTGTTTGGTGTCACTAAGTACTCTGGTGTCAGGCTGTATGAATGGGCATTATGTTGATGGGCCAGGCGGATACAGGGTGTGTATAAACATACACAAGTAGGTTGCCCTTAAGAAGGTCTGAATGGTGTGGTGTGTACCACATTAGCTCATAGCAGACTACATGTAGGATGTCCCTGGCATACATGGTGTTGGTGGCCTGTGTTTGTCAGTGTACTACACAACCAGGATTGAGGATAGACCGCCAAAACTATCAAAGTGTGTATACCACTATAAGTGGTGCTAAACATGTGAGGAGTACAAATATGGTGTATTAAGATTTGTTACTTGCTTGTGGTAGATGTCTCCAAAATGTGTGTGAGCCTGACATCGATCCATTTACTTGCAGTTACAATATGTTGCTTCATCTCTGGTATCTATACAGGCCAACACCCATCAGAAGCAGGTTTTGTGAAAAGCCATCTCCCGAGAGTGCGGTCCTTGGGGGTTTATTGCTGGTGCAGCGTGTACTGTAGGAAGAGGGGGGAGGACCTGAGACGCTGGACCAGCAAGATTACAGAGGTCCAGCTAGTGAAGTTCTCCCAACATGATAGGGGCGCATGTCGGACCCCGACTCCCCTAATGGCCTGCATCCTAGCAGAGGCCTACCCTGAGCTTGATGGGCAGTTGAGGGCCCAACAGCAGCTAAGAGGGGGTGAATATTGTACTGAGTCATACATTGTGCATTAACATTTTCCTCCTGTTAGAAACAGCAGTTTCTCCATCAACGTTGTAGGTGACGCATGTTCTAAGGATTATCAGTGTTGTTGCATGTGTAGGTCTTGACATAGGTGCATGATGTTTGGGCAAGATTTATGTCTTGTGGTCCAGATCTAAAGCTGAGTAAAGTCACATGTCTGTCTTCAGAGTTGTACAGACACATGGCTGAGTAATGTGATATTTCACCTACACGTTTGATGCAGTGTGTGACAGCTGTCCCACACAGACCATATGTCTTCTTTGTGTCAGGAGTGATGCTCCCCCAATACTGTGTATCTTGTCCTGGAGATCTGTTACATGTGACATGGTAAACAGTGAACAAAGGATGCAGAAAGTCAGCCATACTTGTCTTTGTAAGTGGGATATATATGCAGCATTGTGAGATAGCAAAAACACTGGTGCCATTTGTATTCCTGCCCACATGATGGCATGTGTAGATTTTAATCTTGTTGTACTATCATCTGCACAAAGGTATGATCCATCATGTGAGGGTCTACATAGGTTACTGATGAGAGTTCTCCACATTTGTATGTTTTGGCCAATGTGTAAGGGACAGTGGACAATCATGCTGAAGATGCAGGGGATGTGAACACACAGACAGGAGTGTGTACACATGAGTGGGTTTGTTAGACATACGTAAAGATATTGATCTCTCTTATTAGTCATGTCACAATGTTGAGTCTCTGTATTTTAGGGTATGTCCACTTACAGTTGTGTCTCACAAACTGGTCTTCAATAGCATTGATGCGGGTTGAAGAAATGTGGACTCACATGTCCACTGACGAAGGTGCTTTCACTGACTGAAGTTATGTATCAGGAAGTGACATGCAGATTTGGTGTGGTCATATGTGTGTGTTCACACACTGTAATACATTGGTATTTGTGTGTGAAAAACATTTTGGGTAGTGTTGTGTGCCTTCCTTTTTGACCACAGATGACACCTCATATTCATGGACTGGAGCTTACCTGAACCTCTTATACCTTTCACTGTTCAATTGAGTTGTTGACATGCAATATGAAGATGGTGTTCCCACCAGGACCAATGTGGAATGGGGATGTCCCTAGCTGTAGGTGGGGTCTGGTACCATGGAAATATGTGCAGCTGATGACAGTAAACTTAGGGCCACCTTGTCTCCATGCAAGTAATAGGAGACCTTGTTGGTGGACTGCTCTGTGCCCATTTGATGATGTAATTGCTGAGATCTGTACTTACATTGAGTTTACGCAGATGTCTAACACCTAGTTCAACTGTATTTTCAGCATCAACCGAGGCAAGCAGAGGAGACCATGCAGACAATGATTGAGATGCAGGTGGCCACAGTGCCTCCAGTCAGGAGACTGACACTGACTGAGGCTGTGGCCCAGAGGGTGAGCAGCATGCCCTAGAGGAGCAAGATTCTAGTTTGTCATCTTCAGAGTTGATATCTAGTGGCAGCTCTCTGGTGGTGTCGGACCCCCAGGGCATGTGTCCACCTGGTTCTTGTCTGCCACCCCCAGTCCATCTCCATCCTCCCTGCTGCTCCCCACCAAGTTGAGATCTCCTTTGCCCCAGGCACCTCATCCCCTGCGGCCCCTGCTGCCCTGAGTGAGGAGGCTATTGACCTCCTGAGACAGATCTCTGTTGGTCATGATGCACTGCAGAAAGCCATCCAGGCGCAGTCCATCCAGCTGGGTCAGACGCTGGACTACCTTGACGGCATTCACAGTAGTATGTCTGGCCTACAGAGATGGCTTCAGGATCTGGCCTCCTCACTGATGGCAGCCTTCCCCCCAGGCCAGCCTTCCACCCCACCTCCTGCCTCTTCCCCATACCAAATCCCTTTACCCATGCCTGTCTCCAGCAAATGCAAACGTAAGCACATAACCACAGCAATATCCACAAGGAGCACACCACCCCCCAAATGCAGCAAGAAGTTCAGGCATGCACCCACTGAACAGACCCTCACCAACCTCTCCAGCACCACCACACACATACCCACAGAGCCTGCACCAACAGACACCACCCAGACACAACAGACATCGGACCCACACACACTAGCACCAACAATAGGCACACCCTTGACAGACACTGAAACTCCCTCTACCTCCCAAAGCCCAACCTTTGTCATTCCACATCCCCAGACTCCCATGTAAATCCCCCAGTTTTCCCTTGGCCTTCACTCTGCCCCAGCCACTGTCCCCCCTCCCATAGTTGACCCAAACCCTCCCAATACCAATCTCAGCCCTCCCTAGTTACATCTTTGTGGTGCCTGGCCTGCCCACTAGATGCCCCTCCCTGGGGAGTTTTCCCTGGCAGTCATGTTAGGCAAGTGGAGTGATACAGCATTGTGCTGGGCAACATGGGACATTTGGACTGGCCACTGGCCTTTGTTATTATCATTTGGAATAAAAACATTTACACATTAGTCCTGCCATTACCTTTCATGCTATTGGCTGTTATGGATTCCTTAAGTATGTGCGACGTTGTGTAAGTTTCACCCAAAATGGTGATCCATTCAAAGCGGTGAGGGTGATCTAACTTTTGCACCTGTTCTGGAGTTTCAGTGGACGAGGGGGCATGTTCATTGAATGGATATGTGTGGTGAAAACCAACTGGGGGTGACATTGCATTGTGTGGTTTTCCATTTGGTAAGTATTTAAGCTTGGCCACTGTCAACGTCATTTAGCGTGCCCGTATCCCTGTGATGTAGGTTGGGTATGTGTTTGGTGTGTTGAAGTAAGATATTTGTGTATCCACACATAGAGGGTGCCAACTTGTCATACCTTTGTGTAGTTCTACATAGATATGTGTCCATTTTGCAGGGTGCACCTTTCAGCTACTTCCTCTAGATGTGTTGCAGATGATGGGAGTGCAGTGTTTGCTTTCGTACGTTGCACTTACACATTACCTACACAGGCCTGGCACTTGTTTATTCTATTGGTTGTCCCCGATATGGTTCAGCTCCCAGGTCCAGTGCTCATGGGGTTTGTCAAGCATGTGCTAAATGGAACTGTTGCCCACTGCACTGTCCCAGGCTTTCAGCGTTACCCCTATTGCAGCATAGTTATCCTTCAGAGTGAGTTTCCATTGTGCCCTTTGAATGTTTCTCCCATTGCTTCTTTCATCCCATTGAGTGACATTGCCTTTTGATGAGGGATATGTGTGAGAGTCGACTACAGAGTTGTAGCTGGGAAGGTGTGTTTGACTTTGAGGACACATCCATACTGATGTTTCTTTGACCTTATGACAGGAGCAAGGATGTCTGCATTGTGATTGTGTCATATTCACTAAGGCATCATGGTAAGAGTTAGACTTCCAAGGCCTCTTGGTAGTTGTAGTCAGTTCAATGTTACTTTCACAAGCCTTAAGAACTGTTAAGCTGCACGACTAGTGTAGGTCAGTGGTGACATGGCAGAGTAGTGAGAAAAGGCAGAAGGAGTGCAGCATTTTGGTCAGAGTTAGACTCCCAAGGCCTCTTGGTAGTTGTAGTCAGTTCAATGTCACTTTCACAAGCCTTGCAAAATGGTGAGCTAAACGACTAGTGAAGAAGATAAGTGATGACATGGCAGAGAAGTGAGAATGGGCTAGAGTTATGTGTGACAGACTTTGATAGGTGTGATACTGTGGTGGAGGTGGTGTTGTGGAACAGATATTAACTTCAACATCACTCTCACTTTAACTAACATGCTGACACACGTCCATTTGTGAACGGTATGCCTGTGCAGTACAAATGTTTGGGCCTGGGGGGGCATCCTACAGCTTTGTTTAGGACGATCGCTATGAAACAATGCCATCCAGGGTCCCTGTATACATGTGAAATATTTGGGGACCCCACCTCCCTTGCCTAGTCCATGGTGGGGCATTGATTTGCAGAGAGGTCTATGGCAACAGGTAGTTGTGTGACTTACCACCGATTTTGTCTGTGACAGTGTCTCTTTTGGATGTGATCGAGCAGGTACAGCAGTGGCAGGACATGTAGGATCGGCTCCACGGCAGCACAGGATGTGTGGAGGTGAGTTTGGGCCTTATATCCCTCCCTTTGCGCCGTCTCAGATGTGGTGGTTGGACTGCCACAGTCCTGCTGGCTGTGAGGCATCTCCTAATTGGGTGGGTGGTTTCACTGACATTCTGAGCCTCTCACAGCCTCATTGATCAGCGGATCAGCAGTGGTCTTCGTGCAGCCAATCCGCCAAACTCTTAATAGGGTGGTCGGACCGCTAAGCTTACCACAGTCGGACCACCCCCTCTGGGAAGGCAGTCCGCATACCGCCAAACTCATAATCAGCCCCTAACTCATTTTCAATTACTGATTGTCTACATCCAGAGTCAAGAAACATAGTTGCATGTTTAACATTCAGTTTTAAACTCACGTAATATATAGGCCCTGTCTCTTGCTGAAGTATATCAAACCATTGGTTGTATTGGTTGAGCACCCTGCATACCACTTCCTTCAGATGGCCTCCTGCCACTGAACAATTTACTTACACAGCGCCCTGATGAAGGAATCTTTCACTCTCCAGTTACTTCCGAAACGCGCGTCGACGCTTTTCTGCTGAAATATGTATTCATGATTAATTGAGTGAATTTGATCATATTAAGTATTGTCTTTTTACTTGTTTTCTTCTCCTTTTTGTCAAGATAATTTATTGTTCATTTGTGTACTTGTTCGTGTACTGTGTTAAGTCTTCACATGTTTTGTTAATTTGTCTTATGTTAAATATGTTTCTTTTTTACAGTATTGTTGATGGTGCTCTTTAATAGATTATGTGCTAATTAATTTTTCTATATATGTTTTTGCTTGCCCGTATGTATATACAATGAGATTATTTATGTAAAAAAAAGAAAAAGATTTATCCATTGTTATATATTTTTATATCTTTGAAGAATAAATTCCTTGAAATCATTGGTCTGTTGGACATTTGTGTACGTACTATGGACACATTGCTGTATCTTAATTAATTGCGTGGAGAAGGTACTGTTGTTATTTATCCTGTCTCTTGGGCATAAATGACGGACAGAGGTATATAACTAATATCCATTGGTGGTTCTTTCGTCTTTTTTTTCTTCTTTTTGCAAAATTGGGCAACATGTCTCCACTCCCCACATTCAAAACACTGAGGGCCTGGGTTTACAATGGGGTCTGGCCATCCCAATATAATCCTTGTTTGGTCAGGGAGTATTTTGTTAGGTTTCTTTTCAAATTTGTGACTAGTTGACGTTACTGTCTTATTGGTTTTCTTCAACTCCATTTGAAAATTTCGGGATTGAGCACGTACAAAGGTAGTGGCCATTTCTACTGCGTGTTCCAGGGTTAGTCCAGCATGCTGTCTCAGCAATTTTGGGGTGTTAAAGGGCAGGGCTTCTAGATACTGCGCCAGGTATATTTTTTCCACTATCTCTTCCCTGGAGGATTCTAAAGGTTTCAGTCATCTATTATCCAAATCTTTCATTTTGTAGAAAAGAGTCTTTGGAGTAGCACCTGGCGCCCCCCTTTCGTTCTGGAATTTCAACTTATGGGTTTCATCATCCACCCTTAAACGGTCTATGACCATTTCTTTTTACTTCCGCATAGGTAGATGTACCATCCCTGTTGGAGATTTGGTACGTGGCTTGTGCCTCCCCAGTCAGCAGAGGAGCCAGGTAAAAAGGCGACCGATCTTGTGGCCAGGTGCTGGCTTGAGCAGCCTGTTCGAAGTTGAGGAAGAAAGCCACTGGGTCTTCCCCAGGGGTATATTTCTATAGGAAAACCATGCCTCCAGGTGTAAAGGGTCCCCATCCCTGTCCAATTCCAGCGGCTTATTGCAGCTGTCCTTCCGCCATTTTGGTCAAATTTTCGCCCTGCAAGTGAATGGCATTAGCAAATACAGTGCGGCCAATTTCAGCCTGTTTTATGTGTTTCTCTAGGGTCCACTCTAGCTTCTGCTGGTCTTCCCACAATTGATGTACAAGGTTCTCCATCCTTTTTCAGATGGCCTTACGCCTGCATTCTCCACCACGTCACCAATTGGCTTGATGTAAAGTGTAAATATATATAAGACTTTGCAGGATTTACGAGACTGGAGACTGTAGTCCTACTAGTAGGTTATTTTATACTTGCACTTAGCAACAACCTTTAATAAGCAGTCTTTTCTTATCTTCTTATTGTCAGGAGCTGGAATGCTGAGTCCACTGTGCAGAAGTACTCCCTCAAATGAAGAGGAAAAGCCAGAGGTAAGTTCTCAGAGCTCTATTTGTTTATTTATAGGGAATGTGTTTGTGAGGGGAAAACACAGCAATTTTCAGTATTCCTAACCTATCTCCCTGTGTGCCACTTTTTTTTATAAAGTACTTAGGGCCATATGTATCAAAGTCCCCTTTTGCGATTCTCAAATAGCGAATTTTAGCGAATCGCTATTTGAGAAACGCAAAACCGTATGTAAACAAATAATCGCAAAACGATAGCGATTCGCTAAAGTTCGCTAAATGAATAGCGATTACCCAAATAGCGTTCATTTAGCATTGAACTTTCTATTTTGCGAATTTCGCAAAATTGCGAAAATCGCAAAATTGCGATTTTCGCAAACGACAATTCTGAGACACAGGTGCAGCTTGATGACATCACAACCAGGAAGTGTGACTACCCATGCTGCACCTGAGTTCCAGGAGCAGAGTGAGAGAGCAGGAGTAGAGGCTGAGACATCACTGCAGTGATACACACATTGGAGAGAGTGGAGACATGGCCAGCAAGGACAAGCAGCAGGGGAGACACCCAGAATCAGAAAGCCAAAGTTCACAGAAAGTGAGCAGGAGGCTCTGATACAGGAGATGGTTGTGAGCCATGAGCTCCTGTTTGGCAAGAAGTCCCTGCGTGTGCCAGAGACACGCAAGAGGAGGATATGGGCAGACATCCAGTGCAAAATAAACGCAATTGGCGTCACACATCGCAGCGTCAAAGACCTACAGAAGCGCTGGTATGATATGCGCGCGCGCTCAAAGGAGAAGGTTGCTACCAGGTTGGAGGAGGCCAACAAGACCGGTGGGGGGACCTCCACTGCCACCGCTTCAACACCACTCGAAGAAATGGTTGAGGGGACCCTGCTTCCGGAGAGTGCAGTGGGTGTGTCAGACCTGGACAGCTCCGACCACACACAACCAAGACAAGGTAAGAAGCATGCCATCACACCCCTGATACCTCCCTACTACCCCCACACACCCAGGAGAGTCCCAGGGGCACAACAAAACTACAATTCCAGTGCAGGTACACAAGCACACACAGCAATGCATTATGGGAGATGTAGTTACATGCACCTAACAGTGGAGCAATGACACCCAGCCAGGCTCAAACAGTATGTGTGCATCATGAAAGTCAAAATACAGATGGATAGGACCCATGTAACTCCAAACAGTGATATTTAATGCATGACAGATGCAAGGCAGGACAGTAAATTAATGTGTGCATTTATGTCCACAGCACCAGCAGAAACACAGGGAACAATCAGTGGAGGGGAGGATGAATCCCCCAGCCCAGAGGCAACAGGGCAAGAGGAGGAGGAGGAGGAAGAGGAAGACGAGTGCAGCCCAGTCATCCCACCAATACGCCGCAGGCGGATTGCAGTGCCACCATTGCCACCACTGGAGGAGGAATCCCAGGACACCGATGTGAATGTCCAAACAGTCCAGGGACAGTCAGAGCCACAACCCCGTGCACGTGCACGTGCCGAACCAATTCCACAAATCCCATCCAGGCGCAGGGCACCACGTGCATCCACTAGTGCAGCACTCACAGGAGACGACACAGTCTTCCAAGGGTTGGAGGGCCACATGTTGGAGGTCCAGCGCCTGCAGGCAAAAACATAAGGTCAATCCAGAGGCAAATCAGGGTTGGTTTCATGGGCCTGACGGGTGCCCTGGAGGCACTCTGTGCTGAACTAAGGGCGGACCGTGCTGCTAGGCGCAGGGAGAGGCAGCGCCTCCACACCCGCCTAGACCTCTACACCAGGGCGGTAAACCGCCTTTCCTCAGCGACCTCAGTGCTGTCAAGGCGCAGCATCAGTATGCAGCACGAGGTGTCACACTGCAGCCAGGACGTGGCCAGGGGTCTGGTACAGGTGACATGTGCTGTGGATCAGCTGCGGGCAGCTGCCACTGCTGGCCCAGGAGTCCTCACTCCAACAGACGAGGACGCACAATCCAGCAGGAGCAGCATTACACCACCGCCCCCACCGGACAGGCGCCGTAGTGTGCGTCACGGCAAGGCTGCTGAGACAAGCGAAGAGGGCACAGTGCACCCACGGCGAGGGCCTACAGCCCGTCAGCGCCGCAGTTGAGGCGCTCACACATAGGCATGGATATGGGTGCATTAACCCAGTGCACACAGACACTTGGTCAAGAGTCAATTTGCACTGTGGATCACACATGTGCGGTACTTTTGACAATACATTGTGTGCCACACAGGCTGTGTGCCGATAAATATCCTGTCCAAAGGGAAATTAAACACAGTCCTGTATTAGATCTTTGGCATTGTGTCATCTTTTCTTACCTAGAAATAGTTCTGTGTGATCTCATCTCGCCTCTGGCGCCCAGCAGCTGCACCAATCACTCCGGCCGGCATGCGTCCAGGAGCTGGCCCCTCCTCATCTGATGATTCTGATTCAGTGAGCTCCACTGGTGTGCCCTTCCTGGTGGCGATGTTGTGCAGCATGGCACACGCTACCACTATCTTGCAACAGGTCTGGGGGCTGTATTGAAGTGCCCCTCCACTCTTATGTAGGCATCGAAACCGGCTCTTGAGTATCCCGAAGGTCCGCTCAATGGTACATCTGGTTGCTATGTGGGCACTGTTGTACCTCTGCTCCCCAGCGTTGGCAGGATTAAGGTAAGGAGTGAGTATGTAGTCCCGGACCGCATACGCACTGTCACCTGTGGGGCGAGAAAAATTAGGTTGAACACTGTCCTGCCACTGCTATGCATTACTAGTGTGTCCTTCTATCACATGCAATTACCTAGTAGGTATCCCTCACCAAACTCCCCACTTGTGAGTCGGCGGTGTATCCCACTGTGGCGGAAGATGAATGAGTCGTGGGTGCTGCCTGGGTATTTAGCAACGATGTCGGTGATGATGTGCCTGGCATTACACACCACCTGTATGTTCAGGGAATGGTAGGACTTGCGATTCCTGAACACATACTCGTTCTGGGAGGGGGGATATGGCGACATGGGTCCCAACAGCGCTGGGATGCCTGGCTTCACCCTGGGGGTGCCCAGGAGTGGACATTTCACAGGGAAAAGCCAGGAAGGGTTCCACAGCGGTATGCGTACAGCGCCAGGACACCTCTTTGGGGGTATAAGTGCGCTTTACAAGTACGAATTTCATTCATTCATTTCATTTCATTTCATCTATGCATCCAATGACGTGGGGGAATTGTGCAATTTGGTAGAACTCCTGCTTGGTCTGGGCTAGTGCCTGTGGTGTGCTGGGGAAGTATATGTGGTTATGCAGCCTCTGTACCATGGCATCAAGGAACGCGTGGAAGAAGCGCGACAATGCACTCTGTGAGACCCCTCCTGCTGTGGCTATCACCCCCTGGAAGCTCCCTGACGCCAAGAGGTGGAGTGAGCACAGGACCTGTATGTGGGTGGGGATTGTGTGTGTCCTGCGTGTGGGGTGTTCAAGGATAGGTTTGAGCTCTGCTATTAATTCCAGGATGCTCTCTTCATCCAGCCTGTAGTTTGTATGGATCTCCTCCTCAGTCCGCTGGAGCAGGGTTATGCGCGCTCTGAAGATCCTTTCCTGGCGTCTCCTTCTCTGTGCAGCAGCTCTGAGTCGCAGCCTCCTGGCTATCACGTACAGCCCTGACATTGTGGCAAACATCAGTTGCATTGTGGGTCTCTTTATATAGATTGCACCTGGTTACCACCTGCTCAGACTTGGTGGTAATTGCAATTCTCTATTTTGCGAAATTCGTGAATTTGCAAATTGAGAATTATTCATGCATTCCGTTTAGCGAATTCGCTAAATCTGAACACAACAATTGCGAATTTCGCTAGATTTTGACGTATTTAGCGAATTCGCAAATTATTCGCAAAATGGTAATATTCGCAATTATTGCGATTCGCTATTTATGCGAATCGCACATTGGCAGTCGGGATGTGTCTCATACATAGCGGGGCTCTGTTTTGCGATCGCAAACACCGTTTTTCTGCGATTCGCAGTGTTTGCGATCGCAAAACAGCTTCATTCATATGGCCCTTAATTCCTCCACTAGTTACTTTTCACTAGGCTTTTAACAATAGGCAGGTACTAAATCCATCCCGCGTTCGTCAGCAAATAATAATTATGGAAGAGAGATAAAAAAAAAAGGTTTTCACTTTAAGTAGGGAATGGCCCAAATTAAACGCTTTTTGCAGAAACTGTCAGCCCTGGGCTGTTTTACTGGCTTAGACCAGAGAGCCTTCTATTTGCACAAGGCTCGTGTCCTCCTTGTCAGTCACCTTGCCCATCCCGCTCTGCCCAAGCACACGAGCATGTACCTTGGCCAGCCACGCTCCTCCAGGAACGAGGCTGGTGGCTCGCAGAAGTGGTGGCCTCCTGGCTTAACTTCGTCTGCTTCAGTGCGTTCTTTCTCCTGCATTTCGGGGACTTCCCTCGGGCTGCTTCGCCAAGTCTCCCTTGCTTGAAGTTTTGCAGTCTCCTCCCTGTCTGTATACTTCTTCTGTTGTGTTCACTCGAGCCCAATGATTGGCCCCATACAGTGCCAGTCAGTAAAGCCGTGGTTCAGGTCCCACCCCTTCTGGTAGTGCATAGTGATTTCCTAATGACTCTTGGTTGAATGCATGACCTTTGGGAGTCAAAGAGAACACCCAGGTAGGTAAAAATTGTATTTGGCTTTCCTATAGCCACACCATCTTTAGAAAAATAACGCTTCTTTGTGGGACTCAGACTGCAAGATGTTATAATGGCCTTATTCAAATTAGTTTAAAGATGCAGGTTGGCCATGTAATAACCAAATACATCCAGACCATTTGCAGTTCTAGATCTTAAAACAGTATTCTCGGCAAAAAGAATAATCTGGACAAATCGATTGCTGACCATCGGCAAATCTGTACCCTTCTCAGGATGATACTGTTCTCAATTGTTAATCTATGAATTAAAAAGAAATGGGGCCAGCACACATCCTTTTCTTACCCTTATACTTATAATGATTTTACTGCAGCAATTGCCACTAAACCCATATCTAACTCTTGCTGAGGCATTCTGATTTAAGATCATTAAAAAGTTGACAGTCCCCTGGTCAACCCTTGTCTCCTCATATATGCCCATAATTTAGAATGCCTAATTCAATCAAAGGCGCTAGTAAGATTCATAAAGAACAGATTAAGTGTGAGTTGTCTGACATTATATATTTCCCAATCAAAAGCTTGAGATTTAGAGGTTGATCAATAGTGTTCTTCCCTTGCGAAATCCATACTGAATATCAGTCAGGCTGTCATTATTCTCAGGCCAGCGTTCCAACCTAGAATGATGAGACCCACAACCTTAACCAGACAGTCTAAAAGTGAAATAGCATTTCAGATCCTTTATCTTGCCCTTTTTTTAAAATAGGTACAATAGTGGATTCTGACCATAAATCGGGAGACATGCTTGGCTACAGAGTTAAAAACCTTTGTCAGAATAAGGGAACACAAATCTAAATTATCTGAAAATAAATCAAGAGGAGTTCCATCTGGGCCCAGGGCCTTACCATAGAGACTAGATTTCAGTGCCGCACTGACATCATTTTTTATCAAAACATAAAACTTGATCAGTAGTTAAAGTATCAGCAGGTACCTTGGAGATGATTATGTCCAAGAGATATTGCAGCAATGTGATTTAAAAATATGCTCAAAGTGCTTGTCCCAACACACAGGGCGGATATGGATCTCAATAGAGGGGACAGCTGGGCCCTTTAAAAATGGGGTATTTATCACTTTTCAAAGAGTCTCTCTTTTGGTTTGCCTCATAGAAGGAGTCCAAAGCCTTAGTTCAAATCTCAAATTTTCTCATCTCCAAAGCCCTTTTTTAGTGAATCTGCGCCCTGCGAATCACATCCTGATCTATAGGAACAGTAGTCAGTGCAAAATATAGAGTTTTGTTTCCTAGGGAAAAACACTGATCTGGTTATTTTGCTTTGGGGAGAATTCTAAACAGTCAGCAAGTCTCTAACAGAATGGTGATTCTCCAAATGTAATGAACAGAGAATCAAGATTGCATTTAAGACATGGAGGCTAACATTATGCATTAAACCTTTAAATTGCCACACCTGCAGGACCTTTAAAGCACTTTCAAAACAATACATCATCAATTTAGAACCAGAACTCAGTTATCTATAAATAGTCCCTTCACAGAACACTCTACCTCTTTAATTACACCAAACTTCCTTCTTAACTGTATATCCTCTTCTATTTCAGATTCGTTCTTCTTCAGCCATTATTCCTCTCCATCCTTTTTTATTGTGTCGCTAAAAAAAAAAAAAAAACTCAATGTTCTTCAAACTCTAAACATCACTACTCTGTAAACTTAAATAAAATGTTAATACTCCATTATCCTCATAATATACTCCAGGAGGAGGCTACCATTATGCATGTTGAAAGCCCCTCAACACCACATTTGCCATATGCTTTACTGGCCTAAAGTAATGCTTTGCAAATGTTCCTAAGTTTGACCAACCACCAGCTTTCAAAATGTTCTCCAGTCCAGGAGAGGGGTGGACCCAATCTGAGCATTGTTCTGATCTCGAGGAGCTCGTATGGATACATAGTCAAAACCTGACACTTTCACTCACTCAAGCATCTATGCTTTCTCTCATCATCCATTCACCCTTTCACTCAACCATCCATCCTTTCATCCATTCAACCTCTTTCAGTCATCCATCCATCCTTTCACTTATCCATTATTACACTCATTCATCAATCCATCTACCCATCCACTCTCACAACCATCCACACTTTCACTCACTCGTGCACCTAGCTGCACTTTCACATTATTTATGAGATACTGTCTGCCGAGTTGCAGGTAGGAGAGGCCCATCAAAAACTCCACCCATGCTGTAGATTCTAAAGGGGGGGTTGATGATGCCCGTGAGCATGCACATAAAACCGTTGTGCACAAAGTCCAGAATAAACATATATTCTTTAGTCTGGTCAGAACCCCTTATATTGAAATTCATGCATGTGTTCATACATGTATAGCATATGCATTGGTACCGAAAGCCATTTTTGTATTTAGCACGATCTACCCCAGTAGCTGACTCACACCGCTGCAGATGATTAACAGGCAAAAGCAGTGAGTGCACTAGCCAAATCTCGACTCTGTTGCTTACAGGTTGTGTCCCTGTACCAGCTGCAAGCCTTGGCCACTTCTTTAAAGTGAAAATCCTATATTAATCCAAGCTCAGGTGGGTTTTCTGCACCTTCCACGATCTTTCATAAAGCCCTAAATTCACTGCGGCCTTCTGTGTTCCGAGGAATACTCACACACATCTCAGTGCTCACTAAGAATGTAATCAATGGTGTCCATTAAAAGGGAGCATTTGTATGGAAGGCAGAGTCTACTTAAAACTTGCTTTTATGGCGATTTGCCCTTTATCCCCTCCCCTGCAGTTAAACTATCAAAAACATCACCAGATTTAGCTCCCCTCTTTTTGACCCACTGACTAAAATGTAACTTTTCTTGCCTTTTGTAGGAAGCTGGCTCTGTATATACTATACCAAAGTGATGTATGGTGTGCACAGAGTCCAGGGAGTCCACAGAGGTATAGCAGAGGCTAAATTAGGTAAGTACAAACAGCTCTCTCTGTGGTAGTGTGGGCAAGCAGTTATGCTTATCCAGAGGGCGTATTAAGCATTTATTGTATTCACTCAATCAAGACTGATGGTACACACTTAGAGATAGAATCCAGATCAATTAGGTAAGTATAAAAAGGTATACTTGTGTTTTATTTCTACAACCAAGCAGGACTTGGCACAGGTAAGTGAAATATACTCTCAAAGGCACGACTTTACAAGGAAATGCAGTTGTGGTTGAATTTGCAATCATTACAGGTTAGTATTGGGTTTCAAAACAGTTTAAATTACACAGTAATTACCTTTGGAATACTTTTAGATTACTTTTAAATTACATTGACTACTCGGGTTGTATGACTAGATACCACACCGGGGATCTCACAATACAAGGTGAGTAAGACTTTTTAAGGTTTGCAGTTTAGTTACTTTTCTTTCATACAAAAGTTTAACTCAACAGAGACATTTTTAGGAACAAAATTGTAACACTTGTTCCCATGGGAAACAAGCGTTTGCAATGCAATCGGTCTCGCCTTTGGGACCTTTTAAGTATTTAGCTATGCAGCACATTATTGTGGGTACAGCAACATTAACTCTTGTACTGTGCACGAGGCAGTAAAAGGGTGCAGTACCACAGTCTATCACTAGGTGTACATTGGGATCTCTTTTGGCCTGTCTTTGGTAGTTCTCACTGCCCTGCTTCTCTGCCAGACACAGTAAGAGCAATGGGCCGCCTCCGTCTGACCATGCTCCACTGTCCAATCTCACTGCCCGCCACTGTAACCACCATGTGGGACCCCCGACCTGCCTCTGTTTCTGCTCACCCTTACTGTCCTATCTCACTGCCAGCCACTATCCACTTGGAAATGCTATCTACAGTAAGCACCACCAGAGACCCTTATACTGCCCATACTCTCCGTCACTCACTGTCCCACTTCCAGGTACCGTCACCCTTAACCTGCCCCTGCTCTCTCTGACTGCCCTGCCCCACTGCCAGCTGCTGTAAGTAGACCCGTTTATAATGCAAAAGAGGGAGCTAATAGGGCCAAATGAACCATCTACACACCAGCCATAGGCATTGTGAGTTAAGGAGGCTATCCCATCAGGAGCACCATTTCTCATCCAAACTGCATTGTGGGGGTTGTAGTTTGAGTTTATTTAGAGATAACAATAAGGCTTACAGCTGAAAAAATGCCATGTAAGGAAAGAGCATATGACAAAAACATGGTGTCCATAATGACATAATGTAGATGACATTATGTCATTTGGTACTAGAATCCTGACAATGGTTCAAGTATGGCACTTAAAGTAACAAAACATACCAAATAACGTACCCAAAGAATTTTTAATTTATACAAGAAAAGAAAAAAGAAAGAAGAAAAACCAACATAATTTCTCAGAAACAGTAAGAAAGGGTGCCCAAATACTGTTTAGATAAACGATACCCATGTATAAGTTATTTCATTACATAGAAAATGTATTAACAAAAGATAGAAAATCAGAACAGTAATATAATAATAGTGGCGCTCCACAAGTTACACAGACAACAATAAAAATACAAACAATACAATGTGTAATCAAAAAAGTGGCTGAGGAAAAAATTATACAAATGAGAAGTTCAGGACAAAACAGAAACAGCACACAGAAAAAATGCGTCCTCTTCAATTAAGGCCACATGTAGGCGTCAACGGCGTTTTGACCATATTGAAATTAGATGGTCAGCATCAGGACAAAACAATGAATAGTGGAGCGTCGAAGAAAATTCTGTAAAACATCTAAAAAGGGAATATGTACACGGGTATCAAAATTTTTAAATATATAGAGTCATATCATAGCATAAGATGAATCTTTTCAACTAAATCAAAAATGAAATAGGTGCAAGGGAATGAGGTCAAGGAAATAAGAGCAAGAGCCAGAGAAGACCCACAAACTCCAATCCAAATTCCAGTGCTTGAAAAAGTGAAGTGAAAATGCCTCGTGAGAAGAAAGTTATTGCCTACACACAGGAAAAGAATTAGTTAAACCAATAATCACCTATTCCGAAGGTAGGTCCGCAGTAAGAAAATGAGTAAATTTCATTCATATGAAGTTCGAACGCTTCGCTGTACAATTAAGTTAAGGTTTCTCTCTCTGTAAATACAGAAGAGGACAAAATTAGTCACCTCTAACTACTGGCCAAAATCCATATAAGTACCACTTACAGAATACTCACAACCAGCATGGTATGTGGCATATCCAGGGACTTAGGTATAACTGTCTCAATCCAAGCGAATCGCGAGAGACTGCCACCAAGCAGCTAATCAAATGGCTGTTCTGCTTCTTCAAATTAAGCAAAACTAAAAAAAAATGTATATAGAGAGAAAATATTTATTCTCTGAAGACATGCTATTCTGCTGCATAGTTGATATTCCACTCGGAATATGCAAAAGGACCAAAAAAGTCACCTTAACCAGGATCTATATAAATATACCACTCAAACCATACTTACATCCACACCAATTTGTGGCATTTCAGGGGACATATATATATGAAAGCCAGTCCAAAGGGAACTGGCGAAGACTTTCTCCGGGCTGGTGGTTACGTTTGATAGCTGCTTTCCAATTGAAGCAAAGCTATGGGAAAAGTAAGGGAAAGGTATGGTCTTCAGAATTAACAAGCATTTGCAATGCAATCGGTCTCGCATTTGTGAAAGTTAGAGCTATTGACGTTGTAAATGACAATGTCTTTGTTTGCAATGGAATGAACATTTAGAAAAAGAGAGTTAGAGCAATTGGCGTATGTAAATATTTTTTACTTATGTGTTGTGGAGTGGATGTATGAGGTGTCCAGTGGAATTATGTGGATAGAAATGAAGTGGTATTATATTTTCTGTTGTGGAGTGTTATGTAGCGGAGTTTGATTATGTTGGGTGTTGTTGAATTCTGTGGTGTGATATGGAATTATGTGATGTGGATTGTATGTATGTGGTGTTTTATGTAATTGTGTTGCTGATTTGTATTATGTGGCTTTTTGTTGAATTATGTGGTGTGGAATGGAAACATGTTGAGTTGATTTATGTGCATTGGAACTGTGTGGTGTTGAGTGAAATTATGCTGAATGGTATTATGTCATTATAAATTAATAGGGTAACCCAATTCTGTCCACGGACCTGGGTATCATGTATTATAGAAAAACAATGGTCCTAGACCTATTTATCATGCAATTAAGTCCAGAGAGTTTAATGATTCTTAATACTATTTTAGGCATGTATAGAATCAGCACAAGGTACTAAATACACACAAAATTCTCAAATTAGCATGTTCACAAGGAAGAAAAGGAACACTGGCACCCAATTGTACTTCAAGACAAAAATATCTGTTTTATTCACAGAGACATATTCAAAAAGTAAGCAACATTACCATGTTATATAACAGTTGTAGAAAGGTTGCTTCAAAGGAGGAGGGTGAAAGAGTAGTGCTCATGTGTGATATAGATAAAAAGGGATAAAAGGGGGAGGTTTCACAGAGTGAAGATAGTTCAAAAATAGAAATCACAATGATTTTGATCGGAACTGGTTCTAAGTCATATCAACACCAGTTTGTTATGGCCTGTCATTAAGTAGTCATTTTTGTAGTTGTTTTCGATAATTTACAAATAATTCAGAGGGGTATCATCTGTTAGATGGGGCAATGGTGACATAAGGTACAGGCCCTTCAGGGGACAAATGTCGACATTTCGACCCGACTTAGTGCATGGAGGGCAATTACATCCTCAGCGTGCGGGTCTTCCTCAGGACAGGGGAAGGGTAAAAAGCAACCTACTAAGGGTGCCTGTAGGTTGATGGTCCTAATCACAGCTCCCGGGGTTGGGTAGTCCGCATCATGGTTGCAGTGTAATAATTGTAGTCATAGCCAGCCACTCTCCCGGTTATGCAGAGGGATAACTATATCCAAGGGGAACCAATCACGCCCAACAGGATCCTAGGAGATTAGTTCCAAACTGCCCTGGGGAGTCAGTACTTCTTTCTTCAAGATACGGCACGATGTGGAGTGTGTTTATGTGGGTTGTTGCTGTGTGGTATAGATTGGTTTTATGTGGGGTAATTGTGCTAGGTGGTTTTGAATTTTGTGCGGGTGAATTGTGTGGTGTGGAATTGCGTGGTGTGTGTCACACTAAACATCAAGGTATAATGAAGGAAGGGTGGGGTTGAAGGAAGGATAAAGGGAAGAAGGTTGGAAGTGCTGTCATAAGAGAGTAAAAGAAGGTAGGAGGTTAGGGTTGGTTTGAGGTAAGGACGTAGGGTGGAAGTGATAGTGGAATAGACGAAAAGGGAGGAAAGAAGAGAGGAAGGAAGAGAGGAGGTTTAAGGACGAAAGAAAATGAAAGGACTAGGAAAAGAAGGAATTGATGAAAGGAAGGGAGCATGAGGCAAAGAGTGGTGTAGAGGTGATGTAAGTAATGAAGGGAAGGAGTTAAAGAAAAATGAAAGGAGTGAAGGAAGGGAAGTGGAGAGGAATGGAGCGACAGTAATGAAGGAGTACCTGATGGAAGGACATAAGGCGGCAGAGCGTGGATGCAGTGGAGAAGAATGAAAGTGAAAAGAGGATTAGAGGATTGAATCAAAGAAAGGCAAAAAAGGAGTGGAGGCAGAAGGAGGCCAGTAATGCTGTGGTCATTGGCAAGATATCTGCTGTACATGTCTGTGGTAGAATGTGTTAGTCTTCTTTAGCTTAAAATGCCAACAATTTAATATGTATATGTATGGAATTAAAAGTCTATCAGTAGCGTCTGCTCCCTCTGTATAGTGAAAAGTAATGTTTCATTTCAAACAAAAACAAAAACGTACAGTGACATATGCCTCAGCTGTATAGATGATATTGCAGGCTCTGATATTTGCACAGTATGGAAGTTGAAATTGTATGCAGGCATCAAATATGTCCATAGTATGGAAGCTTCTTATACATGTCAATGTTGTTACAAGCCTGTGATATATGGCTAGTACTCAAGACTTAATAATAACTTACTTTATTTTCCAGATGTTTTTAACTGTTGTAAATAACAGCTCTTACCCAATGTAATGGCGCTCAGTCTACTAATCCCAGAAGAATTAAAGCAGTAGGATGGAAGGCTATGTAGGCCATACATGGAATTTGTGATTTGCAGATTATGACAGATGTTGGGGTAATCCACGAGCTATGTTACATTGATATTTCACCAATATGCTTTACGTAGCAAAACATTTACATAAAAATTACCAGGAGAGAATAAAAACATAATTAAACAAAACAGTAAAATGGGCATTGTATGTTCCTTAAATTCAACCACTCAGAAGCATATTTGTAAAAAAACCATAAAAACTGCTGACCTTGTTCTAATGACCACGAAGAATTCTACCCATGAGCCTGTTCTTTACTTCTCTTATGTTTTTGCATTCACTGGGGGTAATGCCCACTAAACTCTATATTCCTGGCTAACGCCCTGCTTCTAGGACTGTACAGGAAATGTGTGCATAAGGTGTGCATGTACAAGAGACTCTTATGCATGCATGTTTTAGTTTCACTTCTTGGGCTGCTCCGTAGCAAATCCTTAGTGGAGCCATGTATTTCTTTCATGTGTGCAGTATAGTCAGGACAAGTGGGGACAAAAAATGGGACAAATAAATAACTATCTAATGTAGGGGCAGAGAGGCTCTCAGAAATATTCTCTACAGATGCCACTATACTGGTGAAAATGTGGAGTGGGAGAAGCCCGATTTGTTGGAGGGGGTGTGGTGAGGAGGGGACACTGATGCACATCATCTGTTCATGCCAGAGGATGTGCTTTTGGGCGATGATCCTGCCAAGGGTGGAGGACATCACTGTTTCGGCTATAGCTCATTGCCCGAAAGTGGTCCTGTTGGGTCACCAGGTCCCAGACATATTCCCATTGTACAGACTGAAGGGACAATTTATCTCACACTCGCTCCTAGGAGCAAAACAAACTATCCTAGGAATGTGGGGGCAGAGTGGCTCCCCGTCGGAACAGATGTTTCTTTAGTCTGGTCAGAACCCCTTATATTGAAATTCATGCATGTGTTCATACATGTATAGCATATGCATTGGTACCGACAGCCATTTTTGTATTTAGCACGATCTACCCCAGTAGCTGACTCACACCACTGCAGATGATTAACAGGCAAAAGCAGTGAGTGCACTAGCCAAATCTCGACTCTGTTGCTTACAGGTTGTGTCCCTGTACCAGCTGCAAGCCTTGGCCACTTCTTTAAAGTGAAAATCCTATATTAATCCAAGCTCAGGTGGGTTTTCTGCACCTTCCACGATCTTTCGTAAAGCCCTAAATTCACTGCGGCCTTCTGTGTTCCGAGGAATACTCACACACATCTCAGTGCTCACTAAGAATGTAATCAATGGTGTCCATTAAAAGGGAGCCTTTGTATGGAAGGCAGAGTCTACTTAGAACTTGCTTTTATGGCGATTTGCCCTTTATCCCCTCCCCTGCAGTTAAACTATCAAAAACATCACCAGATTTAGCTCCCCTCTTTTTGACCCACTGACTAAAATTTAACTTTTCTTGCCTTTTGTAGGAAGCTGGCTCTGTATATACTATACCAAAGTGATGTATGGTGTGCACAGAGTCCAGGGAGTCCACAGAGGTATAGCAGAGGCTAAATTAGGTAAGTACAAACAGCTCTCTCTGTGGTAGTGTGGGCAAGCAGTTATGCTTATCCAGAGGGCGTATTAAGCATTTATTGTATTCACTCAATCAAGACTGATGGTACACACTTAGAGATAGAATCCAGATCAATTAGGTAAGTATAAAAAAGTTATACTTGTGTTTTATTTCTACAACCAAGCAGGACTTGGCACAGGTAAGTGAAATATACTCTCAAAGGCACGACTTTACAAGGAAATGCAGTTGTGGTTGAATTTGCAATCATTACAGGTTAGTATTGGGTTTCAAAACAGTTTAAATTACACAGTAATTACCTTTGGAATACTTTTAGATTACTTTTAAATTACATTGACTACTCGGGGTTGTATGACTAGATACCACACCGGGGATCTCACAATACAAGGTGAGTAAGACTTTTTAAGGTTTGCAGTTTAGTTACTTTTCTTTCATACAAAAGTTTAACTCAACAGAGACATTTTTAGGAACAAAATTGTAACACTTGTTCCCATGGGAAACAAGCGTTTGCAATGCAATCGGTCTCGCCTTTGGGACCTTTTAAGTATTTAGCTATGCAGCACATTATTGTGGGTACAGCAACATTAACTCTTGTACTGTGCATGAGGCAGTAAAAGGGTGCAGTACCACAGTCTATCACTAGGTGTACATTGGGATCTCTTTTGGCCTGTCTTTGGTAGTTCTCACTGCCCTGCTTCTCTGCCAGACACAGTAAGAGCAATGGGCCGCCTCCGTCTGACCATGCTCCACTGTCCAATCTCACTGTCCGCCACTGTAACCACCATGTGGGACCCCCGACCTGCCTCTGTTTCTGCTCACCCTTACTGTCCTATCTCACTGCCAGCCACTGTCCACTTGGAAATGCTATCTACAGTAAGCACCACCAGAGACCCTTATACTGCCCATACTCTCCGTCACTCACTGTCCCACTTCCAGGTACCGTCACCCTTAACCTGCCCCTGCTCTCTCTGACTGCCCTGTCCCACTGCCAGCTGCTGTAAGTAGACCCGTTTATAATGCAAAAGAGGGAGCTAATAGGGCCAAATGAACCATCTACACACCAGCCATAGGCATTGTGAGTTAAGGAGGCTATCCCATCAGGAGCACCATTTCTCATCCAAACTGCATTGTGGGGGTTGTAGTTTGAGTTTATTTAGAGATAACAATAAGGCTTACAGCTGAAAAAATGCCATGTAAGGAAAGAGCATATGACAAAAACATGGTGTCCATAATGACATAATGTAGATGACATTATGTCATTTGGTACTAGAATCCTGACAATGGTTCAAGTATGGCACTTAAAGTAACAAAACATACCAAATAACGTACCCAAAGAATTTTTAATTTATACAAGAAAAGAAAAAAGAAAGAAGAAAAACCAACATAATTTCTCAGAAACAGTAAGAAAGGGTGCCCAAATACTGTTTAGATAAACGATACCCATGTATAAGTTATTTCATTACATAGAAAATGTATTAACAAATGATAGAAAATCAGAACAGTAATATAATAATAGTGGCGCTCAACAAGTTACACAGACAACAATAAAAATACAAACAATACAATGTGTAATCAAAAAAGTGGCTGAGGAAAAAATTATACAAATGAGAAGTTCAGGACAAAACAGAAACAGCACACAGAAAAAATGCGTCCTCTTCAATTAAGGCCACATGTAGGCGTCAACGGCGTTTTGACCATATTGAAATTAGATGGTCATCATCAGGACAAAACAATGAATAGTGGAGCGTCCAAGAAAATTCAGTAAAACATCTAAAAAGGGAATATGTACACGGGTATCAAAAATTTTAAATATATAGTCATATCATAGCATAAGATGAATCTTTTCAACTAAATCAAAAATGAAATAGGTACAAGGGAATGAGGTCAAGGAAATAAGAGCAAGAGCCAGAGAAGACCCACAAACTCCAATCCAAATTCCAGTGCTTGAAAAACTGAAGTGAAAATGCCTCGTGAAAAGAAAGTTATTGCCTACACACAGGAAAAGAATTAGTTAAACCAATAATCACCTATTCCGAAGGTAGGTCCGCAGTAAGAAAATGAGTAAATTTCATTCATATGAAGTTCGAACGCTTCGCTGTACAATTAAGGTTTCTCTCTCTGTAAATACAGAAGAGGACAAAATTAGTCACCTCTAACTACTGGCCAAAATCCATATAAGTACCACTTACAGAATACTCACAACCAGCATGGTATGTGGCATATCCAGGGACTTAGGTATAACTGTCTCAATCCAAGCGAATCGCGAGAGACTGCCACCAAGCAGCTAATCAAATGGCTGTTCTGCTTCTTCAAATTAAGCAAAACTAAAAAAAAATGTATATAGAGAGAAAATATTTATTCTCTGAAGACATGCTATTCTGCTGCATAGTTGATATTCCACTCGGAATATGCAAAAGGACCAAAAAAGTCACCTTAACCAGGATCTATATAAATATACCACTCAAACCATACTTACATCCACACCAATTTGTGGCATTTCAGGGGACATATATATATGAAAGCCAGTCCAAAGGGATCTGGCGAAGACTTTCTCCGGGCTGGTGGTTACGTTTGATAGCTGCTTTCCAATTGAAGCAAAGCTATGGGAAAAGTAAGGGAAAGGTATGGTCTTCAGAATTAACAAGCATTTGCAATGCAATCGGTCTCGCATTTGTGAAAGTTAGAGCTATTGACGTTGTAAATGACAATGTCTTTGTTTGCAATGGAATGAACATTTAGAAAAAGAGAGTTAGAGCTATTGGGGTATGTAAATATTTTTTACTTATGTGTTGTGGAGTGGATGTATGAGGTGTCCAGTGGAATTATGTGGATAGAAATGAAGTGGTATTATATTTTCTGTTGTGGAGTGTTATGTAGCGGAGTTTGATTATGTTGGGTGTTGTTGAATTCTGTGGTGTGATATGGAATTATGTGATGTGGATTGTATGTATGTGGTGTTTTATGTAATTGTGTTGCTGATTTGTATTATGTGGCTTTTTGTTGAATTATGTGGTGTGGAATGGAAACATGTTGAGTTGATTTATGTGCATTGGAACTGTGTGGTGTTGAGTGAAATTATGCCGAATGGTATTATGTCATTATAAATTAATAGGGTAACCCAATTCTGTCCACGGACCTGGGTATCATGTATTATAGAAAAACAATGGTCCTAGACCTATTTATCATGCAATTAAGTCCAGAGAGTTTAATGATTCTTAATCCTATTTTAGGCATGTATAGAATCAGCACAAGGTACTAAATACACACAAAATTCTCAAATTAGCACCTTCACAAGGAAGAAAAGGAACACTGGCACCCAATTGTACTTCAAAACAAAAATATCTGTTTTATTCACAGAGACATATTCAAAAAGTAAGCAACATTACCATGTTATATAACAGTTGTAGAAAGGTTGCTTCAAAGGAGGAGGGTGAAAAAGTAGTGCTCATGTGTGATATAGATAAAAAGGGATAAAAGGGGGAGGTTTCACAGAGTGAAGATAGTTCAAAAATAGAAATCACAATGATTTTGATCGGAACTGGTTCTAAGTCATATCAACACCAGTTTGTTATGGCCTGTCATTAAGTAGTCATTTTTGTAGTTGTTTTCGATAATTTACAAATAATTCAGAGGGGTATCATCTGTTAGATGGGGCAATGGTGACATAAGGTACAGGCCCTTCAGGGGACAAATGTCGACATTTCGACCCGACTTAGTGCATGGAGGGCAATTACATCCTCAGCGTGCGGGTCTTCCTCAGGACAGGGGAAGGGTAAAAAGCAACCTACTAAGGGTGCCTGTAGGTTGATGGTCCTAATCACAGCTCCCGGGGTTGGGTAGTCCGCATCATGGTTGCGGTGTAATAATTGTAGTCATAGCCAGCCACTCTCCCGGTTATGCAGAGGGATAACTATATCCAAGGGGAACCAATCACGCCCAACAGGATCCTAGGAGATTAGTTCCAAACTGCCCTGGGGAGTCAGTACTTCTTTCTTCAAGATACGGCACAATGTGGAGTGTGTTTATGTGGGTTGTTGCTATGTGATATAGATTGGTTTTATGTGGGGTAATTGTGTTAGGTGGTTTTGAATTTTGTGCGGGTGAATTGTGTGGTGTGGAATTGCGTGGTGTGTGTCACACTAAACATCAAGGTATAATGAAGGAAGGGTGGGGTTGAAGGAAGGATAAAGGGAAGAAGGTTGGAAGTGCTGTCATAAGAGAGTAAAAGAAGGTAGGAGGTTAGGGTTGGTTTGAGGTAAGGACGTAGGGTGGAAGTGATAGTGGAATAGACGAAAAGGGAGGAAAGAAGAGAGGAAGGAAGAGAGGAGGTTTAAGGATGAAAGAAAATGAAAGGACTAGGAAAAGAAGGAATTGGTGAAAGGAAGGGAGCATGAGGCAAAGAGTGGTGTAGAGGTGATGTAAGTAATGAAGGGAAGGAGTTAAAGAAAAATGAAAGGAGTGAAGGAAGGGAAGGAGAGAGGAATGGAGCGACAGTAATGAAGGAGTACCTGAGGGAAGGACATAAGGCGGCAGAGCGTGGATGCAGTGGAGAAGAATGAAAGTGAAAAGAGGATTAGAGGATTGAATCAAAGAAAGGCAAAAAGGAGTGGAGGCAGAAGGAGGCCAGTAATGCTGTGGTCATTGGCAAGATATCTGCTGTACATGTCTGTGGTAGAATGTGTTAGTCTTCTTTAGCTTAAAATGCCAACAATTTAATATGTATATGTATGGAATTAAAAGTCTATCAGTAGCGTCTGCTCCCTCTGTATAGTGAAAAGTAATGTTTCATTTCAAACAAAAACGTACAGTGACATATGCCTCAGCTGTATAGATGATATTGCAGCCTCTGATATTTGCACAGTATGGAAGTTGAAATTGTATGCAGGCATCAAATATGTCCATAGTATGGAAGCTTCTTATACATGTCAATGTTGTTACAAGCCTGTGATATATGGCTAGTACTCAAGACTTAATAATAACTTACTTTATTTTCCAGATGTTTTTAACTGTTGTAAATAACAGCTCTTACCCAATGTAATGGCGCTCAGTCTACTAATCCCAGAAGAATTAAAGCAGTAGGATGGAAGGCTATGTAGGCCATACATGGAATTTGTGATTTGCAGATTATGACAGATGTTGGGGTAATCCACGAGCTATGTTACATTGATATTTCACCAATATGCTTTACGTAGCAAAACATTTACATAAAAATTACCAGGAGAGAATAAAAACATAATTAAACAAAACAGTAAAATGGGCATTGTATGTTCCTTAAATTCAACCACTCAGAAGCATATTTGTAAAAAAACCATAAAAACTGCTGACCTTGTTCTAGTGACCACGAAGAATTCTACCCATGAGCCTGTTCTTTACTTCTCTTATGTTTTTGCATTCACTGGGGGTAATGCCCACTAAACTATATATTCCTGGCTAACGCCCTGCTTCTAGGACTGTACAGGAAATGTGTGCATAAGGTGTGCATGTACAAGAGACTCTTATGCATGCATGTTTTAGTTTCACTTCTTGGGCTGCTCCGTAGCAAATCCTTAGTGGAGCCATGTATTTCTTTCATGTGTGCAGTATAGTCAGGACAAGTGGGGACAAAAAATGGGACAAACAAATAACTATCTAATGTAGGGGCAGAGAGGCTCTCAGAAATATTCTCTACAGATGCCACTATACTGGTGAAAATGGGGAGTGGGAGAAGCCCGATTTGTTGGAGGGGGTGTGGTGAGGAGGGGACACTGATGCACATCATCTGTTCATGCCAGAGGATGTGCTTTTGGGCGATGATCCTGCCGAGGGTGGAGGACATCACTGTTTCGGCTATAGCTCATTGCCCGAAAGTGGTCCTGTTGGGTCACCAGGTCCCAGACATATTCCCATTGTACAGACTGAAGGGACAATTTATCTCACACTCGCTCCTAGGAGCAAAACAAACTATCCTAGGAATGTGGGGGCAGAGTGGCTCCCCGTCGGAACAGATGTTTCTTTAGTCTGGTCAGAACCCCTTATATTGAAATTCATGCATGTGTTCATACATGTATAGCATATGCATTGGTACCGACAGCCATTTTTGTATTTAGCACGATCTACCCCAGTAGCTGACTCACACCACTGCAGATGATTAACAGGCAAAAGCAGTGAGTGCACTAGCCAAATCTCGACTCTGTTGCTTACAGGTTGTGTCCCTGTACCAGCTGCAAGCCTTGGCCACTTCTTTAAAGTGAAAATCCTATATTAATCCAAGCTCAGGTGGGTTTTCTGCACCTTCCACGATCTTTCGTAAAGCCCTAAATTCACTGCGGCCTTCTGTGTTCCGAGGAATACTCACACACATCTCAGTGCTCACTAAGAATGTAATCAATGGTGTCCATTAAAAGGGAGCCTTTGTATGGAAGGCAGAGTCTACTTAGAACTTGCTTTTATGGCGATTTGCCCTTTATCCCCTCCCCTGCAGTTAAACTATCAAAAACATCACCAGATTTAGCTCCCCTCTTTTTGACCCACTGACTAAAATGTAACTTTTCTTGCCTTTTGTAGGAAGCTGGCTCTGTATATACTATACCAAAGTGATGTATGGTGTGCACAGAGTCCAGGGAGTCCACAGAGGTATAGCAGAGGCTAAATTAGGTAAGTACAAACAGCTCTCTCTGTGGTAGTGTGGGCAAGCAGTTATGCTTATCCAGAGGGCGTATTAAGCATTTATTGTATTCACTCAATCAAGACTGATGGTACACACTTAGAGATAGAATCCAGATCAATTAGGTAAGTATAAAAAAGTTATACTTGTGTTTTATTTCTACAACCAAGCAGGACTTGGCACAGGTAAGTGAAATATACTCTCAAAGGCACGACTTTACAAGGAAATGCAGTTGTGGTTGAATTTGCAATCATTACAGGTTAGTATTGGGTTTCAAAACAGTTTAAATTACACAGTAATTACCTTTGGAATACTTTTAGATTACTTTTAAATTACATTGACTACTCGGGGTTGTATGACTAGATACCACACCGGGGATCTCACAATACAAGGTGAGTAAGACTTTTTAAGGTTTGCAGTTTAGTTACTTTTCTTTCATACAAAAGTTTAACTCAACAGAGACATTTTTAGGAACAAAATTGTAACACTTGTTCCCATGGGAAACAAGCGTTTGCAATGCAATCGGTCTCGCCTTTGGGACCTTTTAAGTATTTAGCTATGCAGCACATTATTGTGGGTACAGCAACATTAACTCTTGTACTGTGCATGAGGCAGTAAAAGGGTGCAGTACCACAGTCTATCACTAGGTGTACATTGGGATCTCTTTTGGCCTGTCTTTGGTAGTTCTCACTGCCCTGCTTCTCTGCCAGACACAGTAAGAGCAATGGGCCGCCTCCGTCTGACCATGCTCCACTGTCCAATCTCACTGTCCGCCACTGTAACCACCATGTGGGACCCCCGACCTGCCTCTGTTTCTGCTCACCCTTACTGTCCTATCTCACTGCCAGCCACTGTCCACTTGGAAATGCTATCTACAGTAAGCACCACCAGAGACCCTTATACTGCCCATACTCTCCGTCACTCACTGTCCCACTTCCAGGTACCGTCACCCTTAACCTGCCCCTGCTCTCTCTGACTGCCCTGTCCCACTGCCAGCTGCTGTAAGTAGACCCGTTTATAATGCAAAAGAGGGAGCTAATAGGGCCAAATGAACCATCTACACACCAGCCATAGGCATTGTGAGTTAAGGAGGCTATCCCATCAGGAGCACCATTTCTCATCCAAACTGCATTGTGGGGGTTGTAGTTTGAGTTTATTTAGAGATAACAATAAGGCTTACAGCTGAAAAAATGCCATGTAAGGAAAGAGCATATGACAAAAACATGGTGTCCATAATGACATAATGTAGATGACATTATGTCATTTGGTACTAGAATCCTGACAATGGTTCAAGTATGGCACTTAAAGTAACAAAACATACCAAATAACGTACCCAAAGAATTTTTAATTTATACAAGAAAAGAAAAAAGAAAGAAGAAAAACCAACATAATTTCTCAGAAACAGTAAGAAAGGGTGCCCAAATACTGTTTAGATAAACGATACCCATGTATAAGTTATTTCATTACATAGAAAATGTATTAACAAATGATAGAAAATCAGAACAGTAATATAATAATAGTGGCGCTCAACAAGTTACACAGACAACAATAAAAATACAAACAATACAATGTGTAATCAAAAAAGTGGCTGAGGAAAAAATTATACAAATGAGAAGTTCAGGACAAAACAGAAACAGCACACAGAAAAAATGCGTCCTCTTCAATTAAGGCCACATGTAGGCGTCAACGGCGTTTTGACCATATTGAAATTAGATGGTCATCATCAGGACAAAACAATGAATAGTGGAGCGTCCAAGAAAATTCAGTAAAACATCTAAAAAGGGAATATGTACACGGGTATCAAAAATTTTAAATATATAGTCATATCATAGCATAAGATGAATCTTTTCAACTAAATCAAAAATGAAATAGGTACAAGGGAATGAGGTCAAGGAAATAAGAGCAAGAGCCAGAGAAGACCCACAAACTCCAATCCAAATTCCAGTGCTTGAAAAACTGAAGTGAAAATGCCTCGTGAAAAGAAAGTTATTGCCTACACACAGGAAAAGAATTAGTTAAACCAATAATCACCTATTCCGAAGGTAGGTCCGCAGTAAGAAAATGAGTAAATTTCATTCATATGAAGTTCGAACGCTTCGCTGTACAATTAAGGTTTCTCTCTCTGTAAATACAGAAGAGGACAAAATTAGTCACCTCTAACTACTGGCCAAAATCCATATAAGTACCACTTACAGAATACTCACAACCAGCATGGTATGTGGCATATCCAGGGACTTAGGTATAACTGTCTCAATCCAAGCGAATCGCGAGAGACTGCCACCAAGCAGCTAATCAAATGGCTGTTCTGCTTCTTCAAATTAAGCAAAACTAAAAAAAAATGTATATAGAGAGAAAATATTTATTCTCTGAAGACATGCTATTCTGTTGCATAGTTGATATTCCACTCGGAATATGCAAAAGGACCAAAAAGTCACCTTAACCAGGATCTATATAAATATACCACTCAAACCATACTTACATCCACACCAATTTGTGGCATTTCAGGGGACATATATATATGAAAGCCAGTCCAAAGGGATCTGGCGAAGACTTTCTCCGGGCTGGTGGTTACGTTTGATAGCTGCTTTCCAATTGAAGCAAAGCTATGGGAAAAGTAAGGGAAAGGTATGGTCTTCAGAATTAACAAGCATTTGCAATGCAATCGGTCTCGCATTTGTGAAAGTTAGAGCTATTGACGTTGTAAATGACAATGTCTTTGTTTGCAATGGAATGAACATTTAGAAAAAGAGAGTTAGAGCTATTGGGGTATGTAAATATTTTTTACTTATGTGTTGTGGAGTGGATGTATGAGGTGTCCAGTGGAATTATGTGGATAGAAATGAAGTGGTATTATATTTTCTGTTGTGGAGTGTTATGTAGCGGAGTTTGATTATGTTGGGTGTTGTTGAATTCTGTGGTGTGATATGGAATTATGTGATGTGGATTGTATGTATGTGGTGTTTTATGTAATTGTGTTGCTGATTTGTATTATGTGGCTTTTTGTTGAATTATGTGGTGTGGAATGGAAACATGTTGAGTTGATTTATGTGCATTGGAACTGTGTGGTGTTGAGTGAAATTATGCCGAATGGTATTATGTCATTATAAATTAATAGGGTAACCCAATTCTGTCCACGGACCTGGGTATCATGTATTATAGAAAAACAATGGTCCTAGACCTATTTATCATGCAATTAAGTCCAGAGAGTTTAATGATTCTTAATCCTATTTTAGGCATGTATAGAATCAGCACAAGGTACTAAATACACACAAAATTCTCAAATTAGCACCTTCACAAGGAAGAAAAGGAACACTGGCACCCAATTGTACTTCAAAACAAAAATATCTGTTTTATTCACAGAGACATATTCAAAAAGTAAGCAACATTACCATGTTATATAACAGTTGTAGAAAGGTTGCTTCAAAGGAGGAGGGTGAAAAAGTAGTGCTCATGTGTGATATAGATAAAAAGGGATAAAAGGGGAGGTTTCACAGAGTGAAGATAGTTCAAAAATAGAAATCACAATGATTTTGATCGGAACTGGTTCTAAGTCATATCAACACCAGTTTGTTATGGCCTGTCATTAAGTAGTCATTTTTGTAGTTGTTTTCGATAATTTACAAATAATTCAGAGGGGTATCATCTGTTAGATGGGGCAATGGTGACATAAGGTACAGGCCCTTCAGGGGACAAATGTCGACATTTCGACCCGACTTAGTGCATGGAGGGCAATTACATCCTCAGCGTGCGGGTCTTCCTCAGGACAGGGGAAGGGTAAAAGCAACCTACTAAGGGTGCCTGTAGGTTGATGGTCCTAATCACAGCTCCCGGGGTTGGGTAGTCCGCATCATGGTTGCGGTGTAATAATTGTAGTCATAGCCAGCCACTCTCCCGGTTATGCAGAGGGATAACTATATCCAAGGGGAACCAATCACGCCCAACAGGATCCTAGGAGATTAGTTCCAAACTGCCCTGGGGAGTCAGTACTTCTTTCTTCAAGATACGGCACAATGTGGAGTGTGTTTATGTGGGTTGTTGCTATGTGATATAGATTGGTTTTATGTGGGGTAATTGTGTTAGGTGGTTTTGAATTTTGTGCGGGTGAATTGTGTGGTGTGGAATTGCGTGGTGTGTGTCACACTAAACATCAAGGTATAATGAAGGAAGGGTGGGGTTGAAGGAAGGATAAAGGGAAGAAGGTTGGAAGTGCTGTCATAAGAGAGTAAAAGAAGGTAGGAGGTTAGGGTTGGTTTGAGGTAAGGACGTAGGGTGGAAGTGATAGTGGAATAGACGAAAAGGGAGGAAAGAAGAGAGGAAGGAAGAGAGGAGGTTTAAGGATGAAAGAAAATGAAAGGACTAGGAAAAGAAGGAATTGGTGAAAGGAAGGGAGCATGAGGCAAAGAGTGGTGTAGAGGTGATGTAAGTAATGAAGGGAAGGAGTTAAAGAAAAATGAAAGGAGTGAAGGAAGGGAAGGAGAGAGGAATGGAGCGACAGTAATGAAGGAGTACCTGAGGGAAGGACATAAGGCGGCAGAGCGTGGATGCAGTGGAGAAGAATGAAAGTGAAAAGAGGATTAGAGGATTGAATCAAAGAAAGGCAAAAAGGAGTGGAGGCAGAAGGAGGCCAGTAATGCTGTGGTCATTGGCAAGATATCTGCTGTACATGTCTGTGGTAGAATGTGTTAGTCTTCTTTAGCTTAAAATGCCAACAATTTAATATGTATATGTATGGAATTAAAAGTCTATCAGTAGCGTCTGCTCCCTCTGTATAGTGAAAAGTAATGTTTCATTTCAAACAAAAACGTACAGTGACATATGCCTCAGCTGTATAGATGATATTGCAGCCTCTGATATTTGCACAGTATGGAAGTTGAAATTGTATGCAGGCATCAAATATGTCCATAGTATGGAAGCTTCTTATACATGTCAATGTTGTTACAAGCCTGTGATATATGGCTAGTACTCAAGACTTAATAATAACTTACTTTATTTTCCAGATGTTTTTAACTGTTGTAAATAACAGCTCTTACCCAATGTAATGGCGCTCAGTCTACTAATCCCAGAAGAATTAAAGCAGTAGGATGGAAGGCTATGTAGGCCATACATGGAATTTGTGATTTGCAGATTATGACAGATGTTGGGGTAATCCACGAGCTATGTTACATTGATATTTCACCAATATGCTTTACGTAGCAAAACATTTACATAAAAATTACCAGGAGAGAATAAAAACATAATTAAACAAAACAGTAAAATGGGCATTGTATGTTCCTTAAATTCAACCACTCAGAAGCATATTTGTAAAAAAACCATAAAAACTGCTGACCTTGTTCTAGTGACCACGAAGAATTCTACCCATGAGCCTGTTCTTTACTTCTCTTATGTTTTTGCATTCACTGGGGGTAATGCCCACTAAACTATATATTCCTGGCTAACGCCCTGCTTCTAGGACTGTACAGGAAATGTGTGCATAAGGTGTGCATGTACAAGAGACTCTTATGCATGCATGTTTTAGTTTCACTTCTTGGGCTGCTCCGTAGCAAATCCTTAGTGGAGCCATGTATTTCTTTCATGTGTGCAGTATAGTCAGGACAAGTGGGGACAAAAAATGGGACAAACAAATAACTATCTAATGTAGGGGCAGAGAGGCTCTCAGAAATATTCTCTACAGATGCCACTATACTGGTGAAAATGGGGAGTGGGAGAAGCCCGATTTGTTGGAGGGGTGTGGTGAGGAGGGGACACTGATGCACATCATCTGTTCATGCCAGAGGATGTGCTTTTGGGCGATGATCCTGCCGAGGGTGGAGGACATCACTGTTTCGGCTATAGCTCATTGCCCGAAAGTGGTCCTGTTGGGTCACCAGGTCCCAGACATATTCCCATTGTACAGACTGAAGGGACAATTTATCTCACACTCGCTCCTAGGAGCAAAACAAACTATCCTAGGAATGTGGGGGCAGAGTGGCTCCCCGTCGGAACAGATGTTTCTTTAGTCTGGTCAGAACCCCTTATATTGAAATTCATGCGCTGGAGGGCGTGGCGCAGAGGGGGAGCTTAGAGCTAGAATTCCTCGAGTGCGAACTTTAGTTAAACAAGCACTGGCAAAGCCAAAACGACGGACATTCACTGCCAGCTTTTTGCGCTGCCAAGGCTTGTTCTGCTCAGTCACGTTTTTTGTACACCTTTTTTGGGGGGTATTCTGCTAGTCCCTTACCATTATAAAAGAAGAGACCTGCCGATTTTGGAGCACGGGGAGATTAAGTGATTTGCCTACCAAAAAAAGCCCAATCCTCTGTAAAACAAAGCCCAAAACCAAACTAACATCCTACTAAAAAAAAGCCCTAATGACGGTTGACAGCAAAAATTGCTAAAAGCCTAAAAAATATAACCACGAAGAGGGAGGCATGGAGAAAGAAGTACCCCCAATACAACTGTGGAATTAGGAGGAGGTGGGAGGGAGGAAAACTATATTTAAATGTAATCAGCTAAGGTGCCGAAACTACACACATTCAAACAGAAACAGAGCAGGAAACAAAGAAATTAAGTAGTCCCCCAGAGAACAGACAAAGAACTGTAGCGTGATGAGACAGTACTTAGTCCTTGCTGCATGGGAGGAACGGAAGAGAGAAAGGAGGGACAAAGAGGCAAGATTGACCACTGGCAAGCAAGGATTTTTGAAGGACACTGAAACAATCAAATCAAAAGCTGGGGGATGGCTTTAACCCAACATAAGAAATTACAATAGGTCTCGAATGCTTGACCTAAAAATGACCCATAATTAATACGACAGCTTCGAGGAGACCGAACAACTTATACTTTAACTTCTTATAAAATTTTAGGCAAAGCGTAAGGAGACGTGGGCCTTGCTGGCATTCTAGGTCCCACCCGACGGCCTCAACTATAAAAAAGAGACCATACAAAATTCCATATAAAAAAATATCAAAAGATACATGCACTTAAATTGAAATAAACCAGCGTGTGATGATATTTACCAACAGATACACAACAAACGAATCCATGTTTACCTTCCCGCTGTAACTGCTAAGTTAAACCAGCATCCCGATAGAATCCTGTTCTGAACGGAAGACCGGAAAGTACACGGCGTGCAAGACGCGCAGGAATTATAGCGTCATGCACCCATGGCGGCATAAAAATAGAAAGAGGACTGTTGATTAAGTTGCAGATAGGTACTATTTGTTTCGGCCATATTGAAATGCGAAAACTCCTTATAAACTAAAATGATGTCTCGTACTTAGGGATTTGTATCCATATTGTACGGCAATGTGGAGTCACACAAATGTGACCACATTCCTCCATGACCATAAAGAATATCACATAATGTGAAACCGCACCATCGGCAGGTAACCAGAAGGAGGACCGTATTTACGGTAATCCTCCTGCATCATGATGAAACGGCCTAATTACGGTGGTACTGCCCCTAAGTGAAATAGACATTTTGGGGTGTATGATGTATATAAAGGTTACTAGTTCAGGTTGTTTAAACAATATATATATATATATATATATATATATATATATATATATATATATATATATATATATATACATACAGATGCGGGTCATAGAGAGAAAAACCCATACATATATACGGGGAGTAATCTGCAGAGTAGCTACTACACTATCAGCCCCACAACAATAAGAAGGACTGTAATCACTGTCTACCATATGTGTCAGTCTGTGATCAGCCTAATATAAATGGCAAAAGGCGATTTGGAACCCAAAAGATGTGATAATGAACATGCAAAAAGTGTGCTGAAAAAGTAATAAGCAAAATTAAAATCAAGTAACGCAAACATTGCACTAAATCAATCTTTTGCTATGTATAACTCCGGGGAACCCCTAAATTAAGGAGAGGTGTAAATAAACCATAAGGCAAAGAAATTAAACTACAAACTCATTTACAATTAATTGGAAGTAAATTACAATTTCATGCATAAGATGACAAAAAGTCCACAATGCATTCAAATAATTGGTACATAAAGTCCAAAGGACTTGCAAACATAACATTACATTGTTTAACTATTAATTGCACAAAACATTAAGCAATTACCCTAAAAATAAAGAATCAATAAGGGCATGTCTTTATCTTATAATAGATTCCAGAATGAGGTCACACAAATATGTATATTCATATAGTACAGTTCCGATCCAAGGTGAAACTGTCGGAACATAGCAGATAGAAGTAGACAGTTAAGAATGATATATAGATAGAGCTCAGCTAGATATTAAAGCATTACATTCTTCAAGAGTGTTCAGACCTTTATTAGGGTGGGCAGTCAAAATATCGAATTTTAAATATCGACCTACACTAATATCGAGTTCTTAATATCGTAGGGACAGAATATCGAAGTCAGTAATATCGATTTTTTTAATATCGAAGTAAGTAATATCGAAGTCATTAATATCGTTAGCAAAAATATAGTTGTTAATAATATAGATTTTTATGTATTTTATATGTATGTTTAAAAAAAAATTAAAGTTTTTTCATTATTTTTAAATATATGTATTAAATGTTTAGAAAATAGTAATTTTTTTTAAAGGAAATTTTGTGTTTTAGTATCAGAGCGGGTTGTGGGTTTATAGGGGAATAGGGTGGGAAGTAATTTAATTATAATTAATTAATTAATAAATATGTTTTGATTTATTGTTATTCATTGTTAATTTATTGTTAATTTATTATTAATTGGTAATTTATTTATATTAATTGGTTAATTTATAATTATATTAATTATAATTAATTTATTATTAATTCTTATTTATTGTTATTGTTAATTAATTTATTGTAAATTAATTATTAATTGGTAATTAATTTTAATTCGTTGATTAATTGGTAATTAAATTAATTATGTTATTTTTAATGTGTAGTGGGTTGTGGGTTTATAGGGGAATAGGGTGGGAAGTAATTTAATTATAATTATAATTAATTAATTAATATGTTTTTATTTATTGTTATTGATTGTTAATTTATTGTTAATTAATTAATAATTGGTAATTAATTTTTATTAATAGATTAATTGATAATTAAATTAATTGTGTTATTTTGTTATGTGTAGCGCGTTGTGTGTTTATAGGGGAATAGGGTGGGAAGTAATTTTATGTTATTTAAGTAAATATTAATTTAATTTAATAGGTATTTATTAATAATTATTTGGTTAAATAATTATTAATATGTAATTTATTTAAAAAAAATTAATTTATAAGTATGTTAATTTAACTCTTACGCGATCCTACATTTTCCCTACTGTTGCACTCACTGGGGTGGGAATAGTAATGTTTACCCCTACGCTATCCAACACTTTCCCTACTGTTGCACTCACTGGAGTGGGAATAGTAATTTTTACCCCTACGCTATCCAACACTTTCCCGACTGTTGCACTCACTGGAGTGGGAATAGTAATTTTTACCCCTACGCTATGCAACACTTTCCCTACTGTTGCACTCACTGGAGTGGGAATAGTAATTTTTACCCCTACGCTATCCAACACTTTCCCTACTGTTGCACTCACCGGAGTGGGAATAGTAATTTTTACCCCTACGCTATCCAACACTTTCCCTACTGTTGCACTCACTGGAGTGGGAATAGTAATTTTTACCCCCCTCCCCCGCTATCCAACACTTTCCCTACTGTTGCACTCAACTCACTGGAGTGGGAATAGTAATTTTTACCCCTACGCTATCCAACACTTTCCTTACTGTGGCACTCACTGGAGTGGGAATAGTAATTTTTACCCCTACGCTATCCAACACTTTCCCTACTGTTGCACTCACTCGAGTGGGAATAGTAATTTTAACCCCTACGCTATCCAACACTTTCCCTACTGTTGCACTCACTGGATTAGGAATAATAATTTTTACCCCTATGCTATCCAACACTTTCCCTACTGTTGCACTCACTGGAGTGGGAATAGTAATTTTAACCCCTACGCTATCCAACGCTTTCCCTACTGTTGCACTCACTGGAGTGGGAATAGTAATTTTTACCCCTACGCTATCCAACACTTTCCCTACTGTTGCACTCACTGGAGTGGGAATAGTAATTTGATTTCCTCGCTATCTAATATTTTGTATTTTTTTGCTAATGTACTGTATAATTATTTTTAAAAAGATTTAAAATAATTTTAATTTTTTAAATTTGTTACATATATTTATTTAATTTGTATTTATATTATTGTTTTATGTGTATAGATGTATTTATAATTTATAAAAAATAAATTAAACAATCTATAAGTTATTAAAATAAATATTAAAACATTAATAAGTAAGTATATATATATTATATATTATATGTATATGTTTAATGTATTTTCAAATTATATATATTACTTATAATTTTTAAGCATTTTAAAATATTTTTAACTATGTTTCTTTTAATTATATGTATTATTTACTTTATTTTACAATATTGTTTTAACTTAAATTAAAAATGATATTTTTAACAACGATATTTTTGACATCGATATTTTTTTTCTCGATATTTTTGTACTTACCTTAATGTAGATAGGATGTCGATATTCTTGTCTTCGATTTTTTGCTGCGATATTTTTGTAGGTCGATATTGTGACCTTCGATATTTAGTCAGTGATTCCTTTATTAATGCTATCACACTTGAGAATCCAACGGCATTCAGTTTTATTCAGTATATTCACAATATTGCCTCCTCTGGGTGGTTTCTTAATCATTTCAATCACCTGTCAGCGCAAATCGGATGGCGCATGATTGAGTTCTATAAAATGGGACACTAGGGGGGCATGCTCGTTCTTGCATTTAATGCGACTTTTATGCTGAGAAAGTCGAGCCTTTATTCTCTGAGTGGTTTGCCCCACATAGATGAGATTGCAGGGGCACCAAATGGCATAAACAACAATTTGTGAATTACAGTTGGTATGGTCACGAAGATCATATGATATTGTACCATGAATAAACTGTTTAGTGTTGAAGGTGGAATCACACATTAGACAGTTGCCGCAACAATAGTGGCCCACAATCCTGTTCATGCCCCACGGCGTAGTCAAATCCGAGGATCAATAATGGGTAGGGCAGCCCGGACCAAATGATCACCTATGTTTCTGCCTCTCTTAAAGGAGAATAAAGGTTGTTCCTTGGTGATGCCTGTGAATTGAATCAGCGGCCAATGTTTTTTTATGATCTTTGTTATCTTATTACTCTGTGTGCTAAAAGTTGTGACACAAGGTATGCGTTCCATAATTTTGGGAGACCGAGGAGAGAGCTCTCTTCAGAGATCGTTTAACAAGTCTCTTAGGGTAGCCACGTTGTTCCAACTTTTTGGCAAGGATATCAGCCTCACGAAAGTAGTCTTCTCGGAATTGGCAATTTCTGCGGATCCGCAGAAACTGGCCGAAGGGAAGGCCATCCTTCAAGCCCTTCGGATGATGACTAGTATACTCCAACAGAGTGTTGCGAGCTGTGGGCTTAGTATAAAGTTTTGTTGCTAGTTTTCCATCGTGAGGGATGATGGTGAGGTCTAAGAAGTCAACATGTACATTGCTGGCATGTGAGGTAAATTTGAGATCAGGAGATCGTGAATTTAACCATTCAAGGAAAATGGCCAGACTAGATGTATTGCCTGTCCAAACAAAGAAAATATCACCGATATAACGCCGCCAATGACGTACGTTATCGAAGTATGGATTATTTTCAGGGTCGTAAATAAAAGTACGTTCGAAATTATCAACGTATAGCATTGCAAAATTGGGGGCATAAGAAACCCCCATAGAAGTATCCTTTATCTGTAGATAGTAATCCCCGTCAAACTCGAAATAATTACGAGTGAGGGAAATGGTCAGCAAATCAATGATAAAATCAGTGGGGACAGTCATTGGACCAGATCTAGTGTCCAACGCTCTCCTGATCACCTCGATCCCCTCGAGTTGAGGAATATTGGTGTATAAGGACTCGATGTCCAAACACACCAATAATTCTGTTTCAGGTATGAATTGCATTTGCTCAAGCTGAGTGATGATGTCACCACTGTCGCGTACATAGCTCCTGGTGTTGATGGCCAAATCTATAATAAACACATCTATGTATTTACATAGTGGCTTCAGTACGGACCCACAGCCAGAAACGATGAGTCGGCCTGGAGGCTTTGTAAGATTTTTATGCACCTTCGGGAGGGTATATAGGACAGGGGTCCTTGGCGATTTTGCATTCAGGAAATCAAATTCCTTGTTGCTAAGAAAACCAGCCGGTTTAGCTTTGGATGTCATGGTCATGATACGTTTTTGAATTTCAAAAAGGGGATTAGATCTCAGAATGGTATAGTGATTCACATTAGATAGTTGTCTTTGAATTTCAGACTTGTATTTATCAAAAGGTTGAATCCCTACTGCCCCGCCCCTATCGGCGGTCTTTATAATTACCTCCTGGTTGGTCTTTAAAGCGTGAAGCACTTGTCGTTCAGTAAGGGAGATATTATAGAAATTGAAATTGTAATTTGCTTCCAATTAATTGTAAATGAGTTTGTAGTTTAATTTATTTGCCTTATGGTTTATTTACACCTCTCCTTAATTTATGGGTTCCCCGGAGTTATACATAGCAAAAGATTGATTTAGTACAATTTTTGCGTTACTTGATTTGAATTTTTCTTATTACTTTTTCAGCACACATTTTGCATGTTCACTATCACATCTTTTGGGTTCCAAATCGCCTTTTGCCATTTATATTAGGCTGATCACAGACTGCCACATATGGTAGACAGTGATTACAGGTCTTCTTAATGTTGTGGGGCAGATAGTGTAGTAGCTACTTTGCAGATTACTCCCTGTATATATGTATGGGTTTTTCTCTCTATGACCCTTATATTATCTACTGGCGGTCGCCAGTAGATAGGTATAGTTACAACCTATTATCCATAGGAAATCCGCGACATTCTATTTGAAATAACTCTCTTGCCGGTTGATGTATCTTCGCAAAATTTTCAAACTTTGTGGGGTGCTCCGGTCCGCTCCTACCCTGAAAGTCTCGGGAGATTCGTCAAGCGGGGGCCGAGAAAAAGGGGGTCCCAAAACGCGTTTTCCCCATGCAATTTTCCATAGGAAACTTTAGACACGGCTACAGCTCGAACTGCTGAACGGAATTACACCAAATTTGGCAAAGAGGTAGTTCTTGGTTCAGAAAGAACCCTTTTTGTTAAATGGTGTAAATCCGTTCAGTAGTTGCTGAGAAAATCAAAAGTAAAAAGATAGATATATCTGGGCGGAGCCTAACCACACATGTCATCGAGAGATCTGATTGGCTGTCAGCACTTCATCCTGGAATTGCTGGCAGCCATCTTGGGACCAATATAAATGATAGTACTCCATTGAAATGCATTGTAGTGAATCAAAGATTTTGAGGGTTACCAAAAGGAGAACTATAAAGGGTGATAACAGACTCTAGTTACATTAGAATTCATTTGTTGATGGTACCATACTAATTTCAGGAATTGTGGTGTGTTCTAAGGTGATTTTACCCTGTGAAAAACCTTCTGCTGGGATATCATGAATCATGTTTGAGAGAAAACTATTTTCACATGCTTGTCCCATAGAGTTTTGGAAGGTGCTCCAGAAGGTAAAATGAGAGCATATTTTCTGTAAATTCACATTATCTTTCTCAGTCATGTGAGAATGAAGTCTGACATTCTCAGTAAAACATGTACATCCAACAAGGGCAGAGACTGTCAGTTGATTCCTTTGTGTTCTACTGCAGCTTCCCAGAGTGTTCTAAAGAACAACTAGAGTGCTAACAGCCTTACTTATGACAAAAGTATTGCACACCTGAAGCCATCTTGATTGGAATAAACTGGTAACACTTAAAACATTTAATTTAAAAAGGAACAAAATGATGGGGTTCATTTTGTCATAGAAATTATGGTTAGTGCTGTAGAAAGAAAAATTAGGATTTCAAGTGTGATCTCAAATATCTTCCTGTTATATTTCAACAGGAGCAGCCTGCCAGTTGATGCCTTTGTGTTCTACTGCAGCTTCCCAGAGTGTTCTAAAGAACAACTAGAGTGCTAACAGCCTTACTTATGACAAAAGTATGGCACACCTGAAGCCATCTTGATTGGAATAAACTGGTAACACTTAAAACATTTAATTTAAAAAGGAACAAAATGATGGGGTTCATTTTGTCATAGAAATTATGGGTAGTGCTGTAGAAAGAAAAATTAGGACATGTTTCAAGTGTGATCTCAAATATCTTCCTGTTATATTTCAACAGGAGCAGCCTGTCAGTTGATGCCTTTGTGTTCTACAGCAGCTTCCCAGAGAGTTCTAAAGAACAACTAGAGCGCTAACAGCCTTACTTATGACAAAAGTATGGCACACCTGAAGCCATCTTAATTGGAATAAACCGTTAATACTTAAAACATTTAATTTAAAAAGGAACAAAATGAGGGGGTTCTTTTTGAAATAGAAATTATGGTTAGTGCTGCAGAAAGAAAAATGAGGGCATGTTTTAAGTGAGATCTCAAATCCTCTTCTACTTCATTAGAAAATTCTGACATGCAGACTGAAACAATCACTTTCAATACCAGCAGCAGACTTCCAGTTAACTCCCTAGTGAGCAGTAGCTTTACTACAGTGATCTAATGAGCAACTAGAGTGCTAACATTCTGAATTTATGGCAAATGTGAGACACATCTGAATGCCTTCTTGATGGAATCAAAGTAAAAAACTGAAAGCATTTCCTACTGAGGAGACTGCAGTAAATGAGGAAATTAGGAAACTTCATAACAAAGGTCTTCCAAGATGGCCACCAGAGAAAAAAGAGCCCAAATGTAGCACAAATATTACCCAGATGTAGCCCACATGTAGCCCAATGACAAAAGTGTGCAAAACACTTTTTATTTTTAGTTTTTTTGCAGTTTTATGTAGTGCAGACTGGTCAGGTATTGGAGTGTTGCATCTTAAAACATGACCCCCTACACTACAAAAACACCACTGCACTACCCTAAACGTTAAAACACTACCCCCAGCACGACCCCCTACACTACACAAGCACCACTGCACTATCCTAAACACTAAAACACTACCCCCAGCATGACCCCCTACACTACACAAACACCACTGCACTACCCTAAACCCTAAAACACTACCCCCAGCACGACCCCCTACACTACCCAAACACCACTGCACTAACCTAAATCCTAAAACACTACCCCCAGCATTACCCAAACATCACTGCACTACCCTAAAACATGACCCACTACACTACACAAACACCACTGCACTACCCTAAACCCTAAAACACTACCCCCAGCACGACCCCCTACACTACACAAGCACCACTGCACTACCCTAAACCCTAAAACACTACCCCCAGCACGACCCCCTACACTACACAAACACCACTGCACTACCCTAAACCCTAAAACACTACCCCCAGCACAATCCCCTACACTAACCAAACACCACTGTACTAACCTAAATCCTAAAACAATACCCCCAGCACAACCCCCTACACTACCCAAACACCACTGCACTAACCTAAAACATGACCCCCTACACTGCACAAACACCACTGCACTACCCTAAACCCTAAAACACTACCCCCAGCACGACCCCCTACACTACACAAGCACCAATGCACTACCCTAAACCCTAAAACACTACCCCCAGCACAACCCCCTACACTGCCCGAACACCACTGCACTGCCCTAAACCTTGAAACACCAGCCCCTGCACGACCCCCTACACTGTTCGAACACCACTGCAGTGCCCTAAACCCTGAAACACCACCCCCAGCACGACCCCCTACACTGCCCGAACACCACTGCACTGCCCTAAACCCTGAAACATCACCCCCAGCAAGACCCCCTACACTGCCCGAACACCACTGCCCTAAACCCTGAAACACCACCCCCAGCACGACCCCCTACACTGCCCGAGCACCACTGCACTGCCCTAAACCCTGAAACACCAGCCCCAGCATGACCCCCTACACTACCCGAACACCACTGCACTACCCTAAACCCAGAAACACCACCCCAGCACGACCCCCTACACTGCCCGAGCACCACTGCACTGCCCTAAACCCTGAAACACCAGCCCCAGCACGACCCCCTACAATGCCCGAACACCACTGCACTGCCCTAAACCCTGAAACACCAGCCCCAGCACGACCACCTACACTGCCCGAACACCACTGCACTGCCCTAAACCCTGAAACACCAGCCCCAGCACGACCCCCTACACTGCCCGAACACCACTGCACTGCCCTAAACCATGAAACACCAGCCCCAGCACGACCCCCTACACTGCCCGAACACAACTGCACTGCCCTAAACCCTGAAACACCAGCCCCAGCACGACCCCCTACACTGCCCGAACACCACCGCACTGCCCTAAACCCTGAAACACCAACCCCAGCATGACCCACTACACTGCCTGAACACCACTGCACTGCCCTAAACCCTGAAACACCACCCTGTGCACAACCCCCTACACTGCCCCAAACTACTGCACTGCCCTAAACCCTGAAACACCATCCCCAGCACGACCCCCTACATTGCACGAACACCACTGCACTGCCCTAAACCCTGAAACACTACCCCCAGCAAGACCCCCTACACTGCCCAAACACCACTGCACTGCCCTAAACCCTGAAACACCACCCCCTGCACGACCCACTACACTGCCCGAACACCACTGCACTGCCCTAAACCCTGAAACACCACCCCCTGCATGACCCCCTACACTGCCCAAAACTACTACACTGCCATAAACCCTGAAACACCATCCCCAGCACGACCCCCTACATTGCACGAACACCACTGCACTGCCCTAAACCCTGAAACACTACCCCCAGCAAGACCCCCTACACTGCCCAAACACCACTGCACTGCCCTAAACCCTGAAACACCACCCCCAGCACGACCGCCTACACTGCCTGAAACCACTGCACTGCCCTAAACCTTGAAACACCGGCCCCAGCATGACCCCCTACACTGCCCGAACACCACTGCACTGCCCTAAACCCTGAAACTCAACCCCCAGCACGACCCCCTACACTACCCGAACACCACTGCACTACCCTAAACCCTAAAATACTCCCCCAGCACGACCCCCTACACTAGCCGAACACAACTGCACTGCCCTAAACCCTCAAACACTCCCCCCAGCATGACCCCCTACACTACCCAAACACTACTGCACTGCCCTAAACCCTGAAACACTACCCCCGGATGACCCCCTACACTGCCCGAACACCACTGCACTGCCCTAAACCCTGAAACACCATCCCCAGCATGACCCCCTACACTGCCCGAACACCACTGCACTACCCTAAACCCTAAAACACGACCTCCTACACTACACAAACACCACTGCACTACCCTAAACCCTAAAACACTACCCCCAGCACGACCCCCTACACTACACAAACACCACTGCACTACCCTAAACCCTAAAACACTACCCCCTACACTACACAAACACCACTGCACTACCCTAAACCCTAAAACAATACCCCCAGCAGTACCCCCTACACTACCCAAACACCACTGCACTACCCTAAACCCTAAAACACTACCCCCAGCAGTACCCCCTACACTATCCAAACACCATTGCACTACCCTAAACCCTAAAACACTACCCCCAGCAGTACCCCCTACACTACCCAAACACCACTGCACTACCCTAAACCCTAAACCACTACCCCTAGCACGACCCCCTACACTACCCAAACACCACTGCACTACCCTAAACCCTAAAACACTATCCCCAGCACAACCCCCTACACTACCCAAACACCACTGCACTACCCTAAACCCTAAAACACTCCCCCAGCACGACTCCCTACACTACCTAAACACAACTGCACAATTTGTTACAGGCGTTGCAACGCAGGCCTGTGGTGCTTACTGGAAGTACCTGGTGGGCTAGTTGGGCCCCAGGGACCCTCAGGATTCAAGGTGACCTAATCCCCCAACTTAAAACGCGCCACGCAGCGCGTTTGCACAGTGGTGAAAGGAGGGGGCGGGGCCTCAGGTGACAGGAGGCAACTCAGTTACTGATGAGTAACCAACAGTCGCGGCTCGCCGAGGGAGTGCTGCGGGGCGGTGGGGCGGGGGAGGGGCAGGGTGGGGGGTAGTAAACTCCGGCATACGGAGTTAAGGAAATAAATAAATGAATAAAACAATTTACATTGCGCGCGCTGCAACGCCAACTATTAGTATTGCATTGTGGGACATGTAGTATTTCCCCTTTATTTTGAAGCCTTACTCTGTTCTGCGCAGTTGCTCCCAAAGTGTAATTTATTGTTCTCTGCCCTCCAGTGGGCCTCTGCATGTCACCGCCAGTCCACAATTATTTCCTGCCCATCTGCTGCTCCGACAAAGAGGCTCGGAAGGTTCCATGCCCCTGCAGCTCTTCACATGTTAATGGGATGGTGCTGTCTTCACGGCAGGACGGCCGTGTCATTTATTTTCAACCAAAGATGCCCAAAGCATTAAGACGCACTCTGCAGCAGATCACAATTTATTGGCAAAACCGGCATAGTCACACAGCTTAATTTGTCATGCCTTACGTGTTTCAGACCTCCTGGTCCTTGGCCACAGGCAGGGATTCAACTTTGCAGTGCCACGTGATTAGCTAAGAACAATAAATTACACTTTGGGAGCAACTGCGCAGAACAGAGTAAAGCTTCAAAATAAAGGGGAAATACTACATGTCCCACAATGCAATACTAATTGTACTCACCTGTGAGGCCCCACTGGGAGGTAACAAAAAGAAGCTAATCACGTGGCACTGCAAAGTTGAATCCCAGCCTGTGACCAAGGACCAGGAGGTCTGAAACGCATAAGGCATGACAAATTAAGCTGTGTGACTGCCGGTTTTGCCAATAAATTACGATCTGCTGCAGAGTGCGTCTTAATGCTTTGGGCATCTTTGGTTGAATATATATATACATATATATATATATATATATATATATATATATATATATATTATCTACTGGCGGTCGCCAGTAGATAGTTATAGTTACAACCTATTATCCATAGGAAATCCGCGACATTCTATTTGAAATAACTCTCTTGCCGGTTGATGTATCTTCGCAAAATTTTCAAACTTTGTGGGGCGCTCCGGTCCGCTCCTACCCTGAAAGTCTCGGGGAGATTCGTCAAGCGGGGGCCGAGAAAAAAGGGGGGTCCCAAAACACGTTTTCCCCATGCAATTTTCCATAGGAAACTTTAGACACGGCTACAGCCCGAACTGCTGAACGGAATTACACCAAATTTGGCAAAGAGGTAGTTCTTGGTTCAGAAAGAACCCTTTTTGTTAAATGGTGTAAATCCGTTCAGTAGTTGCTGAGAAAATCAAAAGTAAAAAGATAGTGATATCTATGGCCGAGTAGGGTCCGCGTACCCTCAGCGCACCCTGCGCGCACAGTCCCGATCACGAGCTGCATGTTAATTGGTTGTCAGCTGGCTGTCAACATTCCGATTCAGGAAATGTTGGCAGCCATTTTGTCCCTCGGTAGAACCGAGGGACAGAAACAAGTGCGCAAAGCGCACAAAGGGGGCAGGGTAGAAACACCCTGACCCCTAGGTTTGCTCAGGGGTCCCACAAGGACCCCCTGGGCAACAAAAAAAAAATTTTTTTAAAAAAATCGGCAGGATGCGCTCAGGGTGCGCGAATCCTGCCGGAAAAAATCGAGCGCGGTCTCCCGCGCTTCGATTGTATTTTGCCCTTGGGTGGCCCAAGTCCCGGGGGCATGGTGGGGGGTTTAATTTTATGTGTGGGGGGCCTCAAAGGGCCCCCCAAGCCCCGGGGACCGCCACCCCCGGGGCTTTTTTAAAAAAATGGTGCGGGAGGGCTCTGAGCCCTCCCGCAGCCCCGGGGACCACCACCTCCCCGGGGCTTTTTTTTTATTAATTGAAGAACCTGTGTGGGGGGGCTCCAGCCCCCCCCACACGCCCCGGGGACCGCCACCTCCCCGGGGCACTAACAAATTAAAATGGGGGTCCGTTTTGGACCCCCGAAGCCCCGGGGACCACCACCTCCCCGGGACTGTGCTGATGTAGGGAGGGGGGCCGCGCGGCCCCCCTCCTGGAGCCCTTGATGGCCCTGGGGACCGCCACCCCCCAGGGCCGGCTCCTGCAGTGTCCTGGGGTGCCTACCCCCGGGACACTGTAGTTTGCTATGGCAGGACTGGAGCCTCGCGGCTCCCGTCCTGCCATAGCAAACTGCTTTGGATATTGGAAGAGAGAGCAGGGAAACCTGCTCTCTCTTCCAATATCCAAAGCACATTGCTTTTCCACATGGGGAGCAGCATGTCAGCTGCTCCCCATGTGGAAAGCAATGCCGGCTCCCAAGGGACGTGGGGAGCCGGCGGGACTGTGGGGGATTGGGGACCCCCCACAGTCCCCAACGGAGAGGGCCAGCCCCGGGGGATGGGGTCCCCGGGGCAAGTAGTGGCCCAGGAGGGGGCCACGCGGCCCCCTCCCCAAAAAAGAAAATAAAAAAATAAAAAAAAATGGAAAGGCCGGCCCCGGGGATGGGGTCCCCGGGGCCTTAAATGGCCTAAGGAGGGGGCCACGCAGCCCCCTCCCAAGAAAAAAAAAAAAGGCCATGCCCCGGGGATGGGGTCCCCGGGGCCAATACAGGCCCAGGGAAGGGGGCCACGCGGCCCCTTTCCCGTTGTTTTTTTTAAATTAAATTAAAAAAAAGTGGTAAGGCCCTGGGGGATGGGGTCCCCAGGGCCCAAAAACAGGAAAAAGGAAGGGGGCCACACAGCCCCCTTCAGGGGACAAAAACAACAACAAAAAACGATCGGGCCCGCAGGCCCCGCCCCTTCCTTCACCACTCTGCAAACGCGCCCCTGGCGCTTTTGCAGAGGGGGAACGAATTCCCCTTGAATACTGGGGGTCCCTGGGGGCCAACTAGCCCACCAGGAACCTCCAATATGCGCCAGGGGCTGCGTTGCAGAGACGTGTAGAGAGGCCACACCCCTTTTACACCTCTCTGCAACGCAGCTCTGTGGCGCTTTTGGAGGTATATGGTGGGCTAGTTGGACTCCGGGGACCCTCAGGATTCAAGGGGACTTAATCCCCCAACTTAAAACGCGCCACGGGGCGCGTTTGCACAGTGGTGAAGGGAGGGGCGGGGCTTCAGGTGACATGTGTGCAAACAGGCCCCGTGGCGCGTTTTAAGATGGGGAATTAAATCCCTTCAATCCTGAGGGTCCCTGGGGCCAACTAGCCCAACAGGTACATCCAGAAAGCGCCACAGAGCTGCGTTGCAGAGAGGTGTAAAAGGGGTGTGGCCTCTCTACACGTCTCTGCAACGCAGCCCCCTGGCGCATATTGGAGGTTCCTGGTGGGCTAGTTGGCCCCTAGGGACCCTCAGGATTCAAGGGGACTTAATCCCCCAACTTAAAACGCGCCACGGGGCGCGTTTGCACAGATGTCACCTCAGGCCCCGCCCCTCCCTTCACCATTGTGCAAATATTCTTCTAAAATCATCCGAAATACGAATTCCGATTTACTCACCTGTTATCAGGAGAGACCTCAGTGCTGTATCTTTCAGCCCAGTACTGGTCCTGAAAAGTAATTTTAACCGTACTTACCAGTAACTTGAATTTCCTTCCATAGGCTAACATTGACTGGTTTCACTTGTAAATTCTTCTAAGTGTGGAGTTTTGGAACTTTAAAATATTCCTCTAAAATCAGCCGAAATACGAATTCCGATTTACTCACCTGTTATCAGGAGAGACCTCAGTGCTGCATCTTTCAGCCCAGTACTAATCCTGAAAAGTAATTTTAACCGTACTTACCAGTAACTTGAATTTCCTTCATAGGCTAACATTGACTGGTTTCACTTGGAAATTCTTCTAAGTGTTGATTTTTGAAACATACAAATATTCCTCTAAAATCAGCCGAAATACGAATTCCGATTTACTCACCTGTTATAAGGAGAGACCTCAGTGCTGTATCTTTCAGCCCAGTACTGGTCCTGAAAAGTAATTTTAACCGTACTTACCAGTAACTTGAATTTCCTTCCATAGGCTAACATTGACTGGTTTCACTTGGAAATTCTTCTAAGTGTGGAGTTTTGGAACTTTATAATATTCCTCTAAAATCAGCCGAAATACGAATTCCAATTTACTCACCTGTTATCAGGAGAGACCTCAGTGCTGCATCTTTCAGCCCAGTACTGACCCTGAAAAGTAATTTTAACCGTACTTACCAGTAACTTCTATTTTCTTCCATAGGAATCCATTGTCTGGTTTTCAGCAAAAAAGTTTCAAAGTGTTGATTTTTACAAACTACAAATATTCCTTAAAAATCACCTGTATGACTTAAACGCATTCTTTCAACTGTTTACAGGAGATGCACCAGTGCTGGATCCAGGATCCAACACTGAGTAAGAAAACGTAACGATAACAGTTTTTACCTGCTAAGTGAATTTCCTTCCATAGGATAACATTGGTGATTCTATGAGAAAAAGTTTCTAAGTGTCAACTTTTAAAATACAATAATATTCCTTAAAAATCACGACTGTAACCAAAACGCTTTTACTCAACTGTTTACAGGAGATGTACCAGGACTGAATCTAGGATCCAGTCCTGTGGTTAGAAAAGTAATCCATAAAGTAACTAATTGCATTTAACTAGAAATTCACATTGAGCTGAATGTTGCATTGTGTTTGAAAATGTGTTGCCCATTGCAACAACTGTAACTACTGTACTTAAAAGTCTATTGCCTATGTGCAAAGTATTTAAACTAAAGTAATTCATTCTGAGAAAGTATTTTTTGTAATGTAATGTATAATGTAATTACAATGTAATTAAAAAATAAAATATGTAAAAAAAATTGTTTCTAAAAATGTAGTAAATCAGTATGAAAAAAATTAATATAACAATTAATACATTTAAAAATTGTCATTTACAAAACCTTTGAAATTCACTGAAAAAACCGTAGGTTTCAGGCACGTTATAGTTAGAAATTAGCATTTAAAAAACCTTTGAAATTCACTGAAAAAACCATAGGTTTCAGACACGTTATAGTTACAAATTAGCATTTAAAAAACCTTTGAAATTCACTGAAAAAACCATAGGTTTCAGACACGTTATAGTTACAAATTAGCATTTAAAAACCTTTGAAATTCACTGAAAAAACCATAGGTTTTAGGGACAGTTAGTTACTTGGACATTGCACTCGTACAAAACCCGTGAAATTCCCCGTTATAGTTAGTTCAGCTAACTATAACTCGCGCCCCGCAATGCACTGCTGATGACGTCACATATTACATCACTCATGACATGGTCAGTGACATCACTGATGACATCACTGATGACATCTCAAATGACATCACTGATGACATCATCCACGTGATAATCTGATGCACCTCCTCACACCCTAATATAACCTTTGATACACCCACTCTAAATTACAGACTGCCATTCGCAAAACCATAGACACTACAACACCAATAACTACATACCCACTCACTGATTCTTAGGTCTACACACACACATCCACTCACTCACCCGTACAGTCACTCATACTTACGGTCACTCAGTACAGGACTATCATATGCACTCTTACTCCTATATAGACACTCAAACAACGCCACTCATCCATAGAGATACTCACACACCTAGTCAGTCATGCAAATAATTAAACACACTGCCATTTACTCACCTATACAGTTATACACACACCAGCTCACTTACTCATACAAATAGTAGCACATTGTTACGCTCTTATACAATCACTGATACAAGCACACACTCATCCATACAGCCACTATCACAATCACTCACTCTTGCTTATAGCTATTTATATACTCCAACACACATATATACTGCCTTTCACATATGTAGTTACTCACACATGTACCACTGGGACATACATTCACTCACTAACACACTCTTACACACACTTACCCACCCATACAGTCTATCACAGATGCACTCTTGAAACCATCCACCCAGTGAATCACCCACTCACACATCTATGCACAGAGTTGCACACACCCCTCCCACACAAACACTCAGGCACCCATACAGATACTCAGACAAGCATTCAATAACTCATATAGACACTCATGTAGCTATTCACAAACACATGCAGACACTTACACAGCAACAGACAGACGGATACAGACATTCACCCAGTTTAGTCACTAACCCATGCATTCAGTAAGATACGTTAAATCACTCACTTATAGAGTCAGTCACGCACCTACTAAATCATCCATACAGACACTTACACACCCACTCATTCTTCAATACGTCTTTTCCTATATATATTAAAAATATTTAAACTTTACAGAAACACACAGTCAGTGGATGATGTCATCAGTGATGTCATTTGAGATGTCATCAGTGATGTCATCAGTGATGTCACTGACCATGTCATGAGTGATGTAATATGTGACGTCATCAGCAGTGCATTGCGGGCGCGAGTTATAGTTAGCTGAACTAACTATAACGGGGGAATTTCACGGGTTTTGTACGAGTGCAATGTCCAAGTAACTATAACTGTCCCTAAAACCTATGGTTTTTTCAGTGAATATATATATATATATATATATATATATATATATATATATATATATATATATATATATATATATATATATATATATATATATATATATATATATATATATTATCTACTGGCGGTCACCAGTAGATAGTTATAGTTAGGACCTATTATCCATAGGAAATCCTCAACATTCTATTTGAAATAACGTTGGCGCCGGTTGACGAATCTTCGCGAAAGTTTCCAACTTGTTGGGGCGCTCCGGTCCGCTCCTATCCTGAAAGTCTCGGGGTGATTCGTCAAGCGGGGGACGAGAAAAAAGGGGGGTCCCAAAACGCGTTTTCCCCATTCATTTTTCCATAGGAACCTTTAGTCGCAGCTTCAGCCCGAACTGCTGTACGGAATTACACCAAATTTGGCAAATAGGTAGCCCTTGGTTCAGTGTCGTGCCTTTTGCTTAAATGGTGTAAATCCGTTCAGTAGTTCCTGAGAAAATCAAAAGTAAAGTCACATATATATCTATGGCCGAGTAGGGTCCGCGTACCCTCCCGATCACGAGCTGCATGCTAATTGGCTGTCAGGTGGCTGTCAACACTCCAAATCAGGAAGTGTTGGCAGTTATTTTGTCCCTCGGTAGAACCGAGGGACAGAAACAAGTGCGCAAAACGCACAAAGGGGCAGGGTAGAAACACCCTGACCCTAGGTCTGCTCAGGGGTCCCACAAGGACCCCTGGGCAGAAAAAGCTGTTTTTTTTTTTTTTAAATCGGCGGGATGCGCTTAGGGTGCGCGGATCCCGCTGAGAAAAAAAGAAACAAGTGCGCAAACGCACAAAGGGGGCAGGGTAGAAACACCCTGACCCCTAGGTCTGCTCAGGGGTCCCACAAGGACCCCTGGGTAGAAAAAAGCATTTTTTTTAAAGAAAAAATCGGCGGGATGCGCTTAGGGTGCGCGGAACCCGCCGATAAAAAAAAAAATCGAAGCGTGGTCTCCCGCCCTTCGATGCTAATTTGCCCCCGGGTGGGCCAAGTCCCGGGGGCATGCAGGGGTTTATTTATAATATGTGGGGGGGGCCTCTAAGGCCCCCCCAAGCCACGGGGACCGCCACCCCCCGGGGCTTTAAAAAAATAATGGGAGGCCAAGAGCCCTCCCGCAGCCCCGGGGACCGCCACCCCCGGGGCTTCTTTTTAAAATAAATTAACCTGTGTGGGGGGCTCGAGCCTCCCACACGCCCCGGGACCGCCACCTCCCCGGGGCACTAAATAATAAAATGTGGGGTCCGTTTCGGACTCCCGAGCCCCGGGACCACCACCTCCCGGGGCTGTGCAAAGGTTGGTAGGGGGCCGCGCGGCCCCCTCCTGGAGCCCTCCATGGCCCTGGGGACCGCCACCCCCCAGGGCCGGCTCCTGCAGTGTCCCGGGGTGCCTACCCCCGGGACACTGTAGTTTGCTGTCATAGCAAACTGCTTCAAATGTCATTTGCATCAAATGTAAAACTGTCGTCTGCTATGGAGAACAGTCTGTCGATGCTGTGGTTTCTGCAGCAAGAAACCTCAACTGTTAATTTTTTTTGTTGCAATGCCTGTTTTAATTGCAAAGTTTTATAGTTCGTTCTGTTGTTTTTTCCGTTTTTAAATAAAACACCAAAAAATATACATAAAATAGTTACAAAAAACACACCAAAAGTTTTTTTTTTTAAACGGTTCTTGTTAGAAGCATCTCTTTGGTTAAAAAAAGAAAAATGTGTATGTGTTGCATGAAGAAGTGCATGGATAATATCTAGATGATTACATGGGAGTATGGGTAGTGCCTGGATGATTGGAAGACTACAAGGATACTGCCTGAGTGATTGGAAGAGTGCATGGGTAGTCCTTTAGTGTTTGCATCAGTGCATGGGTAGTGCTTGAGTGATTGGAAGAGTACATGGCTACTAGCTGGGTAATTGAAGTAGTGAATGAGTAGTGTCTGGGCGATTACAGGAGCTCATGGCTAGTGCTTGGGTGATAGGAAGAGTGCAAAGGTAGTGCACGGTGATTTTATAAGTGCTTGGGTAGTTGCGGAGTGATTACATGTGTTTTAGGTACTTGCTGAGTGATTGGAAGAGTGCATGAGTAGTGAATGGGTGTTTGGAGGAGTGCATGGGTAGTGAGTAGGTGATTGGAGGAGTGCATGGGTAGTGCCTGGGTAATGGACGGACTGAATGAGTAGTGTCTAGCTGATTAGAGGAGTCCATGGGTAGTGCATGGGTGATTGCATGAGTGCATGGGTAATGGCTGGATGATTGCATGAGTACATGGGTAGTGCCTGAGTGAATGGATGAGTGCAAAGGTAGTGCATGGTGATTTTAAAAGTGCTTGGGTATTGGCAGAGTGATTGGATAAGTGCATGGCTACTGGCTGGGTGATTGGAAGAGTGCATGGGTAGTGCATGGTTGATTGGAGCAGTACATGAGTAGTGCCTGGGTTATTGCATGAGTGGATGAGTAGTGCCTGAGCGATCGGAGGAGTGCATGGGTAGTGCTTGGGTGATTTTGTAACGGCTTCGTTAATGCCTCGGTGAATACATGAGTGCCGAGGTAATGTATGGAAGATTGGAAGAGTACATGAGTAATGCTTGACTGATTGCATTAGTTTATGGGTAATGTCTGCATGATTCCATGAGTGCATGGGTTGTGCCAAGGTGATTGCAAAAGTGGAAGAGTAGTGTGTGGTGATTTTATAAGTGCTTGGGTATTGGTGGAGTGATTGGATAAGTCTATGGTTAATAGCTCGTTGATTGCAGGAGTGCATGGGTAGTGCATGGGTTATTGCAGCAGTGTATAGGTAATGCCTGCGTAATTGTATCAGTGGATGAGTAGTGCCTGGTTGATTGGAGAATTGTTTTTGTAATTCCTGGGTGATTTTGAAAGTGCATGGGTAATGGTTGGGTGATTGCATGAGTTTATAGGTAATACCTAGATAATTGCATTAGTGTATAAGTAGTGCCTGGGTGATTGTATGAATGCATGGGTAGTGTCTGTGTGATTGGAGGAGTGCATGGGTAGTGCCTGAGTGATTATTGGAGTGCATGCGTAGTGCCTGGGTAATTGAAGGAGTGAATAAGTAGTGTCTAGGTGATTAGAGGACTGCATGGGGTAGTGCACGGGTAGAACCTGGGTTATTGAATAAGTGCATGAGAAGTGCCTGGGTGATACCAGGAGTACATGTGTAGTGCCTGGATGATTTTGTAAGTGCATGGGTATTGCTTGGTTGATTTTGCAAGTGCATGCTTAATGCCTGGGTAATTACATGAGTTTATGGGTAATGTCTGGATGATTGCTTGAATACATGGTTAGTGCCTGGGTCATTGCATGAGTACATGGGTACTGCCTGGAGGATTAGAGGACTGCAAGGATAGTGCATGGTGATTTTATAAGTGCTTGGGTATTGGCGGAGTGATTGGGTAAGTACATGGTACTGGCTGGGTGATTGTAGGAGTGCATGGGGTAGTGCACGGGTGATTGGAGCAGTGCATGGGTAGTGCCTGGGTTATTGCATGAGTGGATGAGTAGTGCCTGGGTGTTTGGAGGAGTGCAGGGATACCGCATGGTGATTTCATAAGTGCTTGGGTATTGGCGGAGTAATTGGGTAAGTACATGGTACTGGTTGGGTGATTGGAGGAGTGCATGGGTAGTGACTGGGTGATTAGAGGACTGCAAGGATAGTGCATGGTGATTTTATAAGTGGATGGGTATTGGCAGAGTGATTGGATAAGTGCATGGGTACTAGCTGGGTGATAGGAGTAGTGCATGAGTAATGCCTGACTTATTGCATGAGTGGATGACTAATGCCTGGGTGATTGCAGGAGTACATGGGTTGTGCCTGGCTAATTTTGTAAGTGCACGGGTATTCCTTGGGTGATTTTGTAAGTGCACGGGTAATGCCTGGGTAATTACATGAGTTTATAGTTAATGCATGGATCATTGCAAGAGTGCATGGTTAGGGTCTGGGTGATTGGAGGAGTGCAGAGATACTGCATGGTGATTTCATAAGTGCGTGGGTATTGGCAGAGTGATTGGGTAAGTACATGGTACTGGCTGGGCGATTGTAGGAGTGCATGGGGTAGTGCACGGGTGATTGGAACAGTACATGGGTAGTGCCTGAGTTATTGTATAAGAGGATGAGTAGTGCCTGGGTGATTGGAGGAGTACATGGGTAGTGCTAGGGTGATTTTTTAAGTGCATAATTATTGCTTGGATGATTGCATGAATACATTGTTACTGGTCAGGTGATTGTATAAGTGGAGGAGAAATGTCTGGATGATTGAAGGACTGCATAGGTAATACTTGGGTTATTGCAACATTGTAGAAGTAATGTGTGGGTGATTACAGAGCTGTATGGGTACAGCCACAGTGAATAAAGCTGTATATTGGTAATGCATAGGTGATTTTGTAGGTACAGAGGGTATATTTCAGAGATTGAAGAAGAGCATGCGTTCTGGTAAAGTGATTTGATGAGTGAGATAATTCAGTTTTAAAAAATGAATGACTGCAATAAAAGTGACTGTAAATATTAATTCATAACATTATGCTTATTACATTACTTTATCTTACCTTCTTTATTGAAGTAGATATGAAAACTCATTGAAACAATTTTGCAGTTGTTTTAATATAATCTAAATTGAAAATATTTTCAAACTTTATAATTACTTTCTGTTAAAGATAAGAAAAAACACTGTTATTGCATATCATATTATATTAAGAACACAACTTAATCTTAGAATTACATAATATATTCAGTTTGTATTTTTTGCTGTTTTCAGATTCTATTGAATTTCACCATATACAGTGATTTCAATGTTGATCATCATGTAACAGCGGGCAAGAAAATACAATCAATAAGATTGTTTAAAAAAAACAAATCTGTGTTCAAAATATTTACAACAAACTCAACTATCTGTTTACATTTTCAAAAATAAACACTCTCATTAACATTGCATATAATACAAAGATCAAATATATGAACTGCTTCTTTCTAACACAATTTTCTAAATACAATACCAAAGAACAGAAACGATAATTCAAACAGTCATTGTTGACATCTTCCCAATAGGCCGAATGATGTTTCCGAAATCATCTGCATTGAAAATATCTAAAATAAACTCGTTAATTGATGTTTACATCTTCCCAATAGGCCGAATGATGTTTTCAAAACTTTGGTACCAAAAATATCAGATATGAATTCGGTAATTCATTAGGCAACAGACATTTGAATTCCAAATGGGCATCATTACAATGTGTCCATCCTTTATTGCACTTTAAATACACAGTATAGTGTCCAGATGTTGTAGAAGGTCCATCATGGAAAATAATAGCCACTGCTTTAAAAGTTCTTCCTGAAATTTACAGTTGACTTGCCACAAACAATTTTATTTTGGTTTCCAATTTTCTTCCATCTGCTCTACAATGTTGTAGCATTAAAATTACATATTGTCCAAATCTTTCTATAAATAATGTTGACAACATTTCAGATTTGCAGTGAGTACATTCCATATCTTGATTAGCTGATTTTACTAATTTGTTAAAAGACACTGTTTTGCAATCTGGTATTGTCAAATATATGAATCGTTCAGTGTCAATTTCAATGGTAGAAGAAAATGAACAGTCTTCACATTTATGATCCCATCTGTAACGAAGTCCAAACAGATTTTCAATTTGTATTCCTTCACCTTCCAATACTGCAAGCATAAACATAAGAAATTCTTGAGCATCTTGTTGTACATTAAGTGTAAATTGTGAAGAACCAGAACATATATCTAAAAGATGCCGAATGCCAGAAGCAGTTTGGATTTTAGTTTTATCAGTTGTCAATTTTTCAAAAATATAATGCAACAAAGAACAAAATCTTTTTTCTCGATTCTCCATAATTTAATGATGAAGATTTTCTAGAAAAAACACGACGTTCACAATTACATTAGTATAGCAGTTGATACCTGAACTATTTTCTAACTGGTATCCTACAATATCATCAACAGTGTCCATTTTCATTTTCTTTGGAGCCTCAACATTTTCTTGAATTTTTTTCTTCTTTCCAACCTCACTAGAGTGTTTCTCATATGTTCGTTTTGGACATACTACACGCTTTTCATATATGGGATATCCACCTAAGTTGGGAGCATACAGTCTTCTTAACCGGTTATACTCTCTTACACAATTTGCATCTGCACTAATCTTTCTTTCATCAAAATCAATCAAATACAATCCAGATAATGTTCTTACTCGAGACAATGCAACATATGCCATGCCCTCTTTAAACACTGTACTTCGATTGTTTAACAAAGCACTGTCTAGACTTAAACCTTGAGATTTATGAATGGTCACTGCATATGCTAAAGAAAGAGGAAACTGTTTTCTATGAACATACAAGTCTTTAACAAGTAAAAAACGAACAGTACAACGTCCAATCTGTTTTACCTCTTCAATCTGATCAAATTTAATCTTCAAGAATTCAATTCCATCTCTATTTGGATAATTAACAAAATCAACAACTTTTCCCATTGCTCCATTTACTAAACCTTTTTCTGCATCCAAATTACGCCGTAAAATTACCCGACAGTTTTCACATACATATAAAAAAAATTCTAAACCAGCAGTCTTAGATATAGACTTTTCCAAAGAATCCAAATTTTTTTTTTTTTTCTGACAGAATAATAGTAATTCCTTCGTGTTCTATTTTATCAATGGCTTCCATTTTCATTATTTGTTGTTTTTCCAGCTTGAAAAGTTCTTGATTGAATGTAGAACACTCTTGCAGTGTTGGCATTAGGCAAATTATAGATTTATTTTCTCCAATTTTTTTGTATATTATTTCAGGAGCAACATTTTCATTTGGAAACAAGTTTGTAAGTAGCCGACTTTGTAAAGCTTCTTTACCATGTTTTGTCAAAACACCAATTCTTATATCTTGAAGAATGCTTCCATAATGTTTATCACTTGCTTGTCACATATTCTTAATAAGTTCTTTATATTCAAAATGAGACCAAATGTTGACATTTCCAATACTTCCCAAAGATTTCCTGGTGTCTTCATGCACAAGTGTTTTAAAAACTGGTTGCCCTTTTACAGGAGTAAGTTGCAGTAGGTCGCCGAATACAATTACATGTTTTCCTCCAAATAAAACATCATAATCAGTTTTTAAAATCTGCTGCATTCTAAAATGTACAAAGACAAGCATTAAGTTTGAGACCATGCTCACCTCATCAATGATCAGAAGTTTCATTTTCTTTAGTACTCTTGAAACTTCATAACAAGCTTCTCCAGATAGCTTGTGATATTCCAACTTGTTTTCATGTTCAACTGGTAGCATCAGTATACGATGTAATGTAATCCCTTTAATGTTGTGTGCTGCTAACCCAGTTGGAGCGGTTACAACACAAGATAAATGTGATTCAGTGGTTTTCTGTATATAACTGGTCAAAACTTTAATTAAGAAACTTTTTCCTGTACCAGCTTGACTACTGATATACATTCGAATAGGTTTAAATGATGTGCAGTTGCATTCTTCTTTTTCATGAAGTAAACCATGGTCTATCTGTTGTGTAACTTGCTGATATATTTCTTTCTGTTCAATATTTAGTTGTTCTTCCAAGTTTCCCAACTCCATAATATCCTTTTTTGCTTGTTGCATTGCCGTTTCTACTTCACTCATGGCTATTGCTGCTTCATTTTCAAGAATTGGTTCTCCTAGTGGATCTTGACTCAGTGGAGCAGAACTTTGACTATCTTGAGAACTGTCTCTAGCAATTTCAGCTGCAATAGTAGTTTCTTGTTCATTCTCTTCATTCAACATTTGTAGATAATTTGGAAAAACTGTGCATTCAATGCTATCTTTACATGCATTAAAAGAATCTTCATAGCACTGAAAATCTCCAAGTAATTCCATTTCAGTACGCCAAGGCTTGAAGAGTTGCAGAAGAGCTAAATAGAAAAATTCCCTTTTATCTGCAGTATCACAACTGAGTTTCCTGTGATTAATGAGATTTCCTTTGGCATGTTTTACCAAACATCCATCACATCCAATGACTGCATATTTTTCTTCATTTATATTTTCTGTAACATTTCTCTTAAAGCTGTAATATTGCAGTACTACATAGAGACATATGTTTTCCAGATGTGGACTTCTTTTAGGATAGTACGTATCCAACATGTTTGTTTTTACAATATCTGTACTTTCCGGTTCATTTAATGCTAAGTATTCAATTTCTTGTACAGATTTCAATACTCAATTTCGTGTTGCAGCAAGACCTAGACTTACCCAAATGATTCCTCTTGATTTTGAATATAAACTTGCAGATGTCAACCGATCCGAACATTCGTAGGATTCAATCTCTCGATGGGAAAGCATCTTCAAACTAAAGCTGTACAATTTGTTACTAAGAGTCTTCTCTAGTGAAATTTCTTCCCACATTTCTTTCAGCTCCGTCTTTTCAGATTTTGTTATATATGATGTAACATAACGAAAAACAGCAATAGAATTATCTGCAACATACTGGATATCCATATTCGCATTCCACATCGTCAAAATCACTGGATTGTAATCATTAACATACTTTGAATCTTCACTTCTTTTTATATTGTAAGTATTCTTTGGAGATTTTCGAGTTATAGTATGCCTCACTGCTGACATGAAACTGTTGACTCTTCCTTTGGAAATTACTGGACGTGGGAATCACAAAACGACATTTTGTATAAAAGTTTTCCTTTGACTTGTATTTCTGTCGACAATATTTCCCACATCGATGAGTTTGAAACCGTAAAACTTGTTGTCTTAAGGTATTTTCTTCTCCTGTTTTTGGAATACCACATGTAACATAGTCTTCAATGAAAGATAAAACAGTCTCATCAGAATCAGTTCCAAATTTAGGTGCATTCTTGATCCATATTAGCATATGTATATGAGGAGCACCTCTGGCTTGGTACTCCTTTCTCCAAAAGAAATCAATAACTTCTCCAAGAGGTGGGTTGTTTTTATTGCAGATAAAAGATATCATAGCTTGAAATCTATGATTAAAATATCTGCACACATTTACAGGATCCAAGGAACACAGTTCTCCAGCTGTCTTGAATTCAATGTTTTTAATATTTGAATTTGCTTCTCGTAGAAATTCAAGTAAATCGCCCCATGCGTATTCAGCACAGCTTAGCGTAACAAACCATGTAGGGGTTCCTAAGTTCCTTAACATACATTTAAGTTCTCCGTGACGACGATACCAATATTCATTAGTACCACGTTGACACGCCATCAAATTAATCAATTGAGATTCTAAATGATCGTCTCTTTGTTGTACTTTGTCCATGAATTCCTTTGCAGAAACATGTTGAAGATGAACTCCTGTTTTTAATATGCGGTTCACTGCATATGAAAGTCCAGACAAGTCACTTTCAAACAAAAGATGAAATATATATGGAATACATTGTCGAAATCTTGGATCTTCTGAGTACAATCTTGTTGTACGATATTCTGAAGCTGGAATCTGCACAGGTCGTTCATCATATCGTCCACCTTTTCCAGTGGGAAAGAGCTGTGGAAAACAACGGGCTTCTAAACTTCTTTCCCAAACACTCATAGGAGTTCCCTTCGATTTCTTCATTTGGAATAATTCAATAGTATTTCCAATTACTTCCTTTGAATGTAAAGGATGTACACTATAATGTTCATAAATTTCTTCACTCCTGGAGATGTCCACTTTTTCGATTTGGCCACTTGCAATTTCACTATCATCTCCTAAAACTATTTCTTCTTCTTCCAGATATACATTTTTGTAATAAAGATTGTTTTTTATGAGATATAACGTAGCCTTTTGAACTTTGGTGACATCTACTAACTCTTGCCATATTTTCCGACTCTTTGTTGGAACACCATTAACTAGAATAACTACAGGTTCAGTTTCCTCTCTCTCTACACCAATAGTTTCAATATTTTTCTTTAAATCTAAAGGTAAATACACAACTCTTCCTTTTAATCCTCTTTGTAAATCTGATGGAGGCAGCTTACCTGTTTTCGGCTCCATACGAACTATAGCCTGAAACGGGTGTACAGATTGAATTAGAATAGACTCATATGTATTTAAATCCACCAGTTCCGGACGAACAGCTACCAACTCTAGGTTATTATGTACAGCTCTAGCTGGCATTTTGTTCTCTTCTAATTTGCTGTAACAATATTTACAAATACGTTGATCAATACCCAACTCAAAAACACCTTCCACCAACAAATAAGCACCAAATTCCTCCAACTTATCATTGTTTTCATTTTCACTTTTTAAATACAGATCAACATTCCTAGTTTGATTTATATAGTGAGTACGTCGACAACAAATACAAACAAAGGGCGTCATTACGATGGCGGGTGGACAATGTCCGCCCGCCACCGTAACGGTGAATGGGACCATCCACAAGAGGTGCGGCGATCCCGCTGTGCCTATTAGGATGCGACTGCCACCATGGCGGTCGCATCCTGGATATTTAACATTGTGGTAGGCGGTGCTGTATTCAGCACCCGCCACAATGTTAAAAGGGCATGTTGTGCATTTGCATGCACAACGTGACAGGCACCGCGCGGTGCCTGCCACCTTGTGCCTGCAAATGTCGGGGGTACCATGGGTACCCCCCAAGTGCAGCCACCCACCCCCCCAACCGCCTGGGGGCCCGCAACGGGCCCCCAAAGGCATTTTCCGCATGCCTTTCCATGGCGGAGTCTCCGTCATGGAAAGGCATGAGACCGCCATCATCGTAATATGGACCATATTGCAGGCCTGTTCCGCCCGGTAGGCAATCGGGCGGATTGCCTACCGGCGGTAAACTGGCGGACGGTCTATCCGTCCGCCTGGGTTCCCACCGCCATCGTAATATGGCAGGGGGGAAATGTTAGGCGGGTGGACGAAAATGGCGGGCGGATCGCCACCACCGGTCGGGCGGTGGCGATCCGCCCGACATCATAATCACCCCCATAGTTCGGTTTTTCAGAACAAATTACCTTAAACTTTGTAATTTCTTCTACAAACTTCTCAGTAGTACTATCTTCCACCTCCTCTTCAACACCTACACTTATCAAACTCTCACTTTGTGTACACTCTTCTCCAGTACTAAAGAAATGAAACTCTATATCATCACAAACTTTTTTTACATCCAATACAGACCCATGCAAAAGAGCAGTGTTTATTTCACTTAAAAATAAAGCAGGACTTTTTACATAGTACAATCTTCTTACTAATTTCCGCATTGCAGAGTGATGTACTGCCAACATTCTCAAATGATGAAAAACACTTTGACACACTTTTCTAGAAAGACAAGCTAGAGAATGTCCTCGCAAGCCAGTATTTTTTCTCACTTTACAAGGATCTAGTCCTTGCAACATCTTAATCTTTTGTTTAATACTTTTTTAGTATACTCTCGTAAGAAATTTCGTAAAATATCAATAGACTCCTGTCATATACTACAAATACTACTACAATCCCATGTATACACTGGAGCTTGTGTACGTCTCCCTTGAACTTCTTCAGCTATCACTTCTTCCACATTTCTTGGAACCATCTTTTCTTTTTCAATTGCACAACCATTCTTAACTTCATAAGCACGACCACTGGTATCAACTGCGTGAACTAATGAATTGTTTTGAAAATAGCTCTCTTCATTAAAAAAAGGTTCTGAACTAGAACTGTGCTTCCATTCACCCAAATTTATTTTACAAAAGTTAGTTCTGTTTATTAATCTTTTCTTTTTACTTTTGTCCTTCATAGAATGCATTGGTTTATCCAAAGTTCGCATTCTTTTCAGAACTAATATAAACAATCTTCTTTTCAATTCAAAACCCTTTTCGACTATACTTTCAATCTCTTGTTTCTTTTTATAAAATGCAGATCTTTGTTTATATTTCTTGCAATCTTTCAATACATTTTGTACTACTCTACTTTTAATACATACGTTTTCTAATATTGTGATATTCTTTCATCCTTCTTCCAACATAGATTGTTTTCTCATTTCCTGAATTTCCATTAATATGTCCTTTTTCATTTCATTCTTCTTCATTCTAAAAGTATTCTTTCTATTTTCAGCATTTTCAAAATCCTTTCCAGTCCTTAAAAGTCTTTTAATAAATTCATTTGTTCTCTTACCACAAGACTTTTTCTTTTTTGCCACATGTTGTAGTTCATCTAATTCCTGCTTTTGTCTCTTCTTTAAATAGTATTGTTTTTTTTCTTGTTTTTTCTTTTGCGTTTTTTTTGTCATGGTAAATCTTTCTTAATAATAATGGAGAATATCTGAAAAAAAATAATTTTAAAAATAATTTAATATTATTAAAATAATTATATACAAATATTCTTATCTATTACTAAAGAAACACCTTCTATTTAAAAGCTACAAACAAATGCATATATGGTTTTCGGAATATGGTCACAATTACACAAGAGCTGCAAAATAAGTGAAGAGGGGTGCAGAAAAAAGAAATGCAGCAGTAATGTCTGAATGATTACAGCACTAAATATCTAGTGCCTGCATCATTGTAAGACTGCATGGCGACTACTTTGGTGTTTTTATAATTGCATGAGAGGCGTGCAGAAATTTTCAAGAGAGGTGCAGAAAAAAGCAAGAGCAGTGCAAAAGAAGCATCAGAGGTGCAAAAAGAGGCAAATGAGGTACAGAAGGAGGCGATAGAACTGCAGAAAGAGGCAAGAGAGTTGCAGAAACAGGCACTAGAGGTACAGAAAGAGGGAAAAGGTGAGCAGAGTGAGGCAAGAGAGGTGCAGAAAGAGGGAAGAAGGGAGCAGAAAAAGGGAAGAGGGATGGAGAAATTTAGAACAAAGGTGCAGGAAGAAGACAGAACAGGGCAGAAAGAACCAACATAGGTGTACAAAGAGGCAAGAGGGGTACAGAAAAAGGCAAGTGAAGTGCAGAACGAAGCAAAAGAGGTGCAGAAAGAACCAACAGAGCTGGAAAAAGAGACAACAGGAGTGCAGAAAGGGGTAGGAGAGGTGCAGAATGAGGCAAGAGGGTTACAAAAAGAGGCAGGGGGGTGCAGAAAGAGGAACAGAACTGCAGAAAGAAGCAACAGAGGTTGTGAAAGACGCACAAAGGGTGCATAAACAGACAAGACAGGTGAACAAACAAGGAACAGAGGTACAGAAAGACGCAAAAGTGGTGCAGAAACAGGGAAGAGAGGTGTAGAAAGAGGCAAGAGAGTTCCACAAAGAGGGAACAGGGGTGCTGAAACAGTTAAAAGGGGTGCAGAAAGAAGCAAGTGAGGTGAAGAAAGAGGCAAGAGAGGTGCAGAATGAGGCAAGAGAGTTACAGAAAGAGGCAAGTAAAGTGCAGAAGGAGACAAAAGAACTGCAGAAAGAGGCAATAGAGGTGCAGAAACAGGCAAGTGAGGTATAGAAAGTAGAAGAGGTTTGCAGAATGAGACAAGAGAAGTGCACAAAAAGAAACAAACGTGCACAAAGAAGTAACAGAAATGCAGAAAGAGGCAACAGAGACGCAGAGGGAAGCATGAGTGGTTTGCACACCATTAGTACCAATTTAACACCCACATTTAGCAACAAGTGATAGATAACCATTCTAGGTTTGCAAAGGGCCTTCCACCACGCTGTAACACTTGTCACTACATTTTTGTTAACGTTTAAGCCATTTGAGCTAGAAACAAGGCTTTTTTTGTTCAAATATGCAGATTAGAATACAGATGATGAATTTTGTGCGTAATGCAGAAAGTGTATAATTATGCAAATGTCGGAGCAGCCAAATACTCGTAGAATTCCAGTTGCCCTGCTCATACCTCTGACTAGGTTCACAAGTGCTCCTCAGTGATTCTCCCCATATTGTTAAAAGCACGCATACATATATCTCTATATTTTCAAATCATCATGATATCTAAAACAAATATATATACAATATTTCTAAAATATAGTAAAACCTAGAAACTGACACATGTACTAGATCTGCCTGAGTGATTCCAAATCTCCGTGGGTAATGCTTGGGTGATTGCATGAGTGCAAGGGTAGTCACTGGATAATTGCAGGAGAAGATGGATAGTGACTACCTAATTGCATGAGTGCAAACATACACATTGACTGCATGGATAAGTGTATAAATAGCACCTGAAGGGATCAATGAGTCATTGAGTACTGCCTAGGTGAATAGATGACTGCAACAGAAGGGCATGGGTGATTCTACGACTGCAATTGTAGTGTGTAGCTTATTACATGCCTGCATAGGTACAGCCTGCATGATCGCATGACCGTAGGAAAAGTACATATCTTTGACCCTCGATGATTACATGCTTGCAAGGATATTATCTGGTGGATTACTGAAGTACATAGCAAGTGAGTGGATGATTTTACAAGTTCATGAGTACCACCTGGGTGATTACTGAACTATTAAGATGCTGCCTGACTGATTACAGGAGTGCAAAGGTAGTGACTGGGTGATTTTAAAAGTACATGAGTACTGGCTGAATGATTACATAAGTACAAGAAAAGTGCGTATGTGATTGAAAGAGTACAAAGGGATTAAAGGAGTACATGGGTAACACCTCAGCGATTGCATGACTGCAGGGATAATGTCTGGGGATTTACATGACTACATAGCAAGTGACTGGGTGGTTTTATAAGTGCATGGGTACTTCTTGAGTAATTGCAGGACTACTGAGGTAGAGCCTGAGTAAATAAAAGACTGTAAAAGTAGTGCCTGGGTGATTTCATAACAGCATGACTACTGGCTGAGTGATTACAAGAGTAGAAAGGTAGTGCCTCTGTGATTGAAGGAGTGCAACAGTAGTGCCTGGGTGATTATATAACTACATGAGTTATACCTTAGTGATTACATAACTGCATTGATAGTGCCTAAATGATTGCATCAGTGCAACAGTAATGGCTGAGTGATTACAGCACTGCATATGTAGTGCCTGCATCATTGTAAGAGTGCATGACGAGTACTTGGGTGTTTTTATAACTGCATGAGAGTTGGGCCTAGCCAAATATAAAGCAGCAGACTATTACATGACTCATCTATAAGACTGTCCATATTCTTAAAAGCATGCATACATATGTCTTTACCTTTTCAAATCATCATGATATCTAAAAGAAATATGTATACAATATTTCTGAAATATAGTAAAACCTAAAAACTGACACATTTACTAGATCTGCCTGAGTGATTCCAAAACTCCGTGTGTAGTGCTTGGGTGATTGCATGAGTGCAAGGGTAGTCACTGGATAATTGCAGGAGAAGATGGATAGTGACTAGCTAATTGCATGAGTGCAAACATACACATTGACTGCATCGATAAGTGTATAAATAGCACCTGAAGGGATCGATGAGTCATTGAGTACTGCCTAGGTGAATAGATGAATGCAACAGAAGGGCATGGGGGATTCTACGACTGCAAGGGCTGTGTGTAGGTTATTACATGACTGCATAGGTACAGCCTGCATGATCGCATGACTGTAGGAAAAGTACATATCTTTGACCCTCGATGATTACATGCTTGCAAGGGTAATATCTGGTGGATTACTGAAGTACATAGCAAGTGAGTGGATGATTTTATAAGTTCATGAGTACCACCTGGGTGATTACTGAACTACTAAGATGCTGCCTGACTGATTACATGAGTGCAAAGGTAGTGACTGGGTGATTTTAAAAGTACATGAGTACTGGCTGAGTGATTACATAAGTACAAGAAAAGTGCGTATGTGATTGAAAGAGTACAAGGGGATTAATGGAGTACATGGGTAACACCTCGGTGATTGCATGACTGCAGGGATAATGTCTGGGGATTTACATGACTACATAGCAAGTGACTGGGCGGTTTTATAAGTGCATGGGTACTTCTTGAGTAATTGCAGGACTACTGAGGTAGAGCCTGAGTAAATAAAAGACTGTAAAAGTAGTGCCTGGGTGATTTCATAACAGCATGACTACTGGCTGAGTGATTACAAGAGTAGAAAGGTAGTGTCTCCGTGATTCAAGGAGTGCAACAGTAGTGCCTGGGTGATTATATAACTACATGAGTTATACCTTAGTGATTGCATAACTGCATAGATAGTGCCTAAATGATTGCATCAGTGCAACAGTAATGGCTGAGTGATTACAGCACTGCATATTTAGTGCCTGCATCATTGTAACAGTGCATGACGAGTACTTGGGTGTTTTTATAACTGCATGAGAGTTGGGCCTAGCCAAACATAAAGCAGCAGACTATTACATGACTCATCTATAAGACTCTCAATATTCTTAAAAGCATGCATACATATGTCTGTACCTTTTCAAATCATCATGATATCTAAAAGAAATATGTATACAATATTTCTGAAATATAGTAAAACCTAAAAACTGACACATTTACTAGATCTGCCTGAGTGATTCCAAAACTCCGTAGTTACTGCTTGGGTGATTGTATGAGTGCAAGGGAAGTCACTGGATAATTGCAGGAGAAGGTGGATAGTGACTTGCTAATTGCATGAGTGCAAACATACACATTGACTGCATGGATAAGTGTATAAATAGCACCTGATGGGATCAATGAGTACTGCCTAGGTGAATAGATGAATGCAACAGAAGGGCATGGGTGATTCTATGACTGTAAGGGTAGTGTGTAGGTTATTACATGACTGCATAGGTACAGCCTGCATGATTGCATGACTGTAGGGAAAGTACATAACTAGACCCTGGATGATTACATGCCTGCAAGAGTAATATCTGGTGGATTACTGAACTACATAGCAAGTGAGTGGGTGATTTTATAAGTTCATGAGTACCGCCTGGGTGATTACTGAACTAGTAACATACTGCCTGAGTGATTACAGGAGTGCAAAGGTAGTGACTGGATGATTTTAAAAGTACATCAGTACTGGCTGAGTGATTACATAAGTACAAGAAAAGTGTGTATGTGATTGAAAGAGTACAAGGGGACTAAAGGACTACATGGGTAACACCTTGGCGATTGCATGACTGCAGGGATAATGTCTGGGGATTTACATGACTACATAGCAAGTGACTGGGTGATTTTATAAGTGCATGTGTACTTCTTGGGTACTGAGGTAGAGCCTGAGTAAATTAAAGATTGTAAAAGTAGTGCCTGGGTGATTTCATAACAGCATGACTACTGGCTGAGTGATTACAAGAGTAGAAAGGTAGTGCCTCCGTGATTCAAGGAGTGCAACAGTAGTGCCTGTGTGATTATATAACTACATCAGTTATACCTTAGTGATTGCATAACTGCGTAGATAGTGCCTAAATGATTGCATCAGTGCAGCAGCACTGCATATGTAGGGCCTGCATCATTGTAAGAGTGCATGACGAGTACTTGGGTATTGGGCCTAGCCAAATATAAAACAGCAGACTATTACATGACTCGTCTATAAGTCTCTCCATATTGTTAAACGCACGCATACATATGTCTCTACGTTTTCAAATCATCATGATATCTAAAACAAACATGTATACAATATTTCTGGAATATAGTGAAACCTAGAAACTGAGGCATATAATAAATCTGCTTGAGTGATTGCATAACTCCATGGGTAATGCTTGGGTGATTGTATGAGTGCAAAGGTAGTCACTGGATAATTGCAATAGAAGACGAAAAGTTACTGGCTACTTGCATAAGTGCAGACATAGACATTGAGTGCACGGATAAGTGTATAAATACCATCTGAAGGCATAGATGAGTCATTATGTATTGTCTAGGTGAATAGATGAGTGCAACATGCCTGCAAGAGTAATATCTGGTGGATTACTTTTGAGCTACATCTTCACCATTCTATCTAAAATTATGCTGCATCATTCAACTATACCTTTCTACAGACTTGGAAAAAGAAGCCTAATTAACAACACCTTATATGAGCATCTTTCAAACCACACTGCATCTTCACCTTTCTATTTAAAATTATGCGGCATTATTCAACTACACCTTTGTACAAACTAGAAAAAAGAAGCCTAATTAATAATACCTTATGTGAGCATCTTTCAAAGCAAACTTTTGTGCTGCATCTTCACCATTCTATCTAAAAATATGCTGCATCATTCAACTATACCTTTGTACAGACTAGAAAAAAGAACCCTAATTAATAACACCTTATATGAACATCTTTGAAACTACACATTTGTGCTGCATCTTCACTAATCTATCTAAAATTATGCGGCATCATTCAACTATACCTTTGTACAGACTAGAAAAAAGAAGCCGAATTAATAACACTGAATATGTGCATCTTTCAAACCACACTTTTATGCTGCATCTTCACCTTTCTATCTAAAATTATGCGGCATCATCCAACTATACCTTTGTACAGACTAGAAAAAAGAAGCCTAATTAATAATACCTTATGTGAGCATCCTTCAAAGCACACTTTTGTGATGCATCTTCACCATTCTATCTAAAATTATGCGGCATCATTTAACTATACCTTTGTACAGACTAGAAAAAAGAACCCTAATTAATAAAACTGTATATAAACATCTTTGAAACTACACATTTGTGCTGCATCTTCACCAATCTATCTAAAATTATGCGGCATCATTCAACTATACCTTTGTACAGACTAGAAAAAAGAAGCCTAATTAATAACACCTTATATGAACATCTTTGAAACTACACATTTGTGCTGCATCTTCACCAATCTATCTAAAATTATGCGGCATCATTCAACTATACCTTTGTACAGACTAGAAAAAAGAAGCCTAATTAATAACACCTTATATGAACATCTTTGAAACTACACTTTTGTGCTGCATCTTCACCAATCTATCTAAAATTATGCTGCATCATTCAACTATACCTTTCTACAAGGTAGAAAAAAGAAGCCTAATTAATAACACCTTATGTAAGGAACTTTCAAAGCACACTTTTGTGCTGCATCTTCACCATTCTATCTAAAATTATGCGGCATCATTCAACTATACCTTTCTACAGATTAGAAAAAAGAAGCGTAATTAATAACACCTTATATGAGCATCTTTGAAACCACACATTTGTGCTGCATCTTCACCATTCTATCTGGAATTATGTGACATCATTCAACAATACCTTTCTACAGACTACAAGAAAGAAGCCTAATAAATAATAACTTATGTGAGCATATTTCAATCCACACTTTTCTGCTGTATGTTCAGCATTCTACTAGTACTCACACTCTTGACCCTACCACATAAAAAGCATCAACAGCTCTTTGTTATACATCATGCACCTTCAAATGTATAACACATATGAAAATACATATACAAGTAGAAACATAATAGAGACAGAAGTCCATGCACACCTTAAAACTTGTCACACTCCACCTCCAAATTTAAACCAACAACTAAAATTATGCGGTATACTACAAATATACATATCCAGACACTAAAACAAAGTACCATAATCAGTAATCCATCTTGCAAAATACACATATTACTATACAGAATCTATTTTAAACAACATTTAAGTACAATAAAACAAACTACAATACACATCTCTACATTTAATAATATATTTCAAACAACACAGTTTTTGAATAATTTTAAAAGTTTAAAAATAAACCTCACAAATGTATAACTCACCTTCCAAATAGATTTGTTGAATTTAAAATATCTCAAACTCTTACAGGATTTTCTTTTGCACACAATCAATATAATGCACTAGACTCAGCAAGGTAAAACCAGTAATGGCAAAGTTTCCCTCTCTTTCTCCACACAAATACATGTAATTAACAAATCACATTGCTTCCTAGTTTATTTCAAATTGTAAAACACATTTCTATTGGTTACACATATTAACCCTTAGCAACTGACTTCTAAAAGTGCCCAAACTGTTTCTACATTTTTTTGGGAAGTCGCGACTCCATCGTGCACCACCGCGATGGAGTCGCGAATTCATACGGGAGTTCAAAAAGATATAACAAATAAATTTAACACTATTTTTTAATAACACACCACTTCTAAAGATAGTACTGACTTGGGAAATCTTACTTTAATAAGATATCACTTATATATAAATTGCAATTTCACATTTTAAGTCCACAGTTAGATTTCAACCCTTCCCCCATTCTGCTTAATGCCAGTTTCCATAGTAACAGTTCATGGAACACTCAACTTAACTGACAGGTCACAAGTTCACCATATTTTCAAGTTCACCACACAATGTTGCAAATGCAAACAGCAGGTGTGGTTGACTTAGCAAAATATGACCTTATCCATTCTATTGTACCTTTCAAATATTTTTAACTAACCAATAAGAAACATGCTTTTTTTTTAAAGTAAAATGCACCCTATTTTTGAATGTACAATGTTCTTAAACAGCCAATCAATTCTCTACTTTTTTTTAAAACAACATCTTGTCCACCATTTTACATACTTCTCATTCTACTAACTGACTACCTCAGCTACAAACATCTTTTTATTACTTCCAGACATCCTTCAAGATGTTTACAGTGTGGATTGTTGGACACAGCTATGTTTTCTGGTGCAAAAGGTATGCTGAACGCAGAGGTATTGACAAAGACCTAGCTTTACAAAATGTGGACATTAAATGGATTGCACAGAGAGGATTAAAGTGGCACCAATTGATGCCTTTGGTTAAAACCTTTTTGCATCTCCAACCCCCTGACCTCATGATTGTGCACTGTGGTGGCAATGACCTAGGCACATTGACTGGGGTAGGTCTGGAAATGCTAATGAAGGACACCTTTGCACAATTGATGTTGCTTTTACCTCAAACTGTCATTGTATACTCTAACATATGCCAAAGACAGAAATGGAAGTGGTCAAATCAATTCTGTCCACAGATTGAGAAAGCTAGAAAAAAAGTCAATTAAGCTGTTTCTGCTTACCTCAGAGACCATCGGATGGGCTCCATATATAACAACAATCTACGTTTTCATATGGATGGCATCTACAGGAGTGATGAAGTACACTTCACAGATCAGGGAAACAGAGTCTTTCTCAATAACCTAAAGCTCTGCATCGGCACTTACATGTAGCTACAACAAAGTCACAATGAAAACAAGGGCTCTTTTTAGAGCCACCCTATAACATAATACTGATTATAACTTTTTTTTTTACACATACATATTTTTATTTTTTTTGGGGGGGGGATTCGCGCACCCAGCGCGAATTCACAAAACAAAAGCACAAACTCAATGTACTACAACACAACACACTTTTCAACTTTAAATATAAATTTTTAATTTTATATATTTTTAACAACTCTATCAATTGTAATCTTGTCATTAACTTCAAGCACAATACCTCTTTAAAACAACTTCACAAACACAACACTACCTTCTATATTATATGCTACTTAATTATTTATTTAAGGTGAATTTGCAAATCCAGAGCGACGTTACACAGGGGGGCTGCGCTGAGCGCCGCGCTGGAGTCGCTACTCCAAACTTGATCGGAAAAAACCGATCCACTTCCATTATTTCGTATTCGCCCGGGGACCCCATCCCCCGGGGCCTGCAACGATTCTTTTCTTTTGAAAAAAAAAAACAAGAAGGGGGACCGCGTGGCCCCCCTCCTCAGGCCATCAGTTGCCCCGGGGACCCCCTCCCCGGGGCATGGCCTCTTTTTAAAACAAAATCAAATAGGGGAGGGGGGCGCGTGTCCCCCCTCCCCAGGCCGATTTTGGCCCCGGGGACCCCACCCCCGGGGCCCGGCCATTTATTTTTTTATAAATAAAGAGGAGGGGGGCCGAGTGGCCCCCCTCCCAGGCCACTTCTGGCCCTCGGGACCCCATCCCCCAGGGCCTGGCCTCTCCGTTGGAGACCGTGGGGGGAGCTTCAATGCCCCCACGGTCCAACCGGCTCCCCGCCTCCTGCGGGAGCCGGCATTGCTTTTGCACAAGGGGAGCTGCTACATTGTTTAAACAACCTGAACTAGTAATCTTTATATACATCATACACCCTGAAATGTCTATTTCACTTAGGGGCAGTACCACCGTAATTCGGCCGTTTCATCATGATGCAGGAGGATTACCGTAAATACGGTCCTCCTTCTGGTTATCTGCCGATGGTGCGGTTTCACATTATGTGATATTATTTATGGTCATGGAGGAATGTGGTCACATTTGTGTGACTCCACATTGCCGTACAATATGGATACAAATCCCTAAGTACGAGACATCACTTTAGTTTATAAGGAGTTTTCTCCATTTCAATATGGCCGAAACAAATAGTACCTATCTGCGACTTAATCAACAATCCTCTTTCTATTTTTATGCCGCCATGGGTGCATGACACTATAATTCCTGCACGTCTTGCACGCCGTGTACTTTCCGGTCTTCCGTCCGGAACAGGATTCTATCGGCATGCTGGTTTAACTTAGCAGTTACAGTGGGAAGGTAAGCAGGGATTTGTTTGTTGTGTATCTGTTGGTAAATATCATCACACACTGGTTTATTCCAATTTAAGCACGTGTATCTTTTGATATTTTTTTATATGGAATTTTGTATGGTCTCTTTTTTATAGTTCAGCCCATCGGGTGTGACCTAGAATGCCAGAAAGGCCCACGTCTCTTTATGCTTTGCCTAGATTTTTATAAGAAGGTAAAGTATAAGTTGTTTGGTCTCCTCGAAGCTGTCGTATTAATTAGGGGTCATTTTTAATTCTGAAGACCATACCTTTCCCTTACTTTTCCCATAGCTTTGCTTCAATTGGAAAGCAGCTATCAAATTTAACCACCAGCCTGGAGAAACTCTTCGCTAGATGCCTTTGGACTGGCTTTCATACATATAAGTCCCCTGATATGCCACAAATTGGTGAGGATGTAAGTATGGTTTAAGTGGTATATTTATATAGATCCTGGTTAAGGTGACTTTTTTGGTCCTTCTGCGTAATCCGAGTGGAATATCAACTATGCAGCAAAGTAGCATATCTCCAGAGAATAAATATTTTCTCTCTATATACATTTTCTTTTAGTTTTGCTTAATTTGAAGAAGCTGAAGAGCCATTTGATTAGCTGCTTGGTGGCAGTCTCTCGCGATTCGCTTGGATTGAGACAGTTATACCTAAGTCCCTGGATATGCCACATACCATGCTGGATGTGAGTATTCTTTAAGTGGCACTTATATGGATTTTGGCCGGTAGTTAGGGGTGACTAATTTTGTCCTCTTCCACATTCACAGAGGGCGAAAACTTAATTGTACAGCGAAGCGTTCAAACTTCATATGAATGATATTTACTCATTTTCTTACTGCGGACCTACCTTCGGAATAGGTGATTATTGGTTTAACTAATTCTTTTCCTGGGTGTAGGCAATAACTTTCTTTTCACGAGGCATTTTCACTTCCCTTTTTCAAGCACTGGAATTTGGATTGGAGTTTGTTGGACTTTTCTGGCTCTTGCTCTTATTTCCTTGACCTCATTCCCTTGCCCCTATCTCATTTTTGATTTAGTTGAAAAGATTCATCTTATGCTATGATATGACTCTATATATTTGAAATTTTTGATACCAGTGTACATATTCCCTTTTTAGATGTTTTACTGAACTTTCTTGAACGCTCCAATATTCATTGTTTTGTCCTGATGATGACCATCTAATTTCAATATGGTCGAAACGCCGTTGACGCCTACATGTGGCCTTAACTGAAGAGGACGCATTTTTGCTGTGGGTTGTTTCTGTTTTGTCCTGAACTTCTCATTTGTATAATTTTTTCCTCAGCCACTTTTTTGATCACACATTGTATTGTTTGTATTTTTATTGTTGTCTGTGTAACTTGTTGAGAGCCACTATTATTATATTACTGTTCTGATTTTCTATCTTTTGTTATTACATTTTCTATGTAATGAAATAACTTATACATGGGTATCGTTTATCTAAACAGTATTTGGGCACCTTTTCTTACTGTTTCTGAGAAATTATGTTGGTATTTCTTTTTCCTTTTTTCTTTTCTTGTATAATTTAAAAATTCTTTGGGTATGTTATTTTGTATGTTTTGTTACTAAAAGTACCATACTTGAACCATTGTCAGGATTCTAGTATTTAGTTTGCCCCAGGTTCAGGTCTTAGGGCTGCCCCTGTTGTCGATAACTATTATGTCATTAGTGACACCATGTTCTTGTAACCCTGTGATAAGGTGGCGAGCTGTCTCAAAGGGCAAACCTAAAAAAAGCAATCTCAGTAAAGCCTACAGGTGACAGAGAAGTAGTAATTTCACAGAGTCCGTACTTCAGGTAAGAAAGATCAAAATCATTCTAGAAAAGTTCCAGCATTCAAAGAGGTGGTTTTAAGAAAGATAGGATGGTGTGCTACACTGTCACTTTCATGGGGGAAATATAGGTTAGAGTGCGTGCACTCACGGCTCCTGTCAAAGTCTTGCACTTGCTTTTATTGCACACAGCGCGCGCACCAAGGCCAGGCGCAGGTATTACATGCCTCCGGCAGCAGAATATTAAAAACATGTCACATCCACAATACGGACATCGCCGGGGACCCGTGCCTCGGGGTGCCGAGAGCTCTCCTACCACCGTGGAAGAAGTGCAGCAAAAGTCGGCATAAGCACCCCTCGCCTGGAAGTAGCGTGAGCACCAGAAGCAGCGGCAGGTGGTGTGTTCATTACCAGGGATCTGGAAACTGCCACCCAGCCCGGTGCTCCCAGGTGCAGGCACGTCCAGAGATGTTCCAGGAAAATAAGCAGGGCATCGACACAGACAGACCAGGGATACGTGAAACAAATACATGTAGCCAGGTCTGTAAACATCTCACCAGGCTGCAGCACCCACACCCCTCTTCACAACTACAGATACCTGCCGCCCTGATGTAAACCAGGGCACGAGGTTAAGGAGTGTCGGTCTACATCCGATCCATCAAACCAAACACTTTACAGAGGGTTGGTTCCTTCTGGCTTGAGATCCTCTCCAGCCGTCAGCGTCCAGATAGCAGGGAGGGTTGAGTCCTCCTGGCCTGGACGAGTACAGTACAGCCACAAGTTACAAGATTGGAGCTACAATGACATGTGAACAGTCGAAGGACCTTGGCGTAAAAGGGCCCGGCGCTGTCCCAACCACCAAGACTTCAGTGCCCGCACGATGAACACCTTCCGTCACACACGCACAATATTTCAGGAGTGGGGGAGAAATGCAGCGTCCCTCCAACCTCTGTAAAATCAGGCACACCAACAACGCACGTTTCTATTGTACTGTACGCACACAAGTGACAAGGCACGACGCTGAGCAGAGGTACACCTCGCGCCCTGCACTCATAGTTCACTATAGATTTCAATTGTTTCTGGGTGGATAATGGTACCACAATTTAAAAGCAAATAAAGTATATAGAGAAACGGACCAAAAATAAAAGAAGTTTCTGCCTTTAAAGATCAATTAAGAAACAATGTTAGTATAAAAGCATTTGCCATTAAATAAATACCAGTAGAGCAAAAGTGATCAGCACAGAATGCAGTCAACATGTTCCCGTGAAAACACCACGCGCTTATCTATTCCACCGATATTCATAACACAGCAAACGTTCAAGTATTCATTGGAGAAAGGGAGAGTTCATACTACTTAAAGTTCCGATGAACATATAACACTTTTTCCTAAGCAACTCTCGGAGACAAATTATTAAATGAACACACGTTAGTAAAAGATCACACAGTTCAAAGTGGCCTTCTCTGAAAGCGCTGTGCCGGAGCCAAGCCTAGGACAGTAACGCAGTGCAGTCCCTGCCTGAGATGCACGGATCTAATCACAGAGGAGCGCAGGAGGAAGCACAGCTAGAGCCAGGGGTGAGCACTGGGCAGCGAAGGCCGGCTTGGGGCTGAGAGTATCCCCCTGGCTGCAGAGGGAGCTCGGTTATGCATTATCTTGCCCCGCCCTCCTCCACTCCATCACCGGACAGGCATCTCCTCACCAGTGGACGCAAGACCAATGAAAGGTGCCTAGTGGTCGTAAAGTGCATACTGACCGGTGTACTGGACCAGTGACATGCTGGCGGCCAGCCCACGACCCCGATGGCACACGCACAAATCCACGAGCACGCGGATGCTTCCGTCAGGCTTGGCTTCACACAAGCAACTGAGCTGCAGGCAGCTTCCGGGTCAGCCACGGTCAGGGACTATGAAGGGCAGAAGAGAGGTTTACAATGGCAGCCGTGCCCAAAGCTGTGCTCTTAAAGTGACATCACGTAGTAACTATAACGACGGAGAAGGTGCGCTGAAATAAAAAATGCGCCCAGCCAAAAGTGAAAGCGGTGCTATTATTAACTAAATAAATAAAGGTGCCCTGTGAAAAGTGAAAGCGGTGGTATTAATAAATAAATAAAGGTGCTGTGTCAAAAGGGAAAGCGGCTGTATTATTAAATAAATAAAGGGCGGCAGCAGCCTGCGGCGAGCAGCGCCCCCCGCTCTTGCCATGAACAGAATGACGCCCAGGCAGCTCCTCTCTGCCCCCAGTGGCCCGTGTCAAAGGCCATTCCTGCTTCATTTTCCCAGTGTCTGTTCTCCCCTCCCCCTCACCACCACTGCGGCCATTGTCCTGTCTGCTCTAAAAGTAAGCAAAGCAGATCGTGGTGCCTAACGTACGAGAAAGTCAATAAACAAAATAGTACACGTACTGTGTAACAACCAAGTAAAGGGGCCAGTAGCCATGGGAGGATACAAATGACGACATGGCAGTACTAAGGAGGGACTAACAAGCCACATAATGAATCAGAAGTCAGCATTTACAAAGGACAAAGACACAAGCCAATTAAAAATATGGGCGGGGAGTGGGCGCGGCTTCTCTCCCATACTGAACTACCACAGATCATCCCCAGAGCAGCTCTTGCGTGCTGGCTCAGGCTCGACCTAAAAAAGGATTAACAGTTCTCAGGTAAGTTAATGACTTACGAGTGGGAGTTTTGGGGGGTTAGGACCAATGTTCCTCAAGGTCTAGGTAGGCATTCAAATTGCACCACCAGCGGCACTGGGGCAGCCGGGTGCAGAGTGCCGGCCCAACGTTAGCCAATGGCAGTAAGGGGGCCTTTGGTCAGGGGCCACTTATGAGCAGGCCACTCGGGTGTGGTAGCAAAGCTCCTGGGGGTTAAGGTCAGCCCTGCAGGAGCCAACAATTAGCACAGGAGCTACACAACCAGCGGCACAGGGGCGGCTGGGTGCAGTGTGTCAAGGAGACATTGGGGACCCTGTGGATTCTAATAGAGACCTTCGGTTCGGCAACAGGCTGCAGGCTTAGGCAGGGAGACTTCCTGAAGGTGACCACCAGCTGGAGAGGTAAGTTGGGCTCTTGGAGGATGCCTGGACACTGTCAGTTGGGCCTCGCAAGGCCGTGGGGCATCGGGTGCAGGGGTATCTTTTGAAGTCGGGTATTTTTGGCAGCTCCGGTACCTGTCGGGGGGGAGCCTTCAGGTTGAGGCTGCAGGCATCGTCTTGAAGCTTGAGGGAGGTCAGGGATCACCAGATCCCAGGTCAGGATCACTGGGGAGACCTCCTCATGGTGATGGGCCACTCGAATTTGGGCCGTGGGCATCAGGTGCAGAGTGGTGCAAAATTGTGGAGCTGCCTGGATCAGGATTCTGTGGGTGAGTCTTTGCTTGAGAAAAGTCGGCGCTCACGGGAGACAGAGTCTTTAAGATGGTTGCAGAGCAGGTCCTACGGGCTCTGGGGGGCTGCCAGCTGCTGGACACGCTGGGGTTTCACTGTAGGCAGTTCAGAGTTGGGACAGGCCGGTAGGGCAGGGGCCAAAGCAGTTGGTGTCCTCTTCTTCCTGGGTCAGCATGACTCTTCGGTTCTTCTTCTTTCTTCCTTTAATCTGAGGAGGCATGGTTTAGGGTCAGCCCTAAATATTAAATTTAGGGGCGTTACAGGGGTGTGAAGGTCAGGACCAATGGGTCCCTTCCTTGGGGTGAGTACACCCCTATTATGCCACCCTCCAGTGGGAGGGGGGCATGAGCCTCTTCCTAATTGGTTGGCTCCCCTCATCTCCAAGATGGAGGGGACTAAGAGGTGTGCTTCACCTCACTTCCCCACCTGAGGGGTGGGGTTGGCAAAGGTGGGGACACCTCTCCTCCTAGCTCGGTTTTCCCGCCGATTCTCCTGCCCAAAGTGGGGGTCAGAACCAGTGGGAGCCAGTTGTTGGGGGCAGCAAAAGGCAGGGACAGCTTACAAAGGCGGCAGGCCCTTGAAGCTTCCACTCTCATGGACCCAGCCCATCCTGAGGGACAAGGCATGACACCTCTGCCCAGGATGGGCTTTGTTTCAGGACCCCTACCCAGGGGTCCAGAAACCTGTCTGCTGGTGGAAAATGGTATGCAGCCATTCAGGAACCATACCAGGGATGGTCGTTTTTCAGGGGGCATCTCTAAGATGCCCTCTGTGTGCATTTTACATAAAAATCCCACAAAAGCATCAGTGTGCGTTTAATGTACGGAGAAGTTTGCAACCAAACTTCGCAGGTTTTAGTGAAGCCATTATGGAGCTGTGGAGTTCATAATGACCAACTCCCAGACCATATAATCTTTATGGCTTTACTACACTTACAGTGTCTAAGAATGGACTTAGACACTGTAGGGGCACAGGGCTCATGCCACTGTACCCTTGCCTCAAGGCTAGTGCACCCTGCTAGAGGGGGGACTCACCTAGGCCCCAGACAGTGGGTTGCAGGCATGGTACACAGGGATGTGTAACACACATTCAAGAAGGAGAATGCACACCCGTATTTATCATATTTTTCACGTTTTTCACATACTTTAACCAAATGCTCAAAGGCTGCAGATTGTGGCATGCAAACCTCGGTGCGTGCTATGCCCATGCACGTAAGTCATGATTTCAACATAACTGTGACCTTCTTGGCTCAACAGTACGAGGTGCACAGCCTCTGCTGGGGGCCTGTAGGCCCTTCTGATCCAGAAAATAATCCCAGTCATCATCGTTCTTCAACATTTCTTTTCATTATTCTTTTAACATTCTTGTCCGTTTTTAACTGTTCAAACAAGCTGAGCTCGAAGACATTCACATTTCAAGGATTTTATTAGCAGTGTACTGTTTTCAACAGCGATAATCCCAAACAGGTAATTCCTTGACGTAGTACTTTTAATATGACGCTACATCTTTCATCCTTGGAAATTAATGTACCCAATGGATTTCGAGAATTACTCTCTTCTTCAGGGGTAACTGTAACATGAAAGTGAAAAAACCACCATTATAGCCATCACTTTAAAACAGTCTCTCTCCCCTTTAGTTACCAGCCCACTATAAAAATTCAGTGTGACAAATAATACCAAAACCCTGTCTCCCTACATAAGAAAACTTACAATCATTTCTGCTGTGCAACTCCCAAATGCGTTTAAAACTTCCACCATTTTTAACCAAATCCAAAATTAACCCTCAGAATTCCTCTGCATCGTGTTACAAAACAAGCATCTATTCAAAACAGACTAAAATGTACGATGTAAACTGCAGTCAGTTATCACATTACACCAACGTGCAGGAAACTTACTGAGTTCTTGCAGACAGTAAAAGCCTTCATGGAAAAACTGTTGATGTGCTCGTTCCACACCTTAATGGAGAACACTTTTATTCATTCTAGTTGGCACAGTTTTCAACCTTGTTCGTAAAAACACTCCACCATTATGTAGCCTGATTTTTATCATTCTTCCCCCGCTTTCAACTTTAACTTTATGCACCTGCATTGCATTGCTACCACGTGACATCAGAATCCGCCCAACACGCTGTGCACGAAACATACCCCACCCAGAAACAAACTGCTCCAAAGTGCGCTAACAAAACCCGACACACACTTAATAAATTAGAAACAATCTCAAAACGAAGTCAAATCAAATAAAACAATACATATTGCTTCATTCCAAAATATTTACAGTGATGGCTATAATGGTGGTTTTTTCACTTTCATGTTACAGTTACCCCTGAAGAAGAGAGTAATTCTCGAAATGCATTGGGGACATTAATTTACAAGGATGAAAGATGTAACGTCATATTAAAAGTACTATGTCAAGGAACTACCTGTTGTGGATTATCGATGTTGGAAACAGTACACTGCTAATAAAATCCTTGAAATGTGAATGTCTTTGAGCTCAGCTTGTTTGAACAGTTAAAAACGGACAAGAATGTTAAAAGAACAATGAAAAGAAATGTTAAAAAACGATGATGACTGACTATTTTCTCGATCAGAAGGGCCTACAGGCCCCCAGCAGAGGCTGTGCACCTCGTACTGTTGAGCCAAGACGGTCACAGTTATGTTGAAACACAGGGATGTGTGCCATATCGACTCTTCACTTTTCTCTTCACCAAAACACGCAGCCTACAATGGCAGTGTGTGGGTGTACAGGGCCTCTAAGGCTGGCAAAATAGGTGCTGCAGCCCTTAGAGGTCTTCCCTGGTCACAGTGCCCTTGGTACCCATGGTACATTTTACAAGGGGCTTACCTGTGGTCAGAGATGTGCCAATTGTGGGTACAAAGGTACAGCTTTGGGAAAGAACACAGGCCCTGGGAACCTGACTGGCAGGGACCCAGGGCACACCAACTCAAAGTGCATCATGTGTCAGGCAAAAAGGGGCACTTTCCTACACCTTTTACAAACACCTGAGTTCCCTGTCCAGTAAGAAAGGAAATGTTTATTTTACCTGTCTAAGATTTCGCACATCCGGTGGAGCACCTAGAACATCACCCACCTCTGCTTCAAGAGGGTGTGTGTGCGGGGGGGGTGTGTGTGTGTGTGCGCGCGTGTGTGTGTGTGGGTTTGTGTTACTATCCTTGTGGGGACTTGGGTGTGATAACACACTCACGCTGTGGGGACTTGATTGCACTGTGGGGACCTGAAGCCAGGTCCCCACAAGGTAATGTCTTCTAAAAGATAGAAAATGACTTCAGGAACATCTGTGTCAATTTTTACAACTTTTTTTAAAATTGCCTTGTGGAAACCTGTGTTTCATTAAGTGTGTTTAAATTTTTGCTGAGCTCTGCCCCTCAAGGCAGGAGGCGGTACTGCAGTCTTAAACACACTTTGCATTTAAACACACTTTGCTCACCAGAACCACACATTAGTAACAGAAAGAACTGACATTTCAATGTAAAAGCTGCATAGCAGTATGTTTATCCAAATATTTTTCATTCAATCAACCTTTTCTCTATTTATTAGAATAAAACTTTATTGACATGAAGCTATTGAATTTAGACTTTTTGTGCCTACATTTTTTTACTGGTTTTATAACATTGCCAAAAGCAATTTGGGTCCGTTTTTGTCCCAGAATACTTCACTACTGCCATTTTATCCTTATTTGCAATTAAAGAATAATGGGGAAACACAATGCAATACAAAAATACTGATTTAATTGTTTTTGGCAAGAAACCTAGAATGCCTATTGTTACATTTTAACACTCGTTCCAGAAATATTTTCTTTCTGTTTCAACATGACAAATGCAAGCAGCTTTTTTCAACTTATCTCCAGTATTTTGTTTATGTTATGTTATTTCTAGACACTGTCTGGGAGTTGAAATATGCAGTAGAGGGCAAAATGTTGGAAAAACGATGGGGCATATTATCAACGGCCAGCGATAATTATCGCTGGCCGCTCTTAGCGTGAGACTTATCGCCGGCTATCGCTGGAAATTATCACCATGCTAGCGCTGTATTAACAAAGCATATCGCAATGGCGAAAATTATTCCAGCAATAGCGATGTTTTCCATGGAACATCGCTGGTTTTCCAGCGATGTTCCATGGAAAGCGGCGATAGCCTTGCTGATACGACCCTGTGGTCGTATCAGCATAATCCACCTCCAATGTAAGTATAGGTAAGTCAGCATTTTTGCAGACGTTAGTTTTTGGCGAAAACCGCGTTTTTCGCCAAAAACTAACGTCAGCAAAAATGCCTGGGCCTCCTTGTAAATATCGTGATGTGCACATCAGCGATAATTTACAAGGAGTACTGCCCAGTGACGCCCGCTTTGCATCTCATTAGAGGTGCAAAGCGAGGCCTCGGGAAAACGGGTGCTAACATGCGATAATGCATGTTAGCACCACCTTGTAAATAGGGCGATTTAAATATCGCCGCTTTAGCGGCAAAAAGTGCCTCTGAAGCGGCGATACTGCCCTTGTTAATATGCCCCCATGTATATTTGAATGTTTCATTCAGTTGTTAAAGACATACAATCACAATCAGATGTTGCGTGCTTGGGGTCCTTTAAAATGATGTCCTCTCCAAAAAAACTGTTTTGAGACACTTAAGATATAAAGATTTATTAAGATATCTTGCCAGGTATTTGTCTTTAAAGTTAACACTGGATATTGTCCTTGCAGAAACACGTTTTATTTTAGCAAAGAAACTGTGGTTATTTACAAAAAGCCGTCCATTCCCTTTTGCTGTATTCCAATGCACTTAAACTTGCCCCTTTCCCTTCATGTGTCACCTGAAACCAAAACGCTTCCCCCATTCACTGGAGGAACAACAGAGGAATTAATTTGCCCTGTGAAAAGACCGACACCTTTTCAAAGTCTGAATGCAGCAATTAACTCGTGATCGGTGTGGGCAGAGAAGTTTGCAGTGTTCTTGAAGCTAGAATACTTCTCGGGCAGAGTGTGTTTTTCAAACTTTTGAAACTTTGTATGGCATTAGAAACATATTTTTAGCTTAAACGAGTGAATACATTAAGATCACACAGCATCGAGTGAAAAGAGGAAACCCCTGTTAAAAGCAAGTCTATAAGTACTGCAAGATTATTGAGCCTCGCCACGAAATTTATGTTTCGTACTTAGGGGACAACAACTGCTCGGGCACTTTGTTCATGCATTAGATAACGATTCACTCGCAGCACAAGGAGATAGGTTACTCGCTGACCCTTGTTTCTCATATCATATTAGCTCGGACTAAGAATGTATTTTGCCTTGGCACCTGACCAATGCCATGTGGTTGACTTTGAGGCACTGGCGTAGCAAGGGGGATTCGGGGGCGGCGGCTAAATTAATCGCCACCCCCCCCCCGCTCTTCGGCGCACGGGCGGCAGAGTGCCTAGCTACGCCACTGCTTTGAGAGGAACAGGACTGGTTATTTTGCTGTGTTTTATAAAAATCCATTTATTCACAGTATTTCAGCATCAGAGAGTTGTAAACAGCATGTAGTTTGACCTCCCAACCAAATTAGAAGTCAAACAGAAGGATAGAAAATTATGGAAAAACAGGTTTACACTTTTACACGTGACTGTCAGTTCGTACATGGCCCTCTCAGTAGGCTCACTAACCCACCCAGTTATATGAACATATATTAGGATACAGGGAGACATATAGTGCCAACTACTGAGGTATAGAAGAATGAAGCTTGAAACATAGAATGAGAGCCAAGGGGAGGACGGGGGCATGCATGTTAACATTTGGGAACAATGAAGGGAGACATTTTAAGCAGAAGCAAATGCGAAATCTATCTCACCTTTGCTTTTCTGTAATACAGTCACCTTCCCTCTCCCACCCTCCACAGAATCCTCCCAGCACCAGCCATCTTGCACACATTTACCATCTGCTGAGTGTGTTAAAGCCACAAAGAATGGGGAATTCCTTGCAAACGTCTGGCCTGAGAATCTGTATCAACAAAGTTATTCCCCATTCTGTGTGATTTCACTTGTAAATGAGAGCAAATGTATGTGGAAATACTGGTCAGACCTGGAAATTATATCCAGCTGGAATTATTGCAAATATTTTAATGCTTTTCTAGCATAAAAGAGAGAGACAGCATCATATCTCAAAAGCCTACTTCTCATTCGCACAAGAACAGATAGAGAAGGGGAAGTGGCAGCACACAATCCTCTAACATGTAGGACAGCAATAGAGAAAATAGAACATGTCGAGCGCAGGCGGCAACACTAAACTCTCCTTCATGCATAGTAAAAGCACATTGGAAAACCACACTTCCCTTGCATGCAGGTTGAGTACTGCCAAGCAGGAGCAGTTCAACCTTACTCATCCATATAGTAGAGAAACCATACATATCTCAGCAGTACCAGTTTATCTTAGAGAAGGAACACATAATAGGCTGCAAGCAGCACTGGAAGCTTTCTTTAATATGTGTTAGCTATATTCAAATTTTGCATTTATTTTTTAATTATGTGTAGAGTGTAAACTATCACTGGAACATATTGAAGCACTAGGAATGTACATACCTAGCACTCTTGCAATGTATGGCAATGCTTTGTCCTGCAAATGCCATCTCAAAATATTTTGGGATGAAAGTTGCTCGACCAATGCAGCAAAATCCCTTTCTACCCCAAAGCGCTAGTCCTCATTGATTTATGGAAACGGTGCATAACAAGGCTTGAACAGTGAAAACACACATAGGTTTTCATACAAACCAGATAAATTAAATTAGCATAAAATAAAACCAGGTGCAATAACTTTCAACAATGCTGTTGAGGATAGTGTAGCCGATGACACAGCACCGTCTCATTAAACTTAAATTTTCAAAGAAATACAAATTCATTCATTAACCGTGTATCAAATTCATGACAATTTATTACCATACCCAGGAATTAAAGTGCATAGCTAATCCAAAAGGGGGTCCTATCTTCATTAATTTATGCCTACCCGGATCCCTATGTAGTAAAGCCCATTCTAAGCTACACAAAAATATAATTTTCTTCTACCAGGCTCTAGCAGTGGGTTGTTCAACTTGTAGCCATGTGCTATAAAACACCCTAAATTTCCACAAAGGGATACTTGAGGCAAGACTCAACACTATCCGCTTTGGCTCTGGGGTCATCCCCTTCATGTCCCTCTGGATCCGTAGAATGTGCAAATTGTTGCATCACATCCAATTTCTAGGTACTCGATCTTAAGAGGTAAATTCGTTATTTTGGTCTCCTGTTGCACAACCTGATTTTGTGTCATGTGCACAGTCTCTTAGAAGCCTGATGTACATTATTTTATATTATTGGGATGACTATTCATTGTGTCAATGTGTTTTTGTAATACCACTTGTGTTGTAAGATGTGAGGTTATAAATGGAGAACAGTCTTTTTGTCTTCCTTCCTGTGAAGAGAGAGGGAATATTTCAGAGACAGCCCCACTAAAGTGCCCTGACCCTCTTACTTGAATGGGGTTGGGAGTAGAGGATGTATTTTCATGTGCCTTCGCAATAACCGTAAATCTGACATGAGACCTTATAAGCAGAGCAGTGGGCATCTCTGATAGTGGTCGCCATTAACAAGTGCTCACTGCCAGAAAACCATCCATTGTCTTTCTTGGTCAGGCATGAAGCAGGTTCCATTGATGTAGGGGACTTCAAAGCAGTCAAACCAGGAATCACGGAGGCCGTTTGCATGCACAGCATCGAAGCTTGTGCTCCGGGAATCCACAGAGTCATCCATGCCCTTGCATTTTTGCCCACATTGTGAGCGTCTTTCCCTCCTCCAGCCATCAGGGAGAGTAGCTCGAACCAGGTTATCACTCTGCAAGGCCTGCCAGATGCCAATTTCCATAAAGCAAGGAAACAGATCAGCTCCAGAAAATGAGCCTCCAGAAACTGTTGAGCATACAAGTAGAATCTGGAGTGTTCAGGTGCATATTCTTGGGGTCTCTTGCCACCTCATGCTGTCTCAAGCCTCACAACTGTCAGATCTCCTCTAAGCTCACCTGGTAGAGCTCAGCGTTGCACCACCATCTGCTACTTTTGCTCGAACAATTTATTAGTGGGGTGCTGCTTTCAATCCTACATAACTGGAGTAATAGGGGTTGTATGAAAAACAAAGCATTACACAAAGAACAAGTGTGGCAAATTAGCATACCCATTCAGTAGAAAAATGGTGGGGGAGTGGAGTGTGACCATTGGAATGGAAAGTGAATGTGTGGGGTGGAGGGAGGGACCCATAGTGTGTGTGTGAGAAGAGACATAAGCCTGAGGACACTTGTGCTCATAGGGCCAGACAGAATAGTGACCACCTGTGCTCATTGAATCTCTGGAGAGATGTTAAGTATTTGAAAGCTCCAGACTTATTTGATTTAATAATATCTTGATGGGGGTACTGTGAAAGTTATGAACCCTGGATGTCTACTCAACTGCCCTATTTGTTTGAGAAGTTATACCCATGGGGTGTGCTCTTATTTGTATGGAGTATAGAGGAAACTAGACTTGCCCCAAGAAATAAGTCGTGGAACTTAAACTTCTTGAAAAGATAATATGGAATACTTTACCCTGGCTGCCCAATGCCTATTACCATGCATGCCGTCTTTGCCCCCAACAGTGTACTACCGTTCAGCCCTTACTGACTTTGGTCCCTATACATTCCCTCCCTCCTTAGTTGGCCGTGTTTCCTCAAACTACAAGGTATTTTGTTCTTATATACTTTAGTTGTGTCTCTCTACTTACAGTTTGTATCTCTGAGGGGCTCCACTATGCCATTTTATGCATCACTGGTTTTGTGGGTGAAAGGAGATCCAGAAGGATGGAGCACCAGCTTCTACTATAAGTATGGAACCACATGGAGGATTACTGAATAAAGAGCATGGCGTACAATCACCTTTCTTTTCCTTGAGCTCTAGCTCCATGGTCCTGGGGCAATGTGATTACTTTTTTCTTCATTGTGAACTATGTGAATATATGTGCTTTTGAGAGGAACTTTGTTAAGAGCTTGCTTTATATAGCCGCTCTTTTCACCCTCTACCATTTTTAACTAGAAGTTATTGTCACAATGATGCCTTCCCATTCTGACAAAGTGGGAGACTAAGGACTTCAGAACCTCCTTTCTAAAAAAATCTTAGACAGTAACAAGTCTCTATTTTGGATCCCTGACAGGTAAGTAGATGGGATTTTTAGCTTTTAAAACCAGCACCAACAATTGACTGAAAATAATGTGATTCTCGGCAAATCACCTGAACTTAACCTAAGTGCAAAAAAATTGTAAATATATTCAATCTGATGCATTTGGATCTTTAGTTGTATTAAACAATATGTCATTTATTTTAATGTACGTAATTCCATTGCTCCCCAGCTTAGCTTGCACTATATAAATACTAAACATACATATATAATTAAGTTTCTTGTTTTGTGCTAATTTTCTTATTTTTGCCCCCTTTTTCTCTTTATTTCCTCATTTCTTTCTGGCACATGGTGTCCATCAGACATGATGGAGAATTCTGCCTACTATTTTGCTACCCAACAATATTGATGCTGGTTTGCAGATCATCCAAAGAGCGAAGAGGTGTTTTGTATTCCGTAATGAATTTTAGTTTGGCATATTCGGTTTCTCTTGATTTGATTGGCCTCATGCAAGCCAAAGAAATCACTTCAATAAGGGCAAACATTGCACCACTTCTCCATTTCCCTACGGCTACTCGTGTGATTTTTTAGGGCTAGACACTTTTTATTATCAAATTCAATTGGAACATTATTTTCTGAAATTATGGGTCATTTTGATTCCTCGAGGAAGTCCATTAGTTACTAGAATGCTTACCAGCCTCCCTAGATGCAGAGTGCATGAACACCATCTGATACAACATGATAAGTAGTTAATGATTGTCAACTGCATAGTAGAAGTCTGAAGGTCCTAGCTGACCTTCTGCTAGGATTTATTTATTTGGTTTTTGGATCTCATCTGTGCTAAGTGATGCCCCTGCCCTAATATTTGGCATGCTGGTCACCACTGCATCTGCCCTCTGAGACTATATGGTTTTATAGATTGGTTGATGGGTTGGTGATTATTCTCCAATATGTTCTTCCAACAGTTCTCCCAGAGAGAAGTTATCACATCTCAAACGCATTCATTTACAGCAGTAGCTTGAACACCTTTACCTACATGTACAGCTTTGGTGATGTCACTTTCAACAATTAGCCGCACATGCTCATTTATTTGCTCTTCTTCACAATCTTTATTTGTGTCAGATCAGAGATGGTGCTACTGATTCTCCACTGGTTTCCCAACTGGTCCTGAATGGTATTTTGACACTGCTGATAGTCTGTGAGCCATGTAAAGAGATTGTTGAATAGGTATCAATAAAAAATGATACTCCAGCAATATGGTTGGGCTACTTATTTATGTGGTGGGCTAACTGCTTTGTGGCAATGAAGACTCAACTAGTATTTGCACTTGCGAACATTATCCTTGAAACTGCTGCATGGTTAGTCATATCGCTCACTATCACTAAGGAATTTGTGGGGCCAATGCTGAGGAGCATATCCTTTAATGTGTGAATATATGTTGATTGTACTGAGTGAGGGGACACCAGGAGGCTGCTTTGTTTACCACTTGACTGCTGGTAGACTTACCTGACACATGACATGATAGAGTTGCAGCCTCTCTCCGTAGGTGCAGTCAGAGTTGCACACAATATTTGGGGTGCTACTTGAGGGAACTACACTGTCCCAGGAAGCTGTTTTATTTCCTTCTCACCTGCTGATTCTCCTTTTGCCCCCATGACATTTTGAGAGGTGAGCAATGGACATTCACCATTGACACTGCCAGAGCTACGTATCTCATTTGGGGCACTGCTGGGTACTTTAGGTCACATGAGGCTGTTATGGTATTTGCCTGCCTAACAATCCTGTTCTCCACCCGTGAGAACTATTAAAGATGTGTTGCTTACCACAAATGTGGCAGGAGATACAAGCCTCAATGCAGTTATCATTTAGAGGACTCCCAGTCACACAAGGCTCCATTGTTTCCTACTTGCATGCTGAATTCCTCCATATGACTCTTGGGTTTGGTTTGTCTTCACTATAGTTTGGTAGACTGTTCATAAATAAATTTAAATCTCATATTCTTGTACCCAAACCCAAATTAGCATATGCTCCTGGCAGAGACCAGGATTTGACAAAGGAAGGTTCCTTATAGATCAGTGCTCCACTGTCAAACGCCATCTCTGTGAGGACTTGAACACCACTATGAACAGTGGCGGCTCGCACAGGTAACGCTGTGGGGTGGGGATAGTGGAGTGTGACATACAACGGGAAAGTGGAGAGTAAATAAATAAATAAATAAAAGCACTTACTTTGCGCTCGCAGCATCGCCGACTCAGTGATGCTTCGAGCGCAAAGTAAGTGCTTTTATTTATTTATTTATTCTCCACTCTCCCGTCGTATGTCACACTCCACTAGCCCCCACCCAGCCCCGCCCCACAGAATTACCTGTGCGAGCCGCTACTGACTATTAACACTGTTTGTGTGGGGACCTGACCATCACTACCACACATCTATGTTAAGATGTAAACATGACAGTAACACACCATCTCTTTGAGAACTTGAACTTCACTAACACACACAATCTGTGTGGAAACATGAACTTCAGCACCACATACCATCTCAGTGGGGACTTGAGCATTGCTGTCACATACCATCTCTATGAGGACTTGAACTTCACTTGTATAAACCATCTTTGTGGGGACCTGAACTTCACTACCACAGACCAGTTCTGTTAGGACTTGAATGGCACCATAACACCCCAGCACTGTGGAGACTTGAACAGCATTACCACACACTATCTCTGTAAGGAGTTGAATATCATTGACACAGACTAACTGTGTGGGATCTTGAACATGACAATAACACACCAACTATGTGGGGAATTGAAGATATCCATCATACACAATATCCGTAAGGACTTGAACATAACTATTACAGACAATCTTTGTGGGGCCTTGAACACGTCTACTACAAACCACCTCTTTTGGGACTCTAATAGAGCTGGTCGAAATTTAAATTTGCATAATTTAAAAACTTTTGTATGATGCTTATTTTCTTGAATTCACAAAATTATGACATTAAGCTACAATGCATAATTATGCACTATTCTAATCAAAACTTTACTTGAGAATTCAGACGTAACACTAACGGAAAGACAAAAGTAGCTGTTGCTCACACCACTTGTGTTTTTGGGCTTTTTTAAAACTAAGAAATTTGTCATTGCATCAAATATGTATATGCGGACGCATGTCTTCTTACAATATAACACTAAATAATGGATTGCATTTTGGGAAATTATAATTTTGCTTAATGTCCCCAAAATTGCACGTAATTATGCAAAAGCAAATTATATCAATTTTGCTCATCCCCTAGACTTTAGCAACACTACCAAACACCATCTCTGTGGGGACCTGAACATTATAATAGCACGCCAACTACATGGGGAACTACAGGTGACTATCATACACACTCTCTATAAGAACCTGTACATAACTGTTACCCATCATATCTGTGGGGCCTTGAACTCTATCACACCTCATCTCTTCTGGGATTTGAATACCACTACCACACACTCTCATTGCAAAGAATTGAATGTTATAATTCACTATCTCTAAGGGGACAGGAACATTACTAAAACATTGTCGTGGGGCTTTGAAGATGACTGTCATACACCGTCCCTGTAAGCATCTCAACATCACTATGCACACTATTTCTGTGGGGCTTTGAACATGACAATCACTCAGCAGCTTTGTGGGGACTTGAACAGTACTACCACACACCATCTCTGTGGAGATTTGAACATGATAATCAGTGAGAGCGAGAGTATGTGTGTGAGAGAAAGTGTGCGAGAGAGTGAGTGTGTGTGAGAGAGAGAGGGGTGAAAATGGCAGTAGTGCAGCCAGATGTTTTCAAAGTGTACACCGGAACTGTACAGCCCATGCAGAACCTGCGGAAACTCCCACCATGAACATGTACCTCAACACGCTACTAAGTCATAGCCTCACCCTCACGCCCCCACAAGAGGGTTGTAAACTCTGCTACTTGGTTTACAATGGGTGGCAGCAGGGCTTTAAGTGGGATGAAAAAACTGGGGTGTTTCCCATAGGGCGTGGCCAAAGTACTTAAGGGCGTGGCTTAAAACACTTAGGCTAAAAATCTGTGCTGAGCATAGTGTGCCTCCCCACTGGTATTTTGCTGCTTCTGTCCATTCATCCAGATATAATACAACAAGTAACATTACATGTACAAATTAGCAACACCTATGACTTCGTTGTACATAATATAAAAAATGGTTCTGTTTTTGTAGGCGAGGTTGTGGCGTAAGGCTAGAGCTACCGATTTTCGAGCCTGAGAAAGCAGGTTTGAGCCTGACATCTGCTCAACATCCTGTGATTCAAAAAATGAACACATCCTTGTGTAATGTAATTGGTGCTCATGTGTGCGTTATATGAAACTGAAAAACGAGTCACTTTGAAGATACATTAGAAGCAGTGACGGGTGCTGCTATTGCAGAGATAAGTCCCCCACACCTCAACAGGGACCCGTTTCAGGCCCAGCTTTTCAGAACTGCCCGGCAAGACCCGGTCCATTTAAAGCCCTGGGTGACATTTACAGCTTTTTGACGCACTTCGGGAGTCTCAGCAGAGGTGCCCGGCCTCCCGTATTGAAGTAATGCCACCCCTAGGGACAGATCCTGAGCACCTCCTGTAGGGCTCTTCCATCACCACTTCACGAGACAGGAGGTGCAGCAAAAGGCAGCAAAGGTCGAGATGCGCGGACAGTGCACGCAAAGGCTTGTTGATGAAAGATGGTCACACGCTCGGCATTAAATGATTTGAAATTGAATCCCAGTGAAATAAAGGTCACCATTTGTGGTCCATTTGCAAATCTGGAATGTAGCTCTTTTACTTGGCCTTGTGACCAAGACCAGCGCTAAAGAGAACAAGTATTGGCCATGTCAGTAGGTCTGGTTTAATGTGATAATACATACAGCATTAAAGTGAGACACACAGGGAGGAGCTATAAGGAGAGCACACAGCTGTAACTAATCCCTCCTGCAGTTCAATGCAAGCACTGGAGGGAAGCTGAAAAGCAGACAAGAGCACAGGCAGCAACAGTATAGCCTCTCTCTTACGCAGGGAAATGCAAACCAAAACTAAAGTTGTGTGCGCTGGGGCTAAACAATTACCAGCTTAAGATAATAATAAAAAAAATGTTGGAAAAGTCAAGAGGTCTAGCCTTGGCAAGCTTGAGTTCTTAGCAAAACCAAAGGGGATGATGGACGGAGTGTTGAACATTGCAAGCACTCACCCCCAGTCAACTGATCTGGGTTTAATCCATCATCATTCTTTAGCTCACTCCGCCACCCCAGTTCAGACATGGCCATATGCAAATCAGTCTGACCCTGTGCCTCATGGGAACAGTCCAGCCCGAACTGCCAAGCCATGTCTTCCCTGGACCGGAAACAAGCATCCTGGGACCGGTTTCTGGCTATTCAGCCGTCATCAGCCAGGCTAGCTTGAATCCAGTGGCAAAGTGAGCAAGGGACCCACGTCTGGGCATACCCTGCCAACTTAGGGCGAACAAAGCGATACCAAAGGGGATGATGGACGGAGCGTTTGAGCAAATCAAACACTCACCCCAGTCAACTGATCTGGGTTTAATCCATCATCATTCTTTAGCTCACTCCACCACCCCAGTTCAGACATGGCCATATGCAAATCAGTCTGACCCTGTGCCTCATGGGAACAGTCCAGGGAAGACATGGCTTGGCAGTTCGGGCTGGACTGTTCCCATGAGGCACAGGGTCAGACTGATTTGCATATGGCCATGTCTGAACTGGGGTGGTGGAGTGAGCTAAAGAATGATGATGGATTAAACCCAGATCAGTTGACTGGGGGTGAGTGTTTGATTTGCTCAAACGCTCCGTCCATCATCCCCTTTGGTAAAGCTTGAGTTCTTGCCAAATATATTGTGAGAACATGCAAATTAACTTGGGAAACATAAAAAGTATAAAAATAAAGGAGTACCATAGCAGCAGCACCAGTCCTAAGTGCGCTTCTTTTCAGGAGGCTGTGCACATGTGATCATTGAAGCAGGCATAATGTCACTAATAGTGCAAGACAGCCAGTGCTAAGTAGCACTTCATCTTAAAGAGCATCACACTATGGAAATCAAAGAGGTTTAGTTTATCTGTTCAAGCCACGCCCTTAATTACATAGGGCGCGCCCATTTTAGAGGGCCCCCCCTTCACCACTTTTTTTCAGCCCGTAAGGCTCTGCTTGTTATGTCTGAGATCATAGGATGGATAGATACATATGCAGTCACCCCACCGTGACAGTGTGCTTACTAGCGGAACAGGGGGCAGTTATGCTCTATGGTCCCTCCTAGTGCTGAAAGAATGCCTCGCTAGGTGGGTGAGGGTGCATGTCCAACAGGTGTGTACTTCCGGTATATTACTCAAGAGGTCCGACAACTACATTAGGAGGGGTACTTTGGAAGTTCAGTTGCTGACACAAACCAAAGTAAAATGTAGCACCCCTAGGGAGAATGCCCAATGGTGTACGTTAACATGATTTCAATAACTACTGGAGAGCGCTGGAACTGGACCCTACCACTGGAAAATACAGAGGCCCTGCTGGAACACTGCAGTACTGTTCACTTAAAGGTACAGGGGCCACAGGACGTGCAGCAGCAGCCCCCCTAACAGTACAAGGTTCCGGTGCCGGTAAGTGCTGGTTCATGTACCTCGTTTAGTTTTAGGACTCCTAAACCAGTGAGTGCAAATCCGTAAAGAAGGAAGAAAGATACAAGGGAGGGGAGAAGACTGAAAGAGTGGACGTGCAGCGTGAATGCGAGGTGTGCATTGTAAATGTATACCAACAGCCAGTGCTTTAAATAGGCCTGTACTGTCCCGTACTGAGTACAGGCACTTTTTATTTTGCGAGGGAGAGTACCTGGACTTCTCCAGAGAGGCACAATACTTTTAATTGGAGAGTACCAGCACTTTTCAGAAACAAGCAGGTACCCTGTTCAATTTTTCCATTTCAAGCACTGCTAACAGCTCACTAACTGGTGCTCATCTAAAGTGCTCTGCGGGCATATTAGCAACGTGATTATCGCCGCTTTAGCGGGACTTTTTCCCGCTAAAGCGGCGATAATTCAATCGCCTTATTAGCAAGCAGTTAGCGACAGCTTCTAGGCGATAGCGACCGGGTTGGGTGCCGCTTTGCATGCCAGCGATATTTATCGCTAATGGCATGCAAAGTAGGCGGTCCCAACCTAAAAGCGACTGGAAACAGTCGCTAAGGTCGCTATCGCCTATTAGCGAGGCAGGGAGGTGATTAACGAACCAGCGCTAAACACGTTTAGCGCTGGTTTGTTAACGCCTGGTCCAGACCTGACTTAGCCATGTAATCCAATGGAAGGTGGATTACATGGCTAAATCCCCTCGCCCTATTAGCAAGCTAACACTGGTCACAGTGCGAATATCGCTTGTTTTCAAGCGATATTCACACTGTTCTCCAGGGTTTCTATCGCTTTGGAGATAAGCGTTGCTGATAGCACGCTATCTCTGCGATAGAAACCTGCGATAGCCGGCGATAATTATCCTAGCGCTAACTGCGCTTAGCGATAATTATCGCCGGTTATTGCTAATAGGCCCCTGATACCTTTGGATGGAGCTCGCGCTATATAAAAACTGCACACAAAAAATCTGCGTCCACACCCGTCGGCTGTGGAGCTCAGAGAAGGAGTTCGGGAGCCTGGAAGCCCCCTCGGTGTGAAATTATCGCCGCTTTAGCGGCAGAAAACTGCCGCTAAAGCGGCGATAATGGGCTTGATAATATGCCCTGGAGAATTCCAATAGGAGCCCATGTTCACACCAGAACATGGACTTCTATTGGAATTCTCAAGGGCATATTATCAAGCCCATTATCGCCGCTAAAGCGGCGATAATTTTTAACGCCGTTCTTGATAATATGCCCCAATAAACTTCAAGTTCTCGCCTTATCAAGAGGCACACAGCGCTAGACACCGCCGGGTCCTGCCTCAGCGCAAGACCCATCAATCAAATGGCTCTACCAATCACAGTGTGAATGTTTGGAAATGATTTATAAGCCCGCCCCCTTGACCGCGTCCAATCGTCAAATGTGTGTCGAGTCAGACCAGTAGATCAGCTGTCGTTCCGCGCGCCACTAGTACACAATAGTGTATGGTTGCACGGCCGTCAATCAAATGCAGAGCGCGAAAGCGCTTCTCATAACATCGCTGATAGAAGAATCGAGCATGCATGTCCACACTCGGTGTGTGTCCAAGTCCTCCAGTGAGTAGGGGCAGGGCTTTAAGTGGGCCGGGTCGTTCCGATAAAACCAGGTGCCGAGACGGGCCCTTATGGGGCTCTCCATTTTGCCCTCAGCATCAAACAAATCTTAACTGGAAGTCAGTACCAGACTTCCCCGACCTTCCAAGAGACTCCTTTGTTGTTAGATAGTTAGCTAAAGTTCACAGGGGGCAGAGGTTGGGCGCTAAATAAAACACCTAATCAGTCATTTCCTGGTCTGCAGTCACGCTGATCTATGGGTGGGGTCACAGGTGAGAGGCAGATGCCGATTGTGATTACACCCTGCACAGACTGCTGAGTAAGTTAGAGGATTTGGCTTAAGCGCACATTGATGGGAATGCACAGGTAGAGAGAGGCAAGGGAAGAAAAGCAAGCGGTTTGGGCTTTGACGACCACATGCAGTGCTGGAAAACTATCTGCACCTGACCAGAAACGCACCAGCAGCCCATCCCTGAACCTCTTGCGCTTCCAAACCCCTCGTCTTTTGTTACTGGCGCACAAAAGGCTTTTAATGCCTTTGCGTGGATTTGTGTTTTTTTTTTTTTAAATATGTCAAACCAGCCTGCTCCCCACATTTTACCCTCTTAGTTTATTGTTAATGTACTGAGCATCCAGTTTTATTTTTTTCCGGTAGGTATTTATTTATTTAAACGGGACCTCTCGTATGGTACCTGAAGCAAAGCCTCAGGCGGCTCGCTCTCTCTTCTCTGTGCCTGGCTAGAGACACCGACCCAAAAAACAAACCCAATACATCGCCCCAAGCACGAGCCTGTCGCCCTACATGCTCTTTGTTTATTATTGTTAAATAACAGAGCCCCGTGCATAAGTTTTCAATAACAAAGGTGAAGAGGAAAGAATAGAAGAGACCATTAAAAGGAAACAATCGTGCAATATAAGTAGAGCTGGGACATGCGATGAATGTGCGCGTTTTACTGAAAGATAAAGTGGGCCCTTTAAACCTCGCAGGTTCACCTGGGATTTCTCACGGACGGGCTTGTTAAGATTCTGCCATGGGGAGAGAATGGGATATCACGGCCGGGGCTGCCGACCTCTGAGCGGGAATGAGGTTAAAGTCTCGGCGTCGACTCGAAATTCTGGGCAAATCACTTCATCTTCCCCTGCCTACAAAAATATGGATGTGTCCTTGTGTAATGTATCTGGTGCTCATGTAAGGCCTTCCAATACCTTTGAGTTGAATTCGCGCTATATCAAAACTGCAAAAAAGAAAAAAAACGCAAAACAAACTGCTAAAAAACAGGCGTGCAGGAGGGGTCCTTCTGTTTGCTGTAAAGCCAAACTGCAGTATAGTCAGGAAAACGGGAACGCTTCAAGACATGTTAATGCTTTGGAAGAGTCGGGCTCATGTCTCCATGGGCTGTGGAGAAGGTAATCATATGACTGCCATCTCTATGGAGCTTCTTGCGCTGGAGCACAGTCCGGCACGGGTCAGGTTCATGGCTTAATGGGCTGGGGTAGAGCCAGCCACGGGGCATATTATCAAGGGCCTTATCTCCGCTTTTTTGGCTTTAAAAGCCAAGAAAGCGGAGATAATGTTTTCGCCCTATTAACAAGAGGGTGATAACATGCATTAGCGCATGTTAGCACCCTTTTACCCGACGCCTCCCTCTGCATCTCTAATGAGATGCAAAGTGGGCGTCACTGGGCAGAACATCCTTATAAATATCGCTGATGTGCACATCGCGATATTTACAAGGAGGCTCAGGCATTTTTGCAGACGTTAGTTTTGGCGAAAACCGCGGTTTTCGCCAAAAACTAACGTCTGCAAAAATGCTGACTTACCTATACTTTGTATTGGAGGTGGATTATGCTGATACGACCACAGGGTCGTATCAGCAAGAGTTATCGCCGTTTCCATGGAACATCGCTGGAAAACCAGCGATGTTCCATGGAAAACAAGCTATCGCAGGAATAATTATCGCCATTGCGCTATGCGTTGTTAATACAGCGCTAGCATGGCGATAATTATCTGCGGTAGCCGGCGATAACAATTCTCACGCTGAGAACGGCCAGCGATAATTATCGCTGGCCGTTGATAATATGCCCCCACGTTTCTTGATGATGACGGGCTTCGTGGAGTTAAGTATCCTGCCCAACGTAAAGTGCTACAATTCCTCCTGAAGGGTAGTAAGTGTCATATAAACGTTGCAATACATTGAAGCGTTTATTATTTCTCACTCTCATAATTTCAAAATTGGCGAGTTTTCAATGTTATTTACAACAGTCATTGTTACTCATTTATCTTATGTAGCTAACAACTAATGAAAAAGCCAATAGTCCAGGCTTGTTTCAGGTGTAATGCCAGTTGTTGTATTATATATCAAGCTGAAATAACAGAAAGAGGCAGCAAAATAGTTGAGCGGCATGCCAGGGCTGGCGCTAGGCATGGGCAGTGTGGGCAGCTGCCCAGGGCCTCGCACTCAACCTACCAGCATGTGGCCCGCACGGATCCTGTGTCATGTTGTTTCCCTGCAGAAACACTAAAAGAAAGGTGTCTCCTTGCAATTAGGGTCCATGGGAGGGGTCCCCTCCCCGGGCCTCTCAGGGATGGTGTCTGGAGGCCTAGGGGAGGGAGAAGCTTTCTCTTGTCCCAATTGCAAGGAGACCATTCAGACACACTGCGGGACGCCCATTATCCAGCATTTTAGCGCCCCCACAGTTTTAACTTTTAGCCCACAAGCAATTCTCACACCTATCGTACTCCAGCCATGCGTCCCCAGGGAACTGCCTCTGTGCCCAGTGAATATTGGCCTCATAGAGCTAGAGGTCTGCTGCGCAGCGCGGGAATTTTTCAACTATTATGCAGGCCATTATCCTAAAGGCGTCCAGCCAATTATCAAAGTTTCTCTCCTTCCTCGCCCCGCGCCTCTCCCTTCTATCATCATCCTTCTTGTCACAGGTTGTGAGGTCCAGCCCCTCTAATTGGATCTCTAACAGGGAAAAAATATCTATAAACTCCTTTCGCCATATCCTTTCCTTGACTGCCAAAGGAATGAGGCTCGCTAAACCTGTGGCTCTTGTGGTCAGGGAAGCAGGGCCGGGGGATGGTCTGGCATACGCCTCTGTAGTTACCGCCTCCTGCACAGAGCTACTCGCTGTGCCCGTGGACCTCCATGCTGCTACTGGAGACGCCTGCTCCCCCCGTGCCCCCTGCGCTATCTGCCCTTGCAGCCGTTCCTGCCGCGCCCGACCTGGGTCTAACGGGTGCCATGGCAGACCTGATACATCATCTGCGCGCTGCGCCCCTATGTCTGCTGCCCCCTGCCCCAGGCCTCTGAGTAATAGTGGTGTCATTGATTTTAAGCATTCCTGCACAATTGTCGTAATATGCTCACCACTTGTCGCTCTGCTGAGGGTCCCGCTGTGTTCGCCTGCCGGCGTTGGACTGCTTTCAGGTGGCGCGTCTCTCTTCTGCGGCTTCTTCCGGGGTGCTTTCTTCTGGTGCTCTTTGGTCCCAGTCTTACGCCTCTTAGGTGATGATGGCCCAGCATCGCCTGCCCCCTGGGCTCCTGGCCCTTCGCGCCTTTCCGGGCCCAAATGTGGTTCAGCCAATCACTGCCATGCACTGCAGAGACTTCCCGGATGCGCCTTAGCAGTTCAGTGAGCTCCTCTGGCTGCCCTTCTGCCATTGCTCTTGGCGGGGTGCTGCCGCCCTTGGATGCACCAAAATTGAAGATGAAGTTGAGTACGCCTCGTCCAGTACCCGCCGGGAATCAAATACCCAAACTTGCGATGTGCCCTACTATGCAAAACAGTCCCGCTCGTACTTCACCCAGCCACCAATTAACTGAGCTGCTCAGAAACGTTGTAATTTTTCGCTATTCAGGTATATATAAATACGTGCCTTTTCAGCAAGGCTTCTCCGACGTGCAGGAGTTGCAGCCAAATGAACTGAGGACCTTAAAGGTGACCAGCCTGCCGAATCAGCACGTCCCCCCCCCCCCCGAGCCGCTGTTTACACCAGGGAGGGCTCAGCTTAGCTGCCCGTCTGATCAAAAGGTTGAATCAGTGCAACTGGGATTCAGGCCTGTGGACTGCACGCTGCACCCCCGATCCCTGCAGCTAGCGCACAACTCGCCGAGCTATCCCACCGGGGAGGGAGGTAGGCACGCCGAGGTCGCGTTGCTCCCGCCACGGACCAGTTCAGAGTCCGACGCCGATTCGATGGTGGTGCGCCTCCTTCTGTCAGAACGATGAAGTGTGAGGGTGAAGCGGGGAGGCTCAGAGAGGGCGCCGGCTCGGCTCCACCTCTGAGGAAAGTCTTTTTAACCCTGCGAGGTCCGGCTCACACCTTGTACATCTGGCACGCGTCAGCCCCACAGTCTCCGCCGTTCAACACTCCACAAAAGCGGTCGGCCACATTCCCCACACGCTTGAAGTCTCCGGAGGCCGTAGCACTTCTCACCCGGTATGAGGCGCCTCCTTGCTACGATCTTTGTTCCCCGGGAGCAGGGCACGACTCAGGGGGTTTTAACTTGTTCCTCGCTTCTTTGATTCTGCCGGCAGCGCTTCGCTCCTTCTTCCGGCAGCGCTTCGCCTTTCCTAGTAACCTGCTCCCTCTTCGTCCGAAATAACCAGTGCACCGCTCCCCCGCTCCACGAAGTTAGGAGCTTACCTGGGGGAGCGGTGGCTTATATCCCCCCCTTGCACCTTTCCCGCCACTCGGTGCTGTCCCCCCATTGGGGGGTTTGTACCTCGCCAGGCCCCCCCATTGGACGGGGGCTTGGCGCCACCGTGGCGCTCCTGCGATGGGGGGGGGTAGCGTAGTGCGCCTCATGCACTGTTTCTGGGCGCTTTTGGCCGCCCATAACAGGTTTTCCCCCCGGGCTCGGCGAGGGTTATGGCGCCGGCCCCTGAGCCTCCCCCCCCTTCGGGGGGGGAGCGGCGGCCTCTGCAAAAATGCTGAACAATGGGCCTCCCACAGTGTCTCTGAATGGTGTCCTTGCAAGGGGTCACATATGTGAATGAGAGGGGCCTCGCACATTCCCTTTTGGCCCAGGGCACCGCAAATCCTAGAACCGGAACTGCGGCGTGCTATGGTAAGCACAGATTTTTAGTGTACATGTTTAAGCCACGCCCCTGATTACATTAGGCAACACCCCTTCGAGAGACACCCACCCCCCCCCCCTGTTTTTTCATCTCACTTAAAGCCCTGAGTAGGGGGGCTGGTTCTCTAGAAGAGAATGGAGATTCAAGCGTGGTAGCAACTCAATGACCGAGCGCGAAAGAGAAAGTCTCCTCTCTTATATCTGGCTGGTCGTGCTTGGGGGCCAGCCTGATATGAACGGTGATTAAGGGCTGCACGCAGGCACTGGAGGTCGAAGTGGCAAAAAACACTAGTAAAATATCTGGAGCTGTGGGCGAAGGCTCACTGCACTAGTATACGACAGGTACTGTCTGTGCTGCTCTTCATTGCCAGCATAAGTTGTCATGTATGACGTTTCCCAAAATACTGTGCACCTGCAGGCAAAGGAGCTATGTGCTTTAAATAGAAATTCTGAAGCGCAGATACTAACTATCCGAGAGTAATTATTGCTTCCTAGTAGTGCTGGTACTCTCCCATTCAAAGTATTGCACCAGCGCGGACCAGTGCAGGTAATCTGTCAGTCAAATTAAATAAGTGAAGGTACTCCGTATCTGACAGTACCTGCCCATTGTAAGCACTGTATAAAAGTCGGGACCACTGGAGTTATGCGGCAGGGGAGGACCAAATTATGCATCAGGGTATACTAAATTATGCGCTGTTAATGTGGCACATTTTGTAATATTGTTTTCTCATGTTTACACTTGTTAACACTGTCTGGGCATAGGTTGCACTTTATTATTACCAGCTTAATACCCAAGTATAGCAATAAACAAAAGAAAGGTAACCAGTCAACCTTTTCAAAGGACATTCCACTGCACAGCAGCAAGTCTTGCTGCATTTTTAATAACTTTTGAACCGTTTGAATTAGAAAGAAATGTTATTTGCTAAAATCTCCAGATTATGCAGTAGAAGATGAATTATGTGGCAAATGCGGCAAAATGTTAATTATGCGAGAAATGCAGCGCCTCTCAATAACACAATTCCCCTGTCTGTAACTAAAATACTAATCTTTTTTTTGTATAGATAAAAACCTACTACAGCATTGTGTGTTCATTTCGAACATTCTATTTCTCCAGACTAAATATTCAGAATGTATAACGCGTACCAGTATGGATGATCTGTGACTCCTGCAACTTGTAACCAACATTGTCTTATGTTGCATTCCTTGTACATTGATTTGCACACTTTTATGATTTATTGTATAATAGTGTGTGAGATATAAAGCACTCTCACAGCCTACCCTCGCTCTGGGATGAGTAGTGCTACAAAAGAAATTAAATAAGGAGTACTATTTAAATTATTGCTATTGTCATTTTCCATAAAAAGAAATACATCTGACATTCTTACGGTACATGGATATCTCTTACATACAGGGATTGAAAAAAGTCAAAATCTTGCCTCCAAATCAGTTTCTGTAAGTAGTTGTGAAGTGATCATAAGCGGAGTGCTTTTTTCCCCTCATTGCATTGTCAGCTAGTTTTTAGGCTCTGGATATCTTCCCTTCCAGGATAAGATGTCAGCGAAAGAGAGGCTGAGGGCCCTTTAAGTGACCTTTCTGTTGGTCCCAGCTGGAAGTGGCAATTAGACCCCCCCCCCACCCCACCCCCAATACTCTACAGGTTGCTGCTTTGAAAGGAAATCAAACAAGTTGTGGATGCTGCTGAGTAAGGCCTAGTGTCAGCACATTACACTGGGAGAAATTAATCATATTCACTGATGCTGGCCCAGATGCAGATCAATATTTGCTGTCGGAACTTGTTGGGTCCCCATCAAATACTGCTCTAATGAAAGGGTATACATAAAGAACAAAGTGAAATGGTGTTCCTGAAGAGGAAAGAAGCTGGGTGGGAGGACCAGGAGAAGGGAGGAACGACAGGGTGGAATAGAAAGTGTAATCCGAGAGAGGGGTAAAGTGTAGGAAGCAGTGGCCTAACAAAACTTGAGGCCCCGCTAAGTTCACGGAGGGGGTCCCTGGCCTTAAAGTTCCCGACTAGGTCCCTCCATAGATGCAGAACATCTACTTCATCAGGGTTTCGTGTTTGATATATGTATAACTGTTCAGCATACACAACAGATATATTAGTACCGTTCTGTGGGGTACTCCTATTTGTTTTTAATATTGTATGTATATTTGTAGGTTTTATGTTGCGCCACATTGTGGCGAGTTTAGCATTGTATTGCTTTTTATTTTTGTGAGGTCATTTTTCTTCTTGTTTCCTGCATTTTTTTTTTTTTGCGACAGTGATATATGAAATGTGTTACATGCTCCATATTGATATGATGTAAATGTTTGTTTGTATACAACATTAAAGCTTGGTGTAACATTTTACCTTGGTGGTACTTGTTGAGGCTAAGTGGTGAAATGGCCAGTGCATTGAATCTGTGTTTAAAACAGACCCTCCAGGATATTGCGGCATAGACAAAGAAATTTAGCGGCACAATATATGAAATTTTGCGGCACAATATTGAGCTTTTAGCAGCATTCTTTACACCACTTTATTTAATTAGTGGTTTATCAGTTTTACATAGTTTGTGTATTTTATTTTTAAAGGGTGAGTCACTTAGTCACTTTAATAGAAGATGTATATACACTCTTGAATCTATCTTTAGGCTTGTGGGAATGTGCTTTCCTAGTATATATATATATATCGCAACGAAATCCCAAAGCATCCAAACCGCAGCGGCGCAACACCAGGGCACAGACTCCAATAGCAAGGATATAGACGTGGTTTATTCACACATCAAGGTCCAAATGACGCGTTTCGGCCGCCAGACATGCAGCCTTGATCACATGGCGCGCTGATAGAAAATGGGTGACACATATGCACATACAAGCAGTAGTATTTTTTCTATGTTGTTTCATCAAGAGTAGGCATTTTACCTCCTTTTACCGACATACCATAGTGTGCTCCTTTAGTACTGGCAGTAAGTCAAATGGGGATGACATGACATAATCAGCAGACACAGTAAACAGACTCATAGAATCAAAGTCGGCCGCTGTTATTGGTGCAATGATATTCCTTAAGAGAGTGACTAAACCAAGACCCCCTATACCGTAATGGCTTAAATAATAAGCAATGATGCAGAAGTGGCAAGTTCCTAAAAAGTGAAGGCCAAAATGGCCAATGAAGGATAGCAGTGCTTATTGCATCGGGGCCCCGGTTTTGAATCATGTAGGAGTCGGAGGCGGCAGTCACTCGTGACTCAGGACACTATGGCTCTGCGGATTTTGTCGGATAATCAGCTCATAGTGAGCTCGGATGCAATTTGAGAGGAGCCGCAGACAGGGGAGATACAAGCCGCGTCTGCACGTGAGTGGAAAACTAAGTTGCATGGTGCTCGGGGATATGAAATCCGCTAGCCGTAAGGGAAGCAGTATTCTGGTCAAATATGCCAGTGTGCGCGTATATGGTTGGCAGAAGTGCCAGAGTGGATTAACAAGTACTACTGCTGAGAATAAGTGCAACTAAAAAGGTAGTGTGAAAAACGGGAAGTGACATAGGGAAAGTGAAGCAATGTGTACGTGTTGGTTAAAAAGGTATAACATCAGTAGTGTCATATGAATGACAACTCCAATAATGTGCAGAGTTAAAAAGACGTGAGAATGTCAAAAATGGGACAACTACCTAGAGATAAACTTAAACAAAAGTCACACTCAGTCACGCCTCCCGCCGGAAGGTGACAAGTGCTCATGTGGGATTGCCAAGTCTTTATCACAAGGAGAGCTCTGAAGCTCTTTGGCACCAATGTGCCTCTGTGTGAGTAGAGAACGCTTAAAACACAGTGTAAACAAATGTAAGGAAAAATAAGGCAAAAAATAAGGAAAAGTTGCTGCTGGCGTACCAGACATATCATTGCATGTAACAATCCTGGCTCAATCATTAAAAATCATATTGAATATGGTGAAAAGACTCATTTGCACAAATGCAGTTTGTACACATATACAATCTTTAGATATCAATTGTGAATCTCTGGAAGCTCAATTACCCACAAACAGTTGGTGAACATGTGTGGGGGATGCATAGTGAGTGAAATCTGAGTACTCTACATTTTTTACAAAAAGTTGTGTAAATCCTCACTCGTGTTGAGGCCTGCAGGTGCATTGGTGTTGAATTCTAGGATGTATCTACTTTCCAGTTGGCGGAGTAGTCTCTCCTGATTACCACCTCGTCTTAAGGGGGGTATGCAGTCAATAACACAATATTGGAGGTGGTCAAGGTTATTGTTATGCACCTCCTTGGAAGTGCCTAGCTACAGGGTAGGAAGGATCGTTATTCACGATAGCCCTTAAGTGTTGAAGGGTGCGGAGGTGTACTTGTAGCTTGGTGCTGCCAATGTAACGTAGACGACACTTGCATTACAGTACGTAGACCGCAAACTCAGTTCTGCATGTCAGTCTGTGTTTGATGATTAGAGGTTCTCTCCTAAAGGTGGCATCTAACTGTGTGGTGGTTCTGCCAAATTTACATGCCCTGCAACTATTGCATTTAAAGAAGCCCTTCACGTCCACCAGCCAGTTGGACTTGGTATTAATTTCAGGACTATTTCTCACTAAGGCATCGTGCATGGAGAAAGCACGCCTGTGTGTGATGTCGGGACGCTGTTCAACTAGGGGGCACAAAGTTGGGTTGGATTTAATAATCCCCCAGTGCTTGTTGATCATGGATCGAATGGCTCGTTCTTCTGTGTTGTACGTGATAATGAGCCTGGTACTGACTGTGTCTGGACTGTCTGTCTCTTCATTAGTGTCGGTGTTAGTGTCTAGTGTGGGCCTCCCTGTAAGGAGTTCTTTCCTGGGTATGGTGTTGGCCCTATTCGTAACTGTCATAATGTTACGTTTGGAGTACCCACGTGCCCTGAATCTGTGATAGGACTCATTCAGACAGACTACTAGATCTTCAGCAGAGCTACATATTCTGCGTAAGCGCAGCATTTCTCCATAGGGAATGCTTGCAATCAAGTGTCTGGGGTGAAAGCTTGAGGCATGCAAGGTAGAGTTGCCTGCGGTGGGTTTCCTATGTAACTTAGAGTGTAGCGCCCCATTGGATATGTAAAGCGTAACATCCAGGAACTCAATCGAGTCTTTGCTGCTGATAGCATTGAATTCCAAATTGAGATTATTGGTATTGATCTCTGTGATGAAAGCCCTAGCACTATCAGCATTGCCTCTCCAAATTACAAAAATGTCATCTATGTATCTAAGCCAAGTGACTATGTTGTTGTTCCAAAAATCAGAGAGACCAGCCATGAGAGCCCGCTCAACCCAAATGAAGACATGCGTAACTGGGTGAAGATCAGGCACCCATGGCCAGCCCCCTGAGTTGTTGGTAGACAGTTTTGTTAAACATAAAAAAGTTGACATAAACACCATTCAATGAGGAACAGAATAAATTTGTTATGCTTGTAACAGTGGATTGGTCTTTTCCCAAGAAAGTACTTGCAGGCCGCTAGACCATCATGGTGGTGAATACTCGTATAAAGCGAGGTGATGTCAAGAGACATCAAGATGTAGTCGTCACACCATGGAATGTCCTTAATTTTCAAGAGAAAGTCGCTGGTGTCCTTTAGATACGTAGGTAGGCTAGTTGCCAAATCCTGTAAGAAAAAGTCTACGTATTTGGATATGTTTTCACACATGTTTTTTCTTGCTGAGATGATCGGACGGCCTGGGGTTGGAGTGGAGTTCTTGTGAACCTTGGGAAGGAAGTATAGGATTGGGAGCACTGGAGAGTCCTTGTTCAAGAATGCGAGTTCATCTTTGTTGAGCATTCCTTCGGATCTGAAGGTGTTGAGATGTTTTTTGAGTTCCTTATTACTAGAGGCCACCTCCTTGTGGCTGGATGTTCTGTAGCAGACAGGGTCATTGAGATGTCTACCTGCTTCCTCAAGGTACATATGTCTTGGCCAAAGCACAATGTCTCCACCTTTATCAGATTTGTTGATGATGACCTCATTGTCCTTCTGTAGTTTCTTCATGAGGTCATGATATTTGTTTTTGCGGTGGTTATGTTTTGTAGGTCTGCGTGCTTTCTTTAAGTGTAGCGCTTTAAGTTCATCAGTAATAACATCATTGAAGATGTCTATTGCGTCCCTCGGCATCATCGGGGTGAAGGTGGAATGGGGCTTGAATGGGCTGAGTGCTCTGGTAGAGCTCACAATGCCTTCATCCTGTAGGATTTGCTGGGTAGACGTGGGCTCATTTGAGGATTCTAATTCCACAAGGGTGCAGATCGTGGGGATATCGGAGACCAGCAAACTGACCCCAGTTGTTGGTGTTGTGGCTGGTGTGAGTTGATTGTCCGTGTTGCTGTGTTTGAGTTTAAAGAATTTGATTAATTTGAGTTTTCTTATGAACTTAAATACGTCTATGCAGGTGTTGCTGTAGTTGAAGCTGCTTTCAGGGGCAAAGGTTAAACCAAGGGAGAGAAGTTGTTTTTCTGCTTCAGAGAGGTTGATGTTACTAAGGGTGATGATGGTTTTGGTATCCGCGTTTATTTGCGTCTCCAATTTCCCCTTTTCCTGTTGTTTGGTTTGGGCTTTTCTGTATTTCCTTCTCTCCCGTCTCCTGCGGTTGCGTCGGTGCCTTGTTTCTTTGGCACCCGAGGCCGCAGTGTTTGTCTAAGGTCTAATACTAAAAAATCCAATTCTTCCGCCAGACTGAAGTTGCCCGCTGTGCCCACGTTTCTAGCCCTTGTACCTCCGCCATCCTCAGTCTGTCCCGTTCTCTATGGCTGAACTTAGGTCGGACATTGAGGCAGAGTCTGCTCCTTCTATGGCTGTTGGTTGTCCTTGTGTTTGTTGCGACGGTTTATTCACTCTTTGTTTTTTGACCGAGTCTTATCTCCTGGCAAAAGTGAATATTTGGCCGCATTCGTAGTCTGTTTTGTCGCGGGCAAACTTGAAGAATTTTCGCGTTTTAATTGTCTCCATGTTTTTTTAGGCGGGTATTAATTTCATCTCTGCCTTTTGATATTAGGTCTTTTTGATCAAGTGAATCCAGCTCATGATTAACGTGGTCTATTTCCTTCAGTGTGTTGGTGCGGTCTATTTCTGCGTATTTGATGAGTATGATGACCAGCCGCATTGATGCCTCCAGATTGCTCTCTGCCCACTGTTCAGCATACACAACAGATATATTAGTACTGTTCTGTGGGGTTCTCTTATTTGTTTTTAATATTGTATGTATATTTGTAGGTTTTATGTTGCGCCGCATTGTGGGGAGTTTAACAGTGTATTCCTTTTTATATTTGTGAGGTTTTTTTTTTATTTTTTTTTATTTTTTTTGCGACAGTGATATATGAAATTTGTTACATGCTCCATATTGATATGATGTAAATGTTTGTTTGTATACAACATTAAAGCTTGGTGTAACATTTTACCTTGGTGGTACTTGTTGAGGCTAAGTGGTGAAATGGCCAGTGCATTGAATCTGTGTTTAAAACAGACCCTCCAGGATATTGCGGCATAGACAAAGAAATTTAGCGGCACAATATATGAAATTTTGCGGCACAATATTGAGCTTTTAGCAGCATTCTTTACACCACTTTATTTAATTAGTGGTTTATCAGTTTTACATAGTTTGTGTATTTTATTTTTAAAGGGTGAGTCACTTAGTCACTCTAATAGAAGATGTATATACACTCTTGAATCTATCTTTAGGCTTGTGGGAATGTGCTTTCCTAATAAAAATATATATATATATATATATTTACAAATAAACTGTCATTGAAAATTGTCAAGATATTGTCGCAAAATGCCTTTTTGTAACAGTGAAATGGGTCAGTTCTGCACAATCGAATGTGGGAACATTTCTCAACAGTTTGGATACTCTGTCCCATTTTCACAATTGTGATAATTTGATACTATGTGTTGAAAATGAAAACCCTTTGTGCCATACACGTTGTTAAATTACTACCAGTTGTTGGCACACTAAACCTCAATCAATGTATGTTGCAACATTTTGAATACAGTAATCACACACTAAGTTGCAGAATCTCTTACATGCACACTGACTCTGCATAGATGTAGCATCACTTGTGTAGGAAAGTAGGATCTGCTTCTTATCGTTACCCCCACTTTTTGCTAAATGTGATACTGTTTTTGACTAGTCTGACTGGGATCCTGCTAATCAGGACCCCAGTCTATATGCTTTCTCCCTAAACTGTTATACTAGGGTACATTCCAGATTGGATACTGGTGTACCCTTGTCGGTCCCTAGTATATGGTACTCATGTACCCAGGGCATAGGTAACCCAGAGGCCTCCCATGGGCTGAAGCATGTATTATTCTACCCATGAGAGGCCATGCAAAATGGAACCTACAGGCCTGCCATTGCAGCCTGTGTAAGTTGGTGCATGCACCTCTTAAGATATAGGACAGTGGACTTTTCCATTTGCAGAATATACTGAGTGACCAGAAGAGGCAGTGTTGCTTAAGAGAATTTCTCTGCATTGCTGGGACCCAAAAAAAAAAAAGTCATCCTCAAGCATACTGCCTTCATTTATCAATTTATATGGTAAGTCAAACTCCCATTCAGCCATATTGTTTCGCATTAAAAGGCGTTCACAGAATCTTGAGGGCACTCACTATCTTAAAATGGTGTCCTCTGCGTATATATAATTTCTATCAAGATGGAATTGATATGGATTACATTATGGTGTTCTTTATAGTTAAAGAAACACTTTGACTTAGTCCAAGGCTGACAAAGCCCTGCTTTAGATACTGGTGCGAACACTGTGCCATTGGTGGATATTGGTGCCTTTGTGACTGGAATGTATTGTCTTCAGTTAGAGCGATAGACTTGCTGTCTCTCAGAGGGAAGCTCATTTGACCAGTTCCCCTGCACTCGGTGTTTGGGACTCTGATACTTAAGGTGGATTGTTGATGAGAATACTCTGGGTTTTTGTATCTCCATCGCACTTTCAAAAAAGGCCCAGTGCTTTACTGGTTCAGAGTACTTCCGCATCTTACCTCCTACTTGCCTTGCAGTCATAACTACAGATAGTAACCTAGTGCGTAGTCACCGATATCTCAAATTCCTGTGTGATATCTTCACCCAGGTCAATCGGCCAAGTGGTGCCCTTACATCATAAAGCTACAGTAGGATGTCATTTAACATGAGGGCCAATCAATTGCCTAGCAAGCAATAGGATACATTTATCTTAGTATTGAAATGGGTTACAGGGTAGACAGGACGCCTAATTGAAGACTAAGATAGGGAAATGAACTTACACATTTTTATGAAGGTGTGTTTCATCACAATATTCTCAACTTCATTATTGCTTTACTGCCAGCAATTTGCTATTGTTGTTAATTAATTTTATTGTTTACTCTAACTATGGCCTAAACCTTGCTCTCCCAACTTATCGGCTGATTAATTGCTATTTGTCTACCATAGCATAAAAGAATTGCAGTGAGAAGTGGATGCTCTCACTTGACGGGCTATAAGAAATTTTTATCTATGTCCTGATTTAGGTGCTAGAGTTGTGTAGAGAGTGGTAGCAATGGGGCATGGCATGGAGTTAAGGATGCTAGGTTGAAAGCACAAATTGAGATTTGAATTTCTAATGAGCTGTGGATTTTCACAATATTACAGACGTTGTAGTACTCATCTAATAACACTTTTTAAAAATATTTTGTTGTTGTATTGTATTAGTTTGAAAAAGTCTTAAAGATAGATGAACTAACAGTGGAGTTTTCCATTTGCAGAATATACTGAGTGACCAGAAGAGGCAGTGTTGCTCAAGAGAATTTCTCTGCGTTGCTGGGAGCAAAAAAAAAAGAAAGTCGTCCTGAAGCATACTGCCTTCATTTATCAATTTATATGGTAAGTCAAACTCCTATTCAGCCATATTGTTTCGCATTAAAAGGCGTTCACAGAATCTTGAGGGCACTCCCTACCTTAAAATGGGGTCCTCTGCGTATATATAATTTCTATCAAGATGGAATTGATATGTATTACATTATGGTGTTCTTTATAGTTAAAGAAACACTTTGACTTATTCCAAGGCTGACAAAGCCCTGCTTTAGATACTGGTGCAAACACTTTGCAATCCGAGGATATTGGTGCCTTTGTGACTGGAATGTATTGTCTTCAGTTAGAGCGATAGTCTTGCTGTCTCTCAGAGGGAAGCTCATTTGACCAGTTCCCCTGCACTCTGTGTTTGGGACTCTGATACTTAAGGTGGATTGTTGATGAGAATACTCTGGGTTTTTGTATCTCCATCGCATTTTCAAAAAAGGCCCAGTGCTTTGACTGGTTCAGAGTACTTCCCCATCATGCCTCCAACTTGCTTTGCAGTCAAACTACAGATAGTAACCTAGTGCGTAGTCGCTGATATCTCAAATTCCTGTGTGACATCTTCACCCAGGTCATTGGCCAAGTGGTGCCCTTACATCATAAAGCTACAGTAGGATGTCATTCAACATGAGGGCCAATAAATTGCCTAGCAAGCAATAGGATACATTTATCTAAGTATTGAAATGGGTTACAGGGTAGACAGGACGCCTAATTGAAGACTAAGATAGGGAGATGAACATACACATTTTTATGAAGGTGTGTTTCATCACAATATTCTCAACTTCATTATTGCTTTACTGCTAGGAATTTGCTATTGTTGTTAATACATTTTATTGTTTACACTACGTATGGCCTAAACCTTGCTTTCCCAACTTATCAGCTGATTAATTGCTATTTGTCTACCATAACATAAAAGAATTGCAGTGAAAAGTGTATGCTCTCACTTGCCGGGCTATAAGAACTTTTTATCTATGTCCTGATTTAGGTGCTAGTTGTGTAGAGAGTGGTAGCAATGGGGCATGGCATGGAGTGAAGGATGCTAGGTTGAAAGCACAAATTGAGATTTGAATCTCTAATGAGCTGTGGATTTTCACAATATTACAGACGTTGTAGTACTCATCTAATAACACTTTTTAAAAATCATTTTTTGTTGTACTGCATAAGTTTGAAAAAAAGTCTTAAAGATGAACTAACAGTGGACTTTTCCATTTGCAGAATATACTGAGTGACCAGAAGAGGCAGTGTTGCTCAAGAGAATTGCTCTGCGTTGCTGGGACCAAAAAAAAAAAAAGTCGTCCTGAAGCATACTGCCTTCATTTATCAATTTATATGGTAAGTCAAACTCCCATTCAGCCATATTGTTTCGCATTAAAAGGCGTTCACAGAATCATGAGGGCACTCCCTACCTTAAAATGTGGTCCTATGCGTATATATAATTTCTATCAAGATGGAATTGATATGGATTACATTATGGTGTTCTTTATAGTTAAAGAAACACTTTGACTTATTCCAAGGCTGACAAAGCCCTGCTTTAGATACTGGTGCAAACACTTTGCAATCCGAGGATATTGGTGCCTTTGTGACTGGAATGTATTGTCTTCAGTTAGAGCGATAGTCTTGCTGTCTCTGTTGTATCTTAGCTATAGTGCTGTTCGTGTCATCCATTGCTCCACCAGTGGAACCCTGTATGGATGATGTAATATGGAATGTTGGTGTCTGGAAATGACAGTTGTAAATGGGCTGAGCTGCCTGCTGGCTGCTCCTGGTGGGGCTGTACTATTGATCTACAATAAATACTCTTAAAACATCTCAACCAGCCTGGAGTGATTACTACATTTTTATGGTGACGAGTTATCCTAAGAACCTACGTGAGTTTCCAGTCAAGTCTCCTTGTTCAAGTTTGGAGTATCTGAAAACCTACAGCTGCGTATATTCAACCGACTGGCACACTTCAGCCCCACCAGTGACCTTGCCATCGGTCGCCCACTACGTAACTGTGCCAGTTCCTGCAATCACAGTTTAACCACAGCTCAAGTGAGTTCCTGCTGTCCCTGCAGCGTCCCTACAACCAAGCTCTTGTGGGGTGAGTTAGGTGTTCGTCTTTACTGCCCCAAGAAGCAAGGTAAATGGTGCTGCCTGAGTTTCTGTCTCAGCGTGGAGTGAGGGGTTTCTGTTTTGCCACATCGATCTACAGTGTCCTCAATACTACAGGTACTTCAGTGGTAAGGCACTTTCTGGGACACTTTTAACGTGTCACGAGTGCGTACACTCGTTGGACAGATGGATCCCTCAAACACCCTCAAACTCTGGTGAGGTGAGTCTAATTTTGTATAGTATGTGGGGCACAGCAGTGACTTCACAGCAAGATTTTGTGTCAAACGATGGCAGTTCCCGTCAACCGTGCACCTCATGTTCACACTCGTGAAGTCTGCAAGTGTGAGACATCGCACAAGTGGCACCTCCAAGTGGTCTATTTTCTCGGTGCCGGTGGAAGTGTTGAAATATGTGATGAGATATTACTTTGTCTCTGCCTGCAGCGAGTGGATCCTTCCAGTGTAGCGAGTGCTATTTTGTTTCTTAAGTACAATGTTTCCTCTAGACTCACGCTTGCGCAACTCTTGCGCGTCAACAATGTTTAATTGGTGGAATTACCAGGTTTTTTTTTGCCACGTTTCTACATTGCCAAGGACAGTTTTATGGTGTTTTATCTTTGTGGCAAAAACTGCTGTTCAACCGCAACTGGACATTTTGACAATGTACGCGCGTGCACACTCACCTTCGTGTGTGCTGCCTGACGACTCTTCTCTGACGTCCTTCCTTCACATTCTCGGAACCTTCAGCCCTGCTGCGTTGTTTGTCCTCTCTGTTGGTGCATGGAAGCACCGTGAGTCACCCTGCAGCGACGTCTTTTGCGCGCCGCCATCTTTTGGTTGGCTGAAACCTGTGATGTTTACAGTGCTTCACTGCCTTAACTAACTAGAGGGAATCCGAGCGCGATCGTTTGGCACAAGGGAGTCGACGTTTTCTGCCAACCACGATCTTGTCTTTTGGCAACTGCGTTTTTTTTTTTTTTTTTTTTTAAATAAAGTTTCCGCCACAGTTTAAAATTCGGGGAGAATGACTCCTGCTTTCCTGATTTTTTTTTTTTAGTTGCCCTCAAGATGACTCGGGTACTTTCCTTTTAAGTGGTGTCCTCATCCGAGCGCCTGTGCAGTTGACTCAGTTCCCTGGACCCTTCTACCGCCGTTTTTCCTTTGCTTGGGAAATTGTCTTGGCAGTGTGTTACTGGGTACATTTTTGTTTTGCTCCTGCTGCAACAGATAGTGTGTGCTGTGTAACGATATATCTTTGACTTTATTTTCAGGTGAACAGATTCCTTCTGCCAGTCTGGGAATTGTTTTTAACACAAATGGTTCACAGTGTCATTGTTATGATCTACTTCTGGTTGCATGTTACGGCTTGTGTGTAGTTTTGTTTGTACACAGGACATGGATGTACAAGTCGGGTGAGAAGTCGCTCACCGGCGTTCTTTCATTGTGTGTATTCTACATAGTGTTTTCAATGTATTCTCAACTATGAAACCAGTTAGGTTACGGTCTCAGTCCCTTTTGTTATGAACACTGCAAGGGATCTTTACCACACTTTTCGCATACTATTGCCTTACATAGGGTGTCGTGTGGTTTGGTTCACATCACTTTAGTACACAATATTATTACCTCGATGTGAGGTGTCTTTACGCTAAGTGTTTAGTTACCTAATCAGTGCACAACGTTCCTACCTCCACACGAGGTGTGTTCCATGGGGTGTCGTCCCTTTTGTACGGTGCATAATATTTTTCTGTTACCCTACACAGGGTGGGTCTTACGGGCTTTATGCCCATTGGTACAGTGGACAATGCTTTACCTCAAAGGACACGAGGTGTTTTGCGTGGGCTGTAGTCCCGCTCCTCCAATGCACAATCTCTTGACCTCTCCGGAGGTGTGTTTGTGTCTTTCCCCATCATCCTGTGCATAACATACGACCTCCAGTCGAGGTGCGTCCTTACACGGACATGACATCAGTGGCGGCTGGTGACATTTAGAAGTGGTGGGGCGTAACAGTTGGGTACGACTTTTATGTACGCGAGCGGCGCTAGCAAGCTTAATGGACAAATGTGGGGTCGAAGGTGAGTCAATATTAGGGCCTCCTCCCAATTAAAAAAATTGGCAAATGGTGCATTTTAAAGCAAATGACTGTGATAAAGCAGGCGTATAAAGCAGTGGGGACGTATATTCTTGAAATATTAAACACGTTAAAAACTGCCCCATATCTTACTACATTAATATGTTAAACGGTTACTGTAATGTGGAAATTGTACATCGCAACAACTTCAGCACTTTAAAGTGTGTGCTTGCCTTGCCCATTGTCCTGCATTGCATGTGGCATCAACTTTGGAGTTGGATGAAAAAAGTGAGGGCTCTCTAAAAGGGAACATGTAAAATGCATTTCTGTGATTCCCATAATGTGCCACCTGCTCGGTATTTTGGTTTATTTCTGAGATGTCATTGCATCCAGATATATAACACCACAACTGACATACACCTAAAACCGGACAATACAATTGGCTTTGTAAATGGTTGTAACTGTTTAAGATAAATGAGTAACAACGATAGTGTCACTTGTCATGGAAGCCACACACTTCTTCCCTCAGCTATGTGTCAATATACAAAAGGCGCAAAGGGAAACTATTTTTGAACCACAGACTGTCAGATATAATATTCATAACAACATTCTGTGACCAAAAAAGGTAGGATTTTTCAAGTTTCAATACCACACGTAAGTATATTGTTTCGCCAGAAAATGTTGCATGCCATTTGGCTTGAATATATTAGGGCAGTGCTCCTAGTCTGAAGAAAAGCAATTCATTTTCACCAAGTCACTACAGCTGTGCAGAGATCAGGGGGTCAATACATTTCAACATGATCTAACAAGCAGTGGAAAGGCCTGGTTCCTGCTGTTCCAACACATTCTGGGCTCAGGATGCGTTCACAATAGCATACTGCATGTCATGTCCGAGAATATCCATCAACCTGCATCTCTTTACCAGCTCCCAGCAGTGCTGTGTTAGAAGAATTACACATGCTGTATCGGAGGCCTGTCAGGCAGCAAGCATAGGGTCTAGGGCCTGCTGGGTAAGCACATGGTATTAGCTGAAAGAAATGGTGAATGCAAAACTTGGGAGCAACATCTAATGAGAGAAAGCGAGGACTTCATGTCCCAGAATGCACTGGACTGACATGATTTGCTGATAGAGAGATATTTGGGAACACCAAGCCTTATGGAAAGAACTTCTATTGCTATTCAACTCATACGGTTGCAATACATGTCAAATCATCACAATGCCGACCTGCCAACTTCCCTGTCAGGCTTGTGACAACACCATTGTTTCCACCAATAACCGAAGGCAAGCAGGGACTTATAGTTTCATCTTCCGCTTTGCAGGTATGCTCAGTGACCTCATGCAATGTGCCCGCTTGAGAACTATGAATTAAGGGCGGCAATGGTTGATCGTCTACGGCCTCTTGCAGACTTACGGCCAGCTTTGCTACCTTTTTGTTTTAATTAATCTCTCATTGCTGATCTTTAAAAGTGAGTAGAGTTTTAGATTTTGATGATGATTTTAATTGCTACTTGTCCTTTTCATACAGCAGGCTGGCTCGAGTTTTCAATAAAGAAATTTAGTAGCCGATCATCGGGATTAAAGGTTGCGTGATGTCATTTCCTGTGTTTTTAGAGCATGAACAGGGTGTGAAATCACTTCAACTATCAATGTATTGTGTGACTTGAAATGACTCCACTTAATAAACTGAGAGCGGGCGCAATGAAGATAGAAGCCTGCCACTCACTTGGTTGCTCCAACATTGCTAGCGCCTTGCAGAACAATATAAAACTGTGCAAAATGGTTTGAGAGATGAATAACAAAGCCAGCGCTCTGTATATCTGGTCAGTTCCATCGGTATTCGGTAAACACCTGGCCTTTCATAGATGTTGGATCCAACAATGTGAGCTCAATGTGTTTAAGCAGGGCCGAGCTACACTGACTGAGGCACCAGGAAGGCACTTTTAAAAGAAAAATGAGCAGGCGTACTCACCTTCCAGCCCGGTCACGGCCTTCACTGTTCACCAACTCGGCCGAGCTGCAGCCCCACCCCCACGACTCTTGAGCCAATCCTTGCGCTGCTCCACTGCCATAAACAGCTGGAGAGCAGCACGAGGATTGGCTCGGTCGGGAGCTGCCAACGCTCCTCTGGAGACTTGGGGGCTCTAGATGGGCTCCTATCATTGCAGGTACGCAAGGCATCAAGTGCACATGTCGGGACTGGGCAGAGCAAAGCACCGTCCAACCGACATGCGCACTTCCCCCCCAAGGGGTCCCAGCGTCGTCACACTCACTCAACACCCACCATTCAAGCTCCACCCCCTCACCCACGTCTGACTCCGCCCACCAGCACCTGACTACATTACAAAACGGCAAAGTTCACCCGGGCCATGCCGCACACTGCTGTGGCTAATAAACGGAAATTTAATTGTTTAATATGGGGCCGGGGCAGAGGGGCAACGCCCCCACGCCCTCATAAAGAAACCGCTGCTGCATGACATTACATGACTTATACCTTCACTACAGTGCACGTTCTTATCTTACTTAAGGTGTCTAGTTTGGGTTATGTTTTCTTTTATTATAACAGTGCACATTGCTTTACCTCCACTCGAGGTTGCCCATGCACAAGCACATTTTTACTCTTGTCGAGTGTATGGTTTCAGTCACCATAGTGAATGGGTTACGTTACACTGGGCGTTTGTTTTGAATGCTTCTTGCTTCGTTTTTAGCCCAGTGGTGTGTTCTATTTTTGATTCATTCTTCTAAATATTATGGAGAAGTATGAGTACATTCCTCTTCTTCTCTGTCATCTTGTTTCCTCCTGATGTGGGTTGCCTTCTCGCATACTTACCTGGCCAGTAGGTGTGCAGAGGGTAGTCATTGATGGTTTCTCCTTCTATTCTTTTCTCATTTATAGAAAGGAGGATGGGAAAAAGGTTATGTTTATCTGTTTCTTCAAGTTTCTTGGTTGTTTTGTTTCTCTCTATCTCTGCCCTGTTTCTCCCCAGTACTCTCTCCTCTATTTTGTTCTTCTTGTTTCTACATCTGATTCTAAATTTCTCTTTTCTGTTTTCTTTCTGGAAGAAAGGAAGATAAGTTGTATCTTAGCTATAGTGCTGTTCATGTCATCCATTGCTCCACCAGTGGAACCCTGTATGGATGATGTAATATGGAATGTTGGTGTCTGGAAATGACAGTTGTAAATGGGCTGAGCTGCCTGCTGGCTGCTCCTGGTGGGGCTGTACTATTGACCTACAATAAATACTCCTAAAACATCTCAACCAGCCTGGAGTGATTACTACAGTCTCTCAGAGGGAAGGTCATTTGACCAGATCCCCTGCACTCTGTGTTTGGGACTCTGATACTTAATGTGGATTGTTGATGAGAATACTCTGTTTTTTTTTATCTGCATCACATTTTCAAAAAGGCCTAGTGCTTTGACTGGTTCATAGTACTTCCCCATCACACCACCTACTTGCTTTGCAGTCATAACTACAGATAGTAACCTGGTGCGTAGTCGCTGATATCTCAAATTCCTGTGTGACATCTTCACCCAGGTCAATCGGCCAAGTGGTGCCCTTACATCACAAAGCTACAGTAGGATGTCATTTAACATGAGGGCCAATCAATTGCCTAGCAAGCAATAGGATACATTTATCTTAGTATTGAAATGGGTTACAGGGTAGACAGGACGCCTAATTGAAGACTAAGATCGGGAGATGAACTGACACATTTTTATGAAGGTGTGTTTCATCACAATATTCTCAACTTCATTATTGCTTTACTGCTAGGAATTTGCTATTGTTAACACATTTTATTGTTTACACTACGTATGGCCTAAACCTTGCTTTCCCAACTTATCAGCTTATTAATTGCTATTTGTCTACCATAACAAAAAAGAATTGCAGTGAAAAGTGGATGCTCTCACTTGCCGGGCTATAAGAACTTTTTATCTATGTCCTGATTTAGGTGCTAGAGTTGTGGAGAGTGGTAGCAATGGGGCATGGCATGGAGTGAAGGATGCTAGGTTGAAAGCACAAATTGAGATTTGAATTTCTAATGAGCTGTGGATTTTCACAATATTACAGACGTTGTACTCATCTAATAACACTTTTTAAAAATCATTTTTTGTTGTATTGCATTAGTTTGAAAAAGTCTTAAAGATAGATGAACTAACAGTGGACTTTTCCATTTGCAGAATATACTGAGTGACCAGAAGAGGCAGTGTTGCTCAAGAGAATTTCTCTGCGTTGCTGGGAGCAAAAAAAAAAAAGAAAGTCGTCCTGAAGCATACTGCCTTCATTTATCAATTTATATGGTAAGTCAAACTCCTATTCAGCCATATTGTTTCGCATTAAAAGGCGTTCCCAGAATCTTGAGGGCACTCCCTACCTTATGGGGTCCTCTGCGTATATATAATTTCTATCATGATGGAATTGATATGGATTACATTATGGTGTTCTTTATAGTTAAAGAAACACTTTGACTTATTCCAAGGCTGACAAAGCCCTGCTTTAGATACTGATGCGAACACTATGCCATCAGAGGACATTGGTGCCTTTGTGACTGGAATGTATTGTCTTCAGTTAGAGCGATAGACTTGCTGTCTCACAGAGGGAAGCTCATTTGACCAGTTCCTCTGCTGTAGTGTAGCTCCTATTTCCCTAATAATCTCAGCGCATTGGAATAATATATCCTATAGGTTTGACAAAGGACTAAGGTCAGTATGTCCCTATCGAGTATATTAAACTTAATTACTTGTGCCAGCTAGCTCAGAGGCCACTAGAAACTCCTTGACAACAAGAAGGGAGTAGTTTCTGGCAGCCGCAAAACATGACCACTTTGTTTCCCTTTAGAATCAGAACGTGTCCCAGAGTCGTGGAAACAATAGATAACTATTTCACTCAGCTCAATCGTGCATGCTTAGTTTTCTCCTAGTTACACAGAAAGAAATAGACGGGTGTTTCAATAAAAGATTTATTGAACAGTCTTGTTTCTGGTGTAAGTAAAATGTGCTGTTACGATCACAAGACAGTATGCGAGATAAATAATGTACAGTGTGAGCAGTAGAAATAAATAATACTGCGAGAGCATTATCTTTTAGTACATATGCTTTTACATAAATAACACAGACTAAAAATGCGAGTACTCATACGATGCGTTTCTAATCTAGCTCTACCCCAATGTACCTAACCTAGGTGTAGGGAGAGGTAGGAAGTAGGTGAAGTATTCCTTACTATGGTATACTAAGAGTATGTTAGGCCTAGTATGCCTAGTTTCCAAGAGTCCCTCTAGGTTCTTGTCAGCTCCATACCTGAAGAATGAGAGAGGTAGGAATCTCTTTGCCAGACTCGAACTCCAACACCCCGCAAGGGAAGTCAGATCACTGGAAGCTGGACTCTCTGCGTGCAGGGATGACAGCGTCTTCTCAGTGCGTCAGGCCGGGAAACGGGCTCCTCTGATTTACAGGGGCTAGGGAAGGTATATTTATACCTGAGAGTACCTAAGAATGTTAGTATTGACGTGAGTCGGACTGCGAAAACATCATGAATGAACCCCTAAGGAATAATGGTTCATGCATAATATGAGTCCTTGAAGAAATCAATAGTCCTGGACTAGGGAAACTCCCGCAGCCTAAGGGTCTGTTCTTCATGAACTCGTTGTGACGTTAGGGTGGACGGATGTCAGAGACCATGCCTGTATTTGGAGTGCACGGTTTAATGCCTAAATAAGGGCTGGGATTTTATGCCTATATAAGGGCAGGGCGAATTGTGCCTATATAAGGACATGATACTGGAAAGCCTGTTTATGGACACCCTAAGAGGAATACAACACCCACTCCACTTTCGTGTGTACGATAATACTAAAATGCGAAACATTTAAAATGCTAAACATAAAATGGAGTATCGCATATTTAAAAATATTTCTTAAAAGCATTAAAAAACATAGTAAAAAATGCAAAAGGTACTGTACATTTGAAGCAAATGCTTTTCATTTCAGGCATAAAGTTCGAAAATAAATGCAATTGGAATGAAAGAAGCAGTAATATTTACATGTGACAGAAAATGATCGATAAGTTGTTCAAAAATCAGTCATTTCATGTCATGAAAATTAATGAACTGTTTTAGACACACAAGATGACTAAGTGTCCGTGGAAGTACTGCGAAGTCTGTACTATAAGGCTAGTTCTACTTTAGGCAGATTGAAGTGCCATTTTCGTTCGAAAAAATGGGAAAAAGTTCAATTTTGGTAGAGTTCCAAGTTTTTTTTTGTTGAAAATGAAGGCCGAATTGTTACTGCATCTCTGGAACACTGTATGCTGAATCAGAGTCAGTTTATGGGTCTGGTGTAAACATGAGATCATCTATTTCTATAGACAAAACATCATCCACTGTAGTTGGTGTCAATTGGAACACCTCGTGTAGTAGATTAATTGCACAGAGATGAGAAGCATCGCTTCCAGCATAGGTTGCCTCAGCAATGTTCACGTCCGTTGTTACCTGTGTGCCTGTAGATCTTTCTCGTACCTCAGCAGCAGCCGGAAGTGTCTGTGAGATCTCAATGAATGCTGACAGCAGGATAGGAAGCCTCTGGGGACAACACAGAGCATGGGCCGTTATCGGGACCAGCAGAGTATCGACATCCATCGGCATAGCTGATGGAAATGTTAGACAGGTGTCCAACAAGCATTCTTCACCGCATAGCAGGCATCGTAGAACAGGTAAGATGCAATCTTGCCAGATTGGTCTGAATGACAGGAACCAAGTTGTATTAAGGTCCCGTAGACGAGTCATGCCCAAAAGCTGTACTATTCGCTCACGGCACTTTCGTTCAAGGAGAGCTTTCTCCATTTTGCTCGGAGTGATGTCTGCGAATAGGCTGGCCATAGCGCAATAGCAGGAAGAGAAATAGAATTCCGGCAACAAGTGCTAGAATTAATGGTATGCCACCAAACACCGAATGTGCAAAGTTCGGGATGATTCCGAGTATTGCCTGGAAAGGTGCTAACAGACCGGAGCAGATGCTCTTAAATACATGTACAATTCCGGTTGTATCAGACATATTGAAGATACGTCCTATCATTTCTACGAAATGTATAGGGCAGTTTGTACGTATTAAAGTCTGTATCTCAGCCGAAGTCCTTGCTACTTGTAGATCATAGGTTTCTTTGGCCGAGGTCAAAGGCACTGTGTGCTGTAAAAGCATGGCTTTCATTCTGCTCAAAGTATCAAATCTTATAAAAGAGACGTTCAGCGAAGGCCATAGAGGCGACTCCCTGACTGTGTCTATTGGGGCAAACAATACTTGCATACAGCAAGTGACCCTGGAGTTGACCGTTACTAGATAGGGGATGCCTGGCAGCATGCCGCAGCAACTCTGATCATTCAACACGAGGTAACTCCCATTAGAAAGTTGTCCAAACGTTGGATTAATCACAGCAGCTGGTGTACCCTGCTGATGGCAAGACAAATTTGCCACAGAACCATTACAAGCCCCGTGTAAAGAAATGTCCTGACATATAAGTGAACCGCTCAGTGCACGTTTACAGTGTGTACCGCTCAAAAACACTTCACGATCCCCACTCCAACATCTATATGTATACGGTAAATCCCAAGATGTCTTAATGTATTCCTTACCCAACCTTTCATATTTGCCTGCTTGCATTTGTCTGAGGCAATACTGAAACTGAAAAGTACTCACAGGTAATGTTATTTTGCCATGAATAAGCCATTCTGTAGCTGGTTTTTCTGCCACTGTGAATGGTTACTTTTCCAGTTTTTCAATGCTCAGCACTGTATACTTTGCTCCTCTTTGTGCCAGTTCGATCTGTTTATCAGTTAGATTGTATTCTGCAAACAGAGCCGATGTGTTGATGAAACGCCAAGGCACATAGCCCGCTCGCAAAGATTGCAGCGTCCAGCTTAATAACACAATAGAACGTAATTGAGACTGGCCTTGCTGTAACATCGCCAAATCTTGTTCTAGTATGTCGATAGCAGAGGATACAATACCATCCAATGAATATATTCTGGAGGACAAAGTTGTTAACCCATTGTCGACCACAGAGAGTGTTTTCTCTAAATTAATACGATCAAGTTCACGTATTCGTTCTGCAGCCTCCATCTGTGATACTTTCCATGCTTCATTATAGGCAGCATAAATGCCGGCATATATGAAACGTTTTTGACGCGGTTTTCTTGGTCCAAGCAAGAATTTCCTAAGGTCTGCGTCCTTTTCAAGTAAGGTTAAGTGTTTTCACATCCTGTAGTGTAGACTTATGCAGCCAATCGAGGCATAATTTTCCTACACTGTATGTTGTTACTACCCCCGGATGTTGTCTTTGGACGTATCTTGGGTCTGGCCTATGAATAGTAAAGCCCTGAGTTTTATTCAGGAATCTTTCCTGACAGTTATTCGTGTCTGTGGGCCAGATCAACCATTTTTTCCAATCAGGATTAGATCTGTTGGGTTGTAGTATATTGTCGACTGTCACCACTGCCTGTGTATCGTTATCACTTGCAGGTGTTGGTACAGAAGGTGTGTTCATCTCTTTGATCTTGGCTAATCCAAGACAAGATGTTTGTTGGATGGTTTCATTCAAAAACATTATTTGTTCAGGGATGATACAGGCTCTAAATAAAGCTTCTATCCCCTGCACTTGCCAATCTTTAGTACCCCAGACTGTTTTGGTATCTATTGTGTCTTTCCAAAAGTCGAAACCCTGTCTAGACAGTTGGGCATTAAATAATGCAGAGTAAATCTGTTTTGTATTTGTTAACATAATTTTCAGTCCTGTCTTGTTTACATTTTTATAGTAAAACATTTCTGGATCAGATGTATTGTAACCTGAAAAATATGGAAACTTCTTGGCAAATGTTCTTGAACTACCTTTAGGTGGTGTAGGACAATGTTCCCATTGGTTGAACATAAACACATTTCTTGGATATGCAGATTTATGCAAATAATGATGCCCATAGTGGTTATAACAATACAGTTGTTCATAGTCTGATGAACCCTCTAAATATTCATTTTTAGAAAATGCAGCAGATTTTTCTAGGTCAAACATTATGTCGTTAACCGTCTCAAAGTCCCAATCATCAGAATAGGTACTGGACGAAATTAGATCACTTAGTGAAATTTTAAACAAATGTGGAATGTTCAATTGTTCCGTCGGGCCGAAGATGTCAAAATCTGTTTTGTCCCACACTATACCATCCTGTATAGGAACAGCTATGATGTTCACTGATGACAAGTCTCTTGCTTCACGATGGGAAGATTTATGAGGTTTGAAAAGTACGTTCACGTCTTTTCCTTCAGTGTTCACATGGATGTATCTGCCACTTATAAGTACGCTCACAGTTGTAACCAAAGCTAGCCAGAGCAGGAAAACAAAAAGTCCAGATATAATCCAGAGTTCAATCCATGGAGAAACCAAATAAATCTTTTTCAGAAAGTGAAGAAAGTCTTGTACTTGCTGCTTGAATTTGAATGATGCTGGCGTCGTTTCAGGTTCACTCGGATCTTCTGAGAACATATCAAAGTTAATGAAATAGCCAGAAGCAGTTCTGTCAATTGTTGGAATTGCATCAGGATTTGTAGAAATCACTGGAACCAGTTCATCACTTGCTACATTGGTGTAGACAGGTGTATTTGGACGAACTGTTACTTGGTGTTCAAGAGGGATGAGTTCCATAGCGTTGTTGCTTAGTCCTCCATCTGTTACAGCTGAATTCTCGATTGTTATCAGTCTTTCAGTCTGAACCTCTTGGATAGTAGCGAGAGGAGTGCGTCTGCTACTAGGTCGGAGTCCACGAGGCCTACTATTTAGTATTGGCCACATACTGTGGTTTGATCAGGTCGATGGACACAAATCTTTTCTCCTTTCTTCCAGCAAGGGGCGGCAGAAGCACTGTTCTTGTTCCTTGAACTGCTACTGGTTGTCTGTAAGAAGGTCCAAATTCCTTCTTGTCCGCAATTTTTTCTCTGACTAGATCCCCAACTTTTGGAATCCAGACAGGCCTTGCTGGGAACGCCGATTTTTTTCCCCAGTGGTGGTTGGCTGTAGGAATACGTTGCTTTGTTTCGTTCTTAACTCATTGAGTTCCTGTAAAACAGCCAAACGATCTTTGATAACAAACGGTTTATTTTCCACCACTGTGCCTACGTGTTCAAGGTCTGGTACCCACATTCTTGTCCCAAATAGGACCTCATATGGAGTGACCCCCCCCTAGAGAACTTCTTGGCAGATTATTCAATGAGCGTTGGACCCCATTAAGGTGTTTGACCCACCCATCACCCGAACCTAATACCCTAGCTGTTATAGACTGCTTTATGTCCCGGTTTTTCCTTTCCACAACCGAATTTCCCTCAGGATGGAATGGAGAGGAGTACCGCAATGCAACGCCCAGACTGGCCATGGCTTCTTTGTAAGCCCGAGAGCTAAACGCAGGACCCTGGTCAGAATGTAGCGTGCCTATTGCGTATGTGCCGATAAAGACTCGCAAATCTTTTATAACAGTTTGAGCGTCAGCTGAGCGCTGAGGCCATAACCATAGGAACCTAGATTCATTATTTGTGGGAATGCCTTTGTCCAGTAGGACGCAGGCGCGTAGATAGTCTAATGCTGTCTAACAATGGTGTCTGCACTGGGTTACCGCATTCGCAGCATGGTGTCTGGTGGCTCTCACTGTAATTTACAGTCTAAGCAGTTGTTGATGAATATGTGAATTTCTGTATTCATTCCAGGCCACCAGTACATCTCTTTTAACGTCAAAATTGTTTTAGAGATCCCTTGATGTGACAGACCCTCCCCCAAATGTGTTTCATAAATCAAGGCTGCTCTACGTTCCATGTTTGGAATTACCCTATCCCCCACTCCAGGGATTCGAGCAAAAGGAACGTTGTTCGCATCAATTACATAGGAGTACTTGAGTGGAAACTTTTTTGGTAACGCTGCACTGCTGCCTTTGCTTGAAGCATTGACAGCCAACATTTTCTCGCCGTCTATTTTTGTTTTTGAACGAGTGATCGCAGCTACGGAAGCCGTTTGCACAGCCCCCTTTGCGGCTTCATCAGCCAATAAATTCCCTGCAACGTGAACGCCATCACGTTGATGACTCAGTGTGTGGATCACGTGAGCCTTTGGTAGTTCGTTTTTCAACTGAACTACTTGTTCCCAAAGCATTTTGTGCTTTATTGTGCCACCTTTCGCATCTTTGAAACCATTTTCAAGCCAGTTTTGTATATATTCATTATACGACTGAACACAGTAAAAGGAATCGCACACTATTAGTGTGGGGAATTCTCGATCTGTACTTTCAAGTGCCAGTTTGAATGCTTGTAGTTCAGCTCGCTGAGCTGTACAATCCCCTAGAGATTGTGTTTTAGTAACCATAGGTCTGAAGATGCCATTTCGCATGCGACCTTTAACGATTGCACACGCTGCACTGTAAGCTTGCTTACTCCCTGTTGCGGGCTGTGCGGATCCGTCAGTGTAAATTATGAATTCGTACTGATCGAGAGGCAGAATTTCAGTAGGCAGAGGACATTCTTGTTCATATTGCAGGAATGCTTGTGTTTTTTAAATCTGGATCAAAAACATATTCAACATCTGTTGCAGCAAGAGAATTAACCCATTGTATCCATCTTGGATATAATGCTTTAGCATTTGGAATGCTAGCTTTTGTGACCGCTTCTAAAGCTGGTACTGGGGTTACGACAAAGCGTTTCCCTTGGGCTAAGGCTCTTTCTTTTGCTACAGCGGATTGAACTGCTGTTAGAATTTTTTCAGTTGAACTGAAGTGCATTTCCGCTTGTGTACACAAATGAGATTTGTATGCTATTGGTATTTTCTCACCCTCATTGAAGGTTAAGTAGGTGAATCCGCTTTGACCCGAAATTATTCGGATCACCAAATTGCGTTGACTTACGCGTGTTTGTAAGTGATTTGTTGCTAACATGTTAGCCTGGAGTGAACGCAAGATTTCTGTGTGTTCCTGTGTCCAGTTTCTGATCGAAAAATCAGGTTTGATTAATGCGTAGAGAGGTTTAACCCTTTCTGCGTAATTTAGAATGTATGTTCTTCCAAAATTTAGGAAACCCAGGATGGATTGTAAGTTTTTTAGCGTTTTTGGAGGTTGGAGCAGTGCACACTTTTCTAAAAAGTTAGCTGCCAAGCTCTTGCCTTCACTTGAAAGCTCATATCCTAGAAATAGGACATTGAGATGGGCAATTCTGGACTTTTTAAAGTTGAACTTGTAGCCCTCAGAGGCGAAACCCAGTATAATGGTGCTCACCCTGTTGAAGTGTTTGTCCAGGTCATCGTCTGTCAAATAGATGTCATCGACATAGGACAATGCCTCATTGTCATAAATTTGTAGTAACTCTGTTACCCTCGCTGAGAATAAACCTGGGCTGTTCTTGAACCCTTGTGGGAGTCGACAAAAGTGACGCTGGGTCCCCATTATGGAGAATGCTGTTAAGTACCTGCTTTCAGGTGCTATGTTTTGACAAAAGAAACCATTTGAGATGTCTAATGTTGTTTTATATTTTTTACGCACAATGTTATTCATTAATGCTGTGCTATGTACATTTTGCACTGCAAAAGTTTTAGAACAAGTGTTTAGGTGTCTGTAGTCCAAAACTAGACGATATGTATTGTCTGGTTTGGAGACAGGAAACAAAGGATTGTTCATTGAGGAGGTGCATGTTTCAATCACCCCTTGGTATTCAAGTTGATCTAAGATCTCCCTGACCTGTTTTTTAGCTTCTTGCTTTATTGGGTACTGCCGTTGTGCAGTTGGTTCATGTTTCAGATGTATTTTATGGTGAGGTGAGTCCTCATCCCATCCTACATGATTTTTATATAATGCTGGGGCCTGGGCCACTGCCCATTTCCTGGCATATGTATATTTTAGGTGAATTGGAATATGGTTGGAGAAGGCAGGCATAATAATGTCCTCGCCATGTGGGCACTCCCTGACAAATTGTGGTGGCCAGTCCTTTTCTGCTAGAAGTATGTCATAGCCCTTTGATAGTCGTTCCCAAAAAAGTGCTTTCACCTGTCTAGGTTTGTCTCACTCCATCCGGAGAGTTATTTCATATAACTTTTGTGGAGTACTAACCCTGTTGTCTACAGTCTCGACTGTAATGTACTCATTCAAGTCCACTATCTCCAGAAGTTCCTTCAGGTTCTGGCGAACTATTGTGACTTATGCTGCACTGTCCAGCATTGTCTGAGCCCATTCTCCGTTCTTGAGTTGTGTTCTCAGTGTTCTCGGCATGTCTGATCTTTAGACCTGATACTTTCTTTTTGGAGAATTGAGGTTTTGCTTTAGTTTTTGTAGCGTTTGTCGTCTTTCGATTTCACGCGTTCTTCTCTATGTTCCGATCGTCCTCTTCTTTCCGAAGTCTGTGATGAGATCTGAGAGGAACGTGTATCAGTATCTTGATACCTGTCAGGTTTTCTCAAATTATCCCTATTTCTGAGGTTATACCTCCTTTCAGAGGGCTCCTTTTGAGGAGACCTACCCCGGGATTGAGAACGTTTCTCGTTTGATTTTTGTTTATTAGTCTCCCACTTCTTTTTAGAAGATGTAGGAGTTTGTTTAATTGAGTCCTTCTCAGGACTTTCAGATAGCTTTGGCTTCACTGGTCTTCCACCCAAACTATCTCTGCCTAATTCTGCATAAGATTGTTCAATTATTCTGGGTAGCTCAGTTTGATGTTCTGTAACATCAAATTCCCTTAATTTTTGGCGGATTGCCACTGCTGCTGCCTCCCCTTTAATATTAGATAATATTATTGTTGAGACCTGGTCGAAATTTTTCAGTAATTTCATACCTAAATTTAGAGCAGGCTCTGCCCCGTATTCGTTTTGAATTTGTTTCAGGACATCAGGTATTACCGCAATTGACGGAATGCCATGTGTTTTAGTATAGATGGCAGCAAAGACTGAGCCCCAAGTGGTGCAGTCTTTCAGTTGTGGTGTGATCCCCATTGGTAATCTGATTGTCAGTATTCTGTGTTTCTCATACGGGCTAGTATTTGGAAATACTGCTTCGATTTGAGTAATTTTTTGAGCTATCCAGAATGGAATTTGCTCACGTTTTGTGGGCATTTTACCCATGACTGCGTATAGAGTCTGTGGTGTAATTTTTAGTGTATTCCCCTGTTGGGGAGTTGTATTTGGAATTGTTAATGGTTGCTGGACTGTAAAAGTCTGCATGACATATTGGACCAATTGTCTGTAGATTTTTATTAACTCTGTGAGTTGAGGAAGTAAATCCTCGTCTGACATCTCTTCAATGTCAGGATGAGGTGTGTAGCCGGCTAGAATAGGCCATGTTGCTCCGGTCTACCTAGTGGACCGAGCCTGGTAATGTTTTTGTGATGTTTTAGGGCGCCTTTAAACCAGAGCTGATGCTCCTGGTATGTTAATGGAATTTCTATATCCTCGAAAGGAATGTATTCCTCTGGTGGATCATCTTCTTTGTAGAAGTGAAACATGTGTGTTACTGAATTGGATTCAGGAAATATTACCCATGAATAGAATACCTCTGTCTGAAAGGATTCATGTGCCTCTATCACGAAAACTGCTCTACCGCCTCTTGGTGGTAGGCCCAAGTTTTATACGTTTTAGAGTGATGGCTCTTCTTAAGTTTGGAGAGATGTTTATGACACCCTCCTCGGTTTCATTTAAACCTGTAATGTTAAAAACTGCTGCTTGGGCTGGATCAGCCGCAGCTTCACCGTTTCCGGCTTCAGTCATTTTGTTTTTGAAAAATGTAGAACAAGTTTCAAGGAAACAAAGATAAGGTGCACAATATTTTGGAACACTGTATCCTTCAACATTGAGCAAACCAAACAGCTAATATATAGGGTGTTTCCCTATGTAGCCGTGGTGGATACTTAACCCTGCCCACTCCAGACGTCTTTTGGAGTATATGGGTAGGGGTCTCTGAGAGAAAAAGCACGGCTGAGTTACTCAGTATCTAACGTTGAATTACCGCCTTACCAAACCGTTGGGCGCCATGTAGTGTAGCTCCTATTTCCCTAATAGGCTCTGCGCATTGGAATAATATATCCTATAGGTTTGACATAGGACTAAGGTCAGTATGTCCCTATCGAGTATATTAAACTTAATTACTTGTGCCAGCTAGCTCAGAGGCCACTAGAAACTCCTTGACAACAAGAAGGAGTAGTTTCTGGCAGGCGCAAAACATGACCACTTTGTTTCCCTTTAGAATCAGAACGTGTCCCAGAGTCGTGGAAACAATAGATAACTATTTCACTCAGCTCAATCGTGCATGCTTAGTTTTCTCCTAGTTACACAGAAAGAAATAGACGGGCGTTTCAATAAAAGATTTATTGAACAGTCTTGTTTCTGGTGTAAGTAAAATGTGCTGTTACGATCACAAGACAGTATGCGAGATAAATAATGTACAGTGTGAGCAGTAGAAATAAATAATACTGCGAGAGCATTATCTTTTAGTACATATACTTTTACATAAATAACACAGACTAAAAATGCGAGTACTCATACGATGCGTTTCTAATCTAGTTCTACCCCAATGTACCTAACCTAGGTGTAGGGAGAGGTAGGAAGTAGGTGAAGTATTCCTTACTATGGTATACTAAGAGTATGTTAAGCCTAGTATGCCAAGAGTCCCTCTAGGTTCTTGTCAGCTCCATACCTGAAGAATGAGACAGGTAAGAATCCCTTTGCCAGACTCGAACTCCAACACCCCGCAAGGGAAGTCAGATCACTGAAAGCTGGACTCTCTGCGTGCAGGGATGACAGCGTCTTCTCAGTGCGTCAGGCCGGGAAACGGGCTCCTCTGAAGTCGAGGTCTCCTCTGATTTACAGGGGCTAGGGAAGGTATATTTATACCTGAGAGTACCTAAGAATGTTAGTATTGACGTGGGTCGGACAGCGAAAGACGTCATGAATGAACCCCTAAGGAATAATGGTTCATGCATAATATATGAGTCCTTGAAGAAATCAATAGTCCTGGACTAGGGAAACTCCCGCAGCCTAAGGGTCTGTTCCTCATGAACTCGTTGTGACGTTAGGGTGGACGGATGTCAGAGACCATGCCTGTATTTGGAGTGCACGGTTTAATGCCTAAATAAGGGCTGGGATTTTATGCCTATATAAGGGCAGGGCGAATTGTGCCTATATAAGGACATGATACTGGAAAGCCCGTTTATGGACACCCTAAGAGGAATACAACACTGCACTCTGTGTTTGGGACTCTGATACTTAAGGTGGATTGTTGATGAGAATACTCTGGGTTTTTATATCTCCATCGCACTTTCAAAAAAGGCCCAGTGCTTTGACTGGTACAGAGTACTTCCCCATCATGCCTCCTACTTGCTTTGCAGTCATAACTACAGATAGTAACCTAGTGCGTAGTCGCTGATATCTCAAATTCCTGTGTGACATCTTCACCCAGGTCAATTGGCCAAGTGGTGCCCTTACATCATAAAGCTACAGTAGGATGTCATTTAACATGAGGGCCAATCAATTGCCTAGAAAGCAATGGGTTACATTTATCTTAGTATTGAAATGGGTTACAGGGTAGACAGGACCCCTAATTGAAAACTAAGATAGGGAGATGAACTTACACATTTTTATGAAGCTGTGTTTCATTACAAAATTCTCAACTTCATCATAGCTTTACTGCTAGAAATTTGCTATTGTTAATTTTATTGTTTACACTACGTAGGGCCTAAACCTTGCTTTCCCAACTTATCAGCGGATTAACTGCTATTTGTCTACCATAACATAAAAGAATTGCAGTGAAAAGTGTATGCTCTCACTTGCAAGGCTATAAGAACGTTTTATCTATGTCCTGATTTAGGTGCTAGAGTTGTGGAGAGTGGTAGCAATGGGGCATGGCATGGAGTGAAGGTTGCTAGGTTGAAAGCACTAATTGAGATTTGAATTTCTAATGAGCTGTGGATTTTCACAATATTACAGACGATGTAGTACTCATCTAATAACACTTTTTAAAAATCATTTTTTGTTGTATTGCATTAGATTGAAAAAGTCTTAAAGATAGATGAACTAACAGTGGACTTTTCCATTTGCAGAATATACTGAGTGACCAGAAGAGGCAGTGTTGCTCAAGAGAATTTCTCTGCGTTGCTGGGAGCAAAAAAAAAAAAAAAGAAAGTCGTCCTGAAGCACACTGCCTTCATTTATCAATTTATATGGTAAGTCAAACTCCTATTCAGCCATATTGTTTCGCATTAAAAGGCGTTCCCAGAATCTTGAGGGCACTCCCTACCTTAAAATGGGGTCCTCTGCGTATATATAATTTCTATCAAGATGGAATTGATATGGATTACATTATGGTGTTCTTTATAGTTAAAGAAACACTTTGACTTATTCCAAGGCTGACAAAGCCCTGCTTTAGATACTGATGCGAACACTATGCCATCAGAGGATATTGGTGCCATTGTGACTGGAATGTATTGTCTTCAGTTAGAGCGATAGACTTGCTGTCTCACAGAGGGAAGCTCATTTGACCAGTTCCCCTGCACTTTGTGTTTGGGACTCCGATACTTAAGGTGGATTGTTGATGAGAATACTCTGGGTTTTTGTATCTCCATCGCACTTTCAAAAAAGGCCCAGTGCTTTGACTGGTTCATAGTACTTCCCCATCACGCCTCCTACTTGCTTTGCAGTCATAACTACAGATAGTAACCTAGTGCATAGTCGCTGATATCTCAAAATCCTGTGTGACATCTTCACCCAGGTCAATTGGCCAAGTGGTGCCCTTACATCACAAAGCTACAGTAGGATGTCATTTAACATGAGGGCCAATCAATTGCCTAGCAAGCAATAGGATACTTTTATCTTAGTATTGAAATGGGTTACATGGTAGACAGGACGCCTAATTGAAGACTAAGATAGGGAGATGAACTGACACATTTTTATGAAGGTGTGTTTCATCACAATATTCTCAACTTCATTATTGCTTTACTGCTAGGAATTTGCTTTTGTTAACACATTTTATTGTTTACACTACGTATGGCCTAAACCTTGCTTTCCCAACTTATCAGCTGATTAATTGCTATTTGTCTACCATAACATAAAAGAATTGCAGTGAATGAATGAATGAATATACTTTATTCGATTTCAATTCATAATAAAATCATAAAAGCCACAATAAAAACGTTCTTAAAAATATATCAGTACACACTACAAATTTGTCTATACACTATACAATATTATCTATACGGCTGCATTTTAATAAAACTCCCATCTATTATTTACACAAAATTTTCTGATGCATCCTTAGCGATTTGGATCGTAAATACGCATTATAAATTTATAAAATAGAGACCATTACCTAATAAGACTTTCTTTTTTTCATTATACTTTTCAAAAGGCCACTCATGATCGTCACACAATAAACATTTTCCATTAATTGCAGATATAAGAAGGCCGGGCGACATTGCCTCCAGCCCCCTTGTCTTAACAAAGGCAGAATCCATCTAGCTCTTTCCTTTGAATATATTTTACAAAAGAGAATCACATGGATAGTTGACTGCTCTGAAATATCATCACACGGACAATGACACAATTTTCTTGACCAATCATTAACAGAGGGTAAACTAACCAGGCGGTGAAAACAGTCAAACCTAAACCGTGTAAGAAGGAATCTATCATACCCTCCAATAAACCAAACCAAATAAGGCTGGATACGATAGGTTGACAATGTTAAGTAATGCTGGATCACCATGCATTTATTCATCTCCTGTGCGGCTCTTAGGGACTCTAAGTGTGTCATACAGAGAAGTTTAAAATCTTTCCTAGATATAGAATTCATGGTTTCTGGAGCGTTATAAAAATCATAGCGATTAATATCCAATAAAAATTTCCTAATGTAATTCAACCATTTAATTCTACAGGCATAGTCCAATTTCATTGTATCCTTGATGATATCTCTATTCAATCCTGTAGAGGTAGATGTCCAAACTCGATACCATAATAATAAATGTTGCATTCTAATAATATCCGTAATATATGGGATTCCCAATTCACTATGACAAATAAAAACTGGTGAGCTCTGTGGAACCGCTAAAATAAATCTTAAAAAGTATTTTCAACTAATTGAATTGCGGAGACATCGTAAAAACCCCAGATTCCCGCCCCAAACGTTGCAACACTCATGCACTTAGCCTGATAAATTTTGAGAAGAATCTCCGGGGTCTTTTGCCCAATTTGTTTGCAAAGCTAACCACTGCCGCTATTGACCTCTTAAAAGGAGACTCCTACTCTTAATCGCCGCTCCCCAGGAGCCAGTACGTTCAAACAAAACCCCCAGGTAAGAGAACGTACTGGTTGAGTCTATCCTATCTTTCCCAACTAACAGAGTTCTACCTTTACTTCTCCCCCGCCCACATGTCATAACAAATGTTTTTTTACATTAAGTTTTAAGCCTCGATTGTCCATAAAACTAATATACGAGGCAAGTGTTCTCTGGAGACTCAGCTGCGTTCTGGCCATAAGGACCGCATCATCGGCGTAGAGAAGAGAGACTATCGGCTTATTGTTAACTCTAGGTGGATCTCTCGCCCGGCCACCAGTTCCTCTTCTAAAGCGTTGGTATATAAAGAGAAGAGGAACGGGGCCAGGACGCAGCCTTGTCTCACACCCTTCTCCACGCGGAAAGACGCCGTACATTCTCCACTTAACCCGTATCTCACCTTTGCTCTGGCCCCCGAATATAATTGTATTAAAAATTGTACAATTGTTGGGTGAACTTTTAAATCCGTCAGAATTTTCCACAGTCTAGCATGATTGACACAATCAAATGCGGCCGTGAGGTCTACGAAGGCCACGTAAAACTTGCCTTCCTTCGCTTGTGTATATTTCCCCATTAGGAGGCTCAGGTTTAAAACCTGCTCGTTAGTCCCCAACCCCTGTCTAAAACCGTATTGGACCGCACTCAAAATGTTATTATCCTCTGCCCACATTTGTAATCTATTTAAAACAATCCTGCCTGCCACCTTCACCAAAGCGTCTAAAAGCGATATTGGTCGGTAGCAGGCAGGATTGTTCCGATCCCCTTTTTTAAAAATCGGTATGATCACTGATTCCGACCAAGACCTAATAAAACCCCTTGCACAACAAGCTTCTAAAACCCGAGTTAACAGTGGGGACCATAATGTTGGGATCGATTTAAATAGGTCCATCGGGACCCCATCGGGACCTGGTGCCTTGCCTCCTTTACTGGCATTAATGGCCACTAACACCTCCTCATGCGTAATATGCATCTCCATAGGCCGAAAGCCACCAACTTCTTCCCAATAATCAGGGTCAGGGTCCAAAGAGCTTCCTGCCTTCTCCTTACAGCTGTATACATTAGAAAAGAAATCAATCCATGATTTTTCATCGATTGCAACCTCAATTCTGGCTCCATCGTTATTAGAAAAGAACGGAGCGTTGACTGCCTGCCAGAATGAGATACAATCCTTACTTAAGGATGCTTCATAAAGAGTATCCCATGCTAAATCTTTAAGTTCTTTCTTTCTTACTTTCCTGGCAAGATTATAAGCCCTCCTACTTTCTCTAATCTCTTGCTGATCTCTCACAGGTCTATGGAGAGCTTTTTTTAGCCTTGTATAGGTCTTGGTACAGTTAGAATCAAACCAACCATTTTCCTTGGTAGGGGATCCCTTATTCTGTGCTATAATCAAGTTTTGGACCACAGTAGTGATATTGGCAAATGCACTCAAGGTGTCAACATACGCAGAATTCTCTTGTAAACATACTAAGATGTTATCGTATGAATTGGTAATAATCTGCTTATTGAGCACCTCTGGTTCCTTACTACCCCAACGCACAGAGTATCCATTTTGGCGGCCTAAGGCAATATTTTGGATCCATGCCAGACTATTTTTATTAGAATGGGAACCCCATTTAGGGGGGGTTATAGTAAGACTTATGGGCAGGTGATCGCTCAACACATTATAATGTGTTTTAAATTTATCAATCCAAGTGGCGTAGCGATTAGGAACGATTATAAAATCGATTATAGATTCACAGCCTCTACCAATGAATGTATAATCAAAATCCACCGGTGGGGAACATAACAAGTTCGCAAAACCCAGATCATATGAGGCCATTATATCGTTAAACTTCTCACCCCTATCGGTATGAGCAAAATGAGTTATCGGTTCGTTCTCTGCATTTACTACCCCACACTGCCCGGTTTCGGCTTGAGTGCATATATTTACATTAAAATCACCTCCCCAAATCGTGATCACATCAAGGCCTTTTAAGGCCCCTAATTTGTCCATTTCCTCACTAAAAGACTTCAGAATCTCACCTAGTTGATCTTTCTCCGTATTGTTGTAAAAATTAACTATGGACACTCCTATATTACAGGTCAAATAGATCATGACAAATTGATAGAAAGTTGTACTTTTACCAGTTTCAATTCTTAAAACCCCCAATAAATTTGAGATATAAACACATATCCCTCCTTTATGTCTGCCATGGATTGACCGTATTGCTGGCGTATGGTACGTCTTGTACCCATCAATATTGACCTCATCCAACAGCCAGGTCTCCTGAAAACATAGGATATTAAAGCTGCGGATGAAGTCTATCCAGATGGGATTATTCAGCTTAGATTGCAAACCTGCGATGTTCCAAAAAAGCACTGCAATATCCATAGATGCACTATCAATCGGATTAATGTTGTCCAAGCTTTTCAAGGGCTGCCCCATAGCCTCCATCCTCCTAGGGCTGCTAAATATACCTTCATCACTATTTCCAGTGATCGGGGATCCGTCCATTCCCAACCCTCCATTCAATATCTCACTCTGATCAATAAAGGATTCCGTGTAGTGAGGGGTTACAATTCTCTCCTGGATAATTTGGGGTATTAATCTTTCCTCATCAGAACATTGATCAATGGTGACCAGAAGTCAATCGTTCTCATCTAGAGATTGGAGGGGCCCAAATCTATTTGACACCTTTAAGTTATAGGTTGAATGAACAGTTGGCTGGATAAAAGGATGCGGATTTAAATATCCATTAGTTGTACTTGGCTGATAAAAATAACCCAGAGGGAGAACTTGTATACCTGTCGCCATATTATTAGTTTTATTACTTCTAAAAAGAATTTCTCGAACCAGTAGGGGATTCCCCAAAGAAAGAACAACACAGTCCCCTGGAAAAACTTTCCTACTTGTACCCACCCAAGCGACACGTCTTACCATCTTGAAAGCAAGAAACATCTCTCTGGTTAAGCCCACTCTTTGCCCCAAACAATGAATAACACAATTCCTCAGGGCTATCCATGATTCGTTACTCCCATCAGAATAAGGAGGCACATTGGTCAAGACGAACTTTTTATCTATGTCCTGATTTAGGTGCTAGAGTTGTGTAGAGAGTGGTAGCAATGGGGCATGGCATGGAGTGCAGGATGCTAGGTTGAAAGCACAAATTGAGATTTGAATTTCTAATGAGCTGTGGATTTTCACAATATTACAGACGTTGTAGTACTCATCTAATAACACTTTTTAAAAATCATTTTTTGTTGTATTGCATTAGTTTGAAAAAGTCTTAAAGATGAACTAACAGTGGACTTTTCCATTTGCAGAATATACTGAGTGACCAGAAGAGGCAGTGTTGCTCAAGAGAATTTCTCTGCGTTGCTGGGACCAAGAAAAAAAAAAACAAGTCGTCCTGAAGCATACTGCCTTCATTTATCAATTTATATGGTAAGTCAAACTCCCATTCAGCCATACTGTTTTGCATTAAAAGGCGTTCACAGAATCTTGAGGGCACTCCCTACCTTTAACCCCTTCCATGCTTATGACGAGCTGGACTCGTCATGGCACACAGTGGTCGTGTGCTCATGACGAATCCAGCTTGTCATAAGACCCACCCACGGGGGAAGCGCTGGCGCTCCGCCCGTGGGAAATCCGATCGTTGTTTTTTTTTTGGGGGAAGGCAGGGGAAGGGCTCCCCCTCCCCCCCCCCCCCTCAATGACAGCAGCGCGCGAGGCGCGCTGACGTCATTGGGGGTTTCCCCTTCTTCCCCGACGCGCTGGAAGCCATTTGCTTCCAGCGCGTCGGGAATTAAAGTGAGTTTTGGCTCCGGGGAGGGGGTTTGAAACAAAAGAGGCATCGAGGAAAGGAAAGGGTTTTCCTTTCCCCGATGCCTCTTTGTGCATTCCTGCTGCACGATCATGCGATCGTGCAGCAGGAATGCCCGCTAGACACCAGGGAATTTTTTTTAAAATTTAAAATGAAAATACTGTTTGGGTGAGCGGCCCCTTGGGCAAGGGTCGCTCCCCTTTTGGGGGCCATATGTTTTGGTGCTCTGCCCCACGGGGGGGGCAGTTTTTCGTATTGTAGACCACCAGGGAGAAACGGTGGGGAGTGGCCCCTTGGGCAAGGGTCACTCCCCTTTGGGGGCATGGTTTGTGGCAGATCGGCCAAATGATAGTGCCCACTATTTTATTTATTTTATTTTATGCGTTTTTATATAGCGCGGACTTTACCCGAAGGTGTCAGAGCGCTTCACAATAGGACTAACATTACATGAGGAGAAGGTTACAAGTGAGCATAATACAAAAGCAAGCGTTACATTACATGAGGAAAAAGTGACAATTGTGCAAATAACAAAACAAACAAGATACAAAAAGAGGTATGCGTTACAAGAGGAAAAAGTGACCGGTGTGCATGATACATGAGATACAAAATACAAATAGAGGTATAATACTGCAATAAGTGGCAGTCACTCAGAACACACTGGGAAGGCACTTCTATAGGCATGGAGTACAGAATTTCCTATAGTGGAAGAACTTCCTTGAGGGAGTAGAGAGGGCGTGAATTAAACAGGAGACTTAAAATGAAGGGTACACAAACATAAAATCCAACACAGCACGCAAGGGTGAGGAATGTACAGGAAAAAGTACAAATTTACAATGAAGAGCGAACTTCCTAGAGGGGGCTGAGAGTGAAAGTATTAGTTCTGAAAGTGTCTTTGGAAGAGAAGAGATTTGAGGTCAGCTTTGAAGATCCGGGTAGAGGAGGTGGCACGGACCAATGGGGAAGCGAGTTCCAGATTCTCACCGCATTGCCTGAGAAGGATTGCGCCATCGATCTTTCCCTTTTGAAGACGGGGGTGGGGGGGCTCAAGCAGAAGCTTTTCCGCATTGCGAGAAGGGCGAGAGCCACCGGACAATTTCAATTTATTCGCCAGGTAACGAGGGGAGGACGTGTGTAAGGCTTTGTGTGTGATGCAGGCAGTTTTGTAAATAGATCTTGCCTCGATCGGAAGCCATCGAAGAGAGGACGGGATAGGAGTGACGTGGTCGCTTCGTTTAGACCCTGAAATGAAGCGAGCTGCTGAATGGAGGATGGATTTGAGAGGGGAGAGGTGGGATTTGGGTAGGCCCTTCAGAAGAGAATTGCAATAATCCAGTCTTGAGAGAACCAGAGATTGTACCAAGGTTTTTAAGTCTTTCTCCGGGAAGAACCGACGGATCCCCCATAGAAGGCGCAACTGAAAACGTGAGTTCTTAGCAATAGAGTTGATGTGGGAGATTAGGTTGAGTCTTTTGTCAAGAATGACACCTAGGGATTTAGCGCTGTCGACAATGATGGGTTTGTTGTTGAGTAGGTTCAGCTGATCCATCCAAGATTGAACAGGAGGAGGTGAGAGAGAGGTAGAGAGGAGGAGGAATTCAGTTTTGGTGGGATTCAGAATGAGTTGGTGAGCTAACATCCAGTTGTGAATAGAGTTGAGAGTAGAGTTGAGTAGTGAGAGATTGTGTGCGGAAGATGCCTTAAGGTATCTTCCCACTAGTCCACCAGGCATTTATTTGTGGAGAGTGACCCTTGGGCAAGGGTCACTCTCCTTTGGGGGCAATATTTGTGGCTGTCTGCCCCCCAGGAGGGCAGATCGCCATTTCTTTTTTTAAATTGGGCCCACTAGAGCACCAGGGATTTGTTTGAGGGGAGTGGCCCCTTGGGCAAGGGTCGCTCCCCTATGGGGAGCATTAATTTGGCCGTTTCTGCCCCCCTGGGTGGGCAGATCGGCATATTTTTTTTGTATGGCCACTAGGCCACCAGGGATTTTTTTGTGGGTAGTGGCCCCTTGGGCAAGGGTCGCTCCCCCTTGGGGGCATTGTTTGTGGCTGTCTGCCCCCATGGGGGGGCAGATGTCGCCATTTTTTTATATTTGGCCCACTAGACCACCAGGGATTTGTTTTTGGGGAGTGGCCCTTTGGGCAAGGGTTGCTCCCCTTTGGGGAGCATTAATTTGGCCGTTTCTGCCATCCTGAGGGGCAGATCGGCTGATTTGTTTTTTGTAGGTCCACTAGGCCACCAGGGGTTTTTATGTTGGGGAGCGGCCCCTTGGGCAAGGGTCGCTCCCCTTTATGGGAGGATGATTGTGGCCATTTCTGCCCTCTTTGGGTGGCAGAATAGCAGTATGTTTTTAGGCCCATCTGCCCCCAAGGAGGGCAGAAGCCGCTAGAAACCAGGGTTTTTAAATTTTTGTGTTGGGGAGTGGCCAAAAGGGCAAGGGTTGCTCCCCTTTTACGGGGGTGAATATTTTATTTATACTCTTTGGCCCACCTACCCCTTAGCTTGGCTGGTGGATTGTGTGTGGACTGGTGCATTATTTGCATATGTGATTGTAATGTTTTTTTCTCCTTTTATTCTAGTGTAAAGCTTTTGATTCCTGTTTGCGGTTTCGGCAGTGGTTGTTCTGCAGTTTTGCGTAATTGCATTTATTTAGTAAGAAAAATATTTTTGTTGTGTGTACTCCAAATGAGTATTATTGTCATGCATGAATGAATTTTTTGTAAGTGGTGTCATAATGGCAGCATATTTGTTAGTGTTCAGAGCATGAAATTCTTTGCGATGTTTTGCATTGTCTTATGTGTAATTTTATTTTTCCTTTTTAGTGGGATATTGTTGATCTTCACTGTGTCTGTGCAGAGTAGGTGGTGGTGAGTCTAGCTGCTTCTGTCACGTGAGTGGTATAGTGTTGGAGTATATAGGTCTTTGTGATAAAGCTACATTTTGTTTATTTCTTTTTTTACAAAGGGTTTGTTGTTGTTGACTTGTTTGAAGTAACCTTTATTAGTAAGCATTATGGCTAGCCGTAGAATGACTGCTCAGCAGGTGGTTGGTTTGCTTCTTGAATCTTCCTCTGAGCAGGATTATGAGACTGACAGTGCGTCTGAGGGAGAGGAGGGGAGGGTAAGATTCAGGCAGTGAGTTTTCTCTCCACATGGCATCATCGGATGATGAAGGTACTCTCGGTGCAGATGAAGCTACTCTCGGTGTGGATGAATCTACTCTCAGTGCGGATGAAGTGCCTGTTTTAGAGGAGGATACTACTGTGCCGATGGTGCAAGAGGCATCTGGATTGCAGCCTGGGGCTGCTAGGCTTCCTACTGGAAGTGCTGGACTCTGGGTTGATCCAAACATGGTGCAGCCGGTGTTGCCTCCCTTTAGTGGTGACACAGGGTGTAGAGTGGATTGTGAACATTATTTGCCTATACAGTATTTTCAGTTGTTTATGGATGATGTATTTTTGGGTGAGATTGTTGAGCAGACTAATTTGTATGCTGAACCGTTTTTGAGGGACAACAGTGCCAGACTTAGGCCCCATTCTAGAGCTACCCGGTGGAGTCCCACAAATCTGGAAGAGATGAAGAAGTTTTTGGGTTTGACTTTTTTGATGGGTTTGATAAGGAAGCCGTCCATTGGTTCATATTGGTCTACCAGTCCCTTGATGGCAATGGCCATATTTCCTGCAGTTATGACTCGTGATCGGTATTTACTTTTGCTTCGGATGCTGCATTTTGTTGATAATGGTTTGGCGTTGCCACGAGATCACCCTGAATGTGACCGTCTTTTTAAGATTCGTCCTGTTCTTGATCACTTTGTAGATCGATTTTCAGAGATCTATACTCCAGGGACAGAAATATCTATTGATGAGTCTTTGGTCCTGTTCAAGCGCCGCTTGGTTTTTAAGCAGTACATTCCTAGCAAGAGGGCACGCTATGGAATTAAGCTGTATATGTTGTCTGAGAGTAGGACAGGATATGTTTTTAATTTGCGTGTGTACACTGGTAGGGATTCCACTATTGACCCCCCCTGGTTGTCCGTCCACTTTTGGAGTTTCAGAGAAAATTGTGTGGGATCTTGCTAGAGGACTGTTTAACAGAGGCCACCATTTGTACCTTGATAACTTCTACACTGCTGTGCAATTGTTTAAGGAATTGTTCAAAGTGGACACTTTTGCTTGTGGCACAATCCGCTCTAACCGTAAAGGTTATCCAAAAGAGCTTGTTTGCAAAAACTTCAGAGGGGACAGTGCAGTTCCTTGTGTAGTGATGAACTACTAGCTGTGAAATTTGTGGACAGGAGGGATGTGTACATGCTGACTACCATCCATGATGAGAGTACTTCACCTGTGGCTGTTTGGGGTCAGATTGCTGAAGTGCGCAAACCTGTGTGCATTTTAGACTACAATAAGCACATGGGTGGTGTTGATAGAGTAGATCAGAGGTTGGAACCTTACACTGCTATTCGTAAGGCTTACATTTGGTATAAGAAGTTGGCCATCCATCTCTTCAATTTAGCAACTTTCAATGCTTTTGTTGTGTTCAAGGAGTGTTCTCCTGCGTCAAAGTTGACTTTTGTTCAGTTTCAGCAGTCTGTCATAGGCAGCCTTGTTGTTGTGGAACAGGCAAGTGTTCCTAGAGTTGGAGTGGTGGAGGATGTGGCTCGATTGAAAGATTGCCACTTTCCTGATCACATTCCTCCTACACCCTCAAAAGACTTTCCCACTAGGAGATGTAGAGTCTGTTGGCGAAGAGGTACGCGGAAGGAGACTCGTATGTTCTGCCCTGAGTGTCCTTCTAACCCTGGGCTGTGTGTGCCTGCTTGTTATAGAGTGTACCACAAGCAAAATAATTATTGGGAGCAACCATGAGTGGTAAAGTGAACTGCCTGGTCTGTAATGTTTAAGAATTGTTGTTCTGTTTCAAGGTTGGCATTAGTGCAATGTATTTAGTTTCTGATTTTGTGTTAGTAGGTTTGTATCTATTTGCAATTTGTTTGTGTTTTCTTTTTTGTATAAAAAAAATCCTAAATGTGATGGTGGTGTGTGTAGGCTGGTGCTTGGCTGGCGGTGTGCGTGGAGTGGCGCTTGGCTGGCGGTGTGCGTGGAGTGGCGCTTGGCTGGCGGTGTGCGTGGAGTGGCGCTTGGCTGGCGGTGTGCGTGGAGTGGCGCTTGGCTGGCGGTGTGCGTGGAGTGGCGCTTGGCTGGCGGTGTGCGTGGAGTGGCGCTTGGCTGGCGGTGTGCGTGGAGTGGCTCTTGGCTGGCGGTGTGCGTGGAGTGGCGCTTGGCTGGCGGTGTGCGTGGACTGGCGCTTGGCTGGCGGTGTGCGTGGACTGGCGCTTGGCTGGCGGTGTGCGTGGACTGGCGCTTGGCTGGCGGTGTGCGTGGACTGGTGCTCGGCTGGCGGTGTGTGAGTAGTGACTTGCTGCTGGTCACTACACACACTGCTAGCCGAGCGACACTCCACGCAATCCATCAGCTTGTGTGGTTGCTGTGTTAGGATTGTGGGCGTGTGAAAGTGATGGGCCCTTGAATGGCGCTGTCTGCTGGTGTGAGTGTTGTAATGTGATGGGCCCGTGACTGGTGGTGTGAATGGTTTTGTATGTGTCACACGTATGAAAGGTGTATGAATGGCCTGTAAAGAGGTTGGTGCCTTGTCGTGGCTTTACAGCTCACGAGCTGTGAGTCAATGGTTCAATTTCTCGTCCTTTCAATTAATAACAGTGAATTTCATTTTTGTGAAATCACTTAATACAATTGTATATACTGAACCATCACTCACCCTCGTGCCAAATCCAACCAGTATGTGTGTGTGCTTGAGGATTAGATGGCTGTGCAGTAATATTTTTTTGTCTTTCTCAAGCAGGGTGTACCTTGTCCCTTTTGTGAATGTTGTAATGTGTTTGTTTCGTGCCTGGTGGTGTGAATGGTCTTGTGTGTATCACGTATGAAAGGTGTGTGAATGGCCTGTAAAGCGGTTGGGGCCTTGACGTGGCTTTACAGCTCACGAGCTGCGAGTCACTGGTTTAGTTTTTTGTCCTTTCAATTATTGACAGTGCATTTCATTTTTGTGAAATCTCTTGTTAATAAAATTGTATATACTGAACCATCACTTGCCCTCGTGCCAAATCCAACCAGTATGTGTGTGTGCTTGAGGAATAGATGGCTGTGCAGTAATCTTTGTCTTTTTAGTCTGTCTGCCAAGGTGTATATTCAGTCTAAGAATAACCTACCAACTGTAGATATTGTCGTAAACGAAACACCCATGGGAGTACATGGTGATATCTCTCTTGTGGATCCCAACAAGTTATGTTACCCACAATGTCCTGCAAACCTCAAAATGTCTGTCACATTTTCCTTGCAATATTGTGCCAAAATTTTCACGCTGCAGAAATAAACAACACATTATCTCAAAACGACCTGGTTTTGCAAGGGGGGGTCACCTGGGTTTTTGGCCCGGGGCTCGGCGGCCACCTAGGGAAACCTACCAAACCCACACATTTCTGAAAAGTAGACACCCGGGGGATTCCAGGGAGGTATGGCTTGCGTGGATCCCCCAACGTTTTCTTACCCAGAATCCCCTGCAAACCTGACATTTTGCTGAACAAATCAATTTTTTCACACATTTTTGTGTGGTAAAGTTGTGGCATCACGGGGCTGACACAAATTTCCTACCACCCAGCGTCCCCCCCCCGGTCTCCCGATAAAAATGGTGCCTCACTCGGGTGGGAGGCCCAAGTATCCGCGACAGGCAAGGGCCCACAACGTATTGAGGCGACCTCAAAATGGCCTTTCACAAAACGACCTGGTTTTGCAAGGGGGGTCCTATGACGTTTTGGCCTGGGGCTCGGCGGCCACCTAGGGAAACCTACCAAACCCACACATTTCTGAAAAGTAGACACCCGGGGATTCCAGGGAGGTATGGCTTGCGTGGATCCCCCAAAGTTTTCTTACCCAGAATCCCCTGCAAACCTGACATTTTGCTGAAAAAATCCCTTTTTTCACACATTTTTGTGTGGTAAAGTTGTGGCATCACCGGGCTGACACAAATTTCCTACCACCCAGCGTCCCCCCAGGTCTCCCGATAAAAATGGTGCCTGTGTGGGTTTGGTAGGTTTCCCTAGGTGGCCGCCGAGCCCCGGGCCAAAACGTCATGGGACCCCCCTTGCAAAACCAGGTCGTTTTGTGATAGGCCATTTTGAGGTCGCCTCAATACGTTGTGGGCCCTTGCCTGTCTCGGGTACTTGGGCCTCCCACCTGAGTGAGGCACCATTTTTATCGGGAGACCTGGGGGAACGCTGGGTGGTAGGAAATTTGTGTCTACTTTTCAGAAAAGTGTGGGTTTGGTAGGTTTCCCTAGGTGCCGGCAGAGCTACGTTGCGTTTTGCGCTGCTTCCTGTCGCGGGCACTAGGTCTACCCACACAAGTGAGGTACCATTTTTTTTGGAAGACCTTGGGGAACGCGGGGTGGGTGGAATTTGTGGATCCTTGCAGATTCCAGAACTTTCCACCACAGAAAAGTGAGGAAAATGTGTGTTGTTTGCCAATTGTTTAGGTTTGCAAGGGATTCTGGGTAACAGAACCTGGTGAGAGCCAGTCAAGTCACCCCATCCTGGATTCCCCTGGGTGTCTACTTTTCAAAAATGTATAGGTTTGCTAGGTTTCCCTAAGTGCCGGCAGAGCTAGGGTTCAAAAACTACAGCTAGGCACTTTCCAAAAAAGGGTCATTTTTCACTGTGAAAATGTAGTGCGTCCATGTTGCGTTTTGCGCTGCTTCCTGTCGCGGGCACTAGGCCTACTCACACAAATGAGGTACCATTTTTATCGGGAGACTTAGGGTAACACAGAATTGTAGAGCAACTGTTATTACCTATTGACTTTCGATGCATTTCCGCCTTCCAAATGAAAGACAATGTGTAAAAAATAAGTCATTTTGAAAAATGACCTATAATTCTCATGCTAGTATGGGTACTCCCAATTTCGGAAATGTGCAAATATCTACTGTTTCTAAAATCTACATTTTGTTCCCATTTCAGAAATACATAGGTGTCTTTCATAACAATTTTTCCATGTATACATTTTCCCAAAATAATTGCTATATACCCGGGAAATAATAAAAAACCATTGCAAGATACTGCTCAGTTATTGGCTCTGGGTTCATCGGGTTCTTGGTGAACCTACAAGTCCTATATATCCCCACAACCAGAAAGGTCCAGCGGATATAACGGTATATTGCTTTCAAATAGCTGTCATAATTAGAAGAAGTTACAGGTGGCTTTTTTTTTTTTCCAACTAATTTTCAATTTTTCCTTCATTTAACTGTTAGTTTCTATACGGAAAACTTTAAGGATCTACACAAATGACCCCTTGCTGAATTTAGAAGTTTGTCTACTTTTCAGAAATGTATGGCTTTTCAGGATCCATTATTGGTTTCATACCCATTTCTACCATTAACTGGAAGGAGGTTGAAAGCACAAAAAATTGCAAAAATAGGCTATGTCCCAGAAAAATGCCAAAACTGTGTAAAAAAAAGTTGGTTTTCTGACAAAAGTCTGCTTGTCCCTGAAAGCTGGGAAGATGGTGATTTCAGCACCACAACCCCTTTTTTGATGCCATTTGCAGGGAAAAAACAAGACGCTTTCATCTGTAGCCCTTTTTTTCGCATTTTTCCCAAAAAAAACAAAATTTTGCTGTATTTTGGCTAATTTCTGGGTCCCCTCCAGGGGAATCCACAAACCCTGGGTACCTTTACAATCCACATGATGTTAGAAAAAAAGGACGCAAATTTGGCGGGGATACCTTATGTGGTCAAAACGTTACAGGGGCCTAAGCGCGCACTACCCCAAATAGCCAAAAAAAGGCTTAGCACAGGGGGGGGAAAAGGCCTAGCAGCGAAGGGGTTAAATGTGGTGCTCTGCGTAAATATAATTTCTATCAAGATTGAATTGATGTGGATTACATTATGGTGTTCTTTATAGTTAAAGAAACACTTTGACTTAATCCAAGGCTGACAAAGCCCTGCTTTAGATACTGATGCGAACACTATGCCATCAGAGGACATTGGTGCCTTTGTGACTGGAATGTATTGTCTTCAGTTAGAGCGATAGACTTGCTGTCTCTCAGAGGGAAGCTCATTTGACCAGTTCCCCTGCACTCTGTGTTTGGGACTCTTATACTTAAGGTGGATTGTTGATGAGAATACTCTGGGTTTTTGTATCTCCATCGCACTTTCAAAAAAGGCCCAGTGCTTTGACTGGTTCAGAGTACTTCCCCATCATGCCTCCTACTTGCTTTGCAGTCATAACTACAGATAGTAACCTAGTGCGTAGTCGCTGATATCTCAAATTCCTGTGTGACATCTTCACCCAGGTCAATTGGCCAAGTGGTGCCCTTACATCATAAAGCTACAGTAGGATGTCATTTAACATGAGGGCCAATCAATTGCCTAGCAAGCAATAGGATACATTTATCTAAGTATTGAAATGGGTTACAGGGTAGACAGGAGGCCTAATTGAAGACTAAGATAGGGAGATGAACTGACACATTTTTATGAAGGTGTGTTTCATCACAATATTCTCAACTTCATTATTGCTTTACTGCTAGGAATTTGCTATTGTTAACACATTTTATTGTTTACACTACGTATGGCCTAAACCTTGCTTTCCCAACTTATCAGCTGATTAATTGCTATTTGTCTACCATAACAAAAAAGAATTGCAGTGAAAAGTGGATGCTCCCACTTGCCGGGCTATAAGAATTTTTTATCTATGTCCTGATTTAGGTGCTAGAGTTGTGTAGAGAGTGGTAGCAATGGGGCATGGCATGGAGTGCAGGATGCTAGGTTGAAAGCACAAATTGAGATTTGAATTTCTAATGAGCTGTGGATTTTCACAATATTACAGACGTTGTAGTACTCATCTAATAACACTTTTTAAAAATCATTTTTTGTTGTATTGCATTAGTTTGAAAAAGTCTTAAAGATGAACTAACAGTGGACTTTTCCATTTGCAGAATATACTGAGTGACCAGAAGAGGCAGTGTTGCTCAAGAGAATTTCTCTGCGTTGCTGGGAGCAAAACAAAAAAAAAAAAGTCGTCCTGAAGCATACTGCCTTCATTTATCAATTTATATGGTAAGTCAAACTCCTATTCAGCCATAATGTTTCGCATTAAAAGGCGTTCCCAGAATCTTGAGGGCACTCCCTACCTTAAAATGGGGTCCTCTGCGTATATATAATTTCTATCAAGATGGAATTGATATAGATTACATTATGGTGTTCTTTATAGTTAAAGAAACACTTTGACTTATTCCAAGGCTGACAAAGCCCTGCTTTAGATACTGATGCGAACACTATGCCATCAGAGGACATTGGTGCCTTTGTAACTGGAATGTATTGTCTTCAGTTAGAGCGATAGACTTGCTGTCTCTCAGAGGGAAGCTCATTTGACCAGTTCCCCTGCACTCTGTGTTTGGGACTCTGATACTTAAGGTGGATTGTTGATGAGAATACTCTGTGTTTTTGTATCTCCATCGCACTTTCAAAAAAGGCCCAGTGCTTTGACTGGTTCAGAGTACTTCCCCTTCACACTGTTATATTTCATATCGGTACCCTAATATAGGTCCAGGGAACATCATACACTTTCCCTACATCATCTCCCCTTCATTTCATATGAACGAGCCTTATAAGGACATAACTCCTAATAAGGCCAGAATGCCTTATAGGGACATAACGCTTTATAAGGACTGACGCCTTTTATGGACTAAACCTTTCACCTAGTTCCATGCAGAGGGAGGGTTTTTCCCAATCGATATTGCTAAGACGTCATCCTTGGCACACATGAATAATTTATGAACACTACCCAGGGGGTATACTTCACCTCTCCTATCTATGCACAAGGTTTAATCCCCAACTTCATCCTCATACTGAACAATGGCTAACACACGCACAAGGACTGTATAAATACAGCACCTCTTGCTATCAGAAGGGAGGAGGGAACCGAGACTTCAAGGCCGACACCCTGACCAGAGACGCTGAGGTTCCGACATGCAGTCGCTCCAGCTGACAGTGGTCTGACTATCCCTTGCGGGTGTCCAACTCGAGTCCAGGACGAAGTCCCACACTCTCACTATTCAGGTAATAGGGTTCGACTAAATCCTAGCGGGATTCTTGGCTCTTAGGCTCTTAGGCTTAGGCTCTTTCACACCTACTCACATGCTAGGTACATTTAGGTACATCTAGACAGGCATCTTAGGAGTATGTGCTTTATTTTATAAATGCATTTTATATTCATGTATATGTTCGACTATTGCAAAATGGTAGAACTGTATTATTCCTTTTTATTCAATGTACTGCTGATCCTATATCTCTGCTACTGTGCAACAGTTGTAGCAGCACATATATTTTACACTAGAAGAACAATAGTACAATAAATTCTTATTGTAAACATGCTCTTCTGTTTCTTCTGTGCATCTCTCTGAGACCAAATGAGCAAGCACGAGTGACTGGGTGAAAAGTAGTATATTGTTTCCACGAGTCTGAGGAATCAGAGTTTATTGTGTTCTGAGGTTGCCAAAAACTAATCTCTCTGATAAAAGGAGATTCTAGTGGCACTGTGAGCTAGCTAATGCAAAACGAGACTAACATACTCGGCGGGGGTGCACAGAGTCAGTCTGCCACCAGACCCACAGTGTATGTTATCCAAAAGCGCAGGTCCTGCATGAGGGTACTATAGGAACTACACTACATGGCACCACCAACATTTGGTTTGGTACTTATTTAACAGTAGAATCGGAGTAGCTCAGTCGTGCTTATTCTCAGAGACCCTACTTACAAAACCCATAGACGTCTGGAGTGAGTAGGCGAAATATCCTTTTTATTGGTTGTTGGTTATTCAAGCTTGAAGGAATTTTCCCAAAAATTGTGCATAAAACCTTATCTTAATTTCCTTGGACAGTTATACCGTGTCTTAAAACACAATGACTACCGAAGATGGAGATTTAGACCAGGCACTTAATCACTCAGGAGGTGAAGAAGATGCCAACGCAATACAGATTGCACCCAATGTAAGACCCACTCTGACAGTTAAACTAGTCAAACATGGGTTACCACCCAGAGGAGGTGTAGTAATATTCGTAATAGAGGCACACGAAGATTTCCAAACAGAGGTGTTCTATTCCTGGGTTACATTCCCAGCAGCAAATGCTGTAACAGAAACTTTTCATTATTACACACATGAAGAGACTCCAGCGGTCTACACTCCGTTTGCGGAGATTGAAATTCCGCTTACCTACCAGGAAAATTTTTTCTGGTTTAATGGCGCCCTACCCCACCTTAGAACAACAGCAAGGCTTGGTCCTTTAGGAATACCAGGAGCAACATGGCCGATATTTGCGACCTATGCACCACATCCTGACATTGACACAATGCCACGTGATGAACTGCTTGTTCAACACAAAGAGTTGATAAAACTTTACAGAAACATGACACATTTCGTCTTGAGGACACTAGCGGTCCAACCAACCGTATTTACACCAAATGCAGCTCCTACACAGAGCACAGCTACTAAAATTACTCCATAAACATACGCGGTAATGGGCAAAGTGCCCACAAAACGTGAACAAATTCCTTTCTGGGTAGCTCAGAAAATAACCCACTTAAGAAAAAATCCAGTGTGGATTCTGGGGACTTGAACAACTACAGACCTATCTCTCTGCTGGCAGCCCCTGCAAAAATGCTGGAAAAGGTAGTACAGCGGCAATTGACCAATTTTATCGAGAGCCACAATATCCTGCACGACACCCAATCCGGTTTTCGAGCTGGGTTTAGCACAGAGACAGCTCTACTAGAGGTAGCAGACTCAATTAGAATGGCATTGGACTCAGGGGCATCAGCTATGCTGGTGCTCCTGGATCTTTCAGCTGCATTCGACACCGTTGACCATTCTATACTGATTCAACGGCTTTCTGACAGCGGGGTGAATGGCACAGCCCTGGCTTGGTTGAAGTCCTTCCTCCACTTACGGACGCAAAGGGTGGCTCTACAACCATATCAGTCCACCCGAAAGCATTTATGGTGTGGGGTCCCACAGGGATCGGCCCTAAGCCCACTGCTGTTCAATATATATCTGGCCCCTTTATTTACTCTGATAGCCAACTGGGGAGTTAAGGCAATTTCTTATGCCGATGACACCCAGTTGGTTTTCCCTTTAAAGATCAATCTGAAGATTCTTTTAAGAACTTTAAAGGCTGCTTAAAAGATATTGCAAGCTGGATGAATAATAATAAACTTAAATTGAATGCAGATAAAACTGAAGTTCTGTTCTTCGGCAAAATCCAGCCTCCGGCGGCTGACCTGTGGTGGCCTGTGGAAATGGGCTTGCCACCTGCGCCAGTGGAATGCGTTAAAAATTTGGGTGTAAAATGGCAGGCTGACCCATCTTTCTCTGCCCAAATTCAGCAGGTTACTTCTGCTTGCTTTAGCAGTTTGAGAAATTTGCGTAAGTTTATACACCTGCTGCCTGAGAGCTGCCGTCGGACCGTAGTCCACGCCACAGTAACTGCCCGCCTGGACTACGCGAATGGCCTCTATATTGGCTTACCGGCTTACCTTGTCAGGAAACTCCAAATGGTCCAAAATGCGGCTGCGAGATTAATCAAACGTGTTCCTTTTCGGCAACACATCTCTCCGCATATTCGAGAATTACATTGGCTTCCGGTAGCCAACAGAATTAAATTCAAGACCTTGACCGTTGCCTTTCGGGCCTTCCATGGTACGTGTCCTTCGTATCTAAAACAGAGACTGGGTGTTTACACGCAGACACGTGCTCTGAGATCTAACACCCAGAAATTACTTTGCACTCCACGTGTGAAGAAATCCCGACTGGGTGGCAGATCTTTCATGTTGGGGGCGTCCAAATTATGGAATTCTCTTCCAAATTCCTTGCGTCAGATCTCGTCTGAGTCACTATTCAAGAAGGCAGTTAAAACATGGCTTTTTAACCTGGCTTAATCTTTTGTTGTCTTGATCGCTGCTTGCCGCGCGCGTGTTACTTGTCACTTTAGCGCCGGGACACCTCCTTGGAGGTAGCTGTTCGCGCTCAACAAATGTCGGTATTATTATTATTATTATTTCCAAATACAACACCATTTGAAAAAGACAGAATGTTAACAATCTGGCTGCCCATGGGGATTACACCACAGTTAGAGGATTGTACCTCTTGGGGTACAGTGTTTGCTGCCATATATACCAGAACTCATGGTATTCCTTCATTAGCAGTAATACCAGATGTATTAAGACAAATACAAAATGAGTACGGAGCAGAGCCTGCCCTAAACTTGGGGATGAAGTTATTAAATAACTACGACCAGGTATCAGCCATAATACTAGCTAACATTAAAGGGGAAGCAGCATCAGTGGCAATCCGCCAACGCCTACGGGAGTTATTAGAACAGGTGAATGAACTACCCAAAATAATTGAAACGGCGTATGCAGAATTAGGCAGGGATAGTTTGGGGGGAAAAGCTTTAAAACCTCAACTACAGGGCAATCCTGAGAAGGACACTTCTAAGCAGACACCTACTTCTTCTAAAAAGAAGTGGGATAATAAAAAACAAAACTCTAAAGAGAAGAGATCTCAGTCCAGAGGTAGGTCTCCTCCACAGGAGCCCTCTGAAAAGAGGTACAACCTTAGGAACAGGGATAATATTAGGAAACCTGACAGGTATCAGGATACTGATACACGTTCCTCTCGTTCCTTTCAGGGCTCGAAGAAAAGCTCCGAAAGAGAAGGACGGTCAGAACACAGAGAGGAGCGTGCACAGTCCAGAGACAAGTAGCGCGCTCAAGACTTTACTTCTAAAAAATGAAGATAAGCAAAACTCAAAACCTCAATTTAAGAAAAAGAAAGTTGCTGGTCTGAAAATCAGACATGCCCAGAATTCTGAGGACACAACTTCTGAACGGGGAATGGGCTCTGACGATGCTAGACAGCGCGGCAGTAGTAACAATAGCTCGCCAGAACCTGAAGGAATTTCTGGTGACAGCGGAGTTGAATGATTACATCACAGTGGAAACACCAGACACCACGGTGAGCGTCCCACATAAGTTATATGAAATAACACTCCGGATGGAGGGGGACAAACCCAGTAAAGTAAAAGGTCTTTTTTGGAAGAACTTATCATCTGGTTATGACATCCTGTTAGCAGAACAAGATTGGCCGCCAGCATTCGTAATGGAGTGCCCCAAGGGAGAAAGTATAATTTTTCCTGCATTTTCCGACCACGTTCCCGTTCACCTTAAACATACATATGCACAGGAGTGGGCAGTAGCCCAAGCTCCAGCATTGTATAAAAATCACGTTGGGTGGGATGAGGACTCAACCTACCACGTGATCCCGTTAAAAGTTTCACCTATTGCTCAGAGGCAATATCCAATAAAGCAAGAAGCTAAAAAACAGGTCAGGGAGTTCTTAGATCAACTTGAATACCAGGGGGTCATTGAAAAATGTACCTCTCCAATGAACAATCCTTTGTTCCCCATCTCTAAACCCGACAATTCATATCGTCTAGTTTTAGATATCAGACATTTAAACTCATGCACAAAGACATTTGCTGTCCAAAATGCACATAGTGCCGCATTAATGAATAACATTGTGCGCAAAAAATACAAAACCACACTTGATATCTCAAATGGATTTTTCTGCCAAAATATAGCACCAGAAAGCAGGTATCTGTCCGCTTTCAGTGCGCTAGGGTCCCAACGACATTTTTGTCGACTAGCCCAAGGGTATAAGAATAGCCCCGGGGTATTTTCAGCAAGAGTAACAGAGTTACTTCAAAATTTTGATGAAGAAGCGTTGTCCTATGTGGATGATATTTATCTAAAAGACGATGACTTAGTGAGGCACTTGACCAGGCAGAGGGCTACAAATTCAACTTTCAAAAATCGAAAATAGCCCACCTCAATGTCCTATTCTTGGGATATGAGCTGTCAAGTGAAGGCAAAAGTCTGGCAGCAAACTTTTTAGAAAAGTGTGCGCTGCTCCAGCCTCCAAAATCATTAAAAAATTTACAATCAATACTAGGATTCCTAAATTTCGGCAGAACATACTTTAGTTTACGCACAAAGGGTAAAACCTTTTACGACTTAATAAAACCTGACTTTTCAGCCAGAAATTGGACACAAGAACATACTAATATTCTTCGTTCACTCCAGGAAGACATGATAGCTTCCAAACACTTACAAACACGCGTAAACGTACGCCACTTGGTGATCCGTATAATTGCGGGTCAATGCACTTATTTAACCTTCAATGAAGGAGAAACAGTACCAATCGCATACAAATCACACCTGTACACAAATGCAGAAATGCGTTTCACTTCAACAGAAAAAATCCTGACAGCCGTTCAGACTGCTGTAGCAAGAGAGAGCACTGGCTCAGGGTAAACGCATTATTGTCGTAACCCCGGTACGGGCTTTAAAAGCGGTTACAAAGGCCAGCATTCCAAATGCGAAAGCATTACATCCAAGATGGATACAATGGGCTAATTCTCTTACTACAATAGACGTTGAATACAGATTTGATCCAAGTTTAAAAAAACAAGCATTCCTGCAATACGAACAAGAATATCCTCTACCAAATGAAATCTTGCCTCTAGATCAGTATGAATATATTATTTATACTGACGGATCTGCACAACCGGCCATAGGAAGTAAGCAGCAATATTTTTCGGCGTGTGCTATCGTTAAAGGTCGCATGCGTGATGGCAAGTTCCATCCTAGTTGCACAAAAACGCAATCTCTAGGAGATTGCACGGCCCAGTTGGCAGAACTGAAAGCACTGATACTGGCACTTGTAAATACGGATCACGAATTCCCCACACTAATCGTGTGTGATTCTTTTTACTGTGTACAGTCGTACAATGAGTACTTACATCATTGGGAACAAAACGGGTTTAAGGATGCGAAAGGTGGCACAATTAAGCATAAAATGCTATGGGAAAAGGTAGCAGAGCTGAAAGCCGAGCTACCGAGGACTCACGTGATTCATACACTGAGTCATCAACGTGATGACGTTCACGTTGCAGGGAATTCATTGGCTGATGAAGCCGCAAAGAGGGCTGTTCGCACGGCTTCCGTAGCTGCGTTAACTCGTTCAAAAACGAGAATAGACGGAGGTATTATGGTAGCTGTCAACGCTTCACGCAAAGGCAGCACAGCAGTACCTAAAAAAATTTCACTCAAATACTCCTACAAGTTAGATGCACAAAACATTCCATATGCTCAGATTCCTGGAGTGGGGGATAGAGTAATACCAAATATGGATCGTAGGCAAGGTTTAATACTAGCTGCACACGAGGGTTTGGGCTCTGCGCATACAGGCGTTACAGCAACTATTTCTTTATTGAAACAGCGCTACTGGTGGCCAGGGTTAACGAAGCAGACTAAAGACTATGTCTTGAAATGCGACATCTGTCAGCAGATAAAAGGATCCACCGTAACACGCCCAGCGCAGACACCATTACTGAAATCAGACAAACCTCTCGCATGTGTGTATTTGGACCACTGCGGACCCTTACAATCTGATGGGTCCAAGAAATATATCATGGTAGCAGTGGATTCATGTTCCAGATTCCTATGGGTATGGCCTCAGCGCTCGGCTGATGCTCGAACTGTTATAAAAGATTTGCGAGTCTTTATCGGCACATACGCAGTTAGCACGTTACACTCTGACCGCGGCCCTGCATCTAGCTCTTGGGCTTATAAAGAGGCCATGGAAGGAATGGGCATAGCATTGGGGTTCTCATCTCCGTACCATCCTGAGGGAAATTCGGTTGTGGAGAGAAAAAAACGGGACTTAAAGCAATCTTTAACAGCTAGGGTATTAGGCAAGGGCGGTAGTTGGGTCACACACCTTTATGGGGTACAGCGCGCGTTAAACAACCAGCCAAGAAACTCTCTAGTGGGTGTCACTCCATATGAGGTCCTCTTTGGGACACGAATGTGGGTACCTGATCTTGATTGTGAAGGCGCAGTGGCGGATTAAAAACCATTTGATATCCATCATTGTTTGGCTGTTTTACAGGATCTAAATGAATCCAGGACAAAACAAAGCAATGTCCTTCTAAAGCAGACCGCCACTGAGGAAGTCAAGGTAGTCACGGCAAGACCTGTCTGGATCCCAAAAGTCAGGGATCTGGTCAGAGAGAAAATTGCGGACAAAAAAGAATTTGGACCTTCATAGAGAGAACCTGCACCAGTCCTTGCAGTACACGGAACAAGAACTGTGCTGCTCCCGCCTCTTGCCAGAAAAAACAAGAAAAGATTTGTCTCAATTGACTTAATCAAACCACACTATGTGGCCGATACTAAACAGTAGGCCTCGTGGACTCCGCTGTAGCAGACGCCCTCCTCTAGCTACAATCCAAGAAGTTCAAACAGAAAGACTCATCATGTTTGAAGAGCCACCTGTAAGGAATGAAGGACTAAGCAACAATGCTATGGAACTTGTTCCACTTGAACCAGACATTCAAATTCAAAATCAAAATAATTCAGAAGTTGCAAATAGACCTAATACAGACGTCTACGTCAACATGCCTCGTCGAGAGGAAAATAACATTTCAACTAATCCCGATGCAATTCCTACAATTGATCGAACTGCTTCTGGCTACTTCATTAACTTTGATACGTTCTCTCTGGATCCAAGCGAGCCGGAAACCACGCCAGCCAAAACATCATTCAATCAACAATTAAAGAACTTTTTTCACTTTCTTCAAAAGACATACCTGGTATCACCTTGGATTGAACTCTGGGTAATTTCTGGGATATTGTTTTTTTCTTTTCTGGCTAGGCTTAGTACTAACTTTTAGTATGATTATTAATGGACACTATCTTCAACAAAGTTCCAAAGCCCAAAAGGTCAACATCCTACTGAAGCCACATACATCATCACATCGTGAACAAAGAGACTTGTCATCAGTGAACATTACAGCAGTTCCTATACCCGATGGTATAGTATGGGACAAGGTTGATTTTAACATATTCGGCCCGACCGAACTTTTAAAAATTAATCATGTATTTAAAATAAGTGATTTCATTACCTCCAGTACATTTTCTGATGATTGGGACACAAACAGTTAATAACATGATGTCTGATTTAGAGAAAACTGCTGCATTTTCTAATAATGAAATGTTAGAGGGTTCTTCAGACTATGACAAATTGTACTGTTACCAACATTATGGTCATCATTTCCTGCACAAATCCTTTTCAGCCAGGAATGTTTTTGAGTACCATCAATGGGAACATTGCCCGACACCACCAAAAAGTAGTTCACAAGCGTTTGCACAGAAATTTGCATACTTTTCAGGGTTTAACACCACAGATCCAGCCTCCTATTACTATAAGGTTGCACCAACATCAGCACTGAAAATTATGTTGACTAACACTAAACAGATTTACTCTGCTTCCTTTTTGGCCCAATTGTCTAAACAGGGTTTCAACCTATGGAAAGACGAAATTGACTCAAAATCAATTTGGGGTTCGAGGGACTGGCAAGTCCAGGGTACAGAGGCACTATTTAGAGCATGCCTCATTCCAAAGCAGATCTTTTTAAACGCTACTGTGCAACAGACATCCTGTCTTGGACTAGCCAAGATCAAGTACCTGAACACTCCAAGGTTTCCAACACCAATACACAGGGGTGGCAGAATTCGACTACAAATGAAGGGGCAACCTTAGATGACATACTAAAGTACAATAGGTCAGACCCAAATTGGAAGGAGTGGGTGGTTTGGCCCTTAGACACGAACACATGTCATAAGCGATTCCTGAACATCACCGAGGGACTCAGCATCCATAGGCCAGACCCACGTTATGTACAGAGAGAACATCCAGGGGTAGTGACATACTATAGTGTTGGGAAGTTGTGCCTAGATTGGCTAGAAACCTCAACACTTGCAGAAGTGAAACAACACTTATCTTTACTCTCACATGACATGGATCTTGGGGACTTTCTACTAGGACCCAGGCAACGACGTCAAAAACGTTTTATATATGCAGGCATTTATGCTGCCTATAATGAAATTTGGAAGATTTCCCAACAGGAAGCTGCAGAGAGAATACAGGAAATAGACCGTATTAACCTAGAAAAAGCTTTAGCTGTGGTAGACAATGGGTTAACAACTTTGTCCTCCAGGATATATTCATTGGGCAACATTGTATCTTCTGCTATTGACATATTGGAACAGGATTTAGCCATATTACAACACGGCCAATCTCAGTTACGTTCTATTATGTTATTAAGCTGGACGCTGCAGTCTTTGCGTGCAGGATTTGTGCCTTGGCGTTTTATAAACAGTACGTCTCTGTATTCAGTTTTAAAAAAAATATTTTTATTAAAGTTTTTTTTATACTCCTTTGTAACCAAGGCTGTACTTGAGAGCCAAAAAAAAATAAGATTTCACCGATTACATGATTATTACTGCGAGATCGATACTATGCCATTAAGGAGGAAAAAAAATAATAAAAAAAATACACAAAACGAAGTACTCCTTTAGACACAGATAAAAGGGCAGGCGGACATAAAGAATTGCATGAGAAAATACAATTTGACCTTCACATTATGAAAGTAGAATATCTATAGCAATACAATCAAAAATTAATGAAACATTTTATACGGAGTTGAGGCCCCTAAACCCCACTAACTCCAACTAAGTCCAACTATTTACCCCACCTCAAATTTCATTCATACAGCCCAGTCTGATATAGGCGCCCAGATTTTAGCTCCCTTTATCCTTTTCCTTCTACCTTTGGTCTTATAGATAGAAGATTCAAAGTTATACATAGTGAGCAATCTCATGCGAAAATTAATAAAGGTGGGTGGATCAGGACTAATCCATTCATTAGTAATGCATGCCCTTACTACTGCCATGATAATAAATAGGAGTGTATTTATATCTTCAGATCTTGTGCTAGCCTCACTATCCGAACTTACACCAATAATAGTCAATTCCGCACTAGTTTTGATAGAAAGCCCAAATATTGTATACAAAAACTTCTCTATACTTTGAAAAAATTCCCCCAGTTTTGGGCAGGAAAAAAACATATGACTTGAGTCAGCCGACACAAATCCACATTGGTTACACTTGGTCCCTACAATTGCACCCCAACGAGCCTACTTACTGGGTGTATGATAAAGATTGTATAGGGCCATGTAATGTTGACTTCGTAGTCTTCCTGTCATTAAAACTTGGTTAGCCAGTTTAATAGACTTTGATATATTTAAATCTTCTAGACCAAATATTTGTTCCCATTTTATTTTACGTACATCTAAGTCATCCGGGAATGTTTCCAAAAGTAGCTGATAAAACTGGCCAATTGGTGTTTTTTTCTTCATTTTTTCGATAAGGGGGATCAACCTGAATTGATGCGGCGAGCCTAAGCCCCGACTAGTCAAAAAGCTACGTATCTGAAGATACTTAAAAAAAATCTTGCTTGCCTATACCATACATCTCCTGTAAATCTGAGAAAGTTAAAAGTTGGTCTTTACTAAACAAATCGCCTAAATTATGTATGCCCTTTTGGCCCCACCTAATTGTTACCAAATCTTGAAAAATTGGAGGTAATATCCCGGGAGCCAACAACGGGGTATAAGCATTAAGGTTCGCAATCTGAAGACTCCGTTTAATTTGTTTCCAGCCTTTGTAGGCTGCCTTGAGTATCTTAAATTTTGTTTTTTTGAAATAACTGGGTTCGATGACTTTAACTAAAAAACCATTCATTTCCTCACCCAGACCAAACTCATAAATGGAAGGCCTCTGAAACAATGAAATCTCAGCTTTAGCCCCTATCACCAATGGTCGTATATATTGCAACAATGCTGCCCAATAATACATAATAATATGGGGGATACCCCACCCACCTACTTGTCTTGGTAATATCATTTTCCTATATGCCCTTCGCGGTTTCCGATATCCCCATAAAAACCGAGAGCATATTCTTTCTATTTTAACAAAGCATGAAGCAGAAAACTCAAATGGAATGGTTCTAAAGATATATAAAAATTTTGGAAGTATCAACATCTTCAACACACTATTCCTGCCATGTAATGATAAATGAAGATGATCTAACCTTTTTAGGGTTGAATTCGCCTTTTCAATTATTGGAAGAATATTAAGTTCAGGGATCTTATCCACCACCGATGTAATTTTGACTCCCAGATATGTTGCTTCCGAGACAATAGATATATTTGTCGGGGGATTTTTGCCGGAATAAACGACCTGAGTTTTCTGTTCATTCAATTTATACCCTGAAAAAGCCCCGAACTGATGCGCTAAAGATGTAATTGCGGGCATGGCAGTTACAATGTCCCTGGAAACTACAACAATATCATCTGCGTAAGCAAATGCCCTATACTCGATGTTCTGAAACCTAACTGGTATAATAGCTGTATGTTGATTAATTTTATTCAGAAATAAATCAATATATAAGGCGAATAAAAGAGGGGAACACGGACACCCTTGCCGTGTACCCCGACTAATAGTAAGCGCAGCAGATTCTTGCCCAGAGATCCGAATTGAGGCAGTCGGGCTTATATACAAAGTCTTAATTGCATGAATGAATTGTGGGCAAAACCCTTTCATGTGCATAACCTCCCACATATACTGCCAAGAGACCCTGTCGAACGCCTTTTCGGCGTCCAACAGGATCACCCCTAATCCGGACCCGGTTGCCTGCGCCCAGTCCAAAAGTGCAATAACGCGTCTTACATGGTCCGCCGTGCCCCTGCCGGGTATAAACCCGTGCTGAAACTGAGAAACCAAAGGGGTAATAACGGTTCCCAACCGCTGTGCCATAATTTTTGAGAAGATTTTGCTGTCCGCGTTAATCAATGATATTGGTCTATACGAAGATGGACATAGCTTGGGCTTTCCCTTTTTTAAGAATACAATAATAGTAGTTTTTCGCCACGACTCAGGTGCTATACCCTGTTGAGCCGCATGAAATGGTGTCAGAAGCTCTTCCTTTAATACTAAGCGAAAAGTTTAAAAAAATTCTAAAGGAATGCCGTCCGTACCTACAGCTTTTCCGACCGCTAATGACATTACAGCCCCTTCCACTTCCTCCCAAGTAATATCTTCAGCCAGCCCTTCATTCTGATCTGCTGTAACTTTGTTGATTACCATACCTGAACTAAACTCCAACATTTTTTCCACTGGGTCACCCTCCTCAGTATATAAACTCACATAATATTTACAGAAAACCGCCAAAATTTCCTCTGGGGAACCCTGTATCTGGCTAAGATGGTCCTGTATCTGTAAAATCTTATTATGCACACTCTTCTGCTGTAATCTTTTTGCTAAAATCCGACCTGAATTTTCCCCTGCTTCATAAATTTGGTCCCTAAAAATCGCCAATTTATTCGCGACCTTCACAGCAAAATGCTGATGTATTTGCATTTTAAGGATAGTATTGGCCGATAATAATTTTTCTGGATTACCCTGCTGAGAAATTTCCCTCATTAATTCCAGTTCCAAAAGCCTTAATTGATGCATCTGCCCTTTAATTTCAGCCTGGGTTTTACGTTGTTTGTTTAAAGAATAGCTAAGGGTTTCTCCCCGAACCCCCGCCTTAAATGTGTCCCAAACAACAGAATCTGAAGCGGTTCCCCGATTAAATTAAAAAAATTCCCTAATCCACCCATCCATATGTGTATAGTAATCTGAATCTAATAAGAGTTTTCGTTCAAAAGTCCATGCTTTGGCCGGGGCCCGGGAGCTAAAATCAATTTCTAATAATATCGGGTTATGGTCTGATATTACTCTTGGTAGAATCTCCATCTTAGAGCCTCTTACTTTTTCCGCAGATATAAAAAAATAATCGAGACGTACATGTTTCTTATGAGGCGCCGAATAAAAAGTTTCTCCAGGATCTAATTGTCTGAGTGAATGCCACACATCGACCAAGCCAAACTCCTTGACTAACCCCTGATAGCCTTGAAGACTTTAATTTTTTTACCCCTATAAGACCTATTACTATTAATATCGTAACTACCCTCTAGATGAATATTGAGGTCCCCACAAATAATCAGAGGGGCTGGCCAATTTGCTAATTCAATACTAAGATAGTGAAGAACCGCCGGATCATCTACATTTGATCCATATATAGAGCATAACGTCACTTGCGAGCCGTTGACATTTATCCCTACAATAACCCACCTGCCCAGAGCATCTTCCTTTAGCCGATTGCAACCCCCAATCCTCTCTTCATCAATATCGCCACCCCCCTCGTATTACTACTCTGTTTAGTACAGCCCAATATATCCAGACCCAAATCTTTCAGCCAATTACGATTGTTCCAGGCTATATGGGTTTCTTGAACACAGATCAGATCAATACGCATTGCCTGTAACAACTGAGCCATCACCCCCCTTTTTTTCTTATCATTTAAGCCACAGATATTCCATGAACAGATAGACAATCTATTACTCATTATTGTCCTCTAAACCGTAAAACAAATTTACACCTGAAAAATCGTACATTATCGTTCATGCCCGTATATCCATATGCCCATTTGCCCTTGAAAAATACCACAAATTTTAACAGCAAAACATGATCTCTCTCAAACATGCCTTCAACAGATTTAGCACCGTCTTTATCGTGTACGCCCAAAAAAGCAAAAATACCTCTATCTTCTCTCTGTCCCCCCACCTTCCCACCCTCCCCCACAACCCAACCCCCCTTGCCCACCCCCCACCCCTACCCACATGAGGCTTAAGGACAACGTGTCCTCTGTGATGGTTAGTGGATTGAACAGCAACACTCCTCCACACCCCCCACATACAGAACAAAAGCATTTAAAAGAATATTTGAATCCCCCCACTAAGTCAGTAACTCCATAAGATCCCCCGCTGAAAAAACATTCAGCATCAGATTGTGGCCAAAAATTCCCTTGCCAGTATTTCTGATACAAAAAAATGAGCCTTCTCCTTATGAATTATCTTTAGTTTAGCGGGGTTAAGAAGAAAGGCCTGTGCCCCTTTTGCCTGAAATAATGGGATCATTTGACGTAATTGCCACCGTAGTTTAACAGTGGCCTGACAGAAATCTGGGCGAACAAAAAATTCAAAACCATTGCCTCCTCTCTTCCTATCCGGCCGTGCCAAATCATATAGTGCTTCCCTCAATAAAAAATTGTTGAGACAGATCAGTATTGCCCTAGGTTTTTCATTTACACCCCCTCCTTTGCTACGTTGATTAAAAGGGAATCTGTGTACCCTCTGCAGTTCTAATTCCCAATGCCATTGACTAAGCTCTGGAAAGGCTATAGAAAACAGATCGATAACAAACTTCCTAACATCTTTACCCTCTCGACCCTCTGGTATACCCAAAATACGTAAGTTATTTCTTCTGAAACGATTTTCCAAGTCCGTAAGCTTCCAATCAACATCGTCTCTTAAAGATTGTAGAGATGCCACTGTAGCCTTTTGCTGAACTAAGTCATCTTCCATAGCTGAAATCCTTTCCTCAGCTTCACCGATTCTCGTGGATATTTCCGTGCAGGTCTTGGCAACGCGTCGCACTGTATTCTGTAACTTGCGCACCGCCCCTTGAGTCCGTAATCCTTCCACCTTTGTCTCTTCCCGATGGGCCATGATTATATGATAGAGTGTACCAAGTGTAATTTCTTCTCCTCCGGCAGCTCCGCTGCTACATATTTTTCCAGTCTTGTTGCGAGCATCGCCATTTTTCTCGAGTTCAAGCTGAGGAGAAAATGAGTAGTCCCAGACCAGTGATCCCCCTATATCACTTTGCCCATTGACTACTGGGTCAGCTGTATCTCTCACTTTCCGTACTGTCCCTAAACTCATAGATGTCTCCAGATCCGTCTCCTCATCATCCTCCTCGTCACCCTGCTGGTGTTTACTGGCATCACTTTTATCATCAGCCCAATCCACCCCCTCACTCTCATTCTCATTCTCCGAAGAATTCGAGGGGTCTGACAATGAATAAAATTTGCCACCTGAGTCCCCAGAATCAAGTTCTCTGTGGATTACTTTAGCAAAAGGGGGGTTGGTAATGTTATCCGGATCGTTATCAATCCCTGCCACCAGATGGTTTGGATCCACAGATTCAGTATTTAAAACGCCACTCTCTTGAATCAAACTTTCCACCAGCAAGGGCATTTTTACAGTTTGGGGCGAAGTGTGGGGTATAGACTGGGGCGATATTCCCTGTTCCCCCAGCACCTGTATGCTTCTTATTACTGAATCCCCAGCCTGCTGTGATTCAGCCTGAGAGAGAAGCACTTCGTGATTTTTGACCCCTGCTGCTTCAATTAACTCAGTCTCTTTATTCATATGATCAACATCACCCTGAGCAGCCATTCCCCTATCTGTAGTTCCATCCGACACAGACAGCTGTAACAGTTCAGGAGGCACTAATGAAACATTGTTGCAAGAATAGTTTTCTGCCGCTCCCCCGAGAAATGTTTTATCTTCTAACTCAGGTGAAACCTTACCTCTGCCTATTTGCTTTTTAAACATGCCGGGTATGTTTCGCTGGATTCCAACCACCTCAGTATTCCTCCGCGTTCTACCTGGAGAAGAACCCTTTCCTTCCTGCTGCAAACCGGAGCCGCCGCCCCCTACGCCACGGCTTAGCGGCTGATTTCCTTTCCTCCCATGCTGCGAGGCGGGGGAAGCCGGACTAACGGTTATCGCTAATGACCCTGCCGCCGCCACAGCCCCCCGGGTCTTAGCACCTCTTCCGATCGCTTTCGGCGGCATTGCGTAGCTGGTCTCGGGCCTCGCAATCACTGAAGTCCGCCCACACCAGAATCGCCACCAAGGTAAGACCCGCTGGGTTCGAAGCACTCCGCTATAGCTGGTAGACGCGGTGCTAGATGCAAAGTTCGATGCAGGACTCGATATACTTAGCTCCAGGTAACGCCACAACATCTCGTAGTTGCCACACGGTTTATCCCCGGCATGTTACAGCCAACAGTACAGTGAGGGGTGAAAAGCGGAGGAGCGTTTACAATCCACTCATTCGGCCACCGATGCGGCCGCCATCTTGCCCCACGTCTCTGTATTCAGAATACAATCTAACTGATATACAGATAGAAATGGCACAAAGGGGAGCTAAATATACAATGCTGCAAATTGAAAAACTGGATAGGCTACCATTCACAGTGGCTGAATTACCATCAACAGAATGGCTACTTCATGGCCAAATCACTCTCCCGGTCACGACCTTTCAGTTTCACTATTGCCTTGAGCAAAGGCAGGCAGATATGAAAAATTGGGTAAAGAATACATTAAGAAATCCTGGGATTTACCACATAGATTTCGATGCCGGAGTGGGGATCAGGAAGTGGTTCTTAGTGGTACTAACTGCAAGAACGCTTTAAGCGGTTCTCTCTCATGTGCCAAGATATTATTTTACATGGAGCTTGTAATGGTTCAATTGCGAATCTATCTTGCCACATGAAAGGGACTCCAGCTGCCGTGATTACGCCAGCATTTGAGTTACTTTCGAATGGGAGTTACTTGATGCAGAACGATCAAGGTTGCTGTGGCATGCTTCCGGGCATTGCCTATCTGGTCACCGTGAACACCAGGGTTACTTGCTGTATGCAAGTATTGTTTCCTCCGACAAATACAGTCAGGGAGGCAACGCTATGGCCTTCACTGAATGTTTCTTTTATACAGTTTGATGTTTTGAGCAGAATGAAAGCCATGCTTTTACAGCAGACCGTACCCTTAACATCCGCTCGAGAACCCTTCGAACTTCAAATCGCAAGGACCTTGACAGAGATACAGGCGCTTATTCGTACTAACTGCCCCCAATATTTTGGAGAAATGGTGGGACGTATCTTTAACATGTCAGATACGAGTGGTATTGTACACCTATTTAAGACCATAGGGTCAGGATTCCTTAGCACCTTCCAGACAATCCTCGGAGTTATTCCTAACTTTATACACTCCGTATTTGGAAGCATTTTCGGGGGTCTACCTCTGATCCTGCTCGCTGTAGCTGGAATCCTGATTATCGTCTACCTGCTGCACAATGGCGGACCATCTGCCAGCGAGATTGCGAAAGCTCTCCTTGAGGGATATTACCGTGAGCGCATGACACAGCATCTGGGTGCACCTCGCCTACGGGAACTAAGTGCTTCTTGGTTCCTATCCTTCAGACCAGTCTTTGATGACTGCATCGTACCTGTCTTCCGATGCCTGTTCTGCGGAGGAGAATGCGAGTTGGACATCTGTCTGACACCTGAAACGGAGACGCCAGCGGACTTAGACTCCAGGCTGGAACCCATGTGGTCCCATGCACGGCTCTGTCCCCAGCGTATTCCCATCTTGGCGCATTCCTTCCTTGAGGAACCGCAGGTTCCTTTTACGACTGAATTGAAATTCAGCTCCAGCATTGGCACCGAGGTATCGAATTAAGCACCGGCTGCTTCCACACCAGCTGTTGTTGGCAGTGAGGAGTTTCATCTATGCACCCTTGACGTGCTATGCGAGGTACTGCAGCGTTTGTCCCCTGCTGTAGCAGGCAGCGATAATGTTATGTCTCCCGGCCAGGACGTTTAATCTAAATCTGGCTCACCATGTGCTGGGAACGACTTCAGAATTTTTTCTTTCCCCTTTTTCTTCAAAAGATTTTTGTTCAAATTGACACTTTTACATAACAAAGCATGGCCTTCTAAGTACGCTTGCAGTAGTAAAACTTGTGTGATCAAACTCATTTAGAACTGTGATTTGCAGAACTTTATAACACAAATTCATATTTCAAGAGAATCTTTCTTTCTCTTCTTGTTTTTTAAACTGTTTTTAAATGAATTTTTAACGTTTTTAGAAACATTTTAAATGACTCATTGATAATCTTATGCACTGACACCATTACAAATGTGTATCTCATATTGTGTATTATTATTGTTGAGTATTAGAAGGAGTGGGTGTTATATTTCATATCGGTACCCTAATATAGGTCCAGGGAACATCGTACACTTTCCCTACATCATCTCCCCTTCATTTCATATGAACGAGCCTTATAAGGACATAACTCCTAATAAGGACAGAATGCCTTTTAGGGACATAACGCCTTATAAGAACTGACGCCTTTTATGGACTAAACCTTTCACCTAGTTCCATGCAGAGGGAGGGTTTTTCCCAATCGATATTGCTAAGACGCCATCCTGAGCACACATGAATAATTTGAGAACACTACCGAGGGGGTATACTTCACCTCTCCTATCTACGCACAAGGTTTAATCCCCAACGTCATCCTCATACTGAACAATGGCTAACACACGCACAAGGACTGTATAAATACAGCACCTCTTGCTATCAGAAGGGAGGAGGGAACCGAGACTTCAAGGCCGACACCCTGACCAGAGACGCTGAGGTTCCGACATGCAGTTGCTCTAGCTGACAGTGGTCTGACTATCCCTTGCGGGGTGTCCAACTCGAGTCCAGGACGAAGTCCCACACTCTCACTATTCAGGTAATGGGGTTCGACTAAATCTTAGCTGGATTCTTGGCTCTTAGGCTCTTTCACACCTACTCACATGCTATGTACATTTAGGTACATCTAGACAGGCATCTTAGGAGTATGTGCTTTATTTTAAAAATGCATTTTATATTCATGTATATGTTCATGACTATTGCAAAATGGTAGAACTGTACTATTCCTTTTTATTCAATGTACTGCTGATCCTATATCTCTGCTACTGTGCAACAGTTATAGCAGCACATATATTTTACACTAGAAGAACAATAGTGCAATAAATTCTTATTGTAAACACGCTCTACTGTTTCTTCTGTGTATCTCTCTGAGACCAAATGAGCAAGCACGAGTGACTGGGTAAAAAGTAGTATATTGTTTCCACGAGTCTGAGGAATCGGGGTTTATTGTGTTCTGAGGTTGCCAAAAACTAATCTCTCTGATAAAAGGAGATTCTAGTGGCACTGTGAGCTAGCTAATGCAAAACGAGGCTAACCTACTCGGCGGGGGTGCACAGAGTCAGTCGGCCACCAGAGCCACAGTGTATGTTATCCAAAAGCGCAGGTCCTGCATGAGGGTACTATAGGAACAACACTACCTCCTACTTGCTTAGTAGTCATAACTACAGATAGTAACCTAGTGCGTAGTCGCTGATATCTCAAATTCCTGTGTGACATCTTCACCCAGGTCAATTGGCAAAGTGGTGCCATTAAATCATAAAGCTACAGTAGGATGTCATTTAACATGAGGGCCAATCAATTGCCTAGCAAGCAATAGGATACATTTATCTTAGTATTGAAATGGGTTACAGGGTAGACAGGACGCCTAATTGAAAACTAAGATAGGGAGATGAACTTACACATTTTTATGAAGGTGTGTTTCATCACAATATTCTCAACTTCATTATTGCTTTACTGCTAGGAATTTGCTATTGTTGTTAATACATTTTATTGTTTACACTACGTATGGCCTAAACCTTGCTTTCCCAACTTATCAGCTGATTAATTGCTATTTGTCTACCATAACATAAAAGAATAGCAGTGAAAAGTGGATGCTCTCACTTGCCGGGCTATAAGAATTTTTTATCTATGTCCTGATTTAGGTGCTAGAGTTGTGTAGAGAGTGGTAGCAATGGGGCATGGCATGGAGTGAAGGATGCTAGGTTGAAAGCACAAATTGAGATTTGAATTTCTAATGAGCTGTGGATTTTCACAATATTACAGACGTTGTAGTACTCATCTAATAACACTTTTTAAAAATCATTTTTTGTTGTATTGAATTAGTTTGAAAAAGTCTTAAAGATAGATGAACTAACAGTGGACTTTTCCATTTGCAGAATATACTGAGTGACCAGAAGAGGCAGTGTTGCTCAAGAGAATTTCTCTGCGTTGCTGGGACCAAAAAAAGAAAGTCGTCCTGAAGCATACTGCCTTCATTTATCAATGTATATGGTAAGTCAAACTCCCATACAGCCATATTGTTTGGCATTAAAAGGCATTTACAGAATCTTGAGGGCACTCCCTACCTTAAAATGGGGTCCTCTGCGTATATATAATTTCTATCAAGATGGAATTGATATGGATTACATTATGGTGTTCTTTATAGTTAAAGAAACACTTTGACTTATTCCAAGGCTGACAAAGCCCTGCTTTAGATACTGTTGCGAACACTATGCCATCAGAGGATATTGGTGCCATTGTGACTGGAATGTATTGTCTTCAGTTAGAGCGATAGACTTGCTGTCTCTCAGAGGGAAGCTCATTTGACCAGTTCCCCTGCACTCTGTGTTTGGGACTCTGATGCTTAAGGTGGACAAAGCTGTATATAGCAATGTTGGGCGCACACAGTCACTAATTTTACAAAACTGGAGAACTACTTGTGTTCCCTTGTTTGAACAATGGAAACCTAAAATGTTGAACATGAAAGAATGTGAGTAGTTATATGCATTAAGGTTTGGGTTACTGAGGAAATCTGTGGAGCTCTGGGACAATTTTGTGGAAGGAAATACAAATATTTTATGGAGGGAGCTGTTTAGTTATGAGAATATATGATGGATAAGATTCAAGAATGACTACATACAAATTTACTTTTAGTGTAAACAGAGAGTGAGTAGGAGAGAAAGAGAGAGAGCTAGTTTGGGAGACAGAGAGATTATGATTATTTCATGTTCCCTTGGCTTCTATCTGTGCAATGCAAATTGACAATAAGAAAGGAAGAAAGCAAAAGCACTTTGCCATTGAGCAAAAAAGTTTTATAAAGGGGCAAGAGATCAGATGAGACAATTTACTGTTCATGGCGCATTTTGTACAAATGGATTTCAGTTTATGATCTCCTCTGAACTCATGTAAGGTGTTCAGATACTTGTTGTCATTTCCTTTAAATCTAGGGTTTAATCTCCCCTCACAACATGACCAGAAAGCTTCATATAATTTGTGGCATGCCCTGGTATTGGCTACCACCTGTCTGATTTTTTTTGTTTAAATCTTTCTTTTGATGTTCCTTTGAACAGCATTCCCAGGTAAATGGGAAGAGCAATGCCTATGATGCACATGAATGCATCAAGGAAGGCCGTCATATGTTATATGAAAAGAGGGATACATGAGTGACATATTTAAATTTCTAGGAAATACATTAAAGCCTTATTTGTTACATTCAATCTCAGTCAACTGTGACAAGAAAAATGTACGATCAGCAGGCGAAGTCAGGAATGAAAGCTTGTCGTAATTTAATGGCGTAGCAGTGCATCACAGTGTTAAGAGAAAGACTAAAAGTATTGCGAAATAACAATATGATCCAACCCAACTTGGCTCATCCTGGCTCCCAACCACCCTTCATCAGTCCCTAGAGAGAAGAAATATGACAATACCATTGTGCACAATTCCCATTAATGCTCATTGCAGCGAGTGTTAAGGTGAAGAGGGCTAATCTTGCATTACTGTCTCAGCTACACTACACAGCGCATCTCCATACATTCGGGTATAACATCCTCCCCAGTCACCTCCGCTGCTATGCACTGATGTCCCGAGTCGGACACATTTTCCTGCCGAAAATCATGTAATATGGTGTCCCAACAGGTGTCAATAGGTATCTTACATAGCCACATGGTGTCCTCACTATGTAATGTGACTTTTTCGGCTTGTCGGGTTGGGCCCACACCAGCAGCGAGTGTCACCATGGCAGCAATGGGGGCGGTTCAGTCGACTTCCATCGCCTGGTGATTAATTGTTTGACTACTATCAATCCTAGGGCTAGGAATCGAGACAGGACTCTCTTGATAGCCCCTGTGAATGAGTCACAAGAAGCAGGCCTTCCATGCGTGTAGGTTTGTGCTTCCCATGCACGTGGCTAGTGTGGCAGTGATGTCATCAGTAAGCATGTAGATGAGGACATGCCCATAACATGTGTAGGAGATCTGCATCCAATAAATGACAGACGCATGCTGCCCTAGATGTTTGCCTGTAGTATTGGTTAATTTTTGCTGATGTGAGGTAGGATTGCTGAGTGATGTAATACTGGATAAGGCAGAAGCGGGCATTCCGGGGAACGCGAGTTAGGCCCTCCAATATGGAGGCCCATTCTTATCTGTGCAGGGCCGGGATAGCTCCCACTCCGAGTGCCTCCTCAGGGGCGTAAATATGACTGCAGTGTGTTGGCGTGGTGAGGCTGCGAACCAGCGTGCGAGATGCCGCCCTTTTCCCATGACATGTAGGTACTGTATTGTTTGGTGTGCGGAGGGCTCCTTCAGCACGTCTCCCCACTTGTCAACAAGAGCTAGCAAACAGTGAGGTATGGAGCCGAACAAGACTGGAAGCAGTCTTGGCTACCACCTGTCCGATACCCACAACTGCTTCATCTGCAATCATGATTGAATGGTTTGTGAATCTTTAGAACAATTTTGTGTAAGGCAATAAAAAGAATTTATGGTGGGAGGTGTTTAGGTATGAGGATGCATGATGGATAAGATTCAATGTTTACTACACTCTACGGCGTTCAGTATTGACGGAGATATTGTTTATTTGGTACTCTATGAATGTACTTATAATTTATGAAACATATTAATGAATGTACTGATTTAAATATCATTTTTAAATGGATGGAGAATGGGGTGGAGACCTAGGACACGTCGTTTTAGGTCAGCCACTCATTGTTCCTTCTATGAACGGTCCAACCTTAGCTGCTTCCTGAAATGAAGACGAGTTGTCTGTGAAATACAAAGAAAAGGATAAAAGTAAATATGTATGTAAAAAAAATAGATTGAAAGAGAGCGCTAGATGGAGAGACAAAAACCCAGGGAACATGAAAGCATCATAATAATGGCTATCTGTGGAATCTAAATAGGGAGAAAGAAAGTGTGAGAGTTTGGGTGTATTCTGTGATCTGGCTGTGAGGCCTTATCATGCAATACACTTGCAAAACCTGGGTCCATTCAGGCTTGTTTGTTCCTTTGTTAAGCCTAGCTGCTTGGAGCCATGGCAACGCTTTCAATGTGTGAAGCATTTAACAGCACCAAACAATAGAATAAGAAAGTCACATGACTAAAAATTCATATATCTCTGGAACACCCTGGTGGATCTTAAAGTATTTAAAAACTTTTATCAACCGCAAACAAGCAAAACTTTTACAAACGTTTCAAAAGTTAGAGTTTGTAACACTGATTCGGTCACCCTACCCGAGTCAGAGTCTTCAAACTCAAACAGGATAGATGTCTAGGAGTCCTAAAGGAATCTGGTGGCCAGAACACTGTCCAAAGAGTTCCAAACTTTAGAGGCCAACCACTCTTGACTTCTATGGAGTGGTCCTGACGCTGTGTGACGCAGGCTCAAAGATGCTCAATGATGCTCCAGACGCTGTGTGGTCCAAGGGAGAGAAGTCCGGTCGAGTCCTTGGTCCACAGGTGAGTGGGTATAACTCCGGCCATGGATCTCGGGGGTCCATTGAAGTCCTCTTTTCAGAGGTGAAAGGGCTTCCGATGTAGACCTTTCGTTCTTGCAACAGCGGTCGCAATGCAAACCTTTGGTGGGTGCTAGTGTCCCTTGGGGTGGACCAATCCAGTCACAACCAATACTCACGGGCCCAGCAGACTCCGGTTCATTCACTTCCCCTATTGTGCCTTCGTTGAAAGCTATGAAGTCAATATTGTTGGAGGTTATATTTGCCATGTTTGGTATAGCTGAATATGCTTCAAGAGGCATGGGGGGACATTACTGAACGGAGGAAACATACTGAAACTATTTTCAGAGTATAGTGTCAAGGCTACTCATAAACATTGCAGGGTGAACAGTCAATTCGATCAGGACCCTCAATGCAAAGGTAGCCTGACACTTTGTATACATGGTTGGACCTGGTTCAGCTGAGTTCTGACTGCAAAAACAGGCAGGGAAGTGGAAGAGTCCAAAACACACAAGATGATGGACGGAATGCTGCACATTGGCAAACATTCACCCCCAGTCACAGATCTGGGTTTAATCCATCGTTATTTTGCTTCACCACGCCACCCCAGTTCAGACATGGCCATAGGCAAATCAGTCTTGACCCTGTGCCTCATGGGAACAGTCCAGACTGAACTGCCCCAAGCCATGTCTTCCCTGGACCGGAATCAAGCATCCTAGGACCGGTTTCAGGCTATCAGCCTTCATCAGCCAGGATAGCTTGACTCTGGAAGAGTCCACCCACAGCCTTTTCATCTTGTGGGGGCACTTATGAACCTCCAAGCAAGAGAAAGGTCAAGTGTAGGTGGATTATTAGTGCATGATTGACCTGGCTAATTTTCGTTGCCCCATTCCATTTGGTAAGATATGATCTTGAGAAGATTCTGTTTGTGATGCCTGGAACAGCTGCCAACAGCCCTTCAGATTGTTTCCTAACTTTTGGGGGTGGCAGCATCAATGTCTTTAGATGGCATGGGATTTGCCCCTTAGTGCACACCTGCCACCCTACTTGACCGACATTTAATGATGGTTGGTGTTTGCAAATTTCTGAATTTCAAGATGCAGTCTATTCTGGGGTTATAGTCTTGTGTTGAGTAATCTGGACCTCCTGGACCTAATCTGTATTGAGTGGAAAGGCCACATTCTCACTTGAGAAATTTGTTGTATTAGTGTTATGATAAAAGTAGTGTAGCTAAGCCAACCACAAATCAACCCTACTTTATTAAATACAGGAAACACATTATTCCTGGAGGCGGCTCATAACATCAGCTTTTTATTGAGTTTTTTCAATAATTTTTTGTTTTTCCTTGATAGGAATAAAGAGCCCTTGGAGGTACTTGCGACCCTGTGATTGACTACAGTGGGTGATTCATTTTGCGCCACAGTACAACAGCTATGGAGCAATGCAAACTGGTGAAGGAATGGATTTATTGGTACAACAGATTCTTCTGGTTTATGATTACAGTACTTGGGTCGGTTGTTGGCCGGGTTTAGTGACTCGTGTTTCAAAGCTGCTCCCTTTCACTGCCAGCTCCTGTTGATGGGCCTGGGAGTGTACTGATCTTTTTTTAAGTTGTGGAATTCATTCTTTAGGTCTGTGATTAGCAGGCCACCCGACAATCATGTCATCTTTAGTTTTTCCCAAAGATGGGAGCAAAAGCAATTGGTCTCAATATCCAGAGCGAAGCATCGGGCTCGGGTGATTAGACCATTCAGGTTGTATAATTTGATAGACTACACTAAAGATATTTATATCGGGTTTTGCAAGATTGTGATTTGAATAGTGAGCATAACTGTATGCACATGGCCACATGCCCAATTGATAAGGAGGCTTGTTCCAAGGATCTCCACCAGGAATTTACTTCTGGGTAGGGCTCGGTCGGTGGCGGCCCTTGGAGGACAAGGACATCCTCAAGGATAGCTTTATTTGAGCAAGACTCAGAGATTTCCTCGCGGGTGGCTTTCTTTGAACAAGACCCAGAGGGCTCAGCACTTTTTGATACTTGTAGAGATCGAGGTGCTGCATCAGGCAAAAAGGTGAGGACTCCTAAGCAGGCCTTAGAGCCAACAACCATACCTACAGTCACATTTTCTGTGGACAGCGTGCAATGATACTGCGCCACAGCCATCATACATTCATTGACAATATTGACTACAAAAGATAGAAGAGTCCCTGAGGAAAGTGATAGAAGAGTTCCACTATCACTTCCCTCAGGGACATCTTAAGGATTTTGGGGTCCATGAGACAAACTTATTTTGGGGGCCCCTGTTTGGAACAGCTTTGTATTTATGATCCAGTTTCAGCTATTGCATGCCCTCTTTGGCTAGGTCATTAGAATTGGGACCAGTGTGCCTGTGCACTGCCAAACGTGTTTGCATCTATTATTCAGGGAGAGTGATGTGTGTTTTCAATATTGTAACTCAGCAGCAGCCCACTAATATTACTGCAAATAATCTCTGTGAAACCCTCCCATGTCATATATCTGAGGTCCTGTTTTGATCTAAAATAGACTTTCACACATTTTTATGGATGTTGCATAAAACATAAATACAAGTTTATTACAGACATTTTGAGGACATATTTTCCTTAATTTTAATGATGTTATTTAAAACGACCTTGAATAATTCTTAAACAGATTATCAGGACAAGACTCGCCTCAGAACAGAGCTGGCTCTTTCAGGTGGCCCCCTGTAAGGCTGAGGCCTTGGGCCAGAGCCCACTTTGCCCATGCCTTTAAACGTCCCTGATTTTCCTCCAACCAGCTTGCAGTGTTGTCACTACTTTCATAACCTTTGTCACTGTTCGCTTATATTTGAATTCCTGATTGAAATTCAGCTGGGCAACTGATCTTGTAAGTCTGGGTGGGCTCTGATGTTGCAGTAGTCCACATCAGCTGATGACACTGGCAGCTTTCCTGTTCATTGGTGACATCCCATTGTCCACTGTGTTGGAATTAGATGTATTATGCGTGAATCTGACTAGTGTTGGTGATGGCGTTAGTAGCCTAAATGTTGTGATAAATCATCATTAAAATCTAAATACATGGGGGCTGACGTTCTCAGTTGAAGTTCCCTCTGCTATCTTGCATTTGAAGTATTTCTTTTGGCCATATCTTGGCCAGCTGTCACCTCAGATCGATCAGGTTCTGAGTTAATCATCCCAACAGCCGGAGGGAGAAGGTTTATCAGGGTCCCTTGTTCGATGTTCCCATCTGCAGAGGCCAGGTTTTTCAGACACCCTTTGGCGCCTATTTTCCTGTTTCTCTCCAAGAAAAGCTTACCCTATTCCAGTAGCTAAGTTGCTCGGCGGAATATGCCCCTAAACCAGCATTATGGCTCTCCCCTGCAAACGGGTGCAGACAAGTATGACTTTGGTGTACCAGCACCACAGCAGTGGCCCACCCACTTCACGGATCCATACAGCGAGCATGCTTATACACCCTCCTTGGCACATCTAGAGTGCTAACCACTGCAAGATGGCTCTCCACTTCCTGTTTCCCTTGTGTTTCTTGCCCAAATCTTAAAAATCAGTCAAACTCTAGTTAGAATTCACTTTGTGGTAAAATCAGAGTCAAATGTACAAGTAGGGTTGAAGGTCCATATGACTCATTGACCATTTCCCCAAAATACATAAAGTTCATACAATTACCTCTCTCAAAATCAGCTTCACAAAAAATAAAAACGTGTGCTTTTCTCAGAGGACCAAGTGCATTTTGTTCAGTTCTCCAGACCACCTCTAAAAATGTTGTCCTATCTTGGAGCATATGCAGTGGAGAAGCCACCAAGAAATTATGTGGAACATCGCAAACAGTTCTCTGCCCACATCTGGAGTGCTGGATGCTTCATCTGCAGTATTAGTTCATGTTCTTGAGAACACGCATGGAGAATGTTCCCAGTTTAGGGAGGTCACACACAAGTATTAAGCCCAGTTCTGTATGCCTCGTAATATTTATTTATTTACGTTTACTTATTTTCATAGCACAATTGGCAATGGAACACTTAACATGTAACAAGAAAGGGGCGGAGCCTGAGGCGTCAAGATGGCGGTCGCACTCTAAGAGTGCTCCGGACCCCCTCCGTCATCCGCCACTCATCCGCCCGCTAGCAGCTGCCATCGGATCCTTTCCATTATCAGCGGGGGCTCTCTATTCCCTCAGCTGTGCTCCGGTCCCGCGCTTTGGCAGATCGGAACCCCCGGGGATTTGGTTGGCCTCCCTTCCTCTGGGGCCCTGCAGGAACAAAATGGCGGCCTCGCCGGTGCTCGGTCCCCGAGCTCGATGTCCCGGACCCTGACTTCACCCCTGGGACCCCCTTTCCGCTCCGGAGGGGCGGCGGTGCTCACCTGGCGTCGCTGTGGAGGTGCCCGGGGCTGCATGGCGGAGCCTGGCCGCACCTGGGACCCGCATGTCGCCCTGAGCTGCCCGTGACCCGCAGTCCGTGAGGGCGGGTTCGGCGGCGGAGCAGAAGCGAGTGGGGCCGGGCCGCATTGGTAACTTCGCCCTGCCGCCTGCTCCTGCCTATTGGCTTGGACTACCCTGGACGTGGGGCCCGTGGCGGATAGGGGTGCCGCCGGACTCGACTGCCGCTGTCGGGCAGTGGCGTGGGGGAACTGGGCCTTCTTCCATCCTCCGATCTCCTCCGCCCTGCCATCTGGAGGTGGAGGCCTGTCCTGCCGGCCCGAGGATCACGCACCGGCACCTTCCGTTGCTGAGTGGCCTCCCGCTCCGGCCCAGCCCGGATCCCCCGGCCTTTCTTGGGTTGCGGCGGCGCTGCGGCCCCCTTTCTGCTGGCGGGGGGAGCTGACTCCTGGTCCTGACGTCCCGGGGACCGCGCATCGGCGCTCCCTGCCCTGGCCCGCCGGAGACTGCTGAGCGCTTCTGGGGAATCGGCGCCCGCTGTTGTGAGGCGTCCCGCTCCAGCCCGACCCTGATCCTCCGGCGTTTCTGCCGACAGAGGGTGCTGCCTCCTGAGGTGACGGGGTCCTGCAACCTGCCCTACGCCAGCGGTGAGTGAAGTGACTGGAGGGGTGGCGTGGGGGGCGGTGTGGATGGTGTGCGCCCCCCCTCTTGCTGCATTGCACCAGATTTCCACCTGCGCTGTCTGGGGGAACTGATCCACGGCCCCCCCGGGGGCGCGCTCAGGAGGGCCACTGGTTTTGGCTGCCATTGTCGGGCGGCGGCGCGCTGACTCACTGCCTTGCTTCGCCTCAGTGGGACTCTCGACCTGTGTGTGGGGGAAAGTCTACTTGCTAGCCCCCCCTGGAGACGGCTTCCCGTTGGTGGCATACCCCGTGGGGGCCGGTCCCCTTCTCCTTCCAATTGGCCCCCTCCGCTAACTGAGCTGGTGTAAACTCTTCCCCGGCCTCCGCTGTGGGGGGTGTGGAACGCGCTGTCACCGCCCCTTGCCTCTACCCACTCGATTGGGCCTGCCTATATCCCATTGTTCATCAGCGATCGCCGACTCCGAGAGCCCCCGCAAGTGGCCTGCTTAATACCCGCTGTGGCGCAGATTGGGGGTTCATCTTCTCGGAGCCCTTCATCCTCGGCTCACTGACGCTCCCCCGGGGCCAGGAGGGGACGTCGCCCGCTGCGGACCTTGGCGGCGGTCTAGAGCCGTGGCTGGTTGGTGGGCGGCCCCGGAGACTTGCGGGGTCCTGAGCGCCCGGGCCCGAGTATCGACGGTCTGGGTGTCCGGGGCCCTCCCTGATCTCTGGGGTTGCTGGCTGCCTCCCCCTCCTGCCCGTGCGGTGGCCTGCCTCGCCCTTGGTGACGATGGGCAGGAATCGTACCCTGCAGACCCCCGCCCCTCCAACCCAAACAACAATGGACCAATACACCACGACTGACCGGGACACTGGAGGTGGGGCGTCCAATACTCCTGCACCTGCTGGGGGTGATCTTTCCACAATCCTACAGGCGATTGGCGCATCGCAGGCCTCAGTTGAGACAAAGATTGGCGAAGTGAGGGTAGATATGGCCCTTATTCGCCAGGACCTGCGTAATGCCACCGCACGACTTTCGGAAGCAGAATCACGCATCTCCACGGCGGAAGACGATATAAGCCAACTCAAGTCCCAGGTGACCCGTCTCCAGGATCAGACCTCAGAGCTCCACCGCCGGGCCGAAGACGCCGAAAACAGGTCGAGGAGAAACAACCTACGCCTCATAGGATTTCCGGAAGGGGTTGAGCAAGGCCAAGCGGACACTTTTGTGGAGACCTGGGTGCGATCCTGGATGCCTAAAGAGTCCCTTTCCCCCTGGTTCGCAGTCGAGCGGGCCCATCGCTCCCTGGCTCCCTGACCTCCACCCGGGGCTCCTGCCCGGCCAATTATCTTGAGGGTCTTCAACTTCCGGGACAGAGACTCCATTCTTAGGGCGGCGAGGATGCAGGGCCCACTGGCGTTCCAAAACAGCAAAATCATGGTCTTCCCAGACTACACCAGGGAGGTACAGGCTCAGCGTCGAACTTACGACGATGTTAAGCAGAAGCTCCGTAACCTGGGTCTCCGCTACGGTCTCCTGTTTCCGGCACGGCTCAGAGTGGTGTTCCAAGACAAGGCAATCTTCTTTGATAGTCCCCAGGCAGCCTGGACTTGGCTCACGGAGGAACGGCCCCTCCGAGGCCAACTTGTCTCCTCTCCGGCCCGAGGGGAGCCCACGCAAACCCACCCAACCCTGCCCAGACCCCAAAGGCGTCGTACCAGGTCTCGCAGGAAGGGGGACCGCCATGAAGCGGCATCCCGATCGCCGGGGCGGGGTCCCGTCGGCCTCCTCCCCAGGCTTTGTCTCAGAGGTCTGTAACCCCCAGCTTAACTTGCTCCATGATTGACTTGAGCCGCGTCCCGGACCCCTCCGAGACGGTGCGCCCTGCCATATCTGATTCTGACCTATCGAGGAGTCCCGCACTTCATGGACCTGGGGAAGACGGGGATGATTGAACTCAGGGGCCCACGGGCCTGGGATCTTTACACAACTTTCCAACTTGCTCCGGTGGCTGAGGTCGCCATCACTTCCACGTCCTAGGAGAGGTTCACTTCCATCACACCCACGTTCTGCTAATTGGTTCCAACCTTAATTACCGGACTTATTTGTACTCTCCTGTTACTTAAATGTTTTAAAATGTGCTTGCAGCTGTTAACGAATCTTATATCCGGCTACATGGAGGGGTCCATCTACGCCACGCTCTTGTCCTGCTAACCGTTTTAGCTTAGCACTTAAATTCGTTTGTGTTGTTGTTCTAGGGGGTTCCTTTTCAGGGCGACAGATGCTTCAATTTCGGAAGTGTAGGGTGGGGGGTGTTGGGGGGCAAGGGAGGGTGGGTAGACCGTTGTCTCCCAATTGTTTATTGTTTTTGGCCGCCTACGGGCCGCTGTTCTTTGTTTCCCTTGGCAGCCTTTCATGTACACACACCAGAGATGACGACATGAGACTTATCAGACCGCACGGCCTTTACCCCTTACCCCGGCTAGGGGACTGCCTCCCCTGGGACCCGGGTCTGTTGGCATCGTTTCCTCCATACACTACCTGCTTAGATGGCATCCACCATACATAGAGCCCTTCACATTCTGTCGTGGAACGTCAATGGCCTACTAGACCGCATAAAACGAACCGCTGTTCTTCGCAGCGCCCAGCACTATGCGCCTGATATCCTTTTTCTACAGGAGACACACCTGCTGGGCACCCAATGCACCTTTCTCGCTCGCTACGGGTTCGATAGGGTCTGGCACTCTGGCTTCACACGGGGCTCCCGGGGGGTGGCCATACTGCTCCGTAAGGGTCTTCCCTTTACTCTGGCACAGGCAGCGACGGACTTACAAGGCCGCTATGTGGCCCTGTCCGGCACGATCGAAGGACACCCTCTCAATTTCCTGTGTGTTTACATCCCTCCTGCCACGACGCCCTCCGCCCTTCGACAACTCACACATGTCGTCTCCGCCTTTCCCCAGGGTGTGACGGTCATTGGAGGGGACTTCAATGCTGTTATGCACCCTTCTCGCGACGCGACTGGTGCTCCTTCGGTGTCCCGTATTGCCTCTGCTAAGCGCCTTTCTGACTGGTCCTCCGCCCTGGGTCTCTGTGATGCTTGGAGGGTGTGGAACCCCCGTCGAGACCAGTATACTCACACGTCGGCGGCCCACCATACTCACTCTCGTATTGACCTGTTCCTGTTGACGGCCCCTGACTGTCAGTTGCTGTCCGGGGCTACTATCCTACCCCGAGGCATCTCGGACCACTCCCCTGTCTCTCTCCGCCTCGGGAACTCACCCGATGGCATTCGTACAACTTGGCGGATGAACGCCTGGTTTCTGCAGGATGCGGACTTTGTTGACTCCCTCGGGCTGGAGCTGAGGCAATATTTTGAGACCAATACGGGTTCGGTCCACTCGCCGGGCACACTGTGGGAGGCTGGTAAGGCCACCATACGAGGGGTGGCTAGAGGCTTGGTCCACGCGAGGCGCACGGCTCAAGCCGCCCGACTCGTTCGGCTGGAGGCCCGCGCTGCGCAGTTGGAGACAGCCCAGGCTTGCACTGAAGACGCGGACTCTGACCGGCAGCTTGCACTGCTCCGTGAGGAGATCTGTCAGATCTCCTTGGAATCCGCTAAAATGCTATGGCGCTCATCCGTGGCGCGTGTCTACGGCTGGGGTGATAAAAATGGCAAGTTACTTCATAACCTAGTTTCTTATCCCAAAGCCAACCGCATTATCCCCGAGGTCCGTGATACGACCGGCGCCCACCACTTCACTTCTCGTGCTATCGCCCAAGCCTTTGCAGGCTACTATGCTAGCCTCTATGCCGTCCGACCCCCGAAGCCTCCCTGGCTGCTATGCTGTCTGAAACGGGGACCCAGTTGGCCCGCCTTTCCCAGACGGTCTCAGAGACTCTGGATCTCCCTCTCACCCCGGAAGAGATACATGGGGCTATTTCGCTCCTGCGCTCCGGCAAGACTCCGGGTCCGGACGGTTACCCCCAAGAATATTACGCGACTTACCGCGACACGCTGGTCCCACATTTACTGGCACTGTTCCAGCATGTGGTAGACACGGGGTCCTTTCCCCCAGAGACAGACGTGGCCACTATTGTGGTCCTCCCAAAGACGCATCCGCCTTCCCTTGCCTGTGCGGACTATCGCCCCATTTCCCTCATCAACACCGAGGTGAAAATCTTTGCCACTGCAGTGGCTCAACGTCTCCGCCCCCATTTACACGATTTGGTCCATCCAGACCAATGCGGTTTTATGCCCGCCCGGGGGACCCGGCATTGCATACGTCGCCTCCATCTCGCCCTTGCACATCGTCACCGTCTCACTCCATATCTGGCCTTGCTCTTCATTGACTTTGAAAAAGCATTTGATACAGTTGATTGGAGTTATCTGGAGGACGTGCTGGAGGTGATGGGGTTCGGCCCTCTATTTCGGCGCCTCATCCGTGTCTTATACTCCAGCCCTAAGGCGAGAGTATTAATTAATGGGGTGCTTTCGGAGACGTTTCCCATTCAGAGAGGTACTCGCCAGGGTTGTCCGCTCTCGCCGCTCTTATTCGCATTAGCGATGGAACCCCTGGCCTCTCTTATACGCCAGGATCCCCATATCCGAGGCTGGGCTTGGGACCCCTTTCGGGTCGACAAGGTCGCCCTTTACGCAGACGACGTCCTCCTCTTCCTAGCGGACCCCGAGAACTCCGGCACACGGTGCTTAGACACACTCTCCACCTTTGAACAGGTTTCAGGCCTCCGGCTCAACCCGGCGAAGTCCACCCTGGTCCCCCTCCATCCGTCCCGTGCCTGCTTTGACTGGCAGACGACCATCCCCTGCGTAGGCAGTCCTTCAAATATCTGGGGGTTTGGGTCGCCTTACTCCCAGACCTCGAATGGGCCCTGAATGTTACGCCCCTGGTCACCAAGGCCAAGGCGGATCTTAGGAGATGGCAATCCCTTCCTCTTAACGCCCTCGGCAGAAGTGCCCTCTTTAAAATGATGATTCTCCCCCGTTTTTTATACATTTTACAAAACATTACCTTTCATCTCCCGGGGAGCTGGTTTCGGGAGATTGATAGTGCCTTCACCCGGTTTCTATGGGGGGCGGACGACCGCGAATGTCCCTAGCACATTGCCGTATACCTCCTTATGACGGGGGTATGGGGGTAACCAACCTTCACCTTTATTATCTGGCTGCGAGACTTATCGTGATTCATGACTGGTTCGCGGGCGGCTGGTCCGACCCAGCGTACCAGGTGGAACTCCGACTGTTGGACTTCCCGCAGCTCCAAGCATACTTGTATGGGGCCCCCATACCGCAGGTCCTCCCCCCGTCACCAGGACGGTTCTCCTGGCCTGGCGCACAGCCCTGCGCCACACGAAATGGGACCGGAAACTTACCAGACAGACGCCCCTGTGGTGCGGTGTCTGGCTGCAGGAGACCTCGTCTCTCCGGGACTTCCGCCGGTGGGATCAAATAGGGATCTCACTTCTTGGGGACATCTGGGTGGGGGACCACATCAGAACCTTTGCAGAATTACAACAACGCCACTCCCTCCATTCCTCCCAATTTTATAAATATTTGCAGTTAAGGCATGCCCTCCGAGTGCATATTCCGTCCCCCACTTCCTTCCCTGAATTCAGTCCCCTCGAGGCCCAAGTAAGGATGGGGAACCTGGGCAGAGGGGGTGTCGCGGATCTACCGCTCCCTTGTGAATAACGGCCCTGCATCTCTAGATTTGCTACGTGCCCGGTGGGAGGGTTGGTTGGGCCCCCTAGAGGATGCGGACTGGAGGGACGCGCTCATGGCCCCCAAGACCTTGACGACCTCCTCCAAGTTACGATTAGTCCAACTCTACTACCTCCACACCGCATATCTCACACCTGCACGCCTATACAGCGCCGGTCTGCGGCCTTCCCCGACCTGCACGCGATGCAACCACGCTCCCGCAAACTTTTATCACATGACTTGGCAATGTACTGTCCTTGCATCATTCTGGGCGGGGGTGGAAGTGGAACTCACACAGACCCTGGGGTGGACGGTTCCCCACGACCCACTACGGTTGATCCTGGGTGTGTTTGATGGCCTCGATGGATCTCGGGCCGACAAGCGCTTCCTTGGCACTGCGGTGGCGGTGGCGAAGCGAGACATAGCGGTACTCTGGTCTCAGGCTAAGCCCCCTACTATACGGAAATGGAGACGGGGGGTAGATTGGTGTGGAATCCAAGAAGAATCCCTCTTTGAAGCCAGGGGTTGTCCGGAACTTTTTGGGAAAATTTGGGGTAAATGGTTTAATTTACTATCTTAAGGGGTGTGTATATTCCTTGAACGGGGATGGCCGTATGCAAGATTCTACCCTAAAGAAGGGTGTACAAATCTCTGTCGTCTCCTCTATGGTTGTAAATTACCTAAATAACATGCTTGATTTTGCTGTCAATTTATTTGTGGTTTTGTTCTTTTCCTTAAAAAAACCAATAAACTTGATTATCAAAAAAACATGTAACAAGAAAATACACACACAGAAGTTGACTTAATTAGCAGTTGATAAGAATAAAGAATTGGATTCTAAAGTAAACTCTGAATAGTTTTGTAATTCAGAGGAAGAGCAGTTTGGAACCGCTTACATAAGGAACTAAAGCCCAGAGATGTAATGCCCAGGTTCAGCACTTTGCCTAATTCTGTGAATTGGGCCTCTTGTGTTCACACAAAGTCTTCATATATCTGGTCCTAACTCCTCCAAATCCCCGAAACAAATAAAGTCCAATTTGCAGCTGCAAAAAGGTATTTTGGGATCTAAGAAACCCAAAATGTGATTCGTTCACAGTTACTGAATCACAATTTCGGTTTGCGACTACATTCTGCATTGTGTGTTTAGAGCTCCCCTTCGAAATACCGATTTGCAGTGGGATGTATTCATGTTTTACCGACTATTGAAAGGAATGTTATGGCATTCTCTACCGGGAAAGGGTCTCCAAGGGACCCCATCCCCTTCGTGAATGTTGACAAAAACATTTTTAAGAGTAGGCAGTGGTCCAATGAAAAACTGCACAGTCTTAAAAAATGTTTGTAGAACTTTTTTTTTTTTTTTTAATGCATCCCATTTCCCTGTATGGAAAATGGGCATTTAAAAAAAAAAAAAGCTTGCTTGAGTAAAAGCAATCACAGAAGTGGTGGAGGCCTCCTAGGGTCAGAAGACCATCACTGTGATGGCCGCAAACCACAGAAGACCGTAATTCCAACAAATCCTAAGGCTGCATCTGGAATTTTGTGCCAGTTTCAGGAGCCCACTTCAGGAGCATTTTGCCCAGCTAAGGGGTCTCATCTGGGAGTAAATAATGTGTGCAATTCTGTAGATCGAATTTGTAAAATTGCGCAGTTTCTGTAATGACATCTGTTGTATTGCTTACAATTCTGGATGTATAACTTTGACGCCTTCAATTCTGGAGACCAAGAATAAAAATAGTTTTGGGAGAGGCCAGAGATGGGTGATCAAAATCATATATTTTTAAAGTACACATATAAATGCAAGACGCGAGGCAGGCATTTATTTCCCTGAGCAATGAATCTCGAAATTGCTATGGAAATGGAAGTCCGAATTGCTGGGATTACTGTTTAAATACATCAGCGCAAGAAAAGTGAATGTAGGACAATAGCTACCCAGGACAAGAGTTGGATACCAATGTTAAATAATGATGATGAAAACCTGATGATTGAAAAAAGGAGAACACTTGTACTGGGAAATGAATGGTAAAGCTGGAGATTATTTAATGCACACAGCGGATGAGAGACTTGTTGTGCAGTTAGTCAGACTTGGAAACCTGGAATGTGGGTACAGAGCAGGACTGTCTACATTTCCCCTGAAATTCCGGGGTTAAGGCACCAAGCATCCTTATGTCCCCATCCCCATCATGCACTGCTAATGACCTTGCGCATCACAATACAAACAAAAAATATCAAAAGTGACATAAGACCTCAAGAATGTCATCTAGCTTGTTTCGATAAATCAATTTTTTTTCACTTCTACCAAAATGTGTGAAGTATTTGGAGATGCAGTGATTCGCCCAGGAATGACACCAGATTATTTGGAAATCTAGGCCCAGATGTATTAGGTCGGTTTGCAAAATCACAAAAAATGTTGAACGTTGCACAGACTTTCTATGTATTATTAGGTTAGGTTGAACTGTGACCCACTCCAAATGGTGATTTTGTGAACTACCTCATTACTATTCATGATGTAAGTTGCAAACTGAGAGTCCCTACTATTGGAGACTCACTACGCTCCGATGCCATGACAGGAATGGTGGCTTGCTGGGGTCAGCACACCATCATACGCATGATTACATTTCATGAAAGTAAACATTAAAAAAAAATGCTGAGTGTTTTCCTTACATGAAATGGGCTGTGCTTAAATACACTGTGAATGTAAAAAAATGTTTGCTTAGGAGTTGGCAGTGGTCCCATGGATGAATGATTTACAACTGACATTGTGGTCTCAAACCACTCATACATAGCTTTACAAAATGCAATTTGGAATGGACGCCTAAAACACACCCCTTCCGAACTGCGATTCAGTTTGCGGCACTGGGCTCCTGGTCTTTTCAACTCCTATCAAGTCCCCCTTCCTGGAGTTGTTTGTCCCCCAGGTTCTTTTCCCTCATCAAGGAGATGTTTCCTACTTTTAACTTTCTCAAGCCTTCTGTTGGATGATTATCTTCTCTTCTAGTGTTTATATTAATGAATACATCCTCATTATTTTGGATTACTATTTTGATAAGTATCTCTTTGTCAGAACTTGACCAATCAGTATTACATGGCGAGTGAGCTACAGAAACTGATCATCTAGCTCTAGCTTAACATTGTCAATTGCAACACAAACTATACCAAAGAACTAGGCATTGCATGTAAATTTCCACTCTGTGGTGCTTTCCGGTTTATGCTTACTGAACTAGTTAAAGTGCACCCAATTGCGTTAGAGTTGAATTGTAATCTATTCCTCTTGTTGATTTCTCAAAAAAGTGATAATATCGAGCTAAGAACTCTCTGCAATGAATTCATGGTATCAAACAATATGGGTTCCTGTACTTCTGATACTGTAGATTCAATTTTACTAAATGTCCCCCCGAGAACTAGTGCCACTCAAGGAGTTGGTTAGCCTCATGAGCAGCCTATCTGGTTATTTACGATAACTTTATTAGTACACCAGCGTTGTAGATTCATTTTATGAAAACCACTGGAATATCAGGAAGAGTGTACTCTCGTATAAAAGATGAACTTGACTGGAACAGGATTATCTTTCTAAGCGGCATCAGAACTATTTAATTTTAAGAAGGCAGGTTTAGCAAAATCATCCTGTTGATCCTGCTCATTGGCTAGCAGACGCCAATTAGTATTCATATATCTATGACCATTGTACGGAACTGGGATGATAACAGTCTATCAGATAAATGCTGTCTTAAGTTTGCTGTTCCCTGAAACTCCCTCACTATAACCATACCCAGATTATGCAAGAGCGATATGTGCCTTAATGAGAAATTGGTTGAAGACCTTAGTTGGTGACCCATTTTGCCATTCTGCCAAGTTCGTTCCCTTTGAAACATCAGATACACCATGATGTAATTTGCGTAAAGTGAGACCATGTGCACCCCATCTCCCAGGGGGATCCCCCATTCCTCCCCCATCTCTGAAGTGTCACCGCCAATGGCTCCACCACCAGTGCGAAGAGCGTGGACAGTGGGCAACCCTGCCGGGTGCCCTGACATATATGCAGAGGACTAGAGACCTGCCGACCAGTCTTTACTTGCGCTGTTGGTTCCGTATATAGCAGTCGGGTCAGACTGTGATACTAGCCAAATATGGCATCAGGGGCCGCTTCCTCAAAGAGATACCCCTACTCCAGGGAGTCGAAGGCCTTCTCCAAGTCCAACACCAGACATCCCGACTGCGGCCATTGCTGCGGTGAGTATGTGGATACTCCATTGAACCTCCAGTGCTTCTATAAAGTGTTACGAGATGGGACAAAGCCATTCTGGTCATGATGGACTAGTGTTGGCACCAGTGGGGCCGGTCTTTCTGCCAGTATTTTTGCTAAGATTTTATAGTCCGTGTTTAGTAAGGCTAGTGGGCAGTACGAACCGGGGTCCACCGGGTCTTTGTCAGGCTTGGGTAGGGGGACAAGCAGCGCCTCTCTAAACCGGACTGCTCCCTGCGTCTCTTCGAGTGCTTCGGCATATAGCTCACATAGGCACGGAGCGATCGTGGGGGCATAGGTTTTGTAATAATCTGATGGGAGGCCATCAGTGCCCGGAGTCTTGCTTGTGGCCAGTGATCAAAAGGCCTCTCTTATTTTGTCTAGCAAGATGGGCACTTCAAAGTCTGCCAGCTTCGCTCTTTCCAATGTGGGGAGCCTTAGCTTCTGAGAATGGGTGACTTGATGCCTTCCTCTCTCAAATGTTTTTGATGTGTACAGGGTTCAATAGAAGTTAGTTAGTTCCACATGTATTTCAGTTTGCGTGTGCAGGAGGCGACCCTCTCCACTTCTCAAAATGTGGATGGGGCATGCTACCTGTTCCTGCCCTAGGAGCCATGCCACCAAATGGCCCATGTAGTCTGAACTCGCATGTGTGCAGGCTGCATAATTGACGCATCTAAGGCGCTCCAGTGGGTCCACCAGTTCCCCTGCTTTGTCTCAGGTTTCAGTGCAGTAGATGGGCGTGTCACCAGCTCCGCCTCCAATTGCATCAAATTCTGTTCCATCTTCCCTATGGCCATGCTGAGATGCTTTGTCAGGGGCAAATGTATGGGAATTAACTGGAACATAAGCAGTCACCTTAAACGCCTCCCATTCAATCAGCTTATTTCCTGCCTTACCCTTGTTCAGCTCAAAGTATTCGGCCGTGGTGGTCCCCACCACCTCTCCATATGACACATCTTCCAGGGCAGAGGGTTGGAGGCACCAGAGGTGTATGGTCTGCAGCGGCTGCTCCCACTGCAGAATTAGCATTGCGGGTTGTGGTCAGAATGTGTGCAGCCAAGGTACTCTATATGGTCGATCATGGGGTGTAGTGCCAGCAACCACACGAAGCAGTTGATACAAACATGTAGTCCGTGAGGCTCTGAGTAGTGGGAATACACACTTGTGTCTGGGTTCCAGGTGTGCCACAGGTGCTTTAAGGACCAGTGAGTCAGCCATTCCCCCAGTGCTCGAGCGTTTGACGTGGAGTGCGTGTTTGACATAGCACTGGACCGCTCTTTCCCTCCTCTGTCAATGACTGCGTTAAAGCCGCCTCCTAGGAGCAGTGGGATTCCACTCCATTCTGCCAGTATGTGTGAAAGGGAGCGGAGGAAGGGCACCTGTTCCGAGTTAGGGGTGTATATCGTGCCCAGCACTAGCTGCAAGCCATTGAGTCGAGCTTTTATGAGCACATACCTCCCATTGGGGTCTATCTTCGCCTCCTCCGCAATGAAAGGGGTCCCCGCCTGTATCCAAATTAAAGTCTCTCTAGCATAGGATGAGTATCCCATAGCAAACAGACTCCGTCGCCGGTGATGTGGTCAAGTGTCTATCTCTGGGGAGGTCAGGTGGGTCTCCTGTAGGAGTGCTATATGGGTGGACCTGCACTTTAAATAGGCATATATTGAGCAGCAGCGGGCAGGGGTGTGCATGCCCCTCACATTCCACGTTAGTATGTTTGTATGAGCCATTGCAGCAGTATTGGTTTATGCTGGTCGTGCACCTGTAGGTGGTGGCCCAGTCTAAGCTGTATGTGAAGCATGGGTTGGATGCCGAGTGGGATGGGGTAGTGTCGCTCAGTGGGAGATAAATAGGGGGGAAAAAACAACTAGGTAAAACACACATCTACTCTCCTACTGTTTTATATAACAGGGATCCACCCAAGCTGATATAACAGTCTGGCAACAAATTCAATCCTTTGAACTGTGAATGGCGCATGAATCACCTACCTCGATAAATGAGTCAGGCCTGTGTCCCCTGCGCCTTTAGATCTGTGCGTTGGGTACACCAGCCGCGAGGCATTTATGTGGGATTAATGTGGTATAGTCAATGCGGCCCTCAGCCGCAACCCCCCATCACAGCGGCCGTGGGCTCGCCTGACCCACACCCACCCAGGGGTCGTCCGTCATCAGCACCAATAGTAATGCATTGTGTAAGCTATCATTGGCTCATGAGGAGACTCTGGCAGAGTCGCGCCCCCATCATATAATGTCATCCCCTGTTTGCGGTGTCACATCTGGTAGCTTCGGTGTCTCTCCCCGATTGGACCCACATCAGGGACAGTCGGAATCACTGGTCATCCTGACAGTGTTGTTTTCCTGCTCCAAGGTGCGGGTTAGCTTGTGGAGTGCAGTCGCAGTTTGTAGTGCGTTCCTCCGCTCCGTAATCATCTCCTCCAGGTTAGGCACTGCCATGGGTGGTCTAGGGCGTCTTGCCCATTGCCTCCGCCCACGTCTGCATCCACTGACATTCCCGGATTGTCTCCGAGTGGCCACGGGTCGGGACGCCGCCGTCGCATGGCCTGCAGATTCCAACCAGTCTCAGGCATCTTCTGGATTGTCAAAAAAGCGGATCGTAGTGCCGTCCACCACTCATAAGCGTGCCGGGAAGAGCAACAAATATCGCTTGTTTAGTTTGCGCAGCAAGGAAGGAGTGTCTGTTCTTCTGCACAGCTAGTGTGTAGTCAGGGAGCAGCATAATCGTGGGATTGTTTACTTTAATCTCTTTCAGACGGCGGGCTTCACAGAGGATGCTGTCGCGATCCCTATAGTTAAGGAGCCTAAAAAGGAACGGTCTGAGGCCAGCACCTGGTGGGGGTCTTTTCGAAGGAACTCGGTGTGCCCGTTGAACTGCTTATTGAGGGGATAGGTCCGCCGAGGACATCGTTTCTCTTATCCAGGCCTCTATGTACTCCAGTGCGTCGCGACCCTCCCCAACCTCAGGGAGCCCGACCAATCAGATGTTATTTCGCCGTGTCCTTCCCTCTGCATTTTCAACTCAGTCCTTTAATGCAGCCACACTGCCCAGCAGTGCTTGTATTAATGTTGAGTTTTCTTGGGTGACCAGATGCAGTTCCTCCAATTGCTGCTCATCAGCACGTTTGCGCTTGTCAGCCCTCTGTAAATTGAAATCCGAAGTGATCCTATTTTGCCCTCGAGAGAGGTCCTAGTGCTTTCAAGTGCTGCACCAATCTTCTCCACCGTCAGAAGCCAGTCTCGCTGGGGCAGCCAGGGCCGCCGAGGGCAAGCGACTCATCACTATTTGTTAGGCAGTGGGCAATTACCTGTCTATGGCCCCATTCCTGCACCCGCCCACCTGCCAAGGGTGATCCAGGCGACCAGCCGCGCTGCACGGCTAAGTCACGTCGGTGCATTTAGATTGGGGTTGTATTGGCCCCTAGAGCTGGTGTGGAAGCTACAGCTGCGCGGTATGGTGTACCATCTCTAGGTTATGCCACCTACTACACCTCCTCTCAGTGTCTGCTTTTGCTGGTAGCGTGGGCCCACCAATAGGGCCGCCAGGCAGGGAGGAACAGGGGACAACGCGAAGGGGTAGGGGGGCAACAACTCACCGACAGTGTAGTCCACTCCCCAGAGTTCTCGAGTCAGCTTTGTCACTTTGCCGTAGTCAGTTAGAGGCCCCTTATGGTGGTTGCGTGTGCCATGTGCTCAGGCCCTACATTCCCTATTCATCAACTGCTCAACTGTTCAGTACAATTACTCTGCTCCCCCTTACTCCACTGCCCCCCGGTGCCTGTACCCCTGTAACCAGTCTCCCAGTTCTTCAACAAGGTCTGGGCTCAGGCCCCTCCCAGGGCAGTGCCAGGTACCGGTCCCCCTCGGCGTGTGGGGCAATTTCTGTTCTCCTGTGCCAGTCGGGGAGTCCACCCGCCACAGCGCCAGTCAGCCACTGGCTGGTCCAGACGCTCAAGTCCAGTAGGTTTGCTTGCACTGTGCTCCACAACCAATGTCCAATCCGGCACCACGTCGTGACGGCACAGGCCACGAATCAGGCTACTCCCAGGAGCACACAGTAAATGCAAGCAGTACCCGCAGGTGATGTCTTCAGCGGGCCAGCTCCACAGCCACATCTCTCACTCACTCCCCCCGCAGCTCGCGGTCTAGGCCGATCTGGCCCCCGGTGCCATACGCGCTGAATAGGCTGCTGGGAGAGAAGGAAGAGAGGGGAGACAGGGGAAGGAAGCCCGCACTCACCTTGCAATGTCCACAGCGTCTTTCTCTCCACAGGTCTCGAGGCGGTAGGGCATCTCCCTCCATTGCATGCACGGGGAGGCATGCAGTTTAGCCTGAGGCTCTCTGATGTGCCCACCACCCCTCCGGCCAACCCTCACACTCCAGGCAGTCCTCCCGCCCCAGTAGACAAAAGTAGTCGGACACTTCAGTCGCAGCTCCTGTCCCAAAAGCTGCACCGGTCCTCTCCGCCTTGTGCCCGGTGGCCTCAGCAGGGCATATGCATACCCCCACTCCATGCAATGTAAAGCTCCTCCGGGAGGCCCTCAGTGCTCCCGGTACCAGTCTTCTAGACCTGGACAGCAAACTATGGCTGCTGCCGACCAGAGACACGATTCTGCCCTCCTTCTGCTGAGCCAAGCTCGAGCAGGGGAAGGCAGGACAATGGGTTTCCTGTCACAGGGAGGTGTGACCACCTCCCAGACAGGACTTTGAGTGGCGCTGGCAAGGGACAGGGTGCGGGCGCAATACACGGACTGCTTGAAGGGCACATTTGGTGCCCTCCTTTTTTTTTTAAACAGATTTTGTTGGTATTTGACTTATCCTGACATAATAATGGAAATGCATATATTTACATACATATATAGATTACACTACTGTTCTTTCTTTTTTCTGTTGTATTGATAATTCTTAGAAACATTTCAAAAAGCCTAAATTCAACTCCCATTTCCCCCTCCCCCTAACGAGTCGCTTAGTCTGTAGCTTATTATTTTCAGCATTGCGTGTTCACCTCTTTCGCTGTATGCTTTATTCTTGTCTGGGGTTTGTGTGGGGGTTAGGGAAGGTCGTGTCTGTCTTTTTATCTTATTCTCTCAGTAATCCCATCTCATTGTCCCTTGCCGGTGGCGGCGAATTTGATTGGGCTTCTGCTGGCTCATCTAGGTCTGATGCCCGCATGTCATCTAGTAGTCTCCCCCAGGCTGTCGCAGTTTCTAGGTTCACTATGACTCGGTTTGCCTCTCTCAGCAAAATTCTATTTTCTGCGTCTGCCCACTTCTCCAGCTCCCTTTTCCAGATCTCTATTCTTGGCCCCCTTGTAGCCTTCCAATTCTTTGCGATTTCTCTCTTCGCTAATACATATGCTAGGTCTTGAAATCTCCCAGTAACCTTTGTCTTGGCCGTGGGTGGGAACCAGCTTAGTATGCAGTGTCCCGGTGTATGTGGTACCTCTTTGTCTATAGTACTTTCAACTACATTTACATTTGGTGCCCTCCTTGCATACTCCAGTTCAAACCAGTTCAGGGAGCTGTTGGCTCCTGCTCTGGCACAAAACTGGACAAAGGAGAAGGGAGTATCCTGCCCACTGTCCAGCCCCTCCTCTGGGAGGGACCCCTGAATTGTTCCAACCCTTTCCTAAGGGTACTTAAGGGCTTACCTGTGGGTGGGTCCCTAGATTCATCGTGAACTACATTCAGATCTGAAACCACTTCATCTTCGACCGTCTGGGCACTCTGGACTTCGAGACTGCAACTGGAAGATTGCTGCTGCTCCTGGTCTCATCGCCCTGCCAGTCTTTCTGCAACATCTGTGCCTGTGCTCCATACAGGTTCCTCACTAGGCCTGTGGACATCCAACACCTGAAGGAATCTTCCTTGAAGTGAAGAAGTCATTTCCCTGCATCTGCAGGCATCGCAACTCAGCTTACCGTTCTGCTTTTCCCGAGCTCCTACGGACTCCGAAAGGTTCAGCAACACAGGTGGTGGCTCTACAATTCCCTCGAGGCCTGCACTGGCTTCCTAGCAAGTTGGAGGCCAGTATCTCTCATTGGAACTGCTGGAGCAGCACCCCCTGTGCACCGTGTTGACTTGTCGTTGCCAAGGCTTGTTGGCTTTCTTCACCAGAGATCTTTGGGTTCCAAGAAGCTCCAGCCTCAAACAGCTCCTGCAACCAAGATCTTCGCCTGCACCGCATCCTTTGCAACGTGGGCCCTCATCCTTTGGTGAGCTGCTCGAGGTCCTCTTGTGACTCCTGTGCCTCCGGCCTGTGGGTCCTCTTGAGGGTCTTATTCAACGTCAGTGGGCTCCCCTTCTTGCTCAGGGCCTTCATTGACTTACCTGCTCGTAGTGAGTCACTTGGACCTTGTTGGTCCCAACACTGCACCTTTTTCTCCGACTATGTTTGTTGGTGCCCCAGCTGGACACTGACCCCCTGGGTCTCGAAATCCAACATGGGACAGCTCGTGCACAACTCCTGGTCTTCGTCAGCGTCGCCTAGTCCGTACAGCTGCAAAATCAAGGGCACCTTCAATTCTCCTGCATTCCAGACATCGGTGGGCATTCGTCTTCCATGCCTCCTGGTCACTCCTGAGTGGCATAGACTCTGTCCCCTCTGCTTGCAGGTACCTCTCACCTTCAATCCACCTTTGGATTCCACCGGACACTTTCACCTTCTGCACCAGCAGCATTTTCCCGAAGTCCTCCATTGGGGTCTACGGCAGTTTCTGATGCCACTTTGCACCTATGCACCCGGCTTTCCTTGTGTAGGTATCCTGGTTCCTGGGATATCCACGGGTGGGGTGGCTCTCCAACCTTCTGTCTTCCACAGGTATTCTTCAGAGTCCGCTGGGAAGGGTCCTTCTTTAAAATTGCATCTGCGACTTACCCATAGACTTCCATTGAGTATGTAGTTGTGTTCCAACTCTGCACATGGCCTCTGTGGTGCTCCTAGTTACTCACCTTAGGTGGTTCCTTGGGACCCCGACTCTTCTATGTCTTCTGGGTCCACTCTTGACTTGAGTCGTGGTTTGCATTCCACTATTTTAGTATATGGTTTGGTCTCTCCCTGGAGACCACTGTATTCTGTGCTATTTACGTATTCTATTGACACAAAGTATTGTGTGTATTGTGCATATATCTCCGGGTAGGAAATATTTTTATAACTACAAACATTCACTAACCGACAGTTAATTTTAACTTTTTCACTCATTTTAAGTTAAAACTTGTAACTAAACAACCCTCCCTCCCAACGCCTCCCCCCTACCGGGCCCAACCCCCTAGAGGTCCATCAATCATAAGATCAGTCAAGGGTATCCTCTTGTCTCCCTTCTTGTCTAAGGGACTCATTCCCCGTGTGACGAGCCTCATCCGACGATGCCTGTGTGGAATTTGGGGAGCTTCCCTCTATCTCCTGGATCATCAACCCCCACGCCAGCAATACTTCCGGGAGTTTGACATCCCTTCTAGTGCTACGCATGTGCCCCTCCTCCGCCAGTGCCCATTCTCTCAAATCCGATTTCCAGTTCGCTATCTGCGGCCCTCGTTGTGTTAGCCAGTGGATCGCTATACGCCGCCTAGCTGTTACAAGTCCCAAAACCAGGAACCTCCTGCTTGTTTTGCGGTTAGGGTCTCGGGGAATTAAACCAAGGAGACAGGTACGCACCTCGAAGGCAATCGTCCACCCAGTTATTTTGCTCAGGTCCTCTAGGACCGCCGTCCAGTATACCTGAATCGTCTGACATGTCCAGACCATATGCGGAAAATCCGCCTGTGCATATTGACATCTGGGGCACCTTGGATCTCTCGATCCGTCTATGGTATGTAGCCGCTTGGGCGAGAGGTAGGTCATGTGAACTATATTGTACTGTATCTGTTTAAACCTATTGCACACCGCCACCTTGCGTACACTTTCATGAATTTTTTCCCATTCTCGTGGCGTGATCTCCTGCGGACTTGCTGCCTGCCACTTCTCTTCTACTTTGAGAGGTCCGCATTTTTTATCTTCCCTTAGTGCCCTGTATAGGTGGGTGACCAGTTTCCGCCCTCCCGCCATGGCAATTAGTGTGACCAGGGTATGTGTGTGTCCAGGGGCGTCCGGGAACATAGGCCATAGTTGCCGTGCCGTTGCCGCTATTTTGGCATATTGCAAAAATTGCCCCGATCCCAACCCATAAGTATCTACCGCTTCCTGGTACGTTATAAACCTTTGTTCCGGGTAGAGGTCCGACAACATTAGACAGCCCCCCGCCTTCCATTTATCAGTGGACATGACCCGTTCAATGAGTGCGAAGGGTGGCATAAGCCAGAAGTCTGCCTCTGGGGCAAATGGCCGTGCCTGAATAAGTCTCCTGATCACCCTGTTCCATATGGCAGCAAGTAATCTGCCCAGTGGGGGACACTGTTCCTGCCGCCCTTCCGCTTGCCAGAGGAGCGCACCCAGCTGTCGAACTCCATAAGTGTCCGCTAGTAGTGATCTTTCCCAGGAAGGGTCTGTATCTAACCAGGCTATGGTGTGCTGTAATTGTGAAGCGAAATAATAAAGTTCTAGGTCAGGGATTTCCAAACCTCCCTTACCCCATGTGCGTTTCATAACTGCTAGGCTGACCCGACAGCGTTTCCCGTTCCATAGCAATTGTATAAGCATTGCGTCGAGTTCCTTGAACACCTGATGCGGGAGCTCAAAGAAGGAGACCTGCATTGTGAAAAGACATCGGTGCAGCACCACCATTTTTATTAAGGCGATCTTCCCCATCAGTGAGAGTTTGGCAGTATGCCGGTCTCACCGGCTTCCAGAACTATTTCCAGGAGCTTAGGGACCAGGACTCCCCCATATTCTTTGTATAGCTCCGCCGCCAGGCCATCCATCCCGGGGGATTTAGCTGTTTTCAGGTGCGCGATCGCCGCCTTCACCTCCTCCCCTCTAAAAGGAGCCCCAAGGGACTCCTGACTCTCTGGGTCAAGGCAAGGTAGGTCCACCTCGGCAAGGTAGGCTTCCATAGCCTGGGGGCGGTATGGGGCTCGGGCTCTGAATATATCTTTTGTAGGTGTGCTGTAAATGCCCCATTAATCTCGTATTGGGTATAAACCATTCGACCCTGATCCGTTTTAAGGGCCAGTATCGGGAGAGGCTGCATCTCCATCCTGATCAAGCGCGCCAGTAGGCGGCCGGCCTTATCTCCCTCTGTGTACCATCGGCGTCTACTCGTGGTTCTATTATATTTGCCCAGTGACTCCCATATGTCCCCTATCTTCCGCCTTTGTTCTGCCCATTTGGCCGGCCCCTCCGGGTCTGTGGGAAGCTCTGTTTCTAGGACCGCTAAACGTTCCTCCTGATGTTGCAAATCCCGCTCTAGCACTCTTCTCACCCCCACCTCAGTGGACACACACACCCCCCGCATCACCACTTTCATCGCATCCCATTCAAGCGCCCTCGAGCTGGCCGTGTTCCAGTTTACTTCAAAATAGCCATCTAGCCCTGCCGCTATCGTCTCCTTGTAAACCGGGTCCGTTAAAGCCTCAGTGTTAAGTCTCCATAACGGTATTTTGGATCTTGGTCGGCCCAGAGTGTAGGCTATCAGCAGGGGTGAGTGATCGGACAGATAGCGGGCCAGGTATTGCGTCTCTACTATCCGATTGGCTGCCGCCTTCTGTATAAAGAAATAGTCCAGTCTGCTGTGTGTTAGCTGCTGGTGTGTGACACGAGTACACTCGACAGCCAGGGTTGCGGTGCCGCCAGATATCCATCAAATGATAGTTGTGTAACATCTGACGTATAGCTTCTCATGTTTTGGGCTTAACTTCCGCTTTCGGGGGGTGCCTATCTAGCTCTCCATCAAGGGCACAGTTAAAATCTCCTGCGATAATCAGTTCTACTTCTGGTGCCAGGCCTAACTGTCCCAGGACCCTACCCAAAAATTTCCCATCGTCAGTATTCGGAGCATATATGTTGACTAAACACATTTGGCGCCCATCCAGTGACCCCTCCACCACCACATACCGTCCGTCTGGGTCTAGACTACACTTTACATCCTTAAAGGAGACTCCTGGCGCCACCCAAATAAGCTCCTCTCTAGCATACCCCGAGTAGGAAGTCGCAAAAAACTGGCACCTCCACCGACGTTGGACATATTTCAAACAGTCTCCCCAGAGGTGCGTCTCCTGCAGAAAGGCTATGCTTATCTTGTATCGTCGGAGATACGTCGCCACCCGAATTCGTTTGACCATGTTATTGAGCCCCCTAACATTCCATGTTATAAATTTATAAGTCTGTTGATCGCCTGACATGAGTCGAATATCCTACGTTTCCTTGGTACCCGTCATATGAGCTGGAGAAACCCAAAAGTGTTGTGTTGGGACCCCCCTGTTCGAAAGCTCCCAGGACCTCTAGCGACCCGGCGTAAAACATTCCCAAGATAGAACTGCAAAACCTAACATTGTGAACACCCACCACCCCCCACCCTCAGGCAGTAGTACCGCATTCTCACCCCACAACCCTGGTCTGAGGACGCAGGACTCCGCCTCACAGCCGCCACCCTCCCCTCAAGTCCCCCCGCAACTTAGTAAGCAATAACAGCAGTCAACAGGACGTCAGCAAGAACACTCAGTCCCTGGTATACAGCCAAACTGCCTGGCGCTGCGCGGCCCGCCCAACCAGCGGTCTAGCCAGGCCGCCTCAGCGCACTACAGTTGGAGTGTCCGAGCTGCAGTATGGCGGAATAGTGTCTCACCCCAACAGCAACGTTCCCACCCCCCCGTATAGTCCCTTGGACTGAAGCCCCTCCGCAAGTGTTCTGCATCAGAGTCAAACCCCATCACGGGCGAGGTCCCTACTTACAGTTCCACTGATCGTTACCCCCAGCACTTCAGTCTCTTTATTTGCCCCAGAGTGTCTCAGGAGCCACCATCGACTGGGCCGGCAGTGCCCTCCGGCTCCGATTGAGTTTCTTGGACAAGACACAACGGGGAGAACTGGTTTTGCGTCGATATTCCCCTCCTCTCGTCCATTAGGGTGCCGTCCGGCTCCACCATGATTCGACTTCTGTCCGATACCTCTTGTGACCTGGATCGTTGTTCTCCAGTGTGGCGATGCTGGTTCCGTTGTCGACCACTCCTGCTCCTCTGTTCTTGCCATCCTTGGTGCTGGTCCCGCCCATCCAGGCCCAGCGAGTCCATCCAATCCGTGGCCTCTTGCGGAACGCTGAAGAAGTGGACTCTGTCCGCATATTGTACTCTGAGTCGGGCCGGAAACATTAAGCTGTATTTCACATCAAGGTTTCTCAATCGCCGTTTGACTCCCAGGAAGTTGTTCCGCAAGTCTTGTACCTTTTTTGTGTAGTCCGGGTAAATATGGATATCTCGGTTCTCAAACCTAGGAGGACCGTTCCTGCGGATAAACTGAAGGATCAAGTCCCGGTCCCTAAAATTGAACAAACGAGCAATCAGAGCTCTAGGTGGCGACCCCGGTTTCGGGGGGGGACCGAGGGAGCGGTGGGCCTTCTCCACCGCGAACATCTTAGAGAGCCTGAGGCCCGGAAGGGCGGAGCTGATCCATTCCTCCAGAAATAGGTCCGCCGCCGGACCCTCCGCCTTTTCCGGGAAGCCCAAAAAACGGAGGTTGTTTCTCCTTGACCGCCCCTCTGCGTCTTCCGCCCTGTCTTCAAGACGAGAGGTGTGATCCTTGAGTGCGGACACTGTCGCCTGTAATTGCTGGACTTCATTCCGTAAGGAGTCCAGGTCCCCCTCCGTAGTAGTAACTCGATCCGCCACCTTCCGTAGGTCCAGGGGCAAATGATTTATATCCATGGCCATGCCATCCATTTTGGACTCCAACGCCACTCGCGATTCTTGTATGGCCTCCAGAATGTCAGCCTTGTCGCGGGCCACCGATCCCGGATGCGATCCTTGTTCAGGGTCCGGTCGAATGCGCTCAGCCGAGGTTGGGCCCGGCACCGTGTACTGCATGATCTTGTTAGTTTGCGCACCTCTGAGGGGCCTGTCTTTCCCCATCTCCAGTGGGATCTCGCCAAGGATATCTCCGGGGCCCTTCGTTCCTTAGCCACAGGCGCAATAATCCGTCCCTGGCCTATTTGGGCCGGAGGATGTCCACGCAGGTACCCCGCAGTACCCTACATCCAGGGCAACTGAACACAACTGAACACCGCTAGGTTGATCGCCTCACAGTGCGCCTCACATCGTGCCCTAAGTCAGCCACTGGCCTCCTCCGGCCTAATTCCCGGCATAAACCGGCTCGCGGCCCATCAGTTCTCCTCCACCGGGGTATGCCGGGTGGCACCTCCACCGATCTGCGGAGCGAGTGCCCCCGCCGCCGATGGCCGACTCAGGATTTATGGCCCGGCTGCCGCTGCTAATGTGCCTCCAAGTAGTAGTCCAGGCCCCCCTTACCAGCCGTCCGCCCACGCGGACTTCACAGCGTCGTCTGCGGTAAATACCGGAATACACAGTCCGAGTGGGCCTATCGCGGCCCTCCTGAAGCCCCGGGCTCGCGTGAAGCGCGCCCTCGGACGCTCCCCCACGGAACAGTCTAGCGAGCCGCTGCAGCTTCTCACCTTCGGGCGCGAGCTCTCCGGGTCCCTCTTTCCATGCGGCAAGGAGCAGGGTTCCAGACGGCTCTCCAGTCCCTGCTACAGGATCAGTCCGATTCGACCTTCAGGGAGGCCTCTCAGTGCTCAGCCGTGGTCCGCGCCGCCATCTTGCGCGGAGATTGTCCGACACGGCTCCGGGGGAGTGAAGTTGCTTTCCCTGTCCGCAGGCCGTTTGAGCAGCACCCGGGTGGGACTCCCGGGACCAGGGGGGGGGGGTTCCGACCCCTGTTTCAGCAGGAAGAGCACGATTCCGCCAGGATTTATGCAGGATTACGGCATATAGGGCAGGAGCTGCGCTAAGCTGCGACTAGCCGGCCATGCTGTCAGGCCACGCCCCTACAAACATTCACTAACACAAAACAATATGTATTTTATTACACTGTGTGGTTCTTTTTCACTTAACCCATACCGTAAGATTACGTGCTGGTAAAACAAGATGCTTTACACTCCTTCTGGACTAAGCCTGAAGGCTGTTCTCCACTGCTACCACTTGGACAACCTTAGAAATCTCTCTAACACCACTAAAATCACCAAAAGGGTTGTCTGGATTAGTGCAGGGTGCTACACTTACATACGTGAGCACCATATACGAAGCCAGCCTTCTACAATTATTGTATTTATTCTTTAACAAAGCATGAGAATGACACCTGCAAGAAAAGTCCTTTCAGCAGAAACAAGAAACAGTTTATTATTCATTTTGTGTTTGATAGTGCACACACATCAATTATGCACTAGGCCCACAATTACTTTCTGCATGAAAATGTCAGTAAATCCTTTTCAAATTCAGATGCATGTTCTATTCTTATAAAAGCAAAAACACAATGATAATGTGATTTGCAAGTTATGCTTATTTACAACATGAATATCAAATGCAAAGCATGAATACACATTATGAAAATTAATACCATTTCTGGTGCACATACATTCTAAGAGTTCAAGGGTAATTTATTCAAACTTGTAATTAATATACGTAGTAACATGGGGTTATTGCACACACTTGTAGATATTCCCTGTTATTGGCCTATGGTGAATACACTCCGATAATGTCCAGTGCAATTTCTTCATTAATCAGGTTAAGACACAGAAAAAGACTGTGCTGAGTGCACTTAAACTATGTAATTATGATGTGTAAGGGTGGAGCTAGATTTATGCTGCTCCAATCATCCCTCTGATGGTGAATCAAGCCATCACATCAAGATAACGAGTAGTTTTAGATGTACATATTACAGACTAGTTGTCTTTGTCATCTTTCTTCTGGAATCCTGCAGAGCTTTCATGTCATCATAGTATTTTCACTGTCTATTCCCTAGTTCTACATCTGCTCTGTTCCTCTTCACCCTTTTCTACTTTGTGCATGCTTGTATCTCTTATAGATGACAAACTGGAATAATCCACAGATCGTTTGTTGATAATTTCCCACTTCCTAGGTTTCCAAAGGTTTCAAAATGCTTCCAATAATCCATCTGCCTATAGCAGAAAATCCATTCCCTATTCCTTCCCAAGCACCATCAGCTTTTAACCCTTTCAAATCTTTTTCTAAGTCAGTAATGTTATTAATGTAGTTCTTCAAGTCCTTACTCTTGTCAGGAATAAAGGTTTAACAATGTTGTACTTACAACATTCTACAGATTCCGCCCTCCTTCGCAAGAGGGTGTCTAAAGCAAATTTATTTTGCAAAACCATGGATCTGATAGCAACCATTTCTGTATCTACAGCTAAACGTCCTCCAGCTGTACTATTAGCTAATTTATCAACCACAGTAGAGAGCTTTGTAATCTTCGGAGATGTAGAAGAGGTGCCAGAGCAAGTGAAATTGTAGGAGACATCTTTGGTGCTCTAATACCATCTGCAGGAGTGATACTTAATTCACATATGATAACCCAGCACAGGAAGAACAAGATCTCCCACACGATATATCTTTGGAAAAACTATCCCCATGTAACAAGTTCCCTACCATCTCTTAGGTACTCTGTAAAATGCACTTTTCCAACATATGTGATAACTCCAGGAAACACAAATTTGTAGGGACTAGTGAATATGACCATACATTTGAAGTTCGAGGAAATTGGGGATTTTATGTAGATGGTGTAGATCCTGTATCAATGGTGGATTTTCTAATAAATATGCACAATCTCCCTTTATGTTGCCAATCTTAGGTTAGCGGGAAACATGGTTGCACTAGCTTGTGTTCTCTTTCATCTGTAGCCCATTGTGATACTTTTGAATGATTTGTTGCTCTAGCCAATTTATCTTTACATCTGTCCTCTGCTGAATCTCTTCTCTAACTTAGACAATCTACATCTGTCAAGGTACATGTGCATAAGCAGTGTCCAGTGATGGAGTTGGTATAAAGAAATGTCCCATTATCTCTGCTGTTTTAGCATCCTAATGGCGATTCAGATGCTTCATCACAGGAATTTCTGAAAAGATCAAGTCATAGTTCAAATAATAATATTGGAAATGACCTTTTCCATAAAAAAAAAAATCAGCAACAACGTACAGGTAACTCTGTATGTCAAGGGAAGATGGTGATAGGCAATTCCATCAGCAACTGGTGCAGGTATTGCATGCACACATAGCAATCCCTAGCATCCATAGTATCAACATATTCATAAAGCAATTTGGAATAGCATTCAGTGTATAATCTCCTCTAGATGCATCTACATGTAAGTCTTTTGTCTATTGAGGAAAAGCTATCGTCAGTAGAGGATAACGTTTGAGGGGACTCGTAGATCTAGGCTTCTCTACTTTGGCAGGGTGTGGTAAGCTCAGAATTACAAGTAACACCAACAAATACTCCGACACATATGCAGCCTAACACTAGTAGACATAGACGCATGAGTTCTTTGATGTCAGACCAATTAACGTTTAGTGAAATGTAGCAGCAGTAAATCTTCTTGGTTTGCCTCCACCTGCATAATCAGCAAAGCAAAATTCAAATGCCTTTTCAGCAAAGCAGGTTCTTTTTAGAAAATGCACAGTTTGAACTCACTGATGATCGTTGCCATTATGAAATGACTCGGTCTCTTTATGGGCAATGTAATTTCAAAACTCAGTTCAACCACAAAATTCAGTTCAAAGAGGTTCAATTGAATGCAAATTGTTATAGCAAAAGATATGTCCATTCAGGTGAGGAGTACCTCCGACAGGGCACTTCTTGGATACTGTGTGGTACATGTACTTCAGGTAAATTGAGTCTCGTTCTTTCTTGTCTTCTTGGTGACTGGTCTCCATGCACAGCTCACGTTACTACTGCACTAGGCCCTTCATCAGGGTCTGAATCTTGCGCAGTTAACACTACTGGATGAGACCCTCCTGTACCGGCTTCAACTGTTGGACCCTCCCTCAGACCAAACAGGGATCAGCAAGCACTTGACTCTCTTAACAGCTTGACTAACCTGCTCTGCGAATGTGCAAGGCATGCACCCAGTTAGGGAGACCTCTGCACTTCACTGCAGTTGTGGTGACCATAATCACCTGGTAGGGTCCACGCCACAGAGGCTCCAAGCACAACTTGCGCAAGAGCTTCTTCACCATAACCCAGTCACCAGGACTGAGATCATGGCACTGCTCCTGTTGAGGCAGGGCTGTAGCCTCTACAACCTGGTGAGACACAGAATGCACCAAATTAACCAGTCCTTTACAGATGACTATTATTGTAATGTTCACAAGCACTAAAGAATCACTTGCAGGCACAGATGGTAGTCTCATGGCATGACCCATGATGATCTCATGTTGAGACAATCCTGTTCTCTTATCTGGAGTACTGCGTAGACTTATCAACACATGAGGCAATGCATCAGGCCACTTCAGAGATGTCAAAGCACACTTTAGCCAGTCTCGATTTCAAAGTGCAATTGACCTGCTCCACAATTCTGGAAGCCTCCGGACGGTAACTGCAATATAGCCTCTGTTCGACTTGTAGTGCTGCGCAAAACATTTTGAGGACCTCATTGTTAAAATAAGTTTGTCGGTCTGACTCAAAAGAATTTGGGAAAACGAACCTCTGATTTTACTCCCTCAACAAAAGTTTAGCTTCTGTGAGACTTACCCGACCAGGAGGTGTGACAGCCTCCACGCATATCTCAGCCCATTGCACACAGGCATTTCGATAAAGTCCAGCTGCATCCTGTTAAAGGGACTTCCTATGTGACTTTGTGTTACTGCGGTTCTCTTGCCTACATTCTGTTGCTGATAGACAACACATCTGTGATACAATCCTTGAGCCACCAATCTAAATCTGGGGTTAAACCATGTTTGCCTAAACAAGCGCATAATGGTGTCTCTCTCTACATGTGCTGGTCCATAATAATGTCTCGCCATCGGGGGCAACAAGCTGTATGGCAACACAGGTCTTCCATCTCCTGAAACCTAAATGCCATCCTCATTCTTTTGATGCAACCAGCTGTAATCCAAACCTGCAGTTCTTCTGTTGCTTCCTCCTGCAACCTCTTAACTTCCCCCTAAGTATCAAATGCAGTTAACAATAGGTGGAAATTTGTATCATCTGATTCCTCATTATGAAACTCTCCATTAAAAGTGCAAGAATTCAAAGCACAGGTATGCCAATGAAGCAGCAGGGTACTATTACCCACAGTGACAAAGTACTGTTGCGGTGTGCTGAGCACTTTACAACCGCAATCTGGGCAGGTAGCTGTAAGGCATTCGGTAATTATGTATATTGGACAGTGTGGGTGTCTATAAAGACGCCGCCCCAGCGCGCTGACGTCAGTTCTCTTTTTCCGTGCCAGCCTAGCGCAGATCCGGAGAGAGCTACCCCTTTAGTCACTTTTTGACTAAGCTTTTTTCGACTTTTGTCGACTTCTTTTCGGAGTCTTCGACTCCGGGTACGTGAGGGATGACCCATCGATGAACCGGCTTCAAGCCTTGCTAGGCCTGTCACAAACTGGTGTCTGGAGCGCGACCATGACCCGGAGGCACACGAGGTGCGGGTCCGTCACAGACATCAAAGTCGTGCTCCGACTGTCGGGCCATGAATCCCAAGTCTTTGAGGGAGCGGTCTTGAAAGCTCTTGGTGCCGGCAGTCAGCTCTGCGTCGCTTCCGGTCCCGCTCGAGAGGAAGGTCCCGAGACTGGTTGCAGAGCCCCCACACCTCCTCGCACTCCAAGTCGTCCAGGTTGTCTAGTAAGTCCAAGCACAAGAAGAAGGCGAAGAAGCACTGTCGCTCTTTGCCTTCTCCCCGTCGGTCGGTTGACGCGACGCAGGACCCGGAGGATCATCGCTCAAAGGCTCTGTCTTCGGTGCCTCCTTCTGGGACAACTCCGCGCCTCCCTCCCTTTCCGGGAGCCGGAGCGTGCCATGTCCAGCTTCGTGCATTTTACAAAGCCTTCTACTCCATCTTTGGGTAGCCCGACTCTGCTGGCGCGCCTTCAGCCCTGCGGAGCCGGTTGGGGGTCCTGGGCCTTCGATGCCGGTGGTTCCGGCCTCGGCGCCGGAGGGCCCCTGTGGATCTAGGCCCGGATCCCGATCGACACCGGTCGACCTTACTCGACCTTCCCTGGTGCAGATCCCGGTGACGATACCCACGGCTGACGCTGTCCCCATCCTCACCCTCAAGATGGACCCGGAGCGACGTCAGCCAACGTCAAATTCGACGCGGGAGGGTACTTTTGTTACCCTGTTCATCCCTGGTGTTCCCCATCGCCTAGAAGGTGGTGTTGAGGCTTGGGAGGGGTCTTCTGACCCTTTCTCCAGTCCAGCTCATCTAGCTGGTCGGCCAGAGGACCTGGGTGACGCCAGTGGTCTGGACACTTCTCCTGACCTTGGCATGCTTTCTCCCCTACCGTGGCTACGGAGGAGGGAGCGTCTTATGCTGTGGTGGTGAGAAGGCCAGCTGAGGCCCGGGGCTTGCAGCTCCCTTTGGTGGCAGTCAGGACTAATCTCCTGACGGAGGTGCTTCAACCGGGGGCGACTTCATCTGAGCCCCTTTTGCAGTTCAATTTTAGCCCTCACTGACATCCTTCTGGGCACCTGGTCCAAGCCCAGCACAGGGGCTCCTGTGGAACGGACGATCGCCCACTGCCACCTGTGGGCGACCCAGTTTTCCTCACCCAACACCCTTCCCCAGAGAGCTTGGTGGTCCAAGCCTCTTCATCTAAGAGCGGATTCCCTTCTGATCCCCCAGATATGGAATCCAAGAGGCTGGATCATCTTGGGAAGCGTATGTTCTCTTCCTCCAGCTTGGCATTGCCGTCCGTGAATATCGCATGCCTCTTGGGCCGATACTCCCATACCATCTGGGATACGGTTGCGCAGGTGCTGCCTCAGTGCCCGGAGGAGTCCCGGGCAGTTCTTCCCAGGCAGTGGCAGATGGGAGAGAAGCAGCCAAATTCGCGATTCGCTGTGGACTGGATACCACCGACTCACTGGGCAGAATGATTGCCACGTCGGTAGCCCTTTGGCGCTACGCTTGGTTGCGGACGTCTGGCTTTTCAGGGGATGTCTAGGCAACCCTACAGGACATGCCCTTTGATGCCCGTCGCCTTTTTGGTGACAAGGCAGACTCGGCGCTTGAGCGATTTAAGGATTCTCAAGCTTCGGCCAGGTCCTTGGGCCTCACTGCAACGAACCGTCCACCTCAGTCTGCTTTTCGACCCGTTTGTGGCTACGGAAGGGGCACCCCAACACGCCCAGACCAGCCACCGATTCACGCAAGCTACCCAGTCTCAGTGTGGCCGTGGGACCCAGCGACGTGGGTCTGGGGGCCAGCGGGCAGGCCAGTCCATCCTTCCCACCCCTGCAGCCGCCTCCAAGCCTTCCTAGTCTGACCTTCCAGAGCCATCAGAAGCCAGTGGGCAGCAGGATTAGCCATCACCTCCCCCACTGGCAAACTATCACGTTGGATAGGTGGGTTTTGCAAATAGTCTGAAGGGGCTACTCCCTTCCCTTCAAGACTACCCCTCCCTTCATGACATCGTCATTCGATCGCATGTCGGAGGATCATTTGGCGCTTCTCCGCCAGGAAGTGTCGGCTCTCTTGGCCAAAGGAGCCATCGAGGGGCTTCCTACGACAGAAGTAGGTTGTGGTTGCTATTCCCGCTTCTTATTGGTGCCCAAAAAAGACAAAGGCCTGCGTCCTATTCTAGACCTCAGGGTCCTGGATATTCGGGCTATGATACTGATGTTTCAGCCTCTATCCCGTATTTTGGTGAGAATGACCCTGAGGCTGCTGGGCCTCATGGCCTCCTGCATCTTGCTGGTGGATCATGCCAGATGGCATATGTGGGCTCTGCAGTGGGACCCGAAGTTCCAGTGGGCGCAGCACCAGGAAAATCTTTCTGACTATGTCTAGATTTGGTAGAGGACTGCGCAACAGCTGCAGTGGTGGCTAACGAACCACGCTTGGGTCAGAGGCAGATCCCTCTCCCATCCCCAGCCAGACCTCACAGTGGTGACAGATGTGTCACTCCTGGGATGGGGCAGCCATCTGGGAGAGGCGGAGATCAGAGGCGTCTGGTCTCGGGTGGAGTCCGAGCTCCATATCAACCTGCTGGAGCTCCGGGCGATTCGTCTGGCACTGAAGGCATTCCTTCCCTCTCTCAAAGGAAAAGAGGTGCAGGTGTTCACAGACAACTCCTCCATATGGTACTGCAACAAACAGGGTCCACGACCCCACCCCGCCCTATGTCAAGAGGCTCTTCATCTCTGGACATGGCTGGAACATCAGGGTATGACCCTGGTGGTTCAGCACCTGACAGATTCTCTGAACGCCAGGGCGGACGAACTCAGCCGCCGGTGCCTGGTGGATCACGAATGGTGTCTTCACTCAGAAGTGGTGCAAGGTCTCTTTCAATGGTGGGGAGAGCCTTGGTTAGATCTGTTCACCACCAAAGAGAACGTGCAATGTCAGCAGTTCTGCGCGTTGGAATTTCCAAGGTGGCACTCGCTCTGCAGCACTTTTCATCGTGAGTGGAACTGCAGCCTCCTGTATGCCTTTCCGCCTGTACCACTTCTGCCCAGAGTGCTGAAGAAGATCGTGCCCAGTTCGGAGCCCCAAGAATGACTTGGGCCCGGTCACGCTTGAAGAGTCTGGTACCCAGAGCTCTTGAGCATGGCCATCGATCCTCCAATCAGAAGATTCTCCCAAAGAGGCAGTCTGTTGCAGCAGCAGGGGAGGGTTCCTCACCCGAACCTGTCCAGCCTCCTCCTCCTTGCGTGGAGATTGAGCAGCGATAGTTGACAGCTTTTGACCTTCCACCGGAAGTCTGTATCGTTATCTTGGCAGCCAGGCATCCCTCCACTAAGACTGTATACGCCTGTCAATGGAATAAGTTAGGGGCAGAAAGGGAATCTACAGCCTTTGCTGTGCACCATGCCACACTTTCTGAGATCCTATAGTACATACTTTCTTTGGCCCAGCAGGGCTCAGCCCTTAAGAGTGCCCAGGGCAATCTTTCGGCCATCTCTGCTTTACTTCGGCTTCCAGATCAGCCATCTTTGTTCAAGTCCCCTATTGTACAGATATTCCTCAAGGGCATCACTCATCTCTTTCCTCCTTCTCCTTTCGTAATGCCCCAGTGGGACTTGAACCTGGTCTTAACCTACCTTATGTGTGCTCCCTTCGAGCCTCTTCACAACTGTCCTCTCAGGCTCCTTACTCAGAAGAAAGAGCCTGGAGCTCACTCACTCTACGAGCAGGTGATGGCAACAAGGAAAGCTGTCTTCAAAGCCCCTTTTCTTCTCTGTGCATCCGGACAAAGTGGGAAGGAATGAAGGCCTTGTTCCAAGCACCAAAGTGGTGACACCCTTTCACATTGGACAAACTATTAATTTGCCCACATTTTTCCCACCACCCTTACAAAGAGGAGGAGAGACTCCACCGTCTGGACCCTAAGCATGCGCTGTCTTTCTACCTTGATCGCACTAAAGATTTCCGGGGTTGAAGATCAACTCTTCGTTGGCTATGTGGGCACCAAGAAAGGTCGGGCCGTTCGATGGACCATCTCTAGATGGGTTGTTCTTTGTATAAAACTCCAGTGGGGCTCTGTGCTCATTCAACCAGAGCTACGGGGGCCACCACTGCTCTTGCTTGCGGAGTTCCACTCCTTGACATCTGTCAGGCAGCCACGTGGGCATCCTTGCACACGTTCACTAGACATTACTGCCTGCATCCCCAAGTCCGGAGGGACGGCTATTTTGCCCGTTCTCTCCTCCAGGATTTTCTGGTGTGAACTTACCCCAACAATACCAACCCCAGGGGGGGGGGGGGTCTGCGAACTATCTATTCTAAGGTAAGGAATCTATAACTAATATATGTCTCCTACAGATACATCGTTACCGAAGGTAAGTAACTTGTTCATCAAGGGGTGACCCATAACAATGCTATTACACTGCTCTATGCTTATATCTGTGGATGCTACAGCTTTAAGACAGGCAGGCAGAGCAGCCGCTACTGGGTGAAGTGTGGCAGAAAAATAGATGCACATAAATGCTCGCCGATCCATGGCTTGTGTCAGCACTGAGAGAGCGCAGCCCTCTCACTGCAAAACAAAGCAAAAGTATTATAATTAGGCATTTCCTGTGCCGGGGCACGGCAGAAAAATGTTCTCAGCTGCATCTGTGCCTTTTCGGAGCTGTCCTCCCAAGGTACCGGATCAGACGCAGACTCTGTAAAGGCTTGGTCAAAAGGAAAGACACATAAGGATAAGTTAGGGATCCACTGACGACAATAGCCAATCATTCCCAGGAACATCCTGACTTCTTTCGGTGTTGTTGGAGGATTCATTTTCAGTATCACCGACATTCTTTCTTGTGACACTTTCCTTGCTCCTTCCTCAATGTGCTGACCTAAGTACAGCACCTCTCTCCTGCAGAACTGTAATTTTGTTGGGGACACCTTGTGCAATTGTCTCATTTGTAAACCTCCTGCATATTTTACGCCACCAATAGGTTGTCAATTTACTGGACTAGGACTGAATGAAAGGGCATTACCAAGGACTCCAGATTCTGTTTGAGGATCTGGTTGAAAATGGATGGACTCTCGGTATACCCTTGTGGGACTCGGCACTAGCCAAAAAAAAACTTCCCAGCCGAAATGCAAAGAGAAACTGACTGACTATGCCAAGCCTTCTTCTCCATACCGTTGCATGAGGACAATGACAGTAAACCATTCAATTGCGCACAGAGTGAAATAAAATCACAGCTGGATTCAGTACCACAAGACAATATGGAATAACAATGGAGTTTACTTTAATCGAATTTTGGACAATACGAAACTTCCCATTGGGCTTCTGCAAATCCATGATGGGTGAGTTGCATGGACTCCCCATAATCTCAATCTTTGAGTTGATCCCAGGAGTAATCCCGGCAATGGTTTCAGGGGTCAAATTATATTGTGGAATTCTCAGATACTCTCTATTTGGATTGACTGTAATGTGAACCTGTTCAACTCCTTTGATAAGGCCTATGTCTTTTCCTGAAAAGTCCCAGACTTCAGGTGACATGGTGTTTATTAGCTCTAGGGGCAAGTCTTCTTTGGTCAACAAAGGGTACATTCTGGCCTCTGATCTCAACTTCACAAGTTTGCAAACAATATCTCCATCAATTGTGTGGAACTCTTGTTCCATTTATTGTACCCCCGATGGGACATTCAGCTTACATAAAAGAGCTCATCCAAGCAGATTTACAGCACTTAAGTCACACACAACGAATCAGTGCTTCTCTTCAGAGGACCCTATCTTGACAGGTTCCGCTTCTGAAACGGGGCTAGGCATTTGTTTATTGGCAACTCCTGCAACTTAGATTCTTTGTCCCGAGACGGGTAGGTTGGGAACCTCTGGTGCTACCCGCTCTACTGTGAGAACCGCAATGTCAATGAGGAATGATACAGGATTACCATTTACCTCACCATCCATGTATGGACTACTCTGGTCTATCTTTACGGTTGCGCCATGTATGAAATCCTCCTCCCCTCTCAGGCCCCGTCATTGTGACAAGCCTGAGTTAAAATCATCTGGCTGCATCATGGAGTATTGTTGAAATGTCCAGAGTTACCATGCAAATGTACTCTAATTCACAAAAGGGTTCATGTTTACAATAAAAATGTGACTCTGTCTCTGCAAGTTCCACAAGCTGGTTTGCCACAGCAAATGCAATGGTTCTGAAAATCAGATAATGCATTTACTCTGTCTGAACCATATTGTTTCCCTGAGAAAGCACAAACCCTCCATTCTGAACCTGATCCCCATTAGCCATGCTAACAGGATTAAATCCACATTCCCGCTTCCAATGCCCCAACTTGCCGCATATGTGGCCAGGATTTGATTTCCTTAATGTGGGAACATTAATTGCTGTATTCAGATCAATCGGAACACCATGACCTCTACCCTGGGGTTGAGATCCATTTCCGCCTTGCATCACCGGAACTCCCTGTGGATACACTCCCTGCATGGCACCAACATTTCCAACAAACTGCTGATTTTGACCTTGCTGAGCAGCTTTCATGTGTGGCAACATCCATTTTTCCTTCAACTTTTTATGTTTCATATCCAGCTTGTCACTGCAATACTTTGCGTATCGCAGGTTTTCATCAATATGCTTACTCTGCCAACAAATCAAATGCTGATGTTTCATGGGACTAACCTCGGGCTTCAATCCGTACACAAATCAGTAAACAAAATGTCCCATATCCTCTGCCTCAATACTTTTAGTTCCGCTGAACAGTTTAAACTCCTATGAGAGACTGATAATACATGCTTACTAAGTAGTTCTGGCTCTTTAAATGTCTGCAACAATCGTAATCCAATTAATATCTTTGAGAGAGATTACATTTTTGAAAGCAAAAATCTTTTGGCTGATAGACTTCTAAAATATATCCCTGACCTGGTATATCCAGACCAGGCTGGTTTTATGCCACACAGGGCTACCCGCCATAATATTAGACGAGTCCCTAATGCCTTAGCATGGATGCCTTGCCTCGGTAGACCCGGAATTTTCTGGCCCACGGATCCTGCAGATTATGAGGATTTTCAGAGAAACCTCCGGGCTCTATATGAATATAGGAAAGTCAGTATTTTTTCCAGTTGGCAAAGTTTCTGGCAGCCTTGCTTTGGCATCTGGTCTGCCGTGGGCTACGGATGGATTTCAATACTTGGGGGGTTTTCATCTCTCCCGATCCGGCCACCTCGTGGTCCAATGTAGGGCTATATGCACTCATATGTATAGTGAGAATGTGGTGACCTTTGCTTCATTTTAAATGTACAAAATCAAAGTTAAAACCTCTTGTCATTTTTTGTGCTCTTGCATGATTTCATTTCGTGTCTCCTTGCAGCTTCAGAGTAGGATTGTTTAGTTTCTTCTCAGCACATAGCAACACATCCCACACGTTCTGTTCCAAGGAAGGACGTATTTTTAAAAGCATGAGAGAGAAATGTGCGGAATGTACTTATCTGTCTCTGAGTCAAAACATGGAGGTTCAGCCGGCTTCCGTCTTGACCGTGGAAAAGACCAGTACGGTCAGCTTTGGTTATGCAATAGATGAAGGGAGGGGGAATTTCTAGAAGTCTCTCTCCATGTTAGTAAAGAGTATTAAAGACCGGAAGTTTTGGCAGTCTTACTGAAGCTCGCTCGTGAGATGGATGCATCGTCATGAGAAAGTTATTGCTGTCCCATTGAGACTTCTGGGTGACTGACTGAAAAGACTTGCCAGTTAAGCTGACCAGAATGCTGAACTCAAAGTTGGTGTGTGAGCTGTGAGTTTCATTGCTCTATGATGTTTTCATGTTGTGCTCTTAAAAATGGACGTCCAATGCAAGCAAAAAGCACTCTCAAATGAGAGGATCAATTATAATCTGCTTGTGTTTTGGTCCCTTGCATTTTACTTGTGAAGGTTCCACTATTATCATTTGCTTGTTTTCTACTTTCTATTATTTGATTTGTGAGTGTTTCATTATTTGCGTGTGTTTTACCATCATTTTCTGCTTGTGTTGTATCTCATGCATTTGAACTTTTGCGTGTATAATTACCTGCTTGTGCACATATAGCTATACATTGGCATGTTGTTTTACCTGATTCATTTGACATCTGGGAAAGTCTTTCTGTTAAAGCGTGCAGTTTTATTGATGCAACACACACTATTTTCAAACTGGCTTTTGATGTTCTCATTTTATGAGTGTTGAGCCTCCTTTCCAGGTGCTTTCTTTTTGTTGTACCGATTGCCTCTCCTTGGGAGTGATGAATTTCTTTTATTTGGGAGTATAAAGCAAGACATCCCGTAATATTGGTCCATTATTATCGCGTGTCAAGAGGTGGTGAAGGTGTGGTCCCCACTGCTGTTACCATTTTGAAAATAGCCGAACGGCCCAACAAAGACATCATTACAGCACATACTATATCGCCTTCAGAATTACCCCTATGATATTCCTCCTACCTGGTTCTGTCAGATAAACACAGTCCTCACACAGTTTTTGTGGGAGAGGTGGTGCCACACGTGTTGCCCTTCGGCTCTATTTTCAGTCCACGTACTGTGGGGATAGTGCAGTGGCATATGTGCAGTTGTACTATGCAGCCTCTCACTTACTCAACATAAACGATTGATGGCATTGTGACCATGAGGATCCGGCATATGCAGTAGAGAAGAAAGCCATGGGAGATTTGTCCCTTCAGTCCTTTTGTTGCTGTAGAGAAAGTATAGGTCATCTTTGCTTCCACACCCGAAGGACCACCAGGGTTGCCGGGGAGACTCTCCAGCAGCTGGGATTCTGGGGAAGAACAACAGATACCCTGCCACAGCCGTGTTCCCTCTTTCTTCAGCACATAGCTGCATCCCAGCCCTGAAACCCAGGCAGCTCAATCAGGCTGTCCACGTTGGGAGATGTAATGAAGGGCACTGTCTTGATACTCTTTTTGTAGCTCTTGGAAGGATTTCAACTTCATTGCAGCCAGTTCTTTTCATACTTCCAGTTCTGCCATGCCCCATCTCCATACATACAAGACCTCACTGAGATGCAGAGTTTAACCCACTGGAGGGTAGGCTGCTGATGGGAGACTTGGCTATGCATAAAATTACACAAATATATTAGACCTCGATCACGCATGGCTCCACTACGTTGTCGGCCCTCGGGATGGTGTGGCAGGGGGATGTTGGCAAATTAGATGAGGATTGGACGGAGGTACTGGTGGCCGCGTTGGTGCTGCGGTTTCCTCTCTCCTCTGCTCGATCCAGTTCAAATACCTACATAGATGATTTCTAGTGTATTAGGCTCTATGGTGGATTGGTGTGATTACAGCTCCCCAGTGTCCATGATGTAGCGTGGAGGAGGGGACCTTTTTCCACACTGTCTGGAGTTGTGATGTATTCCTGGGTTCTGTCATGGGAGATTCCCCTGAACCCCACATTGATCCTTCTACACAGCATGGAGATGATCAGGCGGAAACGGATACAAACAGCTAATGTAAGCCCTAAAAACAACAAATGCTAACGGGACATTGCCCTAAAGTGGCAGGCAGAACCACCACCATTAGTGGAGGTTTGGAAGAAATCTATGGATCATTGCATGGGATTAGAGGTAGCAGTATTCCAGGCAAGGGGCTGCCCCAAAAACATGCCAAAAATTGCAGCATTGGGCAGATTATAGGGGCATACGATTAGCGCCAGTGCAACCTATTACTGCTCAGATTGACATTGAACTACGCTCATATGGGGCTAAGCCATGAGGATGACCCTTATAGCGTTCTACTGTTTTGTTCTTGTATAACTGGTGTCATAGAAGCTTGTGTCACTTATGCTTCTGTATTCATATGAAGGCTGGCCAGGCCTTGATGCACTATTAAAATGCAATAAAATGTGTTGTAATGAAGAAATATCAACAGATGATTAAATGTTTTTCCCCCCACAAGTGGGGACGGTGCATGTGACACAGGATGTCTTGCTGGTTCCACTTCAGGCCAATCCACACCAATCTTGCATTTAACCCACAACTCACCGGGAACCACAATTTCAAACAATGGGGCTCATTACGATGGCGGACGGACCTGAGCCCGTCCGCCATCGTTACGGGAATTGGGACCCTCTGCCTATATGGCGGCGGTCCCGCCCATGGAATTACAATGCGACCGCCACGGTGGCGGTCGCATTGGGCACTTTCACCATTGCGGTGGGTGCTGCAGGCTGCAGCACCCGCCGCAATGGTAAAAATGCAGGCTTTGCATTTCCCTGCACTACGTGGCAGGCACCATGCGGTGCCTGCCACATAGTGCAGGGAAATGAAGTGCAGTAGGGAAGTGCCCCTGCTGAAGGGGGGCCACCAACGGGCCCCCCGAAGTCAATATCTGCCAGCCTTTGAATGGCTGGTGAACCACCATTCTAGGCTTGCGGAGATGAAGCATCCTAAAATGGCGGACGGTGCCTGTTAGGCACCGCCACCATTCTAAGTATGCTTTGCGGGTCCGCCAGGCAATCGGAACGATTGCCTGTGGCAGACCCGTGGCGGACGGAATTCCCGTCTGCCAGAAAACCGCCTGCCATCATAATTTGGCAGGCGGAGAATGGCCTCAATTTGGCGGTGAATCCGCCACCGGCAGGCTGCCGGTGGCAGATTCACCGCGATCGTAATGAGCCCCAATGTATCCAAATCTTCCCACAAAATCTTTGAAATTTTCACAACCAATCAACCTGCCGATACCATTCCACCAGATTCTCAATTTTGGAAAATCCTTTGTGAACAATGCAAGATCTGACCTACTCCTAGGAATATGGACAAACCCTCCAACAGGCACTTCTCTCATGGGACATCCCTATCCTCCTCTTTTATTCCAAGCGGAGGCATTTGTAATCTGACCTTCTTTGGTTCTTTTTTTCTATGACCATCTACCTTCCTATTTATCCAATTCACTCCACTTCCGAACACAGGTAATTAATTTCTTGATCTGCAATTTCATTCCTGTTGGACTTTAGCGAGAGACATTGCAAACATGAGACCAAGTGATAGCTCCTTTGTAATACTTTTAAGTTTTGCAAATCAATCCCATATCTGTGAGCCAATTCAGATAATGAGCTACTATTCTTGTGTAAAGACGTCATCAGACTCATGAAAGATTGATCATCATGTCAAGATAATGGGACTCTTGGTAAGCATTCAATCGTATCTTCTTATTCTACTTTCAATTTTGCCACATCAATGGTCCTCTCTCTCTAGTAGTGGAACTAGTGGAATAAGTGTTCAGGTCCCACAGTTGTGGTATCTATCCCTATAAGCCAATCATAAAATTCTTATTCTTAATACCCCAGCAGAACAGCCAGGTCTTACAGCCTAATTTCTTTTCCACTATAGGTACCACTACTATCACCAGGCGGTGAATTGAGAAGGGACATGTCAGAGTTTAGTGTTCCCATAGGTGTAGCTGTCCTGGGAATACTGTAATTCATGTTTGGGGGTCCAGTTGTATTGGGCATGAAAAAGGGTGATGGCCTTTGAGGAAACCTCCTAGCAGTATCGAATCTGGTCTGATTCACTGTGGGATCTGCACTTGCAGCACATGGGGTACTTCCTTGCATCTGGACCATAGGTATCTGAGGCATTGGTACATTATTGGGTCTATGGGTGTGCTAGCTGAAGTGTTTATTCCAGTAGGAAAGGCCAATATATGGGCCATGTTTCCTTGCGATCCGGGTTTATAGAAAGGAACTACTGGACCAATAGTAACGTGAACTGTCAAGGAATCTCGAACATTTAAAGCAAGTGAATTTGACACGGTTGTCATTCTTGTACTCACTCCCGGTGAATTAGGATTTACATTTGTTGGAGCAGCAGCCATATCAGAATTTCCATCATGTATGTAATAATCATTTCTCCAGTGTGAGTCTCATTGCATGGTGGTGGACGATTTAACAATAATTCATTTAGAAACTCATCATTTAAATCACTGGCACTGTAGCGGACAGCAGTGATAGTCTTAACTGTCTCTATATTCTTTTCCTTATGTTTGCCTTTCTCCTCTTCTTCACCCATTAAGGTGGGGTACAATTTTGTTCCCTCAGCAATGTCAGTCTTCCATGCCTTCTGTTGTGCCTCCCGTCTTGCATCCTCCCAAGTGCGTATGGCTCACTTACATCTTCCCTGAAATTTCTCCTTCTTTCTCTGATGGGCTATGTGTCCTCAAGCATTAAGTGCTTCGTATTGTGTAGGTCTAGGAGGGGGTTTCCTTTCATGCAACGTCTCTTTAAGTGTTAAAAAAATCCGCACATTATAGGTTCCATAACGAAGAGACTTTAAAGGGCCATCCTTTTCAGTGATCTTATGTCTTTGGCTTAACAATGGAATTAGTGGAAACCCTCATTTGCTGCCATACCTTCAGGTGGTATCTTTTCTCCCTCTCTAACAGGTATAGTCACGTCTCCCTATATCAGACTTTATAGTGTTTTAAAGAATTTCAATTTAGTTCAAAATTATGCAAAATTCACAAATGACTTTCGGTAAAACCGTGATAATCTTCATCCACAATTCTCTGTTCGGCGATCACAACGAATACCATCGCTGTTCTCTGTGACATATTCAACTAATACTAGCACAGCTTTGCATCAACTGACCTATACCAGTGCGGCACACTGTAAAGGAGGGTGAACTGCTGCAAGGAGTGAGGTTGATGTCACATTGTTTTACCTCGAGCACGTCCTGTAAGTAGAATTTTTTTGAGCATAGCAATGCAAGCAAATTTTAACAACTAACTCTACTCCTCTAATGAAATTAAAGATTCAGACAACCATACAACAACCGATCCAGAATTTCCCACCTACTCTAGCATTCACTTCAAATGATACCTTGACCAGTAAGATCTTACTCAGATTGATACAGTTACTCCTTGTGCACTAAGACCAACCGTACCAACCATATCTCACAATCACATAAAAATAAAGTCCCTTACTTAATGGTACTGTCTCAGGACTAGCACCTCAATACAGGAGACACCTATACTTAGTTTTTTCTACACTGTTATTTGACTTTTAGTCACTTATACCGGGATCTTTGCAAGCTATGTGAATGAGACACTTTTGTGTAGAGAAGTTGAAGTCGTGGCCAGAGTTTTGTGATGGTTGTATGATGTCCGGCGGAAAGATATAAAGTTGCTAAGCATAAGCAATTGCAACACGCACCTCAATAATACTCACACCAAACTGCTGCTATCATCTACTTCCGAAACTCCATCAATCCTTGGACCGAATCATGGGCTTTGGACTGGACTTGGTAATTTTTAAATGGGATATGTTAATTCCCTTTGCATCAATAGTCAACCGCCCTCTGCTACCACTTTGATGGAGCGGAAAAAGCAGGGAGCTCCTGCTTTACCACTCACACGGATCGTATTGACTGACTGGATACACAATTGTTGTAGTCAATGCCAATGCAGCCACATAATAAGGACAAAAAGTCGAAGGAACCAGCCTAGATGATTTGGATCATTACTAATGTGTAGGCACCGTAAGGCTCTACAATAAAATAAGCATACCAAAAGCACAAACAGTACGTAATGTTAGAGTAGGCTAAGTATCTATAACATCAACACAGTGTACAAATAGAAAGTAAAGCAAAGCCAAGTCCAATGCAAAAATTCAGCTAGGAAATTTCATAAAAGCAGTGTCTTCAATTGTTTGATATTAGAGGAGTCTCTGATGTGGAATACTCTGACAGTTTTCTTTCAATGATGTTGGCAAAGTGGCCATACTTATGAAAAACTATGAGACTGGAGATTCCAAGATTTAAATTGTCTAGAACTATGAAATAATCTCACTTTTTCTAGTGCTTCCTTCTGAATTATGTGTTTGTGATTGATATAGTTGAGTTTCCAGATCAATGGCTTTACTTTTGAATATTTTCAAGCATTTTAACACACAGACCATTCTCCAGGACACGTGCATCTCCGTCAGTAGAGCATACTGTCTGAAATATCCACATGAAACTTTGTTTTCTTCCCTCATTCTAAGAGACACATTAAGAAGTTCTGTCACTCTGACGTATCATTTTGATTGGAACATGAGTTTTCTGGAGAGACACGGATTTTATTAATATGGAACATCACGCGCAAATTGGACTCACAAAAAGACTTATGTCTCCAAGCCATCTTTGTGTCCTATACTCTCTGGCCTAAAAGCGAAGGAATATATCAGACCAGTTCCCAATGGAGACATTGGGTACTCTATATACTCCTTGCTCTGGCTCACCACTTCTTCCGTTCTTTGTTTAGAAGTGTGTGTTAGAGCCTTTGATCCTGAGGATCATGCAGAGGGAAACGATCTCTGCATATGAAAACAAGCGTCCACTATGACATACCTAGCGAGACTAAGAACAGGCAACTGATATTTAGCAATATCCACCCTAAATCTCCACCCTTTGCGTAGAATACCACAACAGTCATCCTTCAAATCCATATCTCCTACAGATCTTGCTGACATACTCCACTTCCTTAAAGCCACTTCTAATGAAGATGATGTTGTACCCTCGTCCTTCCTCAAAGTTCTTTTATAGGGATGCTCCCTCACCCATAGTCACCATTGCCAAGGCCTCCGTCACTCAAAGTATCTTACCAGAATCTCTCAAGACGAGCAAGATTCTCTCACTCCTAAAGAAACCTACACTAGACTATGACCTTGCCATCTTCTATCCCATTACTCACCTAACATTCATCAGGAAGATCATTAAAAAAGCAGTCAAATTCCATCCTCAAGATCACTTTATTGCTAACCATCCCGAGCACGACAAGCAGTCTAGCTGTAGATCCCGCTGCAGCACGGAAGCTGCTACCTTACAAAATGCAGACAATGCACTGCTGACCACAGATGAAGATGACCCCTGCCTCCTGATATTTCTGGACTTCTCAGCTACATTCAGCAGAGTCAACCAACCCACTCCTATATGCACCCTGAAGTCTCGAATGAGATTCGCCTGCAAAGTCCTTCTATAGTTTCCCACCAATACCAATGGATGGGAACCAGTTTGTTCATGTGGGCACTTCTTGGTCCCAAAAATATCCCTATCAACTGCAGAGCGCTCAGGGTTCCATACTGTCAAATGTCAGCATCAGCCTTTACACTGAGCCACTCTGGTAAATGTTGATGCTGTAATCCATGAGTAGAGCACAGCTTGGAGATGATACACAACTCTGCTTGAAAGTCTCCTCCACTTCAGACATCTAGTACCTCAAACAATGCCTCCATGTCATCCAGATCTGGATAGCCAGAGCCTACGTGAAGCTCAACCCCATCAAGACAGAAGTTATTTTTTTTGCCAAGAACAACAAACGAGAAACAGTACAAACCTGTCCCAATTGCATGAACCTTGATGGCTTGGAATACAGTGATGTCTAGTGTGAGTCCAAGTGACTCTGAACCCCAACTTTCAACCTTACCCTCAAGGAACTCAAAAAGCAAAAATGGCCTGGTTACCAGCACTCTCCTCTATAGAAAGTGAAACTGTTCTGAAGTCATTTTCTTGAATAAAAAGTAATTCGGGCCCTCACAGTCCTGTATCTGGATGATGGCAATGCCCTGTTCCCATGGCCTTCTGGACTACACACTCGCACCCCTTATTGGGTGCCACTGCACCATCAGGATGGGTAATGTGATCATATTTCTTTATGCCATGGGAGAGATGTGCTAAGTGACAAAATGAGACAATGCTGTTCCGTCTTCAAAACCAGCTGCATCATGTAGATAGCCTTCACAACCAGCATCCCATCTTATCTTGCAAGCTCACCATTTCTGGTGGTTCTCGGCTCACCTGCAGCCAAAACACCATGAGACTGAAAGGCCTGCACTCTTGTTTTTCTTTTTTACACTTCTAAACCTGTAAGAAATACACCAGTATCTGGAACAACATTTTCATATCCATTAGGACCACCCCAATGGTGCTCCAATTTACTTAAGAGTTGAAGATCCATCTCTTTGAAAAGCACAACATTAAAATGTAACAAAATACAAGTCCAACAAACCGCAACCTCCCCTGTCACTCGTTGACTTTATGCTTGTCTCAGACCTTGTACACAGCTCAGATGTCATTTGGCTGGGATTACTCTATAGAAATATCATATACATATACATGCATACATGCTCATTGGGTAAGCACTTTAGCTGCCCCACTTTCTTCAGAGTAGGCTATTCATCATATGATGGTGGGAGGGAGCATTCACCCAACAGCTAACTTCACATCACTTATTCCTGTGTGAACTTCTTTCTGCCATTCGTTGGTGCTGTAGTGATTCCGGATCCAAACACACACCTGGAAATCCGTTTTTACTAGGGGAACTTGGGTACATCACCTTCAGAAATGAAAAGGCTCTCAGGGCCAGAGAGAAAAATGCAGTTTACCGGTTGCAACCCATAAAATGCATTGCAAAATAGGGTTTGTACATGTACGAGTCGGTAACATATTCCTGCTTCGCAAAATAGGAAGAAGCATGTCAAGGGTGTCACTTCCAAATAGTGAATCGAAACCCCTAATAGTGAGTCACAGGGGGATGTACGATAATTTTGCGACTGGAATGCTGTAGCAAAACAATGGCTTACCACCTTCTTGAAGTAGGTGGTAAACTGCAAATCGCAAATGGGTAGGGGTACCCAGGGGACCCCCATCGTTACATTTTTTAGGAACACTGCCTGCTCTGTGAATGGAAGCAAAAACATTTTCTAAAATATTTCATATTTCTTCTTGAAACGCATCCTGATTTCCTTTAAAAAAAAGAAAATGCAGCCTGTTTCCTAAAAGTTACTTTATTTAAAAGCAAACAGACATGGTGGTTTGTTGTCCCCAGCAGGCCACAATCCCAGTGTTATTGCCCATTCTCAATGGGTCTCAAACTGTCACCTGCCTCATGAATTTTGATGAGGCAGACACAATAGTGATTCCCAAAGGGGCTCCAATTGACTTGAAATGTACTAGTGTGTCTCATTTTGCGAGTCTCTAATTGTGAGTCACAAAAAATCACGATTAGAGACTCGCAAAATTAAATGGTCGTACATATGGCCCTCAGGTCGTTTTGGGTTTTGAAGTCTGTTGCAGCCTGTCTGCTCAGCATCATTTCAGAGTGTCTACTGCATTGCAAGTTCACCAAGACCCCAAAAAGTGAAGCCATCCCTCATGCCAGCATTGCAGACACGGCTGAAAAGGGCTGTGGTCATCTTGGGTCAGGGGGCAGAGCTTGCTGAATACTGTGGCTCCAAAAGCTATAAAAGCTACCTTAAACTTCACCAAGCCTTTCATGGAAAACAGCACATCTGCTGAGTTGGTATACCATGGCTGAACTTACCAGTGCTGGCAATCAACTTGCCAGTGGGATGCAGTATTGGCTTGAGCTTAACAAGAGAGTTCTTATGTAGGCTCAACATTATCAGAATCCCATTTAGAATGGACCATAGCCTGCACCATCAATCTAAGGTCTTTGCTGGAGTAAAGAAGTAGACCTAATTTAAAATGTAATCCCCCTGCCACCCATTGAGAATTGGATCATGCAGCTCCAGGAGCATTTCTTCACTGTCACCTGTCGGCCTGGGTCCTAAAACCCAGTAGACTAAACTTTCACCTTGTAAATTAAACAGTGACCGTACCTGTATTGGAGACAAAGGAGAACATCATTAGTGGCAGACGAATAAAGATTGTTACTAATGTCCAAAGTTCAAATAGTTACAACTGATGATTGCCAGCTGAATGTAGTCAAGACAACCTGCCAAGACTTTTGGAAAAGTGTCACATATGATCAGCCTTCCCGCCAAAGGGGGTCACTAGATTCTGACATCACTACACCTTGTCAGAAATACGAGCAGGCTACTTTGAGAAGTAATCTTGCTATTCCATCATCTCTCACCAACCGTGTTCTTCAGTTAGACAACACTAGCCACCAGGGCATGGTGAAGGTCAAATCCAGATTGCTGAACTAAGTCTAGTGCCCTCAACTAGATGGCATGATGGAGCCCAGAATAAAAAATTATTAGTGTGATTAGCAGCTGCACCACAAAATACACCACTCCCTTTCATCACTGAAGACAATTACATTTTGCCACTATATTCAATGGAGCACAGATTTTTACTACATTTTCCTTATGGGAGAACCTTCCTCGTAATAATTGATGAAGGGTACTACCTCCTCTTCTGGATTCTTGGCCAAACCACCTTAACAGCTTGGGGATGACTTCTTCTAAACAAAGGTCTTGTTCACACGCTCAGCAGAAAGAGTTACAAATTGCCAAGTTCTGACTTTGAAATGGGGGCCCATTTTCAAACTGTATTAATTACTAAAGATCTGACATTCCTCAGTGTCCCCAGCCAATGGCAAAGCTGAAATATTTGAGTATCTCAAAAAAGTCGTTCACATAGCTCATACGACAGAGCATAACCCAGAGTATATATTAGTTCCTGAGAACATATTAGTACCTGAGAAATGAAAAATCCCCCAGTGACCAGAGGATGTCTTCCTTGTTTAGCATCCTCCTTCTCTGATGACAGCCTCTGACATTCAGCTGCACTCCAGACTTGTGCTTGTGAATGCCGAGCTTGTGCTAGCACCCTGGCTTGGACAGTGTCTGGCCTTTGAGGATTGTTCTCCGAGCTGAAACCTTGCCTGACCCTGCCTCGGGCCCCCCCCCCTCCCCCCAATAGACTGTACGGCTGCCTCAGCTCCTTCCAGCCGGGTTTGGGCCCACAGCGGGAAGGCAGCAAAAACATCCCGCAACAAAAATGAGCCAAGTGTGGGCCATGCGGTTCTTTGGCTTTCCATTCAGGTCTGAACTTTCTCACTTTAGAGCTCTGTCACGGCTGCCTGGGAAGCCAGGGGGGCATGCTGAAGAGCCGATGAAGAGGCACGAGACCGAGGTGTGTCCCTACAGTGAACCAACAGGGGAGAGAGAGCCGTGGATGCGGGGCGACAGCAAGACAGCTCCTCCTCTTGCCACCTCAATCTGCCAACACCACCACCCCCTGGCTTATTAAATAAGCTTCGTTGTTTTCAGCCGTTCTAGCTTCTCCCAGGTTTCCTACCACTATCTTCACTGATTCAACAAGAGACTCAAACACTACCAAGGAGTGTTGCTATCCCTTATTGTGTCCTAGGTTCCCAGACTTGGGTTTACAAATCAGCAAAGTACACCTAAACAGAAATTGCAAGGAAAACATAGTGATAGAACCCGCTTTCGGCAGACATTGACACATAATGGTAATGAGCTTGCCCCTGGCTAGGAATTGACGAAGTGTGAAAACCACCACAGTTTTTTAAACTAACTGGAAACTTTCACATAAAGTCTTCCTAATGAGGCGCAATATCAAGAACGCAAACAAATGAAAAAATGCAGGAAGACCGGACAACCAAAAGGTGAAACAACAAAAGAAACTTCTGAACTATTCCAACACTATTAACATGAGCAAAATTTCAGAAAGGATCCCCACGACCGGGTCTGCCAAGACAAGAGCCAAGATAGAGCAAGCGGCAGGACAAATGAGGTTGCACAATTGCAGGGCGGGAAAGGAGTCTCCTTTAAGTACAGTCAAATGCTACTTCCGCGCCACGGTGTACAGGATCATGGAATTAAAGAAAGTTACTTCAGCTAGCATAGGGAGTACAGAACAGCGCATGGACGCTCCCGGAGAACAAAAGACCAGCACCCCTCAACAACAAACGATAGAGATAAGCACACAGGTGCAGTACAGCAGCAATGACCTTGGGAAATTCCCAGACATAGCAACAATAGAAATCCCGCCAACCTCCATTTACGATAGCAATGTAGGAAACGACAGGGTTGACCATTCAGAAAGATTTGCCTTAAGTGATGCTAATTTCAGACTACTTGATGATGCAGAAGCAACAAAAACTGAAACAGGAGAGACAACTGCTTCCTTGGTTATGAATCTGACAAATAACATCTTGGCGGACTCCACTGTTGTGTAGTTCCTACAAATCTATATAGGATCTGCACGTTTAGACAACATTAACTAAGGGTTTGGTGTCCAGACCGACTAGCATTTCCTTTGGGGGTGTCTGGAATCAGTCCTGCTAGCTCACAGTGCCACTACGAGCCCCTCTTACCAAGGAGCGAATAGCTTCTGGCAACTATCGAACATGACAACCCTGACCCCTCACCCCTCAGGAATCGTGGAAACAGTACAGTACTTTTCGCTCAGTCACTCGTGCTCACTTTGTCTCAAAGAGATACACAGAATAAACAGTGGGGACGTTTTTCAATAAGCATTTATTAAACCAGCATCATTCTACTGTAAAATGTGTGTGGGTGCTTATGACAGTATATATTTGTTTCTGTCTCATGGTTGTTGCAGCACAGAGTAAAGAACAGGTAGAATTCTAAAACAATGAATATATGCAGGCATATAGATACATGACAGGATTGCATCATAGGAGTACGCATTATTACTAACTAGATGTACCTAATTGTACCTAGCCTGTATGTAGGTGTGTAGCCAAGAATCCCCTTGGGATAAAGCCAACTTCAGACCACTGCGTGCTGGAGTGTCTGCGTACAGGAACCTCAGCGTCTCGCGTCAGCATCGAAGTGTTTTTCTCCTCTGGTTTACCCAGCAAAGATGTAGTGCTTATATACCCGAAAGGTACCCTAAGGAGTTCTACCTATCAGTGTACTGTGGGCATGTCGGGCAAGGATGTCGATAGAGGTGACCCTTATACAGAGTAATTATGCAGAAGATGGTAATCTGTGATACTGAGAATCCTCATGCATAATAGATGAAGCTAGTTTTCTGAGAAAACCACATGACAGTCATGTAGCACCTAACTAGGTAAAAGGTCCGCGTCAGACCCGTTATGTAGTACAATGGTAGGACAGATATAGGTAAAAGGTTGTGTAACTACCTAGGTCTATATTGGGGTTCATAACACCACAATACTTTCATCAATTAACTTGACCATGCTTGCTGCAATAAATGCGCTGAACTGGCAGTCAGATCCACCTAGCAGTTCAGGTTTGTGTGATGTCATCTTTGGCTAACAGCATATGTTTGATTTAGATTCAAGGATACTTCTATAGTGTTTATATTCATCATGGATATTACCACCAAGTGAAAAGGGGCACTGGACATGTACCCCAATAGTGGACAAACTCTGCACATTACCAAGACAGATAACATGCCTGGCAGAGAACCTAAAGAAAATCAACTTGACATTTACAGACTGAGCCGTTGCATAATTTAATACCATATTGGAACCCCTGCTCATAGCTGCCCATAACACCCTTACAAATACCTATATAACGTAGGTAGCCGTCAAACATCCTCCACCTGACAAAAGGATCTCACAGTGCCTCTAAAACCACCCATAAATGGTATTCTATAGCAGCAGTACAGGACTCCCCAGCAACAGTTAGAGAACAACTCAATTAGTTTGCCAAGTGAATGGGTTTGAAACAAAACAAACAAAATGAGTAAAAACAATGTGAGAACGTTAGCTAGGAGGGAGAAAAAAAGATAAATAAACACAAGAAAATCCAGGTTAGGTACCAAATATATTCCAAGCTAGAGGACACTGAAAGAGACAACGATGAAGAAAAGAAGGTATACTACGGACTATTTAAAAGATGAAGGTGCCAGTGGAATCTTCAACACAGGGTGAGAAAACAGGTATGACCAACAAGGAGGTACCAGCAAAAGTGAACGCCGACTCGACTACACCTAAAGAAAACCCATAAATACCTTTATAGTAAAACATACAGTAGCCACCCAGGGAACACCAACAACAAAAGGGACCAGGTACAGAGCAGGAGGACAAAACACAGTGGTCGATGTTTTGTTCATCTGGGAGTCTTTCCAGTGGTCTTTGTGCCTCTACCTCCGGTGGCTCCTTATTTAAATTTATAGAGTCTGAGAAAGACCTACGGCATAGAAGACGCATCTGAGAATGGGGTCCTTTTTGGGATGCCCAGAACCCAAGCCTCAACATACTTAGAATAAAAAGCTCCTACTCCTTACATGAGTAAGTAAGGACACTCACCAGGGCCACCATACACAAAGACTTAACCGAAGTAAGCCAACGTAACAATAGTATAACAACCCCTGCACTAAAACTAAGAGTGTATATAAAATCCTGGACAAAAGCCTGCAATCTAATTTATCTCTTGTGCATGTGGTCTTTCTATAATAACACGTGGGGGGGGCAATTCTAGAATGGTGTTGCAAAGCTTCCAAAGCAAACTCATTTTTACCCCCACTTTCGCCTCGAGAGGAACGCAAGACGTACTAAACTGGACCAATATTCAACTTTTTCAACGTGTACCATCATAAAGCAATATTGGAAAAGCATATTCTACTGATATTATCTGTTTCTTTTTTTTTTTTTAAATACTGTTTTATTGCATTTCTCAATAAACACAAGCAAACAATACACTGCATGAGTTGTAAAAATGTCCAACTTCATCTCATAAGCTCATGTAATGTGCTTGTAATTCTGTGTTTGCCACACCCGTGGTTGCCAAACGGGGATCTTAGTGTCAGCCTCCCGGACGCCGTCAAGATAGGATGACCTGCGGGTCTTGGAATAGTTCAGGTCTTTTGAAAGTAATCTCACCATTTCCCCCATATCTTAGAGTGTTTCTTTGTGCATCCTCCGTTTTTGTAGACTGCCTTCTCTACCATTGTATTAGAGGAATAGCCCACTGTACATTCTGATATAGGGGTGGGCTACCTGGGATCTTCAGTAGCGGGCCACGTCTCATTTACCCACCAGGAAGACCAGTTCGAACAACGCCTTGTCTCCCCCATTGCCCTCCCTCTTGGCTTGGATTCCAAACAGAACACTTTTCGGTGTTGCAACCACTGTAATACCAACAATCGCGCCAAAGATCTTGATAATTTGTGTCCAGTATGTCTGATTGATGGGGTATTCTCATGCCATGTGTAGGAATGAGCCAGGCGCCTGGCCCTATCTACAGGCAGGGGAGTGGGATCTTCCCATATAATCTGGTGAGAGAGTAGTAGACTTATGGAAGTATTTGTATTGTATAAGTTTCAGTTGGGCTGATATTGCAGATTCCCATTCAGCCATCTACGCATCTTGCCAGTCTTAGAGCTCCAATCTAAATGGACGGCTGCCATAGGTTACCTAGATCACTTTTAGGGGATCTTGAGTGTTATTAAAAATTGCACGGTATAGACTGGCAATGCCCTTGTTTACAAGCTTTGACTCCATTTCCAGACTTCAGTCCCCTAGAGGCAGGCTGACAATTACAGTCTGTACTTGTAGGTGTCTAGAGTTTGCCGCAGTTGCAATAAACCTGAAAAGTCTAGATGTGTGTAGGTCGTAATAAGAGGTTAAGTCTGTGTAGATGTCATGTGTGTTGCAGCCCAGACATATCTGATTCTGGACAGTTCGTTAGTACTACACCCGATACACAAAAAACGAAACACACATGAGTGGTCAAATTTACAGTTGATAGTCTTATTGGATGTGGAGGCCAAAGCATACACAAAAATTCTCTTATCCTCCTAGACTTTTAGGTTTTTTAAGAAAGACCTAATACCTTACTAACAGACTAGATTCTGACAAAATGCCTCAACCATAGACAACACTGTTGCACTTTCATACCTGGCCCAGCGAGTGAATCGCGCTGTCCAGCCCAAAATCTTTGTCTGCTTCGTAGACTACTCTGTGGTTTTCAATGGCGTGCACCTGAAAATACTTTGGCAGAAATTTGCGGTATGTCCCAATCGGCTAACACAACTGAATGCAATATTTGCACTCTAACTTATACCCACGTATCTCTATAAACTGTGTATATTGTTTATGACACCCTGTCACCATGACCCAAATAGGGGCATTAATCAACATCGGGGCAAGTCCGCTGCCTTGTTTAATTAGTACACCGCTGAATGGAGGCTGCAGTAACAATGGGAAAATCATTCCCTCCAAGGATAGGGCAGCATAAAATGTCAATGTTTCAATTTTTGTTTGGTCGAATATGACCAGGTCATCTGCATATTGTGTTACAAAGATCGTTGAATGAGCTCCATAAATACAGCCTGAACAACAAACTGGTGACAAATTGCTAATTAAACATATGTTGAGGAGTAATCATTCTTGTCTGCACCCAGTTTACAGACTTTAATGGTACTCAGCTAAAAGTGATTTTCCCTTAATGGTACTCAGTTAAAAGTGATTTTCCTTTAAATTTACAATCTGGAGATTTGGCTATCGGATATGAGTAAAGCATTAACTTATCTAAGATCAATGGAGAAAAAATCATGGAACATATTCTTTGCACTATTTAGACTAAATGCCAAGTTACATAGCCCATCAGCAAAACCAATTATAAAAGGTAATAAAGGCTAAATTAATTCCTACAATATCTTAAAGATGACAAGCCTTTCCGGGCAAAATGGATCCTATTTTGGACAAGTTACAATGTATCACATACACACGTATATTCCAACTTCTGGGGTGTACACTACCTGCTCAGAGCCAACTGGGATTTGCATTAGCAAAACAAGATCTAGTATGCAAGTCCAATTTCTAGGTCTCGGCTAGACGATGCTTGCGCTGTCTCTTTGAGACATGTTGTATATACTTTGTGGGATTACAGCCCGCTCATTGGCTTTTTATTTGTTCCTTCCTTTGTCCTTTAAAATGCTTACTTGCTAGTGCTAAATCCTTCTTCTTTGCCCTCCTTTTTTGTGTTAGTACTTTGGGGGGACCTCCGTGGGAGGAAATCTGTTTATCTACACTTTGGTTGTTTATATGTTCGTTTGAGGGACAATTTTCTTCTTTGTTTCCTGCTTGTGTTTCTGTTTGCCTGTCTTCTGTGGGTGTGTTCAGCTAGAGCTCATGTTACAGACTGAGGAATGCAGCATCCGAATCACTAACCATTCAGGAGCTCATTACGTGCTCCAGGCTTTCTCCGTATACAGGCCTGTAAATATTGTTCTTTTCTCATCACATTTGTGCACTGTTTTCTGAGGGTGCCCGTCATGCAATGTCAGTCCAGACTTGCCACATCAGGGCTGTGGGCCACTCCTGGATACAACTTGTTGCCATTTCTGTACACCAGGCACGAGGGAGCCAGTGGGGCCATAAATCAGAACTTTAAGCAGAGCTCAGCTGCCTTTCTCTGCTCCGATTCATGGGTTTTTCCTCTGCCTTTCAATTCGCAGAGCTGTTTTTTGTTCAGGATGAAAGGAGTGGTCCGCTTCTGCAAGCAATTATTTTGTCATGCCATACTGCAAATAGAATTTGATGATTGCTTGAATTCTCCTAGGTAAAACATGAGGCGCGGATTCTGTGCTAAGCGCCGGTGCACGAGTAAAGTTAGAAGCAGTTTAATATCGGGTTTCACTTTTAAACCTTTATGTTGTACTTATTTGTCAGTACCCATGCATTGCAATGTCTGTCTGTTTCATGGGCGGGGGCCAGGCTGAGCGAGAAGCCCAGGGCAAGCCGACTCAAAGACTTCCCCTCCCACACACAATCTCCACTGACAGTCGTTTCTTATCTCCGAGCTGCTTGTCTCACGTTGCACTCATGCAGACTAGAGCAGAAAAAGGGGAAAAGCTTCAAAAGAATCTGACTAGATGTATCCAATGCAGAGTAGAGAAATCCATAAAGAAGTCACCCAGGAGTGTATGCGACTGTCTCACTCTTTACTATTATAACAGCGAGTGAACTCATTGTGTTTTTCGTTTCCAGCAGAAGGTCTGGCACTATCTGCTGCCCTTTCCTTAGGTCTCATAAAGGTTCACATTCTTTAGTGTGCCGCGAGGGTGAGCGATAAGACAGCTGAGTTGCCTGGAGATTGATTGCCCACCTCCTTTTGCTTTCTCTGGGTCTGGTTTTTTCAAATCAGCGTTGGTTTGCCTCACCAGTTTCTCTTTCATTTCTTAAAAACATTGCTTCCCCAGTTTAATAGAGTGAGATTCCCCAATCTGCCTGTATTAGCAGAAATATAGCGTGTATAGGGCCCTGCGGACAGAGGGAGGGGTCTGCCCGCTTGCGGAGCTCCACCGCCTGGCATGCCTACGGGTGCCATGAATTTTGGGTTTGAGTGGGAAATGGGCTTTATGAACAGCCAGCCTTCTTTCGCCGAGTGCCTGACGTCCTTCCCCACTGTCCTTTTGTTCTCCTCCTGCTTTTGTTCCATAAGCTTTCTCTTTGCTTTCACTTTGCCACCTTTCTTTGCCCTCTCCATCTCTTCTTTACTTCTCAGTTTTTTACCCTTCCATCACCTCACTCTTTTATCTATATCAATCTATCTTTTATTTATCTATCTACCTATCTTTTAACTATCTTTTCACATGAACATACAAAATGGTTACAGAAAATGCAAGTATCTGCCCTGTGCTAATGTGCTTTCTTGCCCTTTATACTTCACTCTTCCCGTATTTAGAATTTCTCTATGCTAACATGCCTTCCGTTCCCTTGTAGTGTATATTCCCTCTACTTAGTTTCCCAAGTTAAAAAACATAAACAGCACTCATCTTTGAAAGATCTTTGCATGCTGCAATTATTGTATCATATTTGCTAGCTTTTGTCCGCAGTCTGCATGCTAATTGGTTGATTCCCTCCAACGCCCCTTTCGCCGTCTCTATAATTAGGCACTCCGATAGCCGAGACCGATTGTCTATCCCAATGCTTGTTTAAATACTACTATCAAATAATCCATGCTGTGATGGGTTCATTGAAAACAGTGCTGCAAGACATTTTTTACTGACCTGACAATGCATGGACTAAAAAAGTAAGCATGGCAATTTGCGACTTGGATCTGAATCGAGATACTTTAAGATCAAACACCCTCTTTCTCAGCCCTGAAACAGATTGTCATTACCTGTTTTTCATAAACATCAAGAGAAACTGTTCCTTTAACTGCAAGCTTTCTAGATCTATTTAAACCAATCCTGCCATCAAATGAAAACTGATACTCACAATACTACTTGAAAGAATCATTAAGTTAGGCCTGCAGAGGAAAGATCCATCATGCTTGCCAGATTGCTGTTTTTCTAACTACCTTCGGACAAACTGGAGAAAAAGTTCTATCACCATTCTATAATGCAGATTCTGTAATTACTTCAAAGAAACCTTCACCTATCTGCTTCTTTGCTGCCCCGAATTCGGGACTGCTCACCGACCCATATTTTTACTGCAAGGAATATGTTCTGTAAAGGGTCGGGCCCTAGGCCCCCATACAGTAATAGTAACAACACAGGATATGTGACCCTGTTAATAAAAGGGGCCGGGCGCACGTGCCCAGTCATCATCAATTTGAGTCTGTGACACTTGCGATGGATGGGTGTGGGGTGATTGTATGTTTAAGCCAGTCTTCGGGGAGTAGCTGGTACACACTATTAGGAACACTAGAACAGTGACCAGCCGGTCACTGCATCACTCCCAAACTTTATTGAAAATGGAACAAGTCCAGCCTGTGGGAGACAACAAAACTTCACAGTCTATTAGGGGAAACACGCCAGGTCTAACAGTGCACAGAGTCAAAACCAGGAGGTCTGAACGCAAAAAAACAGGCTGCTTTCTCTCTACTGTCCAGTCCCGTGGATACGACATCCTGCTGGCTGAAAAAGATTGGCCGCCTGAGTTCATTATGGACTGCCCTAAAGGGGAAGACGTAATATTACCAGCCTTCTCTGACCTCGTTCCAGAGTCACTAAAACATACATACGCACAGGAGTGGGCAGTAGCGCTAGCTCCCGCATCATACCGCAATCATGTAGGGTGGGATGCTGAATCACCTCACCATGAAATCCCAGTGAAAACTACTCCTACACCAGAGGGGCAGTACCCAATAAAACATGAAGCAAAGAAACAAGTCAGTGAGATCTTAGATCAACTTGAATACCAAGGTGTGATTGAAAATTGCTCCTCTTCCATGAATAATCCTTTGTTTCCCGTAATGAAACCTGATAATTCATACCGTCTAGTTTTAGACTACAGACATTCGAACACATGCATGAAAACATTCATTAATGTGGCACTGTGTGCATTCTGTACTGCAAATAACGTTTTGTATTTCTTCCGCACAATAACACTAGATATCTCAAATGGCTTCTTTTGCCAAAATATAGTGCCTGAAAGCAGATATTTGACAGCATTTTCGGCCCTAGGCTCTCAACGCCTATTTTGTAGACTGCCCTAGGGTATAAGAATAGCCCCGGGTTGTTCTCAGCGTGAGTATCAGAGTTACTTCAAAATTATGATGAGGAGGCATTGTCCTATGTAGATGATATTTATCTGACAGACGACAAATTATTGGATCACTTGCACAGGGTGAACAACATAAATTTGTAGCCCTCAGCGGCGAACCCCAAAATTAACTTTTAAATAATCTAAAATTGCCCACCTCCATGTCCTATTTTGGGATATGAGCTCTCAAGTGAAGGAAAAAGCCTGGCAGCTAATTTTTTAGAAAAATGTGCGCTGCTCCAACCTCCGAAAACTCTGAAAAGTTTACAATCCATTTTAGGATTCCTAAATTTTGGCAGAACATACATTTTGGATTACGCAAAAAAGGTGAAGGCTTTCTGCGACCTAATCCGACCTGATTTTTCAGTTCAACATTGGACACAGGAACACACAGAGACATAAAAGCAAATTTTAAGTCAGTTGGCTGGCCTGATGCCCTGCAAGGGCCTCAGAGGACCAACCACCCTATTTAGAGATCCCCACCTACATGGTGGGGATTTTTAAGCACACCTTGGAGTTGATGGTGCAGCATCTCAAGAGTAGGCTGAGGTAAATGCGGAGTGGGAGCCAATAAGCCAAACCTACATGGCTCAAAGGAAGAAGTTTTTGAAAAGAAAACAATCAATGGCCCAACTTGCTTTGACTTCTCTGCCCAGAGACCACTATCAATGGTTCCGACGCATAGGGAGAAAAATCAGTGAGCCCCATGGCGGGCTCTGGAATGTCCTGTGGTTGAAAGAACATTAGAACACTACTCGTGGGGATGGAGAAATTGCCTAGCAGGAACTGCTGGGTGGCTTCATTTAGTCTGCAGTGGGATTTCGAGGCCCACAAGCCCAAGAAATTGACCCTTCCACACTCAAGGCTCATTGCCTGCTACCTGTCCTCTACCGGTGGGCTAGCTTGGGAGCCAGCTGCTCCTGCCGCTGGAGCTTAAGTAAGTTGGAGCTTAATGTCTGCCAGAGCACACTGGGGCCAGTGATGATCACAGAGGCCATAACATTTTCAACTGAGTGCCAACGTGAAGAGCGAAGGAGGAGGCTGCATGAAGTGAAGAAGAGTGATGAGGAGCAGGGGCATCTCTCAGCCCCAGTCTCTGGTTTCCTTGGAGGGTGTGAGAAAGTGCCCTCTTTCTGCATGGTTGCCCCCACTATTTGCTGATGTGCTTTGACTGAGTGTGCCCTGGGCTCTTGCTAATCAGGTACTCAGGGCCTATGTTCTTTCCCTAAAACTGCATTGAAGCCTAAACCCAATTGGCATCTCTGGCCACAGGTCAGCCCCTGGTAAATGGTAACACAGGTACCCAGGGCACTGTGATCAGAGAAGGCCTCTAATGGCTGCAGCACTTAGTGTGTGAGTGTAATGCTACACGCCCTCTAAGGGTGGCACAATGCCCTTGCAGGCTGTGTGTTTTGGTGCAGAACAAAGTGAAGAGTCGACATGGCACACATCTGTGTGCCATGCCTACAACCCACTGCCCTGGCATAGATCAGTCACCCCTCTAGCTGGGTGCACTAAGACACTGTAGGGGTACAGGGCTCATGCACCTGTACCCTCACCACTGGTAAAGTCCATTTTTAGACATTGTAAGTGCAGTGCTGCCATTAAGAGTATATGGTGCTGGGAGTTTGTCATTACGAACTCCACAGCACCATAATGGCTACACTGAAAACTGAGAAGTTTGGTATCAAACTTCTCAGCACATTAAACCCACACTGATGCCAGTGTGGGATTTAATGTGAAATGCACACAGAGGGCATCTTAGAGATGCCCCCTGGAAACTAACCCACCACTAGTGTCCAGGCTGAGTGGCTGCTTTCAGCTGCCACCACCAAACATGTTTCTGGACCCCTGGGTCGAGAGCCTGTTGCTCTCTTGGGCCTGAAACAATGCACATCCTGGGATGAGGTGCCAAGCCTCCTCCCCCAGGATGGGCAGGGTTCACGAAGGGGAATCTTCAAAGGCTGGCCGCCTTTGTGAGCTTCCCCAGGCCACTTGCTGCTCTCAGCAACTGGTTCTGACCCCCACTTTGGACAGGAGAACTGGTGGGAAAAATAAGTGAGGAAGAGAGGTGTGCCCACCTCTGCCAACTCCACCCCTCAGGTGGGGGAGGCGAGGTGAAGCACAACTCTCAGTCCCCGCCATCTTGCAGATGGGGGGGACTCAGCCAACCGGGGACAGGCTTATGCCCCCCTCCCACTGGAGGGTGGCATAATACGGGGTGTACCCACCCCAGGGAAGGGACCCATTGGTTCCAACCTTTTTACCTACCTGTAACACCCCTAAATCTAGTATTTAGGGCCACCACTGAACCTTGCTTCCTCAGACAATAAGAAACTACAAGAAAAAAAGAAGGACCGAACAGCCATGCAGAAGCTAACAAGAGAAAGACACCCGCTGACTTGGCCCCAGCCTTACCGGCCTGTCTCCACCTCGAACCTGCTCCTGCGAAATCCTGGTGTGTCCTGCAGCCAGCAACCTCGAAAACCCCGGAGGACCTGCCTGCCTTCAACCTCAAAGACTGTGTCTCACGTGAACACCGGATTTGTTCATCTGCAACCTCTGGTTCCGGCCAGACACCGCGGATCCGCCCCACTTCTGCCCACTCGAGCTCGGGCCGTGGACGGCTGGTGTAAACACTACGAGGAGGTCCCCCCAGTGATCCTAACCCGAGATCCAGTGACCCTTGACCTGCCTCAAGCCTCCAGCCGACGCCTGCAGCCTAAATTCGGAAGGTCCCCCCAACTGTGACCAGGAGCTGGTAAGAAGATCCAACCCCAAAAGGCACCCCTGCACCCGACGCCCCATGGCCTTGGGTGGCCAAACCGACGGTGCCTAACCAACCCCCAACTTACCTCTCGAAGTGGTGGTCGCACCCAGAAGACCTTCGTCCCCAAGCCTGCAGTGCCTTTGCAATGGGGAACCTCCAGTTTGCAAACAGGGCGCCCGACGTCGAAACAGCACCCTGCACCCGGCCGCACTAGTGCCACTGAGGGTGCACCTTTGTTTCCCCATTTGCCCTGAGCTAAAGTAGCACCAAAGTCTAGGAGCTTTGCTCCCACAACCAAGTGGCCTGCTCGTCAGCAGCCACCAACCGGAGGCCCCCTATCCCCCATCGGATAACATTGGGCCTCAGCACTCTGCACCCGGCCGCCCTAGTGCCACTGAGGGTGTAACTAGAGTGCATCCTTGACAGTGGGGGACCCCTGAGTCTACCCCCAGAACCTCAACTCCCACTACCAAATACTTACCTCAAAACAGATAGAAAAAAACAGTCAATGTTAACACTATTTTCCTCCATAGGATAAGTGTGGAGTTTGAAAACCTAAAGCAATTCTTTAAAATTGTACTATTTAACCAAAACGATTTTACTCACCTGTTTACTTTTGAGATTACTTTTCTTACACAGAGTAGTATACCTGGATACTACTCTGGGACATTTCCTGTAACTTGCCTGTAATCTTACTGAAAATCCCATTCAATGTATATGTACTGTATTCTGAAAAGCATTATCAGTAACACTACTGTAATCAAATCAAAGTACATTTACAATTGCAATCCAAACTGTGTTACAATCGGTATATTTACTGCAAAGTGCTTATCACTTACCTGTGCCAGGCTTGCTTGGGTCTAGGAAATAAAAATAACGAAAAAGAATATTTTTATACAAAAACAATTGGTCCGAAGTTCAGTCTTTGAGTGTGTGAATTAATTTGCTGACTGACTGCCTTACTGCTCGACCACACTACCACAAATAGAGAGTGAGGTGCTATCTACTTTACCTCTGCCTACCTTTTGGGTTCCATTGGACTCTGTATATACTATACCAAAGTGAGGTATAGTGTGCACAGACCCACTTCCTACAGAGGGCACCTGCTTATAGCCTTGAGGGGTGTGTAGCCATGGGTCCCCAGTGGATCCATAATTTTGGAAGGAGAGGGTCTGAGTTTATATTTTCATCATTACTTCTAAGCCCCTCAGTCAAGCTGCATGCTTTTTGTATGCCATATTGAGCTTTGGCCTCTTCGTACTAGGGATGCAGTTTGGGTCTCAGCACAGGCACCTAAAATGTGGTGGAAGTGGACCTGCGTGCTCGTGTCCCTGGTGGACAACTGCTGCTGCCCTTCACACTGTGTATTGGGCCTTTCACTGGTTTTTGAGTCTCAGAGCCAGGCTACAGCAGGTGAAGGACCTGTCATTGAGAGGCCCATTGATAAATCATAATCTGGAGCTATGGCGTATTGAGAAAATGTGGACTACCTGCTATGGCCAGGGTGTGCATACTGAATGTATCTTCCCCCCTTTGTTTTATCCACTCTGTAGGGCACCTGAAAACTGAGTGGATGTAGAGCAGTGGTGAGTATTGATAAGTGGTGGCATTAACATTATTTTCTTAAAGGTTTAATGATTTAGTCGAGTATTGTGGGTTGTAAATACTTGGGAGCTGAGAAAATAGAAAACCTCAACTATCTACATGCACCCTTAGATCTGGAAAAGATCGAGTGGGACTGTTGCAAATGCTTGTTTTACTAAGTCAAAATGTCTCGCCTATGCTGGAGCTATTGGCTTTACCCTACTATCTTTTGGCCAGGCTGAACAGCAACTCTGCGTGTGTTCAACATGGCTAAAACATATTGGCAAAGTAGAGTGGCACGGAGTGGAGTGTCATAAACTGGAGTGTTATGGAGTGGTGTAGAGAGTCATGGAGTGGTGTAGAGTTGAGTGGCATGGCGTGGAGTGTCATGGAGTGGTGTAGAGAGTCGTAGTTTGGAGTAGTGTTGTAGGGTAGCATAGAGTGGAGTAGAGTTTTGTAGTGTCATAAAGAGGAGTAGAGTGGCCTAGAGTGAAGTGCGGTGAAGTACAGTGGTGCAGAGTAGATTATGCCACTGCACTCTACGCCAGAGTGCAGGGGTGCACAGTAGATTAGAGTCGTGTAGAGTGGACTGTCGTAGAGTGTATTGCCGTAGAGTGGTGTAGAAGAGAGTTGTGCAGAATAGAGTGCAGTGGTCAAGAGTGTAGTTGTCAAGGTTTCCGGAACCACCTGAAGCACTCCTCAGAACCCGGGCGATGCAGTAAGATATCCACCTCTTGACATCCCCAACTCAGAAAATACACACAGAGTATTTGGGCGATCAAGCGAGGGAAGGGAATAGAGAAGGAGCAGCTGGGAATAGGAGTCCTGTAGGAGAGAAAGAAGACCATGAAAACACAGTTCATAACCTACACTCATATGATCTCGCTACGACTGATCCATACCTGAATCATACAGTTGTTTTATGTCACACAACTTATGACAGTACTAGGTACTCTCACTCCTCTGGGCATACTCCTAGGATAGAAAAAGACACATTATAACCGTTCTTTCTGCCTACCGCCCCTGCATTACACCTCCTATGGTAAAACACATTCAAATATACCATATGAAACAATGCCAGGAAATCAAAAATAGGAGCTTATCAAGAAAACAAAAATAAGAAGCTCCGAGCAATTATTCCATTGTCTCTCTTCAATAATCCAAAATGTCACAATAGCAATTAAGTTACTTTGTCCGCTGGACATACAAGGGTTAATAATCCAAATGAAAAGTCATCACAGAACACCAACGAAAAGACAGTAAAATAAGAAGGGTAAATCCACGACCCCAAAGTCACTGACAAAGGATCGTTCTGTTGGCAACTTGCTTCCTTAATCTTGAGAACAATCCTTACCCCTACCTGATCGAAGTAGTCTCTTCAATGGTTGGAAGAGGTAACTGCAGATCAGAGTGGAGCCCCTGGAGTGATAATACGTCTTATCACGGCTCGGTGCTAATCAAATGACTGGGATCTCCTCCCCGCCTTCTTGATCTTCTCCTGAGCGTGCAGTAAAGCAGAAGGGAAACGAAACAAAAGGGAAGCCTTTCTACGGTGCTGCGATGCGGAAGCCGAGGGATCCACGGCACCCCCGCAGAGCAGCTCCGTGCAGTCAAGGTCGATCCGGGAAACAATGACGTGGAAAACGAGCGTCCACCACCAGACTCCGGAAACAAAGATTCTCCAATCCAGGAGAATGGAACAGAATATCCAGGCGCAGGGAACCAGGGAAACTTAACGAGGACCCGCTGAGCGGGCGGGCGCAATCAGATAGAAGATTTACGCACACCGGCCGGTGTGCGCGGGCGCAATATATACGCAACTCCTCCCCTTCCTCCTACGCAGCCTTCTGGGAGTTGCTGTTCCATAACCCAAAGTCCAGGCAGGTGCCACCTGCCTATATCCTGACAGTAGTGGTGCATATTAGAGGAGTGTGGAATAGAGTGCATTGGCGTAGAGAGGCGTAGAGTTAAGTGGCATAGAGTGCGTCACTGCACTCTTCTCTGCATCACTCCAGTGTGGAGTGGCATAGTCTGGAATGGTGCAGAGAAGAGTGCAGTGGCGTGGTGCAGAATGGAGTAGGGTAAAGTAGAGTATGCATGGTGTGGTAGCGTACTGCCATTATAGACCACACATCTTCAATTGTTAGTCCAAATGTAATAGTAATTTCAAAATCTGAAAGAAACACATAGTGATGGATTCCTTACCTTAGAATATCCCCAGGCGTCAGACTGGATCCGGAAGG